>JAOWCC010000577.1:1656014-2856014 GCA_030867875.1 Actinernus sp. WN-2022 | reverse complement strand
TCCCCCTTCACGTCCGACAGGTTTTGGAGAGTAGTGAGTTTCATTTTCGAGTACGACTTTTGGACTCACTCGCAGGAAAGTAGAGAGATCTTCCAATAGGCCTTTTGCAACAGACGGTCACGTGACTTGTGGCCCATAGCAACGCCATACTGGGTTGCAAGCTAACCAGTTCTCCCTTGACAACCAACAGAGCTTGACTGACCCGTGGTATCATAGCTGGTTTTCGTCTTACTTACTAAATTCATCTCGAAATAAGGCTTATACAGAACAAAAGTAAAGGTTTTTCTTTACTTTTGATCCGGTATTTTGTCAAATATGCTGCGCAAAATAGAGTTTGGACGCTCAAACGAACTCACCTCGAATCTCAGGCATGGCAAACATGGCGGCCGCTAAACACAACTTAGTGAATAATCTGTCAAACACAATAAGCTTTTGCTCAGGACTCAAAAGAATATTTGGATGAATATTGTTTACTCTAGGCGCTCGTACATGTACTTAAAAAAAATCCTGTGTTTAACCAGTTTAATTATAAGTTACAAAAATATTCATAAATGTTGTATTATTTAAATGTTCGTTTCCTTTGCCTTAACTTAAAAAAGGACAGGTTATGGCTGGCTATATGTACTTGAGGAGATGCAGAAATTATCTTAGAATATTATTTTAGTTTGATACTGAATGTCCAGTTTTGAAGCAAAGAAAAATATCAGGACTGATAAGTTTTATATATCCCTACTTAGTCATTGGAGAGAATGTTATATATT
This sequence comes from Actinernus sp. WN-2022, assembly GCA_030867875.1. Lineage (NCBI taxonomy): Eukaryota > Metazoa > Cnidaria > Anthozoa > Actiniaria > Actinernidae > Actinernus > Actinernus sp. WN-2022. The sequence goes on along the minus strand of JAOWCC010000577.1, from coordinate 2,855,253 downwards.
TTGTTTCTTATTTTGCTATTAGCCAGTAACAGGCATACATTATTAACCACTCGCTATACAATTTTAATATTATTAAAGGAACACTGTCAATTAACCCAAAAATGATAAACATTCTCATGACTAAAGACAAAAATATTACCCTACGAGCAGAGGTTTCTCATCTACTCAGATTACCAGAGTATGCAGTGTACTAGGCGAGAAAATTTGAGACAATTTTGATAAAGGATGGCAAAGATTTGAGTGGATGAAAAATACTGCTTTTAAGAGAAAGTTAGAGCAACTTGAAATATGTTCACTGTAACCGAAATCAAGTTTATAGAGGCCCGGTTATTAGGGGGAGGGGGGTGCTGTTATTCCTTATCCCTATATTTTTCAGGATAGTTAATCACTTATCCCTGAGATGCAGATGGCTGTATATCCCTTATCCCAATGGACTTTGGTTATCCCTTATCCCTACTGTTTTCTGGTTTGTTATCCCTTATCCCAGTCATTATTTTGCTAGTTTATCCCTTATCCTCGATACCCCTAACCAGGCCTCTTTATAGAATTAGCTTTTGTAATCCACTTTGTCATCCTTTATTGAAAAATTTTGAAAACCATATCAGGGCATTCACATAGTATTACTCTTCGAATTCAGGGTGTTATTTTTGTAGTTTTGTTTTAAAGAAACTTGAAGATTCAATTCCAATGACAGTGCCCCTTTGACATCCACTAGACCATGTAAAAATATATACTAGATTAATAAACACTATCAGACCCTAATTCCTTAATATATGCCTTGCTTCTTCCTGGGGGTACTCCCATATATGGACTATACGGGGATGATCCACTGGACAGGGTATGGTTTTTCGAGTTTCTGATCTTAGACGGGGTATCCATTTTCACATTGACAGATCTTGAACAGGGTATGGTATTTATCACTTTTGACATGACATTTATCTGATGTAAATATCATACTCATTACCAGATGTCGATTTGTAATCAGTTTATCCCTGACCTCTAAATAAAACAGTTGACTTTATAGACACTTCTTGTGGATTCTTGTTGTATTTTCGTCTTATAGAAGGATCTAAAATTTTAACACTTTGTCTTGAACAAGGTATGGAAATTTGAGGTTTTTTGTCTTAAACAGGGTAAGGGTTTCAGAGCCCAAGCGGCACACCATTACCCAACTTGATATCCAGATTAACGATGCCTAATTTGCACTTAAAGAAAAACACCAAGTCTAAGTATTCCAGCCAGTTAAGCTTAATTAATTTAATAATTAGATTAAATAAAATAAATTAAATTCTTAAGTAATCTTTATCATTTTCTAGCATGTCACTTTTTGAAACATTAGAGTTGATGTGTTTGCTGCAGAAAGCTTACAAGGTGTTTAATATGTTCTCAATATTTCATGTCAACACACCAAACATTGGAAAAATATAGTTAAGAAAAACTGACTCCCTCGTTAATATTAAAGAAAAAGAGCTAGCCAGAAAACATACCGATTTACAGGTGCCAGAGCACTAACTGATTGCTATATGGTTAATGAATAGACACATGATAACACAAGACCAGTTCTTCAAAGTTAAATATTTTATTTATTTTTCATTTTCTTCTTCTAGAACTTTCACAGTGCAAATACAGAGCTTGGCCTTCCTGTATGTGGTCATATCGACCATTGCATTTTAATACTGACACTGTCACCGTTCGTCAATGTTTCGTGTACTCTCCAAAGTTATAAACCTGAGAAATTAACGCCGTAATTACTGGTTTATATAACATAGTATAAAAGAAAGAAGGAATCTGCTCAACTATTACAATACTATTCGTTTAATTATGACTACTTTACCTTGTTGAGCGGCCGCCATGTTTGCCATGCCTGAGATTCGAGGTGAGTTCGTTTGACTTTGAGCGTCCAAACTCTATTTTGCGCAGCATATTTGACAAAATACCGGATCAAAAGTAAAGAAAAACCTTTACTTTTGTTCTGTATAAGGCTTATTTCGAGATAAATTTAGTAAGTAAGACGGAAAAACGCTTCGAAGTCCAGCTATGATACCACGGGCCAGTCAAACTCTGTTGGTTGTCAATGGAGAACTGGTTAGCTTGCAACCCAGTATGGCGTTGCTATGGGCCAACACGTCACGTGACCGTCTGTTGCAAAAGGCCTATTCCGCTAAACAATGGTAGAGTAATGAGAACAAGCTAGTAAGAGTAGTGGTTTGTTTGTTCGTAGTTATTGTCGCATTCGCATCTGAAGCTCGCTAGTACTCATGTGCAGGAAAAGGCTGTAGTTAGTCTGTCTAGCTAATGAAGCGCTCTTTTTCTTTAATATTAACGAGGGAGTCAGTTTTTCTTAACTATATTTTTCCTATGTTTGGTGTGGTGTCACTATATCTCATGTATAATTTGTCTTTTTTCTCTCTCTACTTATTGCAATTCATATTCGGTCTAAATAAAATGTTGTTATTGTTGTAGGGTATGTTTAAGGCTGTGATTAGGGTATGTTTAAGGCTGTGATTAGGGTATGTTTAATGCAAGATGCAGCTGATGTTTTGAGTTCTTCATGAAGTTAGAAGACTGTAGTTAGAAGCCCACTTTCGACATAATACTTTACCGTTTGTCACGCAAAAAGGTTCAACATCAGGTACAAGTCAAATAGACCAGTTTGGCATTCTAAATTACCGCTGTACGCTATGACTACGGACGCATTTGTTCAGTGTTAGTCTCATTCTGATGTTAAATATTCATAAATACCAGTGAGACGGTGGACTATTCACAACTCTGTGTATTGTTGTAGTTTCTCGCTGGTATTTATGAATAACATCAGAATGAGACTAACCCTGAGAAAATGTGTCTGTAGTCATCGCAATCAGCGGTAATTTTCGAATAAGAATTCTTTTGTTCGCCAGCCAGCCAGTTCGCCAGCCAGTTAGATCCCCATGGCACATGTGAGATGAGTTTGTTGGTATCAGTCGCCCTTGCTGCGAGGATTTTTCTCCGAGTTCTCCGGTTTTCCTCCTTCCTCAATAACCAACACGTTAAATTCCAATGCGGAATTCGCAGGAATTCATCGAATACTTTTAAGTTAAAAAGAAGCACAAGCCACTGGCTTGGGAGGACCGGCAACGGCTCGCTGTACCTCGACGTCAAACATTTTATTTATTATTATTATTCTTTCGACAAAGCTTGAATTCTAGAAATATGTTAATTAGTCAACTGACTTTTGTATAAGATCGACATTGAGCGGTTGAGTGTCGTAAAACGGAAACCATCACAGAACCAATCACGAGCAAGTGAAGACGCAAGGAGCCAATCACGAGCAAGTGAAAACGCAAGGAGCCAATCACGAGCTGAAGTAATTCACGATTGGTTTTACTTGAACCAATCACGAGGCAAAGTAAACGCAATCGTGGGTAACTCGCTAAAACGAACAATTTCGCGACGGACTAAAATAATGTTGGGTTTTAGTTTCGAACTTGATTGGCTGATAATGACATTGTTCACAGCCAATAGATTAGCTAAGCAAACGAAAAACCAAACCAATCACTTAGAGCAGTTTTCAATTGAGTCGAAAAGTAATCAGGTGATTGCTTTCGAGTTTGATTGGTTAGTTATCCATGATTGCATTTTGCCTCGTGATTGGTTCAAGTAAAACCAATCGTGAATGACTTCAGTTCGTGATTGGCTCATTGTATTTTTACTTGCTCCTGTGATTGGCACTGCTTTCGGTTTTTCGACACTCCATTGCAAACCGCCCTACCCGTATGCCGAGCAATTACACTTCACATACCTGCTCTGTTCTAGGGCATTCACGTGATCCTCTTGTTGGCGCTGCAAGTCTAATCTGCCGATAGCTGAGGGCAATAAGAGACGTTAAATTCTTCGATTTTTCTCAATAAAAACATGGTGAACTTCGCTCACAAAGCAAAAAGGAATGAAATAACGAATGCGAAGCTGGCATGAATTTCCTGAGATTTAATTCGAGCATCCTCAGTAAGTTTATTTCTATAGATAACTACTTATTAACTATTCCAGGGCTCGAATCAAAAATATGACCTGACATTTCTTTTTTTTGGCTGACCATTGAGTGTTTGAAATCATTTTCACCTGCCATTCCTTTTCATATTTTCAATTGCTCAATAAAAAACTTGATTGACATTTGGCATTTCGAGCCCTGTATTCCAACACATTCTCCCCTTTGAATTAACAACTATCCTTAAATGAAAAACACGCTTGAAATAACGATAATCGTTAATTCTAATGACATTCTTAAAACCAGTCAAGGATAAAGATAAACATTTGTCACATTCCGAACGGCGGTAGACCGGCTGTAATAGTCATGACATTTACATTACTTAGGATATATGGACATTTTAAGGGTCCAAACATACAAGCAAAATTCTTAAAATATTTTGAAATGCACCAATTTTGCTTCTGTTTGGTCAAACTGTATAAATCTCTCGCTCCTTTTCTCGGACTTATAAACCCTTGAATGTCAAAGTGTACTGCAACGACAACGAGGTCTACATGAACATGGCCAAAACACGACCTTGCATGAGGCGCAACAACAACAACAACAACAACAATTTATTTACACTCTTTTAACAAATAGGAATTTACAGTGAAAAACAGTTTGCTAAAATTAGAGTGCTGGGATGCCAGAAGTAGCTTAAATTAAACTAATCGAGTCTGGCACCCCAAAAATGTAGTAAATTATATATGAGTATTTTTTGGTCAGACAAGAAAACACGAACACACAACACATTATACAAGTATAAGTCAGTCACTATTTACATTTAAATCAGACAGATACACGTACAAGCTGAAAGGAAGATCTATATTGTATAATTTAATATGATAAGGAGAGCACTAATATAGATTCAAAAACTGTTTAGTAAGACTTGATTTAAATAACTTTCTAGAATGTAGTGTCTTAATGACTCAGTGTTTCTCCGTGAGCTGATCGATGTACAGAGTACAGAGTGGGACTATATAAGGCTGACAATAAAAGTGAAATGTTACGAGTTGTACTAACAGGCATTAGTAATGCATTCCAGGGCTGTTACTGGTAGTTCCATGAATATAACCTTGTGTGATGGAAGTAAAGACATGTTTTAAGGATTCCTATGTGTAATTCTTTATATTTAGGCTATAATAGTTATTTCGATGGGTCGCTTTTTTGTATTGCTCAAACATACCACACACACACATAGGTACAATATTTTGAATCAATCAATCAATGTTCAATAAAATTTAACAAAACGCCAGCATTTGGGTCATCTGAACCATTGCGCAGTTCTGTAAGTAAAATCCTTGGCACAGATTCGCGCAGACTCTCTGACATTTTACCAACATTTAACAAAGTCTGCTGACATTTTACCAACATTTAACAGCCTTTTTACATAGTGATTCAAAGTCTGCACAATAAGGCTATTTCTCACCTAACTCGTCATTCAGTAATTCCACGGAGCTTTTTAATCTATCGTTAGCTGCTACCAACTGCTGTTCGCTACTCATCACACTGAAAGAGAACAACAAATATCACCTAAGGGCGACAGTAAGACTACTGAACCCGGGACCACTTTGACAAGGAGAACCAATCACATTTCAGAACGAAAACAAAGCATTCCAAGTTGCGGTTACTTAAGTCAATCAGTGTCGAGTACAAGACAATAGCATTTCAACTTATGGTTACAGTACCGCCGGGAATTATAGGGACATTCGACCGCGGAAAAACCTCGTGCACCAGACGCGGAGCCGCAGTACGGCGCCGCGGTCACCGCACAAATGACCGCGGTCACCGCACAAATGACCGCGGTCACCGCACAAATGACCGCGATAGTTTTTGAGGACGCCGCGGTTGCAAACTGAGGTGATAAACCGAGGTGCTTGCCGCGGTGCCGCAATGGACATACATGTACGTTGTTAGCAGTCTTCGTACTTGAAAGCTTTGAATGTGATGGATGACAAACAGCTTTTGCATTGAGCCTAATCACCCAAAGAACGATCACCGGCATTAAACTTCTCGTAAACAATCTTCTGTTAACTTTCGTAAGTTGTCTTTCTTACTCGAGACCGCCGTTGGCGTTCTTATTAACTAACAAAGCATAACACCAAATAAACTTTTGCTTCAGTGTAGTTTCACATTTACGGCAGATCCTTGTCTTGTTACTAGTATCAAAAGGTTTCGGCAGAAATAATTGTAAATGTTTGCGTATTAAATTCTCAACTCTTCTTGGAGTCTGAATTTCCACGTGCAATCAGTCAGGCGTGAACGTGTCAGTATGATGTTTTTAGAGAACATCGAGTTTTGAAGCAACGTTTGTCATATTGAAAGACGTACAAAAACTTCTATACTCTTACCAGAAAACTTCTACTCGGAAAGTGCAATTCCTTTTGAATTAAGAGCTTTAACGCATCGAATCAGATCAGTCAATTACTTTCCCCGCGGTATTTGTGTCAGAAATGAGACACGCGTCTGGCTGACAGTTCACGATTGACAGGAACTTTTATTATACTGCGCAGTAAGAATCTTGACTTTTTGACGCCTCTGGCACGCAGGGTATTTACCAAAACCATCTTACCGTACGTTTGTAAAACTGTTTGTTATGAATTCGAATTTGTCACGCGTTAATCCTAGTGAAAGAAAGGTTAAAATACGTAATTGTGCAATCAACAGACACGTTTCGGATCACGATACTTCGATAACTCGGTCCGAATTTTCGTTTGACAAATCGTCGAAATGTCGCTGAACAAATAGCGAAATTCGTCGAAATATGTTTGCATGACTTTTGCACAATACTGTAACGAAGCCGGCACGCTAACAATCTTCTGTTAATTTTCGTAAGTTGTCTTTCTTACTCGAGACCGCCGTTCGCGTTCTGATTAACTAACGAAGCCAACTGCTTCAAAATAAGCATTTTTTAACACACGGCTCGTTAATAATCTTCTGTTAATTTTCGTAAGTTGTCTTTCTTACTCGAGACCGCCGTTCACGCTCACGCTCTAACGAAGCCAACTGCTTCAACGGTCGCGGTTAGCGCCGCGGCATGACCACCGCGGCACGATTACCGCGGCGACCTCAAAAGTGACCGCGGCGATCTCAAAAGTGACCGCGGCGATCTCAAAAGTGACCGCGGCGATCTCAAAACCGCGGGCATTGCATGCGGCACAGCCGCGGTAAATGTCCCTATAATTCCCGGCGGTACTGTATGTGAGCCAATCAGTGTTGAGTACAAGACAATAGCATTTCAACTTATGGTTATGTGAGCCAATCAGTGTCGAGTACAAGACAATAGCATTCTAACTTATGGTTATGTGAGCCAATCAGTGTCGAGTACAAGACAATAGCATATCAACTTATGGTTATGTGAGCCAATCAGTGTCGAGTACAAGACAATAGCTTTTCAACTTATGGTTATGTGAGCCAATCAGTGTTGAGTACAAGACAATAGCATTCCAACTTGCTCGAGCTTTGATCCGCTAAAAGGCGAATTTGGTCGATTATTTCTGAAGTCAAAGTCTTTCGAGTGATTCAGAAGAAAATCGATTGTATACACACTATGCATAACTCGCGCGGTCACAACACGAAAAAGAGGCCAGTAGGTCCTCTGGAATGTTGAAGTTGAAATGCCAGCAGGGAGTGTGAAACGTGTTGAACATGATTGTTTAGTTGAAAAATGTTTCTTTATAGTACAACCAGCCAGGCGCATAGCAAATTAACGGCATTGTTTCACTGAACATTCCTTCAGTGCATTTCACAATATCCCCGGGCGCTTCAATTTCAACATTCCAGAGGACCTACTGGCCTCGTTGACATGCTAGTTACCAGGACTTATGCATAGGGTCTATATGCTACGATTTCGACTTCGGGTAGCTTTATCTGCAATGTGCTGTCTAAGTTTCTGTTTCTGTTTATTACTTGGTTATGCTGAGTTGCTTTACACCAAGATTATACATAACGAAAACAATAATAGATAATAATAAATAAATAAATAATAAATAATTTAATTAAATGAGAATTAAGGGTAGCGGTTATGTTTACATAGCAATGTAAACTAAGGTTCGAAAACTGTTAACTGTATCGGCATCAGTTGTTTGGCTAGGCAAGTTATTCCATTCAGGAACGGTAGGTGGAAAAAGAATACTTGAAACAGTTTTGCGAGAAGACATTCAATTTGAAGTTGTATTTATGTGTGGTCAAAGTTTGTGAAAAAGATACATAATCTTTAGCGTCGATGGCAATATATATATGACCATTTAGAATCTTATAAATTGTAATCAGCCTATTACACTTTCTTAAGGAGGCTAAGCTAGGAGCTCAGGTTACAGGGCACGACTTAAAGTGCATATAAGCCCTGGCCAGTTATGCTTTTTTAAGCTTATACCTTAAAAGCTAGGGAAAATTTTTCTAAATTTTTAAATAAAAATGTTTCCAAAATTTTTTTAGCGACTAAACTTCCAAATGTAGAATAATTTCCGCGCACATTCGTGGACTGGGACGAGAATAAAACGTGACGTCATCAACAGAACTCGTCTCTTCGCGGGTAAAAAGCGTTGGCTTATTTGCAAAATAATTGAATAGATAACCGAGAAAGATGATAATATCGCGCTAAACGTTTCGGAGAGCTTAATTCGGCAAGGCCTTTCATGCAATGGCGCATCGAGCGAGTTCTGTTGATGACGTCAAACTAGACCCGGTGCCAATTTTGTAAAGCGCTCACGTGCACTTGATTTTCGGGCTTTGAACGTTCAATACACCATGACAAATAAATCAAATCAAGTTTTTATTCCGGAATCCTTTGTCTATGACCTCTACGTAGTCTCTTCGTAAGAAATATAATTAGCCAGGGCATATATGCATATATGTTGTCCAATTGGTGGGTTGCACTGGCGGCCATGTTGGTTGGTAAGAACAAAAGAAACCACATTTGCTTCTTTTGTTCCTACCAACCAACATGGCTGCTACGCTTTTGTGATTGTGTTCCCTTAGGAATGACTGCAATCCAAGAATAGCCCGGGGCTGGCAGTTCGGCTTGTTGTGCTAGTGATTCCTGATCACAGGTCTCCCGAAGGGGCAAGTAACATTTGCTTCTTTTTCTTTTCATAAACTTCACAAAGGTGTGTAGCAGACAGTTTTTGAGAGAAAGTGAAAACTGTTGGGCGAATATAGCGTATATAGTATATGCGCCATTGAATGCCTGGTTACTAAGCTTGTAGAACATACGCACTTCGTATTGTTGTTTAACTCGATTTTGTCAGGTAAACTTCAGAAATGAACAAAAATACTACCAAAAAAAACTGATAAAGAGGTAATTTCCTCCGCAATTAAGCTTCCTACCTCGGACTGGCAGGGCAAGGTAGTTTTTTGATTTTCGTCGCGCCCTGGTCGTTACAGTATTTATTGTCACTGGGTCGCGCGCATCGCTCGCTTAAAGAGGGTTGAACTGTTTTAACCCACCAATCGAACACGGACTCCATACATGCGCAGTACCATGACATAGCCCCTTTACCCGCATGCGCAGTACCATGACATAGCCCCTTTACTTTCAAAGTAAGACCACTCTTCTCTTGCTCTCACCAGTCCCCAAAAAAGTTGAGCCGGCCTGTACCGCTCGTAACGAGCCACAGCATTGGCTCACCCAACAATACAAAACACGCTAACCTTTAGGACGAGCAGTACAAAAACAATAGAGCTACAGTATAATGGTGCAATCAGAATACAGGTTTCGAGCGGTACTGTTTACTCAAAAAGTTCCATCTTAACGTTAGACTCCATTATCCTCAGTTATCCTTAGACTCAAAGCAGTCGAAAAGCGTCAAGCATATTAAAGAGAAGAACTCTACCTACCTTTGATAATGATTTTGTAATTGCTGGTGCTTTTGCTTCAGCTCTTGATTCTTAGATTTCTCCTAAAACAATTACCACTGATTAGTACTTTTACCAACATGGCTCCTGGTGAATGACCTAACTTGCATACGTATCGCACGTCAGTTAACTAAATGGCTCCTTTTTATTAGGACATTTCTGCTTGAGTTGGGACATGATGGATCGCAGAAAACGGATATCGAAGCGGCCGCCATATTGGCCGAGCGGGATTGATCCCAGGTCTCAATCCCGCTCGGCCAATATGGCGGCCCCTTCGATATCCGTTTTCTGCGATCCGTTTTCTGCGCGAAAAAACACCCTCTACCGCCTGCAAGCAGGCTACCTTTTTTAACACTGGTATATAATCAACTAAAGTCGATCGAGGTATGCTAACTGCCATGGAAAGCGAATAGCAGCTGACGTATCGAGCGCTAGCCCTTCGTCAGAGCTCTGTTGTTGATCATACCAGTGTTGATCTTCCGCCATGGAAAGCGAATAGCAGCTGACGTATCGAGCGCTAGCCCTTCGTCAGAGCTCTGTTGTTGATCATACCAGTGTTGATCTTCCGCCATGGAAAGCGAATAGCAGCTGACGTATCGAGCGCTAGCCCTTCGTCAGAGCTCTGTTGTTGATCATACCAGTGTTGATCTTCCGCCATGGAAAGCGAATAGCAGCTGACGTATCGAGCGCTAGCCCTTCGTCAGAGCTCTGTTGTTGATCATACCAGTGTTGATCTTCCGCCATGGAAAGCGAATAGCAGCTGACGTATCGAGCGCTAGCCCTTCGTCAGAGCTCTGTTGTTGATCATACCAGTGTTGATCTTCCGCCATGGAAAGCGAATAGCAGCTGACGTATCGAGCGCTAGCCCTTCGTCAGAGCTCTGTTGTTGATCATACCAGTGTTGATCTTCCGCCATGGAAAGCGAATAGCAGCTGACGTATCGAGCGCTAGCCCTTCGTCAGAGCTCTGTTGTTGATCATACCAGTGTTGATCTTCCGCCATGGAAAGCGAATAGCAGCTGACGTATCGAGCGCTAGCCCTTCGTCAGAGCTCTGTTGTTGATCATACCAGTGTTGATCTTCCGCCATGGAAAGCGAATAGCAGCTGACGTATCGAGCGCTAGCCCTTCGTCAGAGCTCTGTTGTTGATCATACCAGTGTTGATCTTCCGCCATGGAAAGCGAATAGCAGCTGACGTATCGAGCGCTAGCCCTTCGTCAGAGCTCTGTTGTTGATCATACCAGTGTTGATCTTCCGCCATGGAAAGCGAATAGCAGCTGACGTATCGAGCGCTAGCCCTTCGTCAGAGCTCTGTTGTTGATCATACCAGTGTTGATCTTCCGCCATGGAAAGCGAATAGCAGCTGACGTATCGAGCGCTAGCCCTTCGTCAGAGCTCTGTTGTTGATCATACCAGTGTTTATCTTCCGCCATGGAAAGCGAATAGCAGCTGACGTTTCGAGCGCTAGCCCTTCGTCAGAGCTCTGTTGTTGATCATACCAGTGTTGATCTTCCCCGCCGACGCAGCTAACACTAATTTTTACAGTAACTAGTTACCCATCGTACTTTTTTTAAAATGTCGTTGCTAGAAACGTGTTTGCAAATCCAACAACTAATGACCCTTCCCATTAGCTAGAATTGAATGCATCACTAGACCAATCATACTCACTGTAAGAAAGTATATAAAACGTTCAAGATGGCATTCTGGAAACAAATCGCAGAATAATGACACCAAAAATCGAAAAAGTTAAACCTGCATGCAATGTATGCTTGCTTTCATAACCTAGTGAGTGTCATTTTGTCCAAAAACGGCCTTTAGAATAAGCCAATTGTTACGGTACGAGACCGACGTGGATGTGACTGACTGACTCACCCTTTCTAGTTCATTGGAGAGGTTAGATTGTTCTTTTAACTGTGTTTTCAGCATAGCGCATTCTTTTTCTAATTGATTCTGAAAGAACAAAAAACATAAAGTCCATAATATACGTAGAGGAAATCGCATGAACGCGAGTGCTATACTGGATTACTAGGCACTGAGTGATATTTTGAAAGTTCTACTACTAAGCAAACATTTGCTGAGAGCATGCGACTGTGCACTCAATAACCTTTAAAGCTACTTTATTTAACGTCCGTAACTCGTGAGTCTAGTGAGACTGATAAACTTGAGGCCGACGGGAGTCCTACGATTTTACGTCCTTATCCGAGAAGACGTGAAGGTCTAACCACTTGCAGTTGTTTTACAAAGGAAGCACCTTCTACTCAGTTATTTTAAGACCCTGAGTGTTGGTCCGGCCGGGGTTTGAACCCGCGACCTCCCGCGCAACAGACCGGAGCTTAACCACTTAACCACTTAACAACAAGACAATTTTTATCCCGCTGTCTCCAAAAGGAGAAGCCGAACGTTACATTAACCAATACCTTATTGTCCGATATGGAGCGAAGCTTTTCTTCCAGTAGTTCTATTTGGTTTTGATGTGCTGTCTGGGTGTCGAGATTCCTTCTGTAAATAGAAAGGCATCGCTATTGTGACGATGTGCGTGTCTGCCGCGTGTTTGTACCACCACATTACAACGTAAAAGCTAGTTGGCTTTTTAGTATGGATATTGACGCTGCAATATTGCCGGCAATTGTTTCCAAAAGGGGCAGACACGCCGCCATTGTTCTGTGGCCTGCTCGTGACACCATCATTGTTCTGTGGGCCAGCTAGCTATTCCACAGTTCCACAGAACAATGGCGGAGTAACGAGCAGTTCCACAGAACAATGGCGGAGTAACGAGCAGTTCCACAGAACAATGGCGGAGTAACGAGCAGTTCCACAGAACAATGGCAGCGTAATGAGCAGTTCCACAGAACAATGGCGGCGTAACGGAATCGCAGATGTACACAATAACAGAGTTGAGTGTCTCTTTAAGCAATGGTGGTCCAGATAAGTACTGTGGTGCTCCACGGCGAGGAATATTAAAAGGTGTTAATTTTCTATTATTCTTTCTCGTAATTTCATTGGTTGATAATAATTATAATAATAACGTATTAGGAGCATCCTACAGAGTCTCGATGCTCTTACATATTATACCTAATCGAAATAAAATTACATGAATATATAAAATGTATCAAGTAACTAGCTAATAGCATCTAAAAAGAAAGGTCTTCAAACTTGATTTAAACCTAGTTAATGTGATACTTCGACTATAATCCGGAAGTCGCCATAGGTTACAGTATTACAACAAGGAACTGACAGTAAATTATGTGAACTCGATCTGAGTGAACGATAAGATCTGTAAGGTCTGAGTAATTCGCTTTTATATTTGGGAGCTTGGCCATGGAGAGCCTTAAAAGTAATTAAAATTATTTTAAAAGTGATTCTATCTCTAACTGGCAGCCAGTGAAGTTTATATAAGATAGGGGAAATATGGTAAAACTTCCCAGCTCGAGTTACAAGTCTCGCAGCCGTATTCTGCACACGCTGTAGTTTATCAAGTTCACATGCCGGTAAACCATACAAAATGCTGTTACATGAGTCAAGTTTAGATGTAATGAAGGCATGAACTAATCTTTCACAATCATCCTGGGCCAAGTGCTTTCGAATCCTTCCAATATTCCTAATAGCCAAATACGCAGACTTGCAAATATTGTTTACGTGCTTCGTCAGTTGGAGATGGGAATCAACAGTAACACCGAGGTCGCGTGCAGCCAGCTTTGGAGCAATGACAACATCATCAATAGTGATTCCCGAGATCAGATCACATCGTTTGGCATAACGAGACGTGAGATGGACAACATCAGTTTTGTTAGGGTTGCACGCAAGGCCATTGGAAGTGCACCAAATTAGAATATCTTTGACACATAGTTCGAGCCTGGACAACACAACTGAACGATCAGAACAGGGATTGATAGACACATAAAGTTGTGTGTCGTCTGCATACATCATGCAATTCAGGCCATGGGCAGAGATCACATCTTCTAGTGGTGCAAAGAAAAGTGATAACAAATGAGGTCCAAGCACGGAACTATGAGGGACACCATATAACAGCTGTCAGTCAGACGAAGTAGTATCTCTAACCATAACCACCTGAGTTCGGTCAGTAAGATATGAGTGAAACCATTTCAACACGGTTCCATTCATCCCATACCGGTACCGGAGTCTTTCAAACATTAGAGTATGGTCAATAAAGTCGAAAGTTGACGACAAGTCCAAAAGTACCAGAACCATTTCTTGGTGTCTATCAATTGCATATAAGATGTCATTAAACACTCGTAAATGGGCTGTTTCAGTACTATGAAAGCGCCTATACGCGGATTGCAGCTTAGCTAAAAGATCGTTGGCAACAAGGTAGTTCATAGTCTGTGTAGCAACTACTCGTTCGAGAGTCTTGGACAGGAAAGCAACGTTCGTGATAGGACTCATCGTGAGCTAGGGTTTGCTTCTTGATAGATGGATGTAGGACCCCTTTCTTGAGGGACGTAGGAAACACACCAGAACTCAGTGATGTGTGAATAATATTGGTAAGTGGATAAATTACAACATCAGCGGATTGTTTTAAAGATGGGTTGGTACTGGATTTGGGTTTCGAGTGCTCCACAACTTTACGGATATAGCTTTCAGATACCTCAGCGAATTCACTAAATGAGCATTGACATGGAGTGGAATTCAGAGCTACAGACATGTCCATAGACGCCAAACTTGACGTATGCAGATTGTCTCTCAGTTTTTGTATCTTGGTTGAGAAAAACTCACTGAAGTCCTCTGCCAGAGAATGAAGGGGCAAATGGGACGGTAAGGGAGAAACTTGTTTAACCTTAAAGAGACCATCAATCATGCGGAATAGCTGGTTGTTATCAGAGCTTGATATGTGTGCCTTATAATAATTAGATTGAGCAGAGTTAAGTGCATCTGTGTAAGCACGACACTGTTCTCTGTACATCTGTTGATAGACCTCAAGGCCTGAGGCTAGATATTTCCGTTCAAGTCGACGTTTTTGCCTCTTTAGAACTCTTAGGGTATCATTAAACCATGGCGCATTTGGGCGTAAGGTGATTGCTCTCGTACGTTCAGGTGCATGCTTATCAATGAGCTCACGTAGGACACTGTTATATTGGTCCGTCAGGATGTTAACATCTGTAGAGGTAGGGCCATGCAGTTGAGGATGCATGGAGTGTTGAATTCATGTCACTACGCCATGACTGGATGTCCATGTGGCGCAAATCTCGATGACGAATTACCTTCTTGGTCGAGCGAGGCCTGGGCAAATCAACAGAACATATGATAGCGTTGTGATCTGATGGAACGTCGGAGTGAATTTCCACTGGACCACATATTAAGGATTCATCTTGCCGAACAATGAGAAGGTCCAGTGTGTGACCTCGACTGTGAGCAGCACCAACAACCTTTTGCTGAAGGCCAGATGACTCTAGCAAATCGACGAACCTTGCCGTATGACTGTTACTGGAGTCATCCATGTGAAAGTTGAAGTCCCCGGTGATGATCAAATGTCCACTGACAACAGCAAGTTCTTCTAGCAAAGTAGAAAATTCATCGAAAAAGAGCTGAACTGTAAGTTTATTTTTCTTAGACGGTGGAGGCCTGTACACTGTGATGAGGCGGATCAGCGACGAGTTTGATGTAGTGATAGAAACATCGATAATTTCAAATGATGCAAATGACGTGGATACATTGCGTTTTACGTCAAAACCCTTGCGCAAAAGAACCCCAACACCACTTCCTGTTAGATCATGTTAGATCTTGGGGAATGTATAAAGTCAAAGTCCTGTAGGGCATTTAACATTTCAGCAACAGCAGGTTCAAAGTTATTATTAACAGCGAGCCAAGTCTCAGTGATAGATAAGATGTCAATACGCTTAGAGATGACGAGATCACAAATAGAAGCCGCTTTCTTACTAAACGAGTGTGCATTCCAAGTTGCAAAGCGTAAAAGCGGCATGTAGTCCAAGGTCGATTTAACAGTGCTTATACTAGCAAGGTTCATTAAGTTCCTGGAATTATGAATGGACATGGCTGAATTCTCCGCATGGTGAGAAGTTATTCGCACAGGAATGGATAGGTGTTGGCCATTGACCTGATCGACCGTATCATCATTAGTATGCAAAGCATGGTGAGAAGTTATTCGCACAGGAATGGATAGGTGTTGGCCATTGACCTGATCGACCGTATCATCATTAGTATGCAAAGCATGGTGAGAAGTTATTCGCACAGGAATGGATAGGTGTTGGCCATTGACCTGATCGACCGTATCATCATTAGTATGCAAAGCATGGTGAGAAGTTATTCGCACAGGAATGGATAGGTGTTGGCCATTGACCTGATCGACCGTATCATCATTAGTATGCAAAGCATGGTGAGAAGTTATTCGCACAGGAATGGATAGGTGTTGGCCATTGACCTGACCGACCGTATCATCATTAGTATGCAAAGCATGGTGATAAGTTATTCGCACAGGAATGGATAGGTGTTGGCCATTGACCTGATCGACCGTATCATCATTAGTATGCAAAGCATGGTGAGAAGTTATTCGCACAGGAATGGATAGGTGTTGGCCATTGACCTGATCGACCGTATCATCATTAGTATGCAAAGCATGGTGAGAAGTTATTCGCACAGGAATGGATAGGTGTTGGCCATTGACCTGATCGACCGTATCATCATTAGTATGCAAAGCATGGTGAGAAGTTATTCGCACAGGAATGGATAGGTGTTGGCCATTGACCTGATCGACCGTATCATCATTAGTATGCAAAGCATGGTGAGAAGTTATTCGCACAGGAATGGATAGGTGTTGGCCATTGACCTGATCGACCGTATCATCATTAGTATGCAAAGCATGGTGAGAAGTTATTCGCACAGGAATGGATAGGTGTTGGCCATTGACCTGATCGACCGTATCATCATTAGTATGCAAAGCATGGTGAGAAGTTATTCGCACAGGAATGGATAGGTGTTGGCCATTGACCTGATCGACCGTATCATCATTAGTATGCAAAGCATGGTGAGAAGTTATTCGCACAGGAATGGATAGGTGTTGGCCATTGACCTGATCGACCGTATTATCATTAGTATGCAAAGCATGGTGAGAAGTTATTCGCACAGGAATGGATAGGTGTTGGCCATTGACCTGATCGACCGTATTATCATTAGTATGCAAAGCATGGTGAGAAGCTATTCGCACAGGAATGGATAGGTGTTAGCCATCGACCTGATCGACTGTATCATCATTAGTATGCAAAGCATGGTGAGAAGTTATTCGCACAGGAATGGATAGGTGTTAGCCATCGACCTGATCGACCGTATCATCATTAGTATGCAAAGCATGGTGAGAAGTTATTCGCACAGGAATGGATAGGTGTTAGCCATCGACCTGATCGACCGTATCATCATTAGTATGCAAAGCATGGTGAGAAGCTATTCGCACAGGAATGGATAGGTGTTAGCCATCGACCTGATCGACTGTATCATCATTAGTATGCAAAGCATGGTGAGAAGTTATTCGCACAGGAATGGATAGGTGTTGGCCATTGACCTGATCGACCGTATCATCATTAGTATGCAAAGCTGGCCAACATGTAGAAATAACAATGCAGTTTTGTAAGTTCACCGTATTCCGATGACGGATAAATATTTTTTTCCTTTTAGCTGTAGCAATCCTAGTAGGGATTGAATTGCTGTCCCTGTTCAAATGGTCGAGGTATCTTGAGATGACTGGTGTCAATCCGGGTGATGTGTTGTAAATATCATTAAGCCTGAGATAAGCACCTATTCTTGAGTCAAGCGTATATTTGGTTTCCGCAGAGTGAAGTGACTTTCCAATGTCTACAAGCTGGGTCCTTCAATAAGCACGTATGTCCATTGAGTGACGAGGGTTGAGCTGTTCGGGGCCTGGATTAGATGAAACATCGCAGCAGAGTGCAAAGTACGCTGTTAGAGTAACACTCGAGTCAAATGCCAGAACCACGACATGAGTTCCGTGTTTAGAATGTTTCAGTACAGGAACCTTCAGAAACGCTGCACAGCGGCGAGATAGCACTATACGAGAGCTATCAATAGACACCCATCGAAATAATCCATTTTCATTCGAAAATATTTTGTGGCTTGAATTTAATTTTGATCAAACTAATTATGGTTTAATTTCGAAGAATATCGTGTGTGGGGAAAGTTCTCAAATTTGCGATTGAAAAATCTTTTGTTTTCTCTATATCCGATTTGCTGGATGGTGGCTTGTCTGAGTTTTCACAGAAAAAAAGAGCCAATAGCATAAAAAATACTTTATTTTCGAGATGTAGTTTGGACTAGCTGTAGACATCTCCTAAGGCACAAAGACATATTCAAGCAAAATCGTGATGTGGAGGATGCTCACTGCCGCAGAACAATGGATTCTACTACAGTTCTTATCTGAACCATTATTAATAGGCCTTATCATGAAGATGTCACGTGGTCACCACCAAGCCTCACTTGTGTGTCGAGGGGAAATCTTGTTCCAAAGTGAGGCTTGTTGGTGATCACGTGACATGCACAAGGCCTTATTTGGCGCGTGAATACTTTACAGTTTTCTATTTTACATTGCAATTTACTCTTACTCGTCAGTTTTATTCTGCTTGCCTGATTACATCACTAAACACTACAAATGATTCGCGGTTACGGAGAGTGCATGTCGTGAACATCAAAACAAGCAGATATGTTTCTACATATTTCAGAGTTTACCTTTCCATTTGTCCTAAACTTGCCTCCAACTACAAGAAGAAATTAAATTTAAAAATTACAGCCAGAAAATTAACAGTGTTACGGCTACGTGATGTCACGCGTTACAGCTGTGATGTCACCCGTTACAACTATGTGATGTCACGCGTTACAGCTGTGATGTCACGCGTTACAGCTACGTGTTGTCACGCGAGACCAGTAATTACAAATAAGAGGAAACCAGACGGCAGTCTCGGAGTTTCGTTTTTAGATTTTGAATGTCGACCAACAGCGAAAGCCTCGTCATTTTCAGCACTAAATTAGCAAATTGATAAAGGAACGTAGTCAATCAGTATGTCATTTAATTTCATTCTGTAAGATTTGGTAGTCTGTTGGAGTTTATTTCGATGCAAATACATGTAGTTGTATTCGTAGTTTACAGACTGTAGATTTCAAACCGTCAATTGAATCTTCAAATCCATGTGAAGGCTTTGAAAAGTCCGTTGTAATCGCGTGAGATCACATGGCTGTAATGGAATGTTTTCAGTCCTGGAATTGCACCTTGCATGTCAATTCTTCTTCATAAATCATATCTAAAGCATAACACTCTTCAAATCTGAAACAGCTTTTCGAAGCTCCATTATGGATATTTTTTTGGGGGGGGAAAGATTAGTAAAACAAAAGATTAGACAGGGAGAGTCGCATATTTACCAAGACACGTGTATATACGTGCGCGCGCTCGAGAGAACCAAGTATGGAGATTGGTATTCTGGTATTCTTTGCCTCCTCGTATCCGTTAGTAACAACGACGCTACGTCACCAAAAGTGGAGACAACCATAAATTCTGACCTGATTAACTTCCAGAATAATGCCAAATTTACTACTTTGAAAATTATGAGAGCTGTGCTTCACAGGACTGTTCAGTTTCGGTTTATTAAGTATCAATATAGGCAAGCCTAATCCCGATACTGGCATTTAGTACAGCGGTATGCCAAACAACTCAATAAATAATCACACAAACAACAAAACAAACAACAAAACAAACAACAAAACATTCAAGCGACAAAAAGCTAATGTACATATAAAATGGGTTCCTTGAACTGGTTCGTTGAAGATACCTGTACAGTGTACGGGGTTACTTTATAAACAACGAGAACCAATCACATTGCAGAATGAAAATAAAGCATTCCAACTTATGGTTATTGGAGCCAATCAGTGTTGACTACAAGACAATAGCATTTCAACTTATGGTTATTGGAACCAATCAGTGTTGAGTACAAGACAATAGCATTTCAACTTATGGTTATTGGAGCCAATCAGTGTTGACTACAAGACAATAGCATTTCAACTTATGGTTATTGGAGCCAATCAGTGTTGAGTACAAGACAATAGCATTTCAACTTATGGTTATTGGAGCCAATCAGTGTTGACTACAAGACAATAGCATTTCAACTTATGGTTATTGGAACCAATCAGTGTTGAGTACAAGACAATAGCATTTCAACTTATGGTTATTGGAGCCAATCAGTGTTGAGTACAAGACAATAGCATTTCAACTTATGGTTATTGGAGCCAATCAGTGTTGACTACAAGACAATAGCATTTCAACTTATGGTTATTGGAACCAATCAGTGTTGAGTACAAGACAATAGCATTTCAACTTATGGTTATTGGAGCCAATCAGTGTTGAGTACAAGACAATAGCATTTCAACTTGCTCGAAGTTGAAATTATTTGTTTTTGTTCTATTTATTTATTTTTTATTAACTTCGACATTTTCAAAGTCCAAAAAAGAACGTACAAGGAAAGAATAGAAAAATAACATAATAAATCATAACACAAGTAAACAAACTCAAAAAAAAATTACTGAATTTCTAACGACCCCTGAAAAACAGCCATAGAGGCTGATCAAAGCCAGGACCCGGCTAAATCACACATCGAATTGGAATTTAGCGTGTTGGTTTTTGTGGAGGGAGGAAAACCGGAGAACCCGGAGAAAAACCCTCGGCGCATACGGTGCCGGGTCGGGGAATCGAACCTGGGGTCACAGAGGTGAGAGGCAAAGCGCTTAACCACTGCGCCACCACGCCTCCCCACTGAAGAAAATATGTCAGGGGATCCGCAACAGCACTGAGCCAATAACTGCGGGCCCAGGACTTAAAACATAGTAAAGATAAATTGGTGAAAGGCTAAGTCTAGAAATAAACCTTACAATCACAATAAGAATACTAATTAACAACAGGAATGTTCTCGTTCTCTAAGTGGTCCCGGTTACAGTCTGTAGTCGCACAGTAATTCTTTTTGAGCTGAAAAATGGATCTCTGAGGAGATGTACCTGTAATGTTGATTGCTCTAGTTGTACTATTTTATCCCACTCCTTTTCCTTCGCCTCCTGAACTCTCTTACTGACCTCTTGTTCCTGCCAGAAAAAGATAACTACTTAATACATACAATTTCATTTATGATCAGAGGCAACAAAACAAAAACGATTGCACAGAGCTTGAAACAAGAGGAAAATACCACTTGCAACTGTTGCTAGTTGTCATGAGATTGTACTCCCATTTCTAAAAATCTACCAGCCCTGATAGCGTGCCATATGCCATTATACCTTTTCTTCTAGGCTCCTCTTTAGGTGTTCTATGGTTCTATCGAGTACTCGAGTGTCATTACGGCAAGTGTCAAGCTCGGCCTTCATCTCGTCTCTCTCCCTCTCCAAGTCACCTCGGTTTTGCGTAAGACTAAAATAAAAAGTAACGTTTAAACATGTATAGCGCAACTTCTATAGGTATACGCCTATATCAAAAAACTGACAAACGACATTCATGGTTGTGGTTGTAGCTGAAGGTCTGGCGAATTCGTTGGTTTTAGGCTCAAATGCAATTTTAATAGTTATAACCACAATCTACTTCGGTCTGGGAATCTCCGTGACAACCTTTTTGAAATGGCTGTATAATCAAATGCGCTTCACAAGAGAAAGCATACTCTGCTAATCCGAGTAGCTATTTGTCTTTCGTCACGAGAAAGTATATCCTTTGGGGGTTGACAGGAAAGCGTGGATTTAATTCCCGGATGAGAGAAGGTACTACGTTGTACATTTGCCTTGGAACTGCACATGGAAAAGATCCGACGATTATCATTTACGACAATGGGCCAGACAGGGATGCAATCACGTGGTGTACTGGAAGACAAACAAATCTGACACTTGTATGAGATCAGTAGTGTTTACTGATTAGTAAAACCTGTTTGTAAATGCTATTTTCTACTTCCAATCGATTGTCAATCTATCTTTCAAAAACAGCATTTTGAAGTTTGTTTGCCATCCAGTAAAACCGTTCCCATGGGATCACGAGCTCATTTCATTGGTCATTATTGAAGTGATACATCAGCACGTGACTGTTTCGTGCAGTAAGAGGTGGATATTTTGTTCGTCTTAGTTATTGTAATACCCGAGTGGAATCGAAACCACGACTTCCCCCTGCTTAATCCAGTTAATACTTCGAACAGAAAATAAGCGATCTTACCTCATCTTTAAGTTACTGAGCTCCACTTTGTGCTTGTGGGACATTTCCTCCAGTTTACTAAAACAAGATAATATCATCTAAATGGAGACAGGCCTGTTTTCATACAGTACATGCATGGCGAAGAACCGATTTTGAATGAGACTGCGCCTGCTCGCTGGCTCTGGTTTTGTTTTTACTGTGAGAAGTTGGAAAAAAACTTGAACGTGTCCCATTTCATGTCTCTTACGTCTTCGACGAAATTGATGATATTTATTGGGCTTGGAAAGAACTTTACATTAATGTCATCAATGATCACGCTCCGTTGATTAAGTCAGAGTTAAGGGAAATCAGGTCCCTAATATGAACAAGGAACTCAGGAAGGGAATTCGTAAGCGGAAATATCTCTGGAATAAATATAAGAAGTCGGACGCGCAAGAGGATTACGACAAATATAAACAACAGAGAAACGTTACAGTGAAACTACGTCGAAAAGCAATTGCTGTTTATTTTAGAAATTCGACTGAAAATGCAAATACGAGACCTCGTGAGTTCTGGAAAACATTTAAACCGTTTTTGCATACGAAACGCTCAAATTCGACAAGTGACATTGTGTTACTTAACAATGGGACTTTGATTAAGGAACGATCTAATAGTTATAAAGTGATGCAGGTTTTCAATGAATACTTTGTAAGTATCTGCCCACCAATTGGCGAGACTTAAACAATGCAAATCTTGAGAACCACCCGAGCATCACATCTATTAAGAACTTTATGACATTATTGTGTCCCAATGATGTAAACATTAGAGAAAGCGCTTTCACATTCCACGAAGTGAATCAGCATATTGTTGCTGATGTTATGGACTCTTTGAAACAATCGAAAGCTCCAGGCTTTGACAATATTTCTACCGCCCTGCTCAGGCAATTGTTTTGCCATTGACTGATATGATCAACGTTTGTATCCGAACTGGAAATATCCCTGTAGATTGGAAATCTGGCCAAATAACACCCTTATTCAAGAATGATGATCCGATGGACAAACAAAATTTTAGGCCTGTATCAGTGTTAGTCATCTTTGATACTATCTTCGAGAAGTGTCTGTATCAACAGTTATATAAATGGTTCGTGGATTTGCTGGTTAGCCATCAGTCAGCCTTCCGCAACCACCATGGTTGTGATACAGCACTAATTGACTTAATAGAAAATTGGAAATATAATCTTGACGCCAAACGTCGCGTAGGAGTTGTATCACTTGACTTAAGCAAGGCTTTCGATAGTTTACCACACGATCTACTCCTTGCTAAACTAGATGCGTATGGCCTCTCCCCAGCGAGCATACATTTAATAAGAAGCTTCCTGGTTGGACGACGACAACGGGTTAAAATTCTCGATAAATTCTCTGATTGGGCGGCAGTCACGAGAGGAATTCCACAAGGGTCTGTTTTGGGTCCTCTTCTTTTTAACATTTTTATTAATTATTTACACTTTAACGTTACTAAAGCTGAACTCAACACCTATGCTGATCACAACCAACTTCACTTCAGCAATGAATGCCCCCGTATAATTCAAGACACTCTTAATGACGAACTTGATTTAACATTAAAGTGGTTTCATCTAAGTTTGTTCATTGTTTATAGTGAAACCCGGATTGCTAGTTCGTAAATGAAAGTGATCGAGAATTATCTGTGTCCCGGCAATAGATTTTCCGGCGAATCTACATTCTAAAATACAATGCAATTGCTATAAAATTAAATCGCTCTCTTGTCTAACATGAAATCGTGAATGAAAAGAATTTACTAGAGACTAAAACAATGTATTGAAACTGACTGATCTGCAGCTTTTACAGTGGCTATCACAGAACCAAACTTCGCGCCCCCCGTTTCTGTTTGACACACAAACAACTGAAACAAGGTACTTCATGAAATAATATTGGTGGTTTCTTCTGTGGTTTATTGTCTTGAAAATAAAATTAGCAGTAAATTAAAAGGCATACTACATCGATAGGTTTATCTGTTTATAGGAAACAGCAATATGAGTTATTTATGATAAACTATATTCTCAGCAAACGTAGCCGCTTATTTTTCGGAGTCAATCTATACTAGTACGGTCTTACCGGCTATTCCATGTGATACAAACAATTATGGAGAAGCTTCTGTCCTCAAAACGTACACAAACCATCCTTGCATGAGGGTTGAAGAGAATTACAAACCGTATTCTTGGAACTCAACTAGAAGGCTTGAATGTAGAGAAATGCCAGCTTTGTGGTTCGTTTACTTAAATTGCTACAGTCCTGTACAATGCACAAACTTGAACGATTATTTCTATTCAAAACGTTTTGTTTGCTTTTCAAAGCGGGAAAATGGTACACTTTCTTACTACATATGTTAGTTCGCGTGAAGGTTTGTATGGGAAAAGTAGCCACACGTGTTGTTGTGGAAAGTTTTGACTGTGACATTTCCCAGTCACTGGTTGAAAGAATCAGTCTCGCCGGCCGGCTAAAACTTTTCAGAGCGTTTTCGTTCTAAACATAGTTTGAAAAAAGCTCCAACTCGACGCGAATTTATGCGAATTACTTCAAATTTTCACAGATTGTTCGCAATTTATATCAGCTAAAAAACCTGTGTCGGCGATTTTTTTTATTTTTAAAAGAGAGGCGCTGAGAGCGATTCCCGCATCTATACTTGGATTGCGCGTTAGCAATTTCACGAAGACCAAAATATCTTCAGAACGGCTTCGAATTTCCACAATCGCCGACACTCTTTCGTAAACAAGGTCTGTCGGAGTCCAGAAAAGCAAACAGATCTTAAATTCATTAAATTGCTGTGGAGTTGGAGCTCTTGGAAACCAACTCGCTTGTTCGGAAAAGAAGTTTATTTAAAAATCGCACTTTTATCAAAATTACAAACCTTAGGTATATCGTTGTAGCCAATTTTATAAGCTTTAAATGAGGTATAATTTATCTAAATACGACGAATATTCGAGACGCTACTTAATTTTATCCGGAACAGTACCCTGAAGGTATACGATAACCTTAAGTGTATGACGTCACGGACGCTAAAAAATGACCAGGCATTCCTCGCCCACAGGAACGGGTTCGCGTAATGGCGGATGTAAAATTCAAGATT
Source organism: Actinernus sp. WN-2022 (assembly GCA_030867875.1). Lineage (NCBI taxonomy): Eukaryota > Metazoa > Cnidaria > Anthozoa > Actiniaria > Actinernidae > Actinernus > Actinernus sp. WN-2022. The sequence continues at coordinate 2,830,091 of JAOWCC010000577.1, read as the reverse complement.
CGGAGTTCAAAAAATAAGACTTCCCGTCGTCGTATCGAAAAACGGTTTGAACTGGTAATAATATAGCCACTCTACTTTACGAATATGAGAAAAAATTGATATGTGAAAATTTGATCGTACGGGCACTTTAAAGTGATAGTTCATTAGTTTCTTTTCTTGTACATATGTTTAATATTCATATTTGAGGTATATAAAGACCAATCAGTTTAGAATTCTTTCTCTCGCTTGCTGGACAGCCACAAGTCAGCCAAACTTTAGTTTTAATGTTTTAAATTATTATTCATCAAGATATAACCATTTTGGCTTTAGCCCTCGGAGCCTTGTACGATTGCATTCGGTCGAGGAGTACGTTTCCAGAAGTTTTTCCACGTAGCAAGACGTGGTTTTTTTACGATGGTTTTTCGTACCGGGCAACGTACATTATTTTCTTTAGATATCGATTTTTCGGTATTATTTGATTTAAGCATGTGAAAAGCTACTTATTATCATGTGATTACGTCATTTGATTGTTCAACCATCCGTTTAGGATGATGTGTGGTTATGGAATGTTTTCTCATTCCTTCATGTCCTGTTAAATATTATGATTTTGTATTAGTACTATGTAATGATTTGTAATACCGTAGTTTATTAAAGAAACCGTTTGCTGCTGTCCACCAGGCATCCGGCACTGTCACACTCCACTAGTTGTAGTGTTATTATGATTTTGTACGCGTTGGGCGTGTTGCGTAGTATAGGAATGACCTACGGGCTAAGATCACCGAGATATATGGGACCTAAAATTTGGAACAGTTTCACAGATGAAATGAGATCGGCTGCCAAATTTGATTTGAAAACACGAATTCTAATCGTTTTTAAAATATCTTTTTATATTATTTTTAAACACACATATGTATATATAGATATTTGTATTTTATAGTTTTAGCATAGGTTTTTCCCTTTTTTTCTCTAATTATGTGGCTCTCTTATTATATTATCATTAATTATAGGCTCGGTCAAACTAACACCCAGTGTGCTATATATAACAAGAGCCCATCTCGGCTTTCACTCGGGCCACGTGAGATTGAAGATGAAATACACTTTCATTTGAAATCCTCTTAGTAATAACCAAAGGGAAGAATTATTAGCTGAATTTAGCAGTCTTTAGGAGTGGCAGGTAGCGCGGTGACTTTCATTCTCTGCTCCCCTAGTATATATGTAATTTAATATTTTTGTTTTTCTCGTATGTTGACCTTTTAATTTAAACACTACTTATTCGTTTAACACACTGCATTTGAGCAGGCATATATTCATTGTTTTGAACCCGAGAATTAACCGTAATACCGTACTTCATGGTCCCTTTCTTTAGTAGTGGGTTGTCGGTCAGGTGATTGTAAACTCTCGTCATTTAGCACAGAAAATGTATTCTGATGAATAGGGATCGGATTGTCATGTAAGAAAGATGGCTCTTGGACAAACTGATTCGTTGCTAAAGCTTCAGTAGGTTGGGTAGTCTCGGAACACTGGAGACCTTGGTCTTTCATTGTCTTCTTTTTTGTATTCTTGATTATTTTTTTTAAGTTTGAAAGTCGGATCTCAGCTTTATTATATCCGCTTTCAACTCGCCATTTTCAACTTCTAGGTCAATAATATATTCGTGCTGACAGCATCTTGATTTCGGTCTTGTATATATTATCTTGCTGTACTAATTTGTCTTCCAAGTGACTGAGTTTGGTTTCTTGATTCGTGTTTTGATGTGACGAGAGTAAGAATTCATTACGCATATCAGTTAGGTCAGCCTCCATGTTACAAATCAAGGTCGTTAAAGCAGCGAGAGAGTTCTTATTGCGGGCTAACAATCTCGTGAAGAATCTAAAGACTTCCGTCTCTTCCGGTTTGAATTCGACTCATGTGTATGTTGCTTTTGGAGTTTCAAGGATATGTTGATCCAAAACTACAGGCTCTTGGGGTTTTTCATTGACTTGTGAACTTGCAGGCTCTGTAATTTGTTTTGTTTTCTTAGTATAACATAAAGTGTTGAACATGTTCATTTTCTCAAACATGTCGCGCGTGACCTCTGTTTCTTCATTCGTTAAGTTCTCTACTTTCATCTGTAATCTGGGAAACTCAATCTTTTCCCATGCCTTGGCACATAACTATTCCTGTTGTTAAAGTGCAACTAACCCCTTTTGCAATTTTTATACATATGAATCTTTGAAAGGTTTTGAGTACTTCTGCGAAGAAATTGTTGGCTTACAGAGAATACTCTATGTTTTATGCTTGTTTAAAATGGTGAAATGTTGACCTTTCCTGACCCATGACCGCATAAGAAAAAGCCTGGGTCGATTCTTGATCTTACGTCATCCAACTCATTCGACTTTGCAATAATTTGAATAAATATTTAGCATTTACTCTAAAATAACTGTTTTCTTTACTAACAACTCACAGACTGTGTATATTCTCTATATATCGATGTTGTTGTGATGGAAAGGCGCCATGGAGAATAATGCATTAATGAGGTGACGTAATATCAAGAATTGACCCAGGCTTTTTCTTACGCGGTCATGGGTCAGGAAATGTCAAATTTTCACCATTTCAAACAAGCCTAGAACATAGAGTATTCTCTGTAAGCCAAACATTTCTTCGCAGAAGTACTCAAAACCTTTCAAAGATTCATATGTATAAAAATTGCAAAAGGGGTTAGTTGCACTTTAAGTAGACGTGGATGATTATAAGTAAAATCCTTCGACAGCTTGTACTGTTTCCGCTAGGTCAATATCCTCGCTAGAACGAAATAACTTGATCTCAATACTCTCTGATCCAACTTACGGTAAATTTAAATCTCTGACAGTTTTTAAGAGACTCATAATATTGGTCTTGAAGTGCCTTCACCCAAAATAAGATGTTCTTCTCGGATGTTTTAAATGCACACAGCGAGCCGATGGCTTATAGATTCCAATATCTATTTCTTCGGTTCCTGGCCCCTTTGCTTCAGGTCGTCGTACGTGTCGTATATAAAACCACTGGCCATCTGGGTAAAAAAACGCGGTCCTTCGGCTCCGACAATAGGCTCGAGTCTAGTTAATTGTGTTAGCAGTTTTAGTAAGGCCAAATAGCGATGATAAAATTTACCTGTTAGCACGATGGCACAAACGCATATAAGAGTTAAACTCAAAGTTTGGTTATTAAAGATGCATTTCAACTAGAAATCTCTATTGTGCCCGCGTGCTTTGTATGAATTTTCAATGTTCTTTTGCCGACAGTGAACTGCCGCATTCAGCCATCTTGAGTCTAGTTAATTGTGTTAGCAGTTTTAGTAAGGCCGAATAGCGATGATAACATTTGCCTGTTAGCACGATGGCACAAACGCATATCAGTTTTAAACTCAAAGTTTGGTTATTAAAGATGCATTTCTACTAGAAATCTCTCTTGTGGCCGCGTGCTTTTTATGGAACGGACCCGTACACATGGTAAACGAAGTGGAAAGCATAAGCGACAATCGGAACGTGACATTAACGCGATCCCGTGATGTTTCTGCTCAATGTACGTTTGACATTTGTAACCTCGTTATCCAATTAAGACAATTTAGATCAAAGCGCAACCAATTTAGAGCGATTTAGAGCAAAGGAGTTTTGCCGACATAAATCAACAAAAAACAATTTAGAGCAAAGGGGGCCGCCAAACAGGCTCTGCCGTTGGCTGGCTCTATAGAAACGGAGGTGTTAATCCCTCTTGAAAAAAACAATTTAGAACAAAGAGAAATGGACCCCCTCCCTTTGTCTTAGAGAAATAACCCCCTATTATTATTATTATTATTATTATTATTATTATTACCTGGTTTTGGATTTGGGCTTCCAGGAACCAGAGCCTGCAAACAGGCTACCGTATCTAAACGTTGATGTACCGTTACTGTTCTCGGATAAGGATGTAAAATCGTAGGTCTCCCGTCGGCCTCAAGTTTTCAGCCTCATCAGACTGTCACGAGTTACCGGCGTTAAATAAAGTTGCTTTACTTTACTTTACTATTCAATCTGACTAAAGGAGCGTTCGATTGACCGTATTCAAGAATAAGAATAGATGGAATAGTCTCTGGAAATAACTGGTTGAGGCTCATTTTGCACTCTAAGCTACAAACACTTACTGACACATGATATTCAGGATACAATTAGTATTCAAATGGCTAAAATTCCCGATACGATCGCTATGTAGTGAATATTCTGTGCATTCGTACTCCGGGATAAGGTAAACTGAACGCAGCCTAAACGTGTCGGGGGGAAACGAATGGAAAAATAACTGCGAAAAACTGCGCACTGCAAGACATGCTGCGACATTGAAATGACTGATCCACGCTAAATACAGAATAGCCAAGCTGGTAATTAGGCTTGTGCACTACGAGTAGAATGCAGATATCATTGCATGAGTACCGGTTGGCACGACAAGCTGGTAATTAGGCTTGTGCACTACGAGTAGAATGCAGATATCATTGGATGAGTACCGGTTGGCACGACAAGCATTGTGGGCACGGCACTCCTAATTGGAACACGAGCCAACATGTTTCTGCACAGCACCCGTTATTTTCTCATGGAAATGTTCACATGCTCAAAAATCTATGGGTGCTGAGACCCTGTGAAAAGGTACCCACCTGTCAGGAGTACCATGCCCAAGGTAGGAGTACCTATGATAATAATTACAACTTAGAGCTCAAAGGTCGATTTATACCTTTTGTTGGTAGTACTGTCTTTTTCGAGTTGATGAATTTCGTTAGTCAACTGGTCCTGAACGACAAATTAAAACATAATTAATGTATAATTGATACAATTAGCATACAGTGTACGTGCAAGGTACCAGGAACACTTACCTCCGCCTGGTTTTTCTTATCTAGTTCTGACTGTAGGCTTTGATATTGTAGCTTGAGTGAGTCCCTTTCAGTCTCTAAAACCTTGCACTTCGCTGTCATTTCAGTGAGCTGTCTTGTTTGTAGTCGCGTCACCTGGATAACAAGATAAAAAAACAAGATAACAAGATAAAAAAACAAGAAAACAACCCATCACTTACCGACCTACACCTCTCAAATACAATGCGGATTAAGAGGGAAAGTTACGGCAATGACTTCCGGCACGGTTACCGTACGGCATGCCGGGACATTGAAATGGTTTCCTTATTGTTTTTGTCCTTCTGAACCTATCACAATGCGAAGTTAGGATCAGTACGAAATCCGCTATATTGAACCGTACTGGAAACATTGCCGTATGAGTGGGCAGGTTACGGCAACAACGTAACGGTGACCGTACAGCATGCCGTGACACTGAAATGGTTTCCTTATTGTTTTTGTCCTTCTGAACCTATCACAATGCGTAGTTAGTATCAGTACGAAATCCGCTATATTGAACCGTACTGGAAACATTGCCGTATGAGTGGGCAGGTTACGGCAACAACGTAACGGTGACCGTACAGCATGCCGTGACACTGAAATGGTTTCCTTATTGTTTTTGTCCTTCTGAACCTATCACAATGCGTAGTTAGTATCAGTACGAAATCCGCTATATTGAACCGTACTGGAAACTTTGCCGTATGAGTGGGCAGGTTACGGCAACAACGTAACGGTGACCGTACAGCATGCCGTGACACTGAAATGGTTTCCTTATTGTTTTTGTCCTTCTGAACCTATCACAATGCGTAGTTAGTATCAGTACGAAATCCGCTATATTGAACCGTACTGGAAACTTTGCCGTATGAGTGGGCAGGTTACGGCAACAACGTAACGGTGACCGTACAGCATGCCGAGACACTGAAATGGTTTCCTTATTGTTTTTGTCCTTCTGAACCTATCACAATGCGTAGTTAGTATCAGTACGAAATCCGCTATATTGAACCGTACTGGAAACTTTGCCGTATGAGTGGGCAGGTTACGGCAACAACGTAACGGTGACCATACAGCATGCCGTGACACTGAAATGGTTTCCTTATTGTTTTTGTCCTTCTGAACCTATCACAATGCGTAGTTAGTATCATTACGAAATCCGCTATATTGAACCGTACTGGAAACTTTGCCGTATGAGTGGGCAGGTTACAGCAACAACGTAACGGTGACCGTACAGCATGCCGGGACACTGAAATGGTTTCCTTATTGTTTTTGTCCTTCTGAACCTATTGAATGGGACAAACTACAGCACGGTTACTGTACGGCATGCCGTGACATTGAAATGGCTTTCCTATTGTTTTTGTCCTTCTGAACCTATTGAATGGGACAAACTACAGCACGGTTACTGTACGGCATGCCGTGACATTGAAATGGCTTTCCTATTGTTTTTGTCCTTCTGAACCTATTGAATGGGACAAACTACAGCACGGTTACTGTACGGCATGCCGTGACATTGAAATGGCTTTCCTATTGTTTTTGTCCTTCTGAACCTATTGAATGGGACAAACTACAGCACGGTTATTGTACGGCATGCCGTGACATCGAAATGGCTTTCCTATTGTTTTTGTCCTTCTGAACCTATTGAATGGGACAAACTACAGCACGGTTACTGTACGGCATGCCGTGACATTGAAATGGCTTTCCTATTGTTTTTGTCCTTCTGAACCTATTGAATGGGACAAACTACAGCACGGTTACTGTACGGCATGCCGTGACATTGAAATGGCTTTCCTATTGTTTTTGTCCTGCTGATCCAATCAAATTGTAGAATATTTTTATATATAAAATCGTTTATTTCACTCTCTAGCAGTTAAAAACTGAATTAACAAGTGATATTAAAACAAGAAAATGGTTACTAATCTATACAATAATTATAACTATAAATTGTTCCTAATATCTAAAAGTCACAAAATCCTGGGATCTCTTGGTTCTAGCGGTTCTTGTCACCACCGTTTCAGTGCCAGATATTAAATTATATGGTTTCTGATTGTTGTTGACATAAAAATGTTGACATAAAAATGATATAGGGGATGATCTAAATTATCTTTCATGGACTGAACAAATGATTTACAAATAGATTCCCTTCTACGTATCAGCTGCGGCCAGGGCTTCATTGTAGTCACACGATGTTTAATCCCAGGAGAATAAAAACCTTTGTTTTGGACGCATGAACTCGTTCTGAAACTGGTCAGTGCGAGGCTACGCGTGGGAAATCTATTGTTTACTCCCGTCTAACCTCATTCTGAAACTGGTCAGTGCGAGGCTACGCGTGGGAAATCTATTGTTTACTGCTGTCTAACCTCATTCTGAAACTGGTCAGTGCGAGGCTACGCGTGGGAAATCTATTGTTTACTCCCGTCTAACCTCATTCTGAAACTGGTCAGTGCGAGGCTACGCGTGGGAAATCTATTGTTTACTCCCGTCTAACCTCATTCTGAAACTGGTCAGTGCGAGGCTACGCGTGGGAAATCTATTGTTTACTCCCGTCTAACCTCATTCTGAACCTGGTCAGTGCGAGGCTACGCGTGGGAAATCTATTGTTTACTCCCGTCTAACCTCATTCTGAAACTGGTCAGTGCGAGGCTACGCGTGGGAAATCTATTGTTTACTCCCGTCTAACCTCATTCTGAACCTGGTCAGTGCGAGGCTACGCGTGGGAAATCTATTGTTTACTCCCGTCTAACCTCATTCTGAAACTGGTCAGTGCGAGGCTACGCGTGGGAAATCTATTGTTTACTGCTGTCTAACCTCATTCTGAAACTGGTCAGTGCGAGGCTACGCGTGGGAAATCTATTGTTTACTGCTGTCTAACCTCATTCTGAAACTGGTCAGTGCGAGGCTACGCGTGGGAAATCTATTGTTTACTCCCGTCTAACCTCATTCTGAAACTGGTCAGTGCGAGGCTACGCGTGGGAAATCTATTGTTTACTCCCGTCTAACCTCATTCTGAAACTGGTCAGTGCGAGGCTACGCGTGGGAAATCTATTGTTTACTCCCGTCTAACCTCATTCTGAAACTGGTCAGTGCGAGGCTACGCGTGGGAAATCTATTGTTTACTGCTGTCTAACCTCATTCTGAAACTGGTCAGTGCGAGGCTACGCGTGGGAAATCTATTGTTTACTCCCGTCTAACCTCATTCTGAAACTGGTCAGTGCGAGGCTACGAGTGGGAAATCTATTGTTTACTCCCGTCTAACCTCATTCTGAAACTGGTCAGTGCGAGGCTACGAGTGGGAAATCTATTGTTTACTCCCGTCTAACCTCATTCTGAAACTGGTCAGTGCGAGGCTACGCGTGGGAAATCTATTGTTTACTCCCGTCTAACCTCATTCTGAAACTGGTCAGTGCGAGGCTACGAGTGGGAAATCTATTGTTTACTCCCGTCTAACCTCATTCTGAAACTGGTCAGTGCGAGGCTACGCGTGGGAAATCTATTGTTTACTCCCGTCTAACCTCATTCTGAAACTGGTCAGTGCGAGGCTACGAGTGGGAAATCTATTGTTTACTCCCGTCTAACCTCATTCTGAAACTGGTCAGTGCGAGGCTACGCGTGGGAAATCTATTGTTTACTGCTGTCTAACCTCATTCTGAAACTGGTCAGTGCGAGGCTACGCGTGGGAAATCTATTGTTTACTCCCGTCTAACCTCATTCTGAAACTGGTCAGTGCGAGGCTACGAGTGGGAAATCTATTGTTTACTGCTGTCTAACCTCATTCTGAAACTGGTCAGTGCGAGGCTACGCGTGGGAAATCTATTGTTTACTGCCGTCTAACCTCATTCTGAAACTGGTCAGTGCGAGGCTACGCGTGGGAAATCTATTGTTTACTCCCGTCTAACCTCATTCTGAAACTGGTCAGTGCGAGGCTACGCGTGGGAAATCTATTGTTTACTGCTGTCTAACCTCATTCTGAAACTGGTCAGTGCGAGGCTACGCGTGGGAAATCTATTGTTTACTCCCGTCTAACCTCATTCTGAAACTGGTCAGTGCGAGGCTACGCGTGGGAAATCTATTGTTTACTGCTGTCTAACCTCATTCTGAAACTGGTCAGTGCGAGGCTACGCGTGGGAAATCTATTGTTTACTCCCGTCTAACCTCATTCTGAAACTGGTCAGTGCGAGGCTACGCGTGGGAAATCTATTGTTTACTGCCGTCTAACCTCATTCTGAAACTGGTCAGTGCGAGGCTACGCGTGGGAAATCTATTGTTTACTGCTGTCTAACCTCATTCTGAAACTGGTCAGTGCGAGGCTACGAGTGGGAAATCTATTGTTTACTCCCGTCTAACCTCATTCTGAAACTGGTCAGTGCGAGGCTACGAGTGGGAAATCTATTGTTTACTGCTGTCTAACCTCATTCTGAAACTGGTCAGTGCGAGGCTACGAGTGGGAAATCTATTGTTTACTCCCGTCTAACCTCATTCTGAAACTGGTCAGTGCGAGGCTACGAGTGGGAAATCTATTGTTTACTCCCGTCTAACCTCATTCTGAAACTGGTCAGTGCGAGGCTACGCGTGGGAAATCTATTGTTTACTGCTGTCTAACCTCATTCTGAAACTGGTCAGTGCGAGGCTACGCGTGGGAAATCTATTGTTTACTGCTGTCTAACCTCATTCTGAAACTGGTCAGTGCGAGGCTACGAGTGGGAAATCTATTGTTTACTCCCGTCTAACCTCATTCTGAAACTGGTCAGTGCGAGGCTACGCGTGGGAAATCTATTGTTTACTCCCGTCTAACCTCATTCTGAAACTGGTCAGTGCGAGGCTACGAGTGGGAAATCTATTGTTTACTCCCGTCTAACCTCATTCTGAAACTGGTCAGTGCGAGGCTACGCGTGGGAAATCTATTGTTTACTGCTGTCTAACCTCATTCTGAAACTGGTCAGTGCGAGGCTACGCGTGGGAAATCTATTGTTTACTCCCGTCTAACCTCATTCTGAAACTGGTCAGTGCGAGGCTACGAGTGGGAAATCTATTGTTTACTGCTGTCTAACCTCATTCTGAAACTGGTCAGTGCGAGGCTACGCGTGGGAAATCTATTGTTTACTGCCGTCTAACCTCATTCTGAAACTGGTCAGTGCGAGGCTACGCGTGGGAAATCTATTGTTTACTCCCGTCTAACCTCATTCTGAAACTGGTCAGTGCGAGGCTACGCGTGGGAAATCTATTGTTTACTGCTGTCTAACCTCATTCTGAAACTGGTCAGTGCGAGGCTACGCGTGGGAAATCTATTGTTTACTCCCGTCTAACCTCATTCTGAAACTGGTCAGTGCGAGGCTACGCGTGGGAAATCTATTGTTTACTGCTGTCTAACCTCATTCTGAAACTGGTCAGTGCGAGGCTACGCGTGGGAAATCTATTGTTTACTCCCGTCTAACCTCATTCTGAAACTGGTCAGTGCGAGGCTACGCGTGGGAAATCTATTGTTTACTGCCGTCTAACCTCATTCTGAAACTGGTCAGTGCGAGGCTACGCGTGGGAAATCTATTGTTTACTGCTGTCTAACCTCATTCTGAAACTGGTCAGTGCGAGGCTACGAGTGGGAAATCTATTGTTTACTCCCGTCTAACCTCATTCTGAAACTGGTCAGTGCGAGGCTACGAGTGGGAAATCTATTGTTTACTGCTGTCTAACCTCATTCTGAAACTGGTCAGTGCGAGGCTACGAGTGGGAAATCTATTGTTTACTGCTGTCTAACCTCATTCTGAAACTGGTCAGTGCGAGGCTACGAGTGGGAAATCTATTGTTTACTCCCGTCTAACCTCATTCTGAAACTGGTCAGTGCGAGGCTACGCGTGGGAAATCTATTGTTTACTGCTGTCTAACCTCATTCTGAAACTGGTCAGTGCGAGGCTACGCGTGGGAAATCTATTGTTTACTGCTGTCTAACCTCATTCTGAAACTGGTCAGTGCGAGGCTACGAGTGGGAAATCTATTGTTTACTCCCGTCTAACCTCATTCTGAAACTGGTCAGTGCGAGGCTACGCGTGGGAAATCTATTGTTTACTCCCGTCTAACCTCATTCTGAAACTGGTCAGTGCGAGGCTACGCGTGGGAAATCTATTGTTTACTGCTGTCTAACCTCATTCTGAAACTGGTCAGTGCGAGGCTACGCGTGGGAAATCTATTGTTTACTGCTGTCTAACCTCATTCTGAAACTGGTCAGTGCGAGGCTACGAGTGGGAAATCTATTGTTTACTCCCGTCTAACCTCATTCTGAAACTGGTCAGTGCGAGGCTACGCGTGGGAAATCTATTGTTTACTGCTGTCTAACCTCATTCTGAAACTGGTCAGTGCGAGGCTACGCGTGGGAAATCTATTGTTTACTGCTGTCTAACCTCATTCTGAAACTGGTCAGTGCGAGGCTACGCGTGGGAAATCTATTGTTTACTGCTGTCTAACCTCATTCTGAAACTGGTCAGTGCGAGGCTACGCGTGGGAAATCTATTGTTTACTGCTGTCTAACCTCATTCTGAAACTGGTCAGTGCGAGGCTACGCGTGGGAAATCTATTGTTTACTGCTGTCTAACCTCATTCTGAAACTGGTCAGTGCGAGGCTACGCGTGGGAAATCTATTGTTTACTGCTGTCTAACCTCATTCTGAAACTGGTCAGTGCGAGGCTACGCGTGGGAAATCTATTGTTTACTGCTGTCTAACCTCATTCTGAAACTGGTCAGTGCTAGGCTACGCGTGGGAAATCTATTGTTTACTGCTGTCTAACCTCATTCTGAAACTGGTCAGTGCGAGGCTACGAGTGGGAAATCTATTGTTTACTCCCGTCTAACCTCATTCTGAAACTGGTCAGTGCGAGGCTACGAGTGGGAAATCTATTGTTTACTCCCGTCTAACCTCATTCTGAAACTGGTCAGTGCGAGGCTACGCGTGGGAAATCTATTGTTTACTGCTGTCTAACCTCATTCTGAAACTGGTCAGTGCGAGGCTACGCGTGGGAAATCTATTGTTTACTCCCGTCTAACCTCATTCTGAAACTGGTCAGTGCGAGGCTACGAGTGGGAAATCTATTGTTTACTGCTGTCTAACCTCATTCTGAAACTGGTCAGTGCGAGGCTACGCGTGGGAAATCTATTGTTTACTCCCGTCTAACCTCATTCTGAAACTGGTCAGTGCGAGGCTACGCGTGGGAAATCTATTGTTTACTCCCGTCTAACCTCATTCTGAAACTGGTCAGTGCGAGGCTACGCGTGGGAAATCTATTGTTTACTGCCGTCTAACCTCATTCTGAAACTGGTCAGTGCGAGGCTACGCGTGGGAAATCTATTGTTTACTCCCGTCTAACCTCATTCTGAAACTGGTCAGTGCGAGGCTACGCGTGGGAAATCTATTGTTTACTCCCGTCTAACCTCATTCTGAAACTGGTCAGTGCGAGGCTACGCGTGGGAAATCTATTGTTTACTCCCGTCTAACCTCATTCTGAAACTGGTCAGTGCGAGGCTACGCGTGGGAAATCTATTGTTTACTCCCGTCTAACCTCATTCTGAAACTGGTCAGTGCGAGGCTACGCGTGGGAAATCTATTGTTTACTCCCGTCTAACCTCATTCTGAAACTGGTCAGTGCGAGGCTACGAGTGGGAAATCTATTGTTTACTCCCGTCTAACCTCATTCTGAAACTGGTCAGTGCGAGGCTACGCGTGGGAAATCTATTGTTTACTGCTGTCTAACCTCATTCTGAAACTGGTCAGTGCGAGGCTACGAGTGGGAAATCTATTGTTTACTGCTGTCTAACCTCATTCTGAAACTGGTCAGTGCGAGGCTACGCGTGGGAAATCTATTGTTTACTGCTGTCTAACCTCATTCTGAAACTGGTCAGTGCGAGGCTACGAGTGGGAAATCTATTGTTTACTCCCGTCTAACCTCATTCTGAAACTGGTCAGTGCGAGGCTACGCGTGGGAAATCTATTGTTTCTAGCCAACATGGCGCCGTGTGATCAAAGCGAATCGTAGGTGTACTGTGGATACGCTATCTTTAAAGCCCGTTTTTGTATTGATTCTAATTGGGCTGATAAGTACCCTGGAATGTCCTGCCATGCCTGTCTTGTACTGCTTATTCTAAGATGGATCTGACGGAGCTTTTATTTACAATGATTATCTTGTCGGGTGAAACACCGGCTCGTTTAAGTAATCTGAGAGAATATTAATGTAATCTGTGTGGTCATTCCACTTAAGATCATCTCTAATTATAACTCCTAATAGTTTATACGTTGATACTCTTTCAATATTGGTGTAAATCGGTCGCAATACAATATTTGAGTTATACATGAAATTTACAAACATTTATTTGCATTTTTTGGGATTTCATTTCATTTTATGATCTGTACTAAACCTATGAGTGTCTCTAGCAGCTAAGTCCAAAATACTAATAGAGTTCCTTGGGATAACCTCAAGAATAGTGGTCATCAACATATTTGGTTCTGAAGTGCCAAAGAAATACGGTACAGCACACTTACGGACATGCCGTAGTTTGTCGCACTCATACGAAATCTGCTTTATTGTCTTGCCGTATTTTCCCACTCATACGAATCTGCACGTACACATTTAAACGAGCTTGTGCTCATTCTGTGAAACGTGTTGAAATAAAATACTACTACTACTGCTCTAAGTATTTACCGAGGATAGAGTTTTCATTGATTCTTTCTGTACAAGTCATAACGTTCGGCCATGGGTATAATCATGTCGTGTACGTAATCACAGACTGTACTGTCCTTGCTTTTTTCATAACAAAAATGAGATTTAACTTATTAGCACCAGAACTTTTCTACCACTCGTCGCTTTGCCCGGTGAGTAAATAGTACACGCATGTCCTGCTATAGTGTATGTTATGGGAACACGTGTAGCTATCTGTGAGCGGGCGTGCACCAGTACGACAATACTACAAACAAAGAACCAATTGACCACACGGGAGGATATTTTGTGACGTCTACTGACTGTTGTTAATCCAGTTTTTTCTCAGTATGGACCTCGCGAACCGGACCGCTCATGGCTTGTGCTTCTTCAAAACAAGTTTTAAATTTTGCAAACATTTTCTGTAACGTTTTTACCAAGATTCTGACGTAAATGTACCCTAGCATTGAAAACGTCGTATTTCTGTCACATATTTAATAATTAATAATTATTATAATAATGGCCATTTATATAGCGCCATATCACCACAGTCTCATGGCGCTTTATATATTTGATAATGTAAGCTTAGAATACTCTAGACTGCCTTTGGATCTACCTAAATACTATAGAGAATATCTAGCAGCTTGGTCAGATTTAAATAATTATTTTCCAAGTACACTAGATGACATTGTTAACCAACTTATTTGGAACAATAAATTTAAATGCATAGATAAGAAATCTGTATTTAACAAAAACATTTTTTTGAAAGGGGTTTGTAAAATTGGGGATTTATATGACAATAAGGACTTGAAACTTAAAGGAAATATTCCAATCTTTAACGCATTAGAAAGGTTTTATTTACGAAGTATTTATGACGCTCTGCCTAATAAATGGAAATCAGAGCTTAAGAATCATTCAACTTTGATATTTAGTTTGTTAGAACCTTTTGATATCCAAAGTATATCTCTAAATTCGGGCGATAGTCTCATCTTGCTCAGTAAAGGTGATGTTACACGAGACGATTTTTAACGACGATTTCTCGCGACGATTTTTAATGCATGTTACACGAGACAACTTTTAGCGCAACATTGTTGCGGCAACGGGTATGTTACACGGGACGATTTTTAGCGCAACATCTAGCTGGCACCCAGGCTCCTACTCCGACACCCTCGTTTAGAAACATGGCTGACAAGTGAAGTCTTTGTTTGTTGACGTAGCCTCGTTTCCGTGGGCGTAGCGAACAGGTTTCTGGGATGATGTTGCGCGAAAAGTCAACGGCGAGGGTGTTACACGAAGCAACTCCAACAAAATTCGTGCAACAAGGCAATTCAAAACTTGCAACATGTTGCCGCAACGAAGATTGCGTTAAAAATCGTCCAGAGCGCCATGTTACACTATGTTGACATTTTGCGCAACAATGATGCACGAAAAATCGTCGTTAAAAATCGTCTCGTGTAACATCACCTTTATTTCCAAAATTACTGTAATTCCAACTGCAAAAGGATATTTTGATAATTATTTTGCTTCGCAGAAACAATCCATCGATTGGAAACTCATTTATTCTATTCCTTTCAAATGCACATTAGAAACAAAAAAACGAGAATTTAAATTCAAAATCCTTCACCGTATTTTATACACAAATCATTTGCTCTATAAAGGTGATGTTACACGAGACGATTTTTAACGACGATTTTTCGTGCAACATTGTTGCGCGAAAAGTCAACATAGTGTAACATGCCGCTCTGGACGATTTTTAACGCAATCTTCGTTACGGCAACATGCTTCAAGTTTTTGAATTACCTTCAAAAACCTGCAACATTGTTGCCCGAATTTTGTTGGAGTTGCTTCGTGTAACACCCTCGCCGTTGACTTTTCGCGCAACGTCGTCCCAGAAACCTGTTCGCTACGCCCACAGAAACGAGGCTACGTCAACAAACAAAGACTTCACTTGTCAGCCATGTTTCTAAACGAGGGTGTCGGAGTAGGAGCCAAGGTGCTAGCTAGATGTTGCGCTAAAAATCGTCCCGTGTAACATACCCGTTGCCGCAACAATGTTGCGCTAAAAGTTGTCTCGTGTAACATGCATTAAAAATCGTCGCGAAAAATCGTCTCGTGTAACATCACCTTAAAATTGTCAAGATACAGTCTCCTCTCTGCTCTTTTTGCCATACTGAAGACGAAACTTTACAGCACCTCCTATTTCATTGTCCCTTAGTTCAACCATTCTGGCTCGCAGTACAACAAGTTCTAGTTAAACATGATTTATTTTGGAAAAATGTAAATGAACTCGATGTTATTTTGGGGTTGGCAGAGCCAATTGAAGATTTCATCTTAATAAATCATATTATTCTGCTAGCTAAATATTTTATTTACACCTGTAAGCTTAAAGACCAACTTCCAAGAATCAGTATATGCATCAACAAACTAAGAACAGTCTACACCATAGAGCTAGTTATTGCTAGAGAAAAGGATAAACTTCCTTTTCATTATGAAAAATGGAGCAAGCTCCTAACTTGGCGTAAATGAAACATATTTCACCTCTGGTTTTTTCTTTGTTTTTTTGTTTTCCTGTGTGGCCTCAGGTAGTGTCTCAAATAAGCATGTTTTTTGTTTTGTTTGTTTGTTCTTGTCGTAGTAATTGTTACGTAATTTTGTAATCATTATCTTTCTACCAATAAATATTATTTTTTAACTAGTAGTAATCATAGATTATCAAAGTGCGTTCGACAATTTTTTTTGTAAGAGAAAGGACTGTGGTAACACAAAAGGCTGAAAGATTGCTGCAATGATGTTGACGGTGTAAGTAATCCTGATCAATTTTTTTTTGTGTTTTTAACTAATGTGAAAATTTTGATGTCTTGACTTATAAGTTAAAGATTAAGATAAGATTAAGATATTTATTTTAACTCGGGGGGCTGAGGCTTGTTAAACCTCTAGCAAGTACATGCTAATTAGCCGAGACTATCTACTTACAGCTAGTACGTAAATTGAAATCTTATATACAATTACATATGAGTACATTATATTAACCATAACTAGTATTAATTACAAGTGGACTATATAAATATATATGTATCGGTAAAAGTTAAACCAATATGGAATTGAAAATTTTAAACTAGAAATTGAATTTAACAGAGCTGATTTGTTTTTTGAATGATTTTAAAGTAGGTAATGTGCGCAGAGCATCAGTTAAGCTATTCCAAGCTTTGGCAGCAGTGTATGAAATGGAGTGTAGCCCATATTTAGTTGTTACATTTAGGTACTGTAAGTTTACGCTGCCCTCTTAAGTTCTTAGTGTTGCAGCGCTCTGAGAACATAGACCTGATATACATAGGCGATTGGCCACTAAGTGCCTTATAGACTGTAATACACAGAAGTTGCAGTCGGCGGTTATAGAGACTAGGTCCTAACTTATTAAGCAAAGTTTCGTAGCTCGTATTGGAAAAATCATTAATTATATAGACATATCTTAATGCTCGTTCGTTTCGTCAGTTTCTCGAGCTTAGAGGCATTGAACACAGAACAGTGTAGCCAAACAGAACTACAGTTAAATTAAAACAAGGTAAGATAAAAGCTCTATAAAGACATAATTTAGTGTACTCGGACAATATGTGTTTAAAGCGGCTTATGACTTCAACTTGCTTACACACCTTTTTAGCAATTCTCGTAACGTGACTATTAAAGTTTAATTGGTTATCTATTATAACCTCTAACAGTTCAATTTCTTCTATGGCCGGAATAGGTTCATTGTTCACACTTATAGCGTCACACTTGGTCGTGTATTAGACCTAGAGAGCACCATAAGTTTGCATTTGTTGGGATAAAGCTCTAGTTTATTATAGTTAAACCATTCTACAGCTCTAGCTGTTTCTCTTGACAAAACGTCGGTCAAAAATGATTCATTATGATGGCTAAAGTATATTTGATTATCATCTGCATAATTTGAAAGTTTAGCTTCATCGATGAAAAAGAATAAGTCATTAATAAAAATATTAAAAAACAAAGGGCCAAGCACTGAATCTCAGGAACACCACTACGGATGATGGACCAATCAGAAGTCGAGTCTTCAACTTTCACTCTCTGTAAAAGAGAGCAGCTAGTCTCAGATACACCGTAAGCCCTTAGTTTCGCAAGCAGTAGGTTATGAGGGATTCTATCAAAGGCTTTGCTTAGATCCACCAGAACAGTTCCAACAATCAAATTGTTGTCGAGGTCACGTTTCCAGTCCTCTATAATCCTTAGCAGAACACCTTCGCAGTTGTAGTGCTTGCGATAGGCTGATAAGAATATGGATAACAGTGGTGAAAAATGTTCAACCTGCTGATTGTGGAGGCACCTCTCGAATATTTTATCCAATAATACCAATATGGATATTGGTCTGTACATGGCTTTGTTAAAAGGGTCATCCTTCTTGAAACTTGGACGAATCTCAGCAGATTTCCAAGCAAGCGGTACTGTGCTGGAGTTGATGACACTGTTAATGAGGTGACATAGTGGGCCCGCTAGAGCGTTCGCACTGTCCTTAAGAGTCCTTGCGGGATCATATCACGACCAGTAGCTTTGTTAGGATCGAGTGATTTTAAGATCGTCAGTAGCTCAGTAGGGGTCACATTTCTAAACTGAAACTGTTCAGTAATTGTTTCTCTTCTGATGGCCACCAGGCTGGGTTTCCCAGGCTGGGTTTCCCAGGCTGGGGTGGTCCTGAGACCAGTAATCTGCTACAGAGGATGTTTCAGGTGCACATCATAGTTGTTCTGGACTCTTTCAAAGTGATTGATGAAAATATCGGCGACTATTTTACTGTTTGTAATAAATTTGTCACCTTCTTTTAGATGGATGGCCCCTCCGGGATTGTTCTTTTTGGAATGCATCAAGGGTTTGTAGTATTCCAAAATTATTTTGGGTTTCCCTTAGATTCAGCAGCCTTTGAGCGGAGATACTGCGAGATGGTCCTTTTTCTTAGGCTTGACGTTATATTATGCTGTGCTTTGTAGTTGGAAATATCAGCGAGCAGTTTTGTACGTAGTGAAATACGCCTTAGCTTGTTTCGGAGCCTAATATAGCATCGAGCAGCTCTGGAGTCATGAAAGGAACGTGTTCGCGTTTAATATGCAAGGGAATGCATCTGGGTATAAAACTGTAATTATCTTTGTGTAACACTAAATCATTGGATGCAATGCTTATGTGGCTATATGTATACATGTGTGTTTTATGTGGTTATGGCATTCATTTGAGCATTCATAGCACATTTTTTTTTTTATTTCCAAGATTCTAAAACGTTATTTTTCAATGTTTTGGGATTCATAAAAAAATGTTTGTTTTTTTTTGGGGGGGGGGGGGGGGGGGGGGTAATTTAAAAACAAACAAAAAGTCCACCCACCCCTCCCTCTCTATGGTACTCGCCGTTCCCCTAGCCCCGCACAATCAACTTCGCAATCACTCATTAATTACATATCATTTAATTACATTTTTTCACTTTTTCGTTCACCGCCGGTAGTGGGACTCGAACCTGCAACCCTTTGCTTGGAAGAATGTTGTGGAAGACCAAAGCTTACCAACTAGTCAAGCCTTATATAAGCGGACCCCCAATTAGATAATACTTCAATATCAGTAAGTAATTATTTAAATATTAATGTATTATAGAGTATATATAGTCAAGTCTATAAGCGGAGCCCCAATTAGATAATACATGTACTTCAATATCAGTAAGTAATTCTTTATATATTAATGTATTATATAAAGTATATATAGTATATATAGTCAAGTCTATAAGCGGAGCCCCAATTAGATAATACTTCGATATCAGTAAGTAATTCTTTATATATTAATGTATTATAAAGTATATATAGTATATATAGTCAAGTCTATAAGCGGAGCCCCAATTAGATAATACTTCAATATCAGTAAGAAATTCTTTATATATTAATGTATTATAAAGTATATATAGTATATATAGTCAAGTCTATAAGCGGAGCCCCAATTAGATAATACTTCAATATCAGTAAGTAATTCTTTATATATTAATGTATTATAAAGTATATATAGTATATATAGTCAAGTCTATAAGCGGAGCCCCAATTAGATAATACTTCAATATCAGTAAGAAATTCTTTATATATTAATGTATTATAAAGTATATATAGTATATATAGTCAAGTCTATAAGCGGAGCCCCAATTAGATAATACTTCAATATCAGTAAGTAATTCTTTATATATTAATGTATTATATAGTATATATAGTATATATAGTCAAGTCTATAAGCGGAGCCCCAATTAGATAATACTTCAATATCAGTAAGAAATTCTTTATATATTAATGTATTATAAAGTATATATAGTATATATAGTCAAGTCTATAAGCGGAGCCCCAATTAGATAATACTTCAATATCAGTAAGTAATTCTTTATATATTAATGTATTATATAGTATATATAGTATATATAGTCAAGTCTATAAGCGGAGCCCCAATTAGATAATACTTCAATATCAGTAAGAAATTCTTTATATATTAATGTATTATAAAGTATATATAGTATATATAGTCAAGTCTATAAGCGGAGCCCCAATTAGATAATACTTCAATATCAGTAAGTAATTCTTTATATATTAATGTATTATAAAGTATATATAGTATATATAGTCAAGTCTATAAGCGGAGCCCCAATTAGATAATACTTCAATATCAGTAAGTAATTCTTTATATATTAATGTATTATAAAGTATATATAGTCAAGTCTATAAGCGGAGCCCCAATTAGATAATACTTCAATATCAGTAAGTAATTCTTTATATATTAATGTATTATAAAGTATATATAGTATATATAGTCAAGTCTATAAGCGGAGCCCCAATTAGATAATACTTCAATATCAGTAAGAAATTCTTTATATATTAATGTATTATAAAGTATATATAGTATATATAGTCAAGTCTATAAGCGGAGCCCCAATTAGATAATACTTCAATATCAGTAAGTAATTCTTTATATATTAATGTATTATATAGTATATATAGTATATATAGTCAAGTCTATAAGCGGAGCCCCAATTAGATAATCCTTCAATATCAGTAAGAAATTCTTTATATATTAATGTTTTACAAAGTATATAGTATATATTGAAGTCTATAAGAGGAGCCCCAATTATATACTTCAATATACTTCAAGTCTATATACTTCAATATCAAAACCTCGACGTGAAAAGTATAGATATTTCAGTTTGCATGACCTTCACCTACTCCTCTACCTGATGTAGAAATGATGGTGCAACTGTTATTGAAAAAGACTACGGAAGACGAAGAACCAAAAGTAGCAAAACGATTGCGCGAGCGGGTGAAGCATGGCCACAGGGCGCGCGCGGAGGAAAAATTTGCTTTCAATTGACATGCATGGTTATTTTGTTCCCCGTTTTTTCTGAGTGATTTTCCGTTTAGAGAGGTCCGTTATTATAAATTGACATCTTATTAATAAACTCTTACTAGGTCGGTTCCTCACGGATCCTCACGTTTAGGCCATAAGCAGGGACAACACTCGGTCCATAATTTTCGGTATGGATCGGAGTAAACGAGTTTAATATTGAGTGGTATTTATTGGTGCACTTACATGATCTGATTGCAGACCGGCTGCTTCTCGCTGTGCTCTTATCTCCTCCAGTTCACCTAACAGTCCCTTCAACTTCATGTGTAACTGGAGATAAAAACAAAACAAAACTTAACTACAAAGTAATGCACAT
This sequence comes from Actinernus sp. WN-2022, assembly GCA_030867875.1. Classification (NCBI taxonomy): domain Eukaryota; kingdom Metazoa; phylum Cnidaria; class Anthozoa; order Actiniaria; family Actinernidae; genus Actinernus; species Actinernus sp. WN-2022. The sequence continues at coordinate 2,808,847 of JAOWCC010000577.1, read as the reverse complement.
GTTCCATTAGAGTCACAGCCTCCCAAGATAAATACCATGACTGTACCTGAAATTTGAAAAACATTAATGTTTGACGGGGAAATGTGTTTCGATCACGTGCATACATTGCTAGGTGCAAATGACGGTATAAAACGTTGGAAAATAAGTAATGTTCTAGTAGATTTTTGTTTGTGCACCGGCATGCTTGTTCGAAATTGCCGTCCATCGCAATTGCGAGATTGCACGTTTGTCGATAGACTGTGGCTTGGTAACAGTACTAATATCTACATGTATATTTGTATGTTTAATCGGTATGATAGCTTAATTGTTGCATTACAAAACCGATAGTGGCAAACAGTGCCTTTACATATTTACAAAATTACATTACATATATTTAGAAAAATACGGTGTCTATTTAAGACTTTATACACATAAACTAAATTAAGTTAATACAAATACATGTATGATTATGATAAATAACAATGATCTGGAAGAGAATTCCAGATGGGAACAGTCCTGGGGAAGAAAGAAAATTTTAAAACATCGGTCCTGCCGAGTCGAAATATGTTTGTATTTCAAGTTGTGCTTATGGCGTGTGACTGACTTAGATGCAAGTGTGAGATAGTCGTTAAGGTCGGTTGCATTATAAAACCATGAGAATCCTTATACATAAAGTTCAGATGGAGACATTCGTGACGCACTGAAAGTAAGGGCCATTCTAGGTTTTTGAGTATGGCACCAACACTGGACTCCCTGGAGTAATACCGGTGTACAAAACGCGCAGCTCTTCGTTGGATCTTCTCAAATAAATTTGAATTTTAATGCGTGTAAGGATCCCACGCAATGCAAGCATATTCCATAGTAGGCCGTACGAGGCTGAGATATAATTTGGATTTGACTTCGCGGGAACAATGTTAGATACGTATGCGCAGTGATTGATAAAACGCAAGTTGGATGAGAAGAAAGCACCTAAATACTGCTGAAGGTTAGATTCCTTAAGTGCTGTACCGTTTAGAACGTACGTGGACTTAATTGGATATTTGGAACGAGAAATGTGCATAGAAAAACATTTACAAATGTAGTGCAATTAAAACTTATTTTCCATTTCTCGGCAAATGTCGACAGTGCGTTTAAGTCGGATTGAAGTTGCAGAGGAGAAAAAGCAGTCGACAGTTCCAGGTAAACTATGCAGTCGTCAGCGAACATTCGGGTATTGGAGGAAATACCCGCCAGGAGATCGTTAATGTACAGTAGAAATAGCAAAGGGCCTATCACTGAACTGTGAGGAACACCGGAGGTAATTGCACATACGTTGGAAAAATCACCGTTACTTGGATCATCAAGACCGTAAGAAGCAAGTTTTGACAGCAATCTCTGGTGCGGATCGGAATCGAAAGCTTTAGAAAAATCGAGTAAGATGAGATCGGTCTGAATACCATGGTCAAAATTTCTAGACAAATCATGAATGGTAGAGACAAGCTGGGATTCACAGGAGAAACTCTTGCCAAAACCGTGTCAAAGAGGTGATAGCAATGAAAATTGATCTAATAGTGTATAAGCTAGTAGTGTATAAGAGGTAAAGCCTCCAATAAGTGGACACACTTGGTGGCAACTGCACCAGTCTTAAAATTGGGTGGTTATTTCTTATCAATTTCACAGGTTGGACCCCGGCAATGTGTCAATAGGCAAGATTTTCATAGTGGATGTGTGTGTGTCTGTGGGGGAGGGTTTTTTTTTCTCGCTAAAAGCGATTTAGTTAAAGTCAGTTATCAGTTCAATTAGCTGGCAGTGAATTACGTTATTAACAAAAACATAATAGTGTTTTATTGTGAACCTCCTGTCTGCAGACACCCAACAGTGGATATGTGGTCCCACAGGTGTGTGCTTTACGGGAGGTTGGACAGTATTTTCTAGCCTGTTCTCACCTGCGTATTTTCCCTTTGTAGTACTCTGACTCTCTGTGCATCTGAAGGCCCCTCCTGCTGCATTTTCTGCATCAAGCCATCTCTTTCTTTTCTTAACGAACTAACCTCCAGTTCATACTGAGTCTGCATCTCTTCCACTATCTGTTGGTGTTGTTTCTGTGAATACAAGAACATAATTTGTTGATATTGCCAGCTATTTCTATGATTGGTCAGTTTGCAGTCCACACCATACGGACAACAAAACTGGTTTGGTATCATGATTATCAAATGAACGAGCCATATGACCATCTTATGGATCCCCCTTGTTTCATAACCCTTGTGCTTTGTGTTTGGGATATACAATGTAAAGCAGGAGAAACACTTGATCCATGACTTATGGTACGGACCTATTCAATATGAGGTACGGACCTATTCAATATGAGGTACTCCAGTCCATTGAAATGGCACATTCTCATTACATGGTGCCGGTGCGTTTTTTCTCATCTGCACCAGCTTAAATCCTAGACTTTCTCAAAGTCCTTTGTCCTCTTTTTCTCAACCAAGTTGATTGTCGAGTTCCTTTGTCTTCTTTTTATCATCCAAGTTGATTGTCTGAAGTTCCTTTGTCTTCTTTTTCTCATCCAGGTTGATTGTCAAGTTCCTTTGTCTTCTTTTTCTCATCCAAGTTGATTGTCTGAAGTTCCTTTGTCTTCTTTTTCTCATCCAAGTTGATTGTCAAGTTCCTTTGTCTTCTTTTTCTCATCGAAGTTGATTGTCATGTTCCTTTGTCTTCTTTTTCTCATCCAAGTTGATTGTCAAGTTCCTTTGTCTTCTTCTTCTCATCCAAGTTGATTGTAAAGTTGCTGAACTACGTACTGGACCAGCTAATCGTAGACTTTCTCCTTCGTCTGCTTTTTCTCAACCAAGTTGATTGTAAAGTTGCTGTACTACTGGACCGGCTAATCGTAGACTTTCTCAAAGTCCTTCGCCTCTTTTTCTCATCCAAGTTGATTGTAAAGTTGCTGTACTACTGGACCAGCTAATCGTAGACTTTATCAAAGTCCTTTGTCTCTTTTTCTCATTCAAGTTGATTGTAAAGTTGCTGTACTACTGGACCGGCTAATCGTAGTCTTTATCAAAGTCCTTCGTCTGCTTTTTCTCATCCAAGTTGATTGTAAAGTTGCTGTACTACTGGACCAGCTAATCGTAGACTTTCTCAAAGTCCTTTGTCTCTTTTTCTCATTCAAGTTGATTGTAAAGTTGCTGTACTACTGGACCGGCTAATCGTAGTCTTTATCAAAGTCCTTCGTCTGCTTTTTCTCATCCAAGTTGATTGTAAAGTTGCTGTACTACTGGACCAGCTAATCGTAGACTTTCTCAAAGTCCTTTGTCTCTTTTTCTCATTCAAGTTGATTGTAAAGTTGCTGTACTACTGGACCGGCTAATCGTAGTCTTTATCAAAGTCCTTCGTCTGCTTTTTCTCATCCAAGTTGATTGTAAAGTTGCTGTACTACTGGACCAGCTAATCGTAGACTTTCTCAAAGTCCTTCATCTACTTTTTCTCATCCAAGTTGATTGTAAAGTTGCTGTACTACTGGACCGGCTAATCGTAGATTTTCTCAAAGTCCTTCGTCTGCTTTTTCTCATCCAAGTTGATTGTAAAGTTGCTGTACTACTGGACCGGCTAATCGTAGACTTTCTCAAAGTCCTTCGTCTGCTTTTTCTCATCCAAGTTGAATGTAAAGTTGCTGTACTACTGGACCAGCAGCAGCAGGGGGGCTGAGCGGACTCGGTCTGTCTTGGAATTCGATTTCATTTAGAGAAGACACGATGCAACCATCGTGTGACACAACGAAATCCACATGTCACCACCAGTCCCACCCACTCCCTTGCCACTATTGCTATCCCCACTAGTGATCCACTTTATTGTATTTCGACACCCTATTAGAGAAAGGTTGTTATGTAGTATATCCATCCATGGTACTAACGTATATTCTTTACTTCTCAATATTAACGTATGTTGTTACCTTAGTACGTATTAATACCACACAGATGAGACAAGTGCGTGAGTCGAACGGACCTCAACGCAGACGCCTCGACTAAGATACCAATTAGAGACATGACATATATAGGTATTCGCAACGATGGAGAAAGTCACTTGTAGTTGGTTGATGCGGGGGAAGGACACGAAATGTGTAAGGAAGTGTTCTAAGATATCGGAGTACTGTGCTCAACACAACTTCCAGATACAAAGAGGGAGCGCATTATTCATCCCATGTTCGAAGCGTAGTCGTGGTTGTCGTACGAGTTACGGGCTTTGCTCAAAGTGTGGTGCATCGCAGCGCCGTATCATTCGTGAGAAGAAATACCTCGAGACGAAACTCCACACTAAGGATTGCTTTTCGAAGGTGTTGGTGGAATTGAAGAACCACAAGGTATTCCTAGATGATTAGAAATCACGATATGAAAGAACGAAAAAAGAAGGAAGATAAATTGGTATTCCACTACTATCAGTCTATCTTCCTTCTTTTTTTCCATATATCGACAAACAATTAGATGATCGACATTATGTCTACACTATAACGCCAAAACTTCGACAAGCAGAAAAAAGTTCGTTTTTTAAAAACCAAGCGACTAGCAGCAAAGCCAGCAACTAGCATTCCACCACCGACATAGATCAACTCGCCCGTCTGTTTCATATGCAAATTCCCGTTGTTTTGTCACGTACTATCGTTTCATCAGCCAAGGGGGCTAAATGTATAAATTCCTAAGTTCCCCCTAAAATTCCTAAGCGACCCAATTTACTTCGAACGAGTGAAACTGGGGCGCTAAGGCATGCGAATAAAATTTGGCGACCGAAATTCGAGACCGAATTTTGCGTACGACTTTGTTTCGTCACCACAGACAACCTCCCACGCGCTGTCTCGAAATTTGCATACGAACCAGACGTTAATTTATACGAAGATTTTTGCGAAGTGAAAATAAAATCCACGCTGGTTTCTTTCGTAGGAGATATCGATTCTTATCCCACTAGACTGCCAAGTTCTTCTACGTTTTTTAAACCCCCTTCTCGCCTGTTTTTTTGTCGTATTTCGAGCTTAAGCACTTCATATTTCGATTTCTCACCAATAACGCTTCCAAACTCAGCTTCTGAAACATTACCATCGACTAGAGCTTTTGAGACTTTGACTTCCACGGAATTGGCCTTAGCTTTTGCCAACATAACAGTCTTTTCATGCTTCGAGACGTGAACACCAAGTTTCTTACTGGCAACAGCCATCGAAGCAGAAATGACGGCACAAAGAAATCCAATTGATCCTAAAGAAAGACCCACAGGTATCCCGATTCCTGTAAATGATATACCTAACGCTGAAGCAGATAAAACACCACTCAGGCTACCTGTGGCCACAACAACCCCATGAACAATACCATGCGCTCGGGCATATTTTTTACGAACAACTTCGTAGTGCTTTGCCTGCTGTTCGAGTTCGGCAAGCGTATCGCAGACTTTCTGCAGTCGAAAGCTCGCTCCAACGTCGCTCAGTTCCTTTAGAGCTCCTGATGGATAGATATCTGGTGCTGTTGGAAATGGTTGAATTGAATCGCCGTCCATCGTATATGTGATATACGTATGATTTACTCAATCTTCAATACGTATGATATAGGTCGACCACGGAAGTCTATAATATTTCCTTTCTCATCACGAATTGTCAGGCGAAGGTTGTTTCGCATTGTCCCCAGAGCTTGAGTGGTTATTGGGAGTAGTGAAGTATATGTTGATTTTGCGAGTCTTCCGCCTCGGAGCTCTATTCTAGCTAGGACTTTTGATCGCTTTCCATCTCGAATTGAGAAACTAGAATCAACGACATAACAGTGGACATATACTGTGTCGATCTCAAAGATATTTATATCGTAAGAACCTGTCGCTAAAACCACTTCAGGATTTAAAATCCCCATACATCGTTTAATAAATAGTGAGCAGATATTTCTGCTAAGAATGATCGGTTTCTTGACTTCTAGGACCCAACTCCCCGTCGATAAGGTTTTCACGAATTTTATGATACCAGCATCAATTGCGGGTTTGAAGAGGGTCTGGAGGATTGCCATATCGTAGTTCCCCGCAGACACATTATGCGGGAGCATAATACCACCGTCGCCGGGAGTCCACTTGAACAAACCGCTCTCTGCTAGGTTCCAACAACTATTCTCAAAAGTGATCTCAACTAGCGAAATGTTGTGGATACAAATAGGGTCATCGAAGTGGACCGTATGGTCAGCCGATGTGGTGGTGACATATAAGATAACCATTATATATTAAAGGTATATACTGTATGTATGTGTAACTTCAATATGACCGAGGCGTGGCAACAGTTCAAGTATCTATTTCCAGATGCTACATTCAGGTACTTTGAACCTAGTGGTGGGGGTAACGTCAATTTCATTTACCGTGGCATGTCCCACCGTGTGTTCACAGAGGAAGGCCCTCCTACGGTAGAGACACAGGCCGGTCGCTTAACATAGCCCTTCGTACCAAAGCAGTTTACGAGAGGGTACTATTCGCGCGGAATCACGAAGGTCTTTCCAAACACGATTGGAGAGAAGAAAATGAAAAAGTCGCAACATTGAATGCCGATCTGTTGGCGAAGTTCAAGAAAAGATACCCACATGCGGATTTTCACCAGTTCTATGCATCCACGGATATAGATGGTCCGGGCAAATATTCGACGAGTATTTGGTTTCGAGATGGGGATTCTAGCTATGTGGTCTATGGTGATGATGTCTCCAAGCTACCTGCTACCATTCAAAAACGCATCGACAATGCATTGCAGGGGATGGTTGGTGGTTTCCCACACACATTAACACTAGACAAAAGTGTGAAATATCCTGTTACAGCGGTCCCATATACCGAAAAAGCACAAGATATCGACCTCACCAATCTATGGATATACGTCACACCCACTAAAGAATTCAAAGCAGGTGTCAGGGACATATTCGAGGAGACCGTCGTAAAGCATGTGACAGCAAAGGAGTCTCATCATTGGTTATCAGGTCCGGATTTCAAATATTGGCCTCAACAGTTAAATTTCGCAACGTGGTGTGCGACTTCTGGATGTGGAGTATCGTTGTTCGACCCTACTTTCGAAACGTATCCACCCGTTGTTCAAGGGTTCCTACGATTTCACACATATTTCACAATACGAAGAATTCTTCATGAACTTGGTGGTACTCATGGAGTTCCTCTACCTAATGACCATGCTTTCAAACAGCTCGATAATCTCTACAGCAAAGCAGCTCTTGAGAAATTGTGCATCGAATTTGGTATATCTCGAACGCCAGACTTTCGATGGGACGGAGGTAATAATCATGGATTAGGAGACGTCTACATATACATTCATGGAGGACTGGTGAACGCCCAAGAGAAGTATGCACACAACACCTCATACTCTGCAAAGTGGCCTGGCGGTGACTTCAAGTTTCCTGAGGAAAGTCGTTCGGTCTATGAATTTCCGTTGACGTTCATTAGCGATAACAACGGGAAACAATACAATTGGTTTATGCCACCAATAGGGAAGGGTTTGACAGATGCTGGATTTGGTAGATTGAATCGATCTGTCGAGGCTTTCGGATATTGTATTCTAGGTGCTCAAAACGATCTTAACGAATCCATCATAGATAGTTTCAATGTCAAAGAAAAATTTAAGAGCTTGGTCGAAGGCGCTATTCTCGAAAACGATTTAGTGGTAAGTTATGAAAATTATCTTACGGCTATACTACGCACACATAAGAGACTAGATCTCGCAATAGCCGTAGGGGTACGATTACTACCAAGCAATCTTGAGTACTACCTCAGCAAGAAGGATGGTTATAAAAATCCAATCCCGAGGGCCACGAAAGATATGGTGTTAGGTGTAAACGATGTTAATGGGGAGGGTCATGAAACCAAATTCCCACCACCAGATATGGAAGGACAGACCCAAAAGAAACAATTACCACACAGCGCAAAGCAACAAGTTCCACATAGCAAAAAAAGTCCACCATAGTACCACTGAAGTAGAGCACTTACCGAATCCTACTCCACAACACGAGATCAATCTTGCAGTAGTATCTATTGCCGCAGCTGGAACTGCATGGGCGTTGTTTCGTTAACGTCGTTTGTATTGCTCTATTACGAACACCACCACTGCTACGATTAACAACCAAACATTATTTGCTAGGAATCCCATGACGTCACCAGCCATACTAAATATGAAGCTTGTAATTGGTCCAATCATCGTAGGTAGGATCTCCTCCAACTTTGTTCCTATCGCTTTTAACGCCTTGGCAGCAGTTTTAATAGCATCTTTAATAGCGTCAGGCAAACTCGTTAGCTTGGGAACTGCCTTAGTCAGATTGGAAACTATTACACCAATCACTGTTCCTGCTACGGCCAGTATGCTAATTACACCAACCCCATACTTCTTAAAAATAGCTTTTATACGGTCCCGAAGTGGCATACGTTCTAGTAGGGTTTCTTTTATTTGTCCTAGGACTGCTTTTTCCTCATGGATATTTTCTATTTCTTTACTGGCCTCTTCTTTCTGAGCCTCGGTTGACTCTGGGTCTTGAAGTATGTTTTCTTCTAGTTTGAGATACTCAGTAGCCTTTTCAATAGCCTTGATGACTTCTTCTACTGCCTTTTCATTCGTAGGACCTAGAACCCCCTTGAGACTGCCTCCCATCCTCTTATATAACGCACCCTCCTTGGTGAGCAAAGGGATAGGTTTCTCTTTGCTTCCGTAAGAGTGGATAGCAATTCTACCGTCTTCCATGGCTGCTACCTCGAGCACGCCCCGAATTCCGACATCATGATATTTGTCCCAGACAGACTCGAACAGCATCTGTTTTGTAGCGTCTGATAAGCCTTGTTTGAAAATTATATTTCTACTGGTAAAGCTAGGAGCTTTCTCATCTTTCAGGATTTTTTGAAATCTAGAAACATTCGAGACTTCCTGGTCTTTCGGAGTATCGGTGAGTGACTTTATGTAATCATCCATAAAAAACGAGGTTTCCTGATTCTTTGGCCTAGCACCTTCTTTAGTATAGTCGCGTCTGGTTTCCATGGGGATCATTTCGCCTGGCACCGTAGTTATGTCATCTTTAAACGTTTCGTTCCATTCCTCTTTGTCAACCTCATAGTCTTCACCTCCTTCGGCTCCACCAGGACTTTCCTCGGTTTGGTCACCCTCAACATCCATATTGAACACTACTACATATCTTGGTATATTCAACATGATATCATCGAAGTTGATTCCCACACAAGCACGAAGAGAGCCTCGAGCACTCAAAGCACTCTATATAAGAAAACTTTCACTCCATCATCTGCCAATCCAGGAGAGACGCTCTATGTGGAAGTACCAACGCTAGGAGAAAACATCGTATTAGTACCTGGTAGCTTAGCACTATTGGGTGACATCGTATTGTCTGGTGGACATGTCAATAATCGTGTGGTGGCCAACGTTGGACGATGCTTGGTTACACATCGAGTTTGTAAAATGGGAGCCGAAATAGTAGAAGACATTGCTCGGTCAGATCTCCTACAGACATATTCCGATACATACTTATCTACGCAGGAGAGAGAATCTAGAACACAACAAGGTATCCAATCAGCTAACACAAACAAGTTACGATCTAAGGCAGGGGACGCAGGCACTTCAAACGTCGGTGAGAACGCGCTCCTAGCTGCATATGGTTCGAAGTACAGAATTCCGTTAGACGTCGATATTCTGACACAACATGGAGTTCTATATCCACACGCCCTAGAAGACACTATTTTATTCGAGTTGACTCTAGCGCCCGCCAAAGAGATAGTCGTTGGATCTGATACCACGAAGCTAGGTACATACAAACTTAACAACATCCAGTTAGAGTATGAAGCAATCAAAAATGAAACACTAGCTAGGCAAGCACTTCACGCATACGAAATAGGCACCGCTTTCCTATACACCCACGCTGTTCACTTCAAGATAGTATCTATCGCCAAGGCATCAGATACTTTGATATCTCAGAATATCAATGTTCCACGACGATCCTTTGCCGGACTACTTCTACTATTCGTAGATCTACCTACCAACGGTACGCGAGATAGTGAAGCATTCTCAAATCCTGATATTTCGAAGATAGAAGTGGATGTCAATGGAGTTCCAAACAGATTCTTTCCAGGAGGTATGTTACCACCAGATTTCTGGGAGGCCGCAAAAGGATGGTTCGCCACATCCAATACTTCTATGACTCCTACCAAATTTCACAACAACAGATTCGCCATTCTAGTCGATTGCCGCACAGCAAAAGATTCCGCTGTTCATGGTGATGGTATGGCGCAAACGGGTGGTGGAAAAGATATCGACCTTCGTATACATAGGACTGCAAACGGTATTGGAAACGTAAACATGCATATCTACGTCCTTGCAGATGCTCAGCTCACTATATTGAACAGAGCACTACAGAATATAACATACTAATGGATTCCTTGGTAGAACACATCCCATTCAACACACTCATAGTAGGTCCAACAAACTGTGGAAAGACTGCATTTCTCATAGAGCAGCTTCGTGGACCATTTCGTGGTACATGTAAGTTCGACTACATAGTATTAATTTGCCCCACGTATGCCCACAACAAAACATATCGTGGATTTGCCAATCGAGATCCACACTTCTATGTCGTATCACCACCACAGGATGCTATCAACGCCGCATTGAATCTTTGTGCCACCATTTGGGCAGGTACCAATACGCTATTGATACTTGATGATTGTGCTGCCTCGAAAGATGTAAAAAGAAGAACTGACAAGCTCGTAGATCTGGCATTCTCTGCTCGACATATAGGACTCTCTATTTGGGTGCTATCCCAACAATTAACAAGCATATGCAAACCTTTCCGCGAAAACGTCGCTGTGGTAGTTGCCTTTCATACTGCGTCGGCTATAGATGGTAAAAGGATCTTTGAAGATTACGGAGGTTCACAAGAAGATAGTGAGTTACGATCGGTGCTTCGATCCCACAAATTTGCTCGCATATGTTTCTGTTTACGACATCCTTTTGCAGTAGTGTTAGAGATACCCGCACCTATAACATATTATCATGGATGATAAAGAAATACTTGGTGAGGATGTAACAGGCCCACCACCAAAGATAGAGGATGTCGTAACAGATAATCGTGAATCACTTTCCATTTTGGCTGCAACGGGTACAACGAAGGATTACCTAGGTAAAAATTTCTCTATAGGAGATATTGCTAGACTATCTGAAAAAGAAGTAGATAGATTATATAGAAGGTATCAGGCCGTTCTAGGTAAGCAAATAACAGAAAGCTTAGTCAATGGTGTGATGCGTCTAGCTACTCGCTTAGTTGCTTACCTAGTACCCATAGATTCTCAAGAAGAACTGGTCAAAGACCTACAAGAAGACCACCTAGTCCGCAACGAGATCAGTGCTGCGACTGGTCTGTTATCATTTAAAGCAGGTCGCTTTGTAGCTCTAGCTAGCGTCTTGTTCCATGTATCTGGTCACATAGTCATTCCTGGTACACCTATTGAACCTTCCCACACACCTACTATATCGAAGCAAGATGGAGGAACAGACAGATCGGATAACTGCAGAACCTCCGAAGACTGTACCTGAGAAAAAAGAAAAGGATCCAAAGTGTGTTGCTAGGGGAAAAAAAGGATATGCGAACAAACTTGCTAGAGAGACCCAAAAGCGGGGGTTGGTATGTGAAAGTGAATTATCTAAAGAAATCGATGTGGAGGAAAGTTGGCTCAAAAATGTGTCTACTAATACTACTCTCACAGCTATTGGCGTAGGTGCTGCATTGGTAGGGTTGTACTATCAATATAGAAGATACAGAGATGACGTTAGTACGATACGACCCGCGAGTCCAGTAGGGCCTACTAAGGTAACATTGCCAGATATGGAATAACATTTAAAGACTAGAGACCATACGATATATGTTAGAATGGTAGAGAATAAGTTGATGAAAGCGGCGTCTGATGCTGCCATTATAACAGGACTTGCTACAGGCATTGGGTGGGTCGCAAAAAAGGTGACCAAGGAATCTATGCTTAGCGATCCTTCTTCTTCTATCATAAATTACGTGAAGTGGACTGCTGTGTTGGCTGGTAGTATAGCTGCCAAGCAATACCTTGAGGACCAAAAGTACATACCAAAGGATTTGTAGTAAGTATGGTAACATTGGCAGCGGTTGGAATGACTATTTTCGGGGCAGTCTTGAATGCAACGGCATTCACCGGTGGTGGCATACTAGCTAGATTGCTTGGAAAAAATGATATCAATATAGAACGGAAGAGACACGACAAGGCCCTTGAGAAATACACAGCCGAAAAGATAGCCTATGACAAGGAGCGTCAAAGAGTATACGACTATGCTCGAGAACAGGAAGGTCTGGAGCGTTCTGCTTACAACACCCAAGCTGACACCAACAAAGCTTTTGTGCGATCCGATAAGTTACGCCAGAAACTCAAACGACTCGAAGCAATGAAAGAACCACGTTTGTCCGACTACTATCAACCCTCAAGCACGCAGAAGATGGGTGAGTTGGCCTATGTTGGTGAGGGAATGCTAATTGCGGGATATGCTGCTAGTCGCTGGCTATAGCTATTGCTTTTTAAAAACTGACTTTTTTACAGTCGACGAGACTTCTAGATCACTACTAGATTACTTCTAGATACTACTAGATCACTACTAGATCACTACTAGATCACTACTAGATCACTACTAGATCACTACTAGATACTTCTAGATCACTACTAGATCACTACTAGATCACTACTAGATCACTACTAGATCACTACTAGATCACTACTAGATTACTTCTAGATACTACTAGATCACTACTAGATTACTTCTAGATACTACTAGATCACTACTAGACCACTACTAGACCACTACTAGATTACTTCTAGATCACTACTAGATACTACTAGATCACTACTAGACCACTACTAGATACTACTAGATCACTACTAGATCACTTCCAGATACTACTAGACCACTACTAGACCACTACTAGACCACTTCTAGATCACTACTAGACCACTACTAGATCACTACTAGACTACTTCTAGATCACTACTAGATCACTAAAAGAAGAAAAGAAGAAAGACTAGTTGACTCGATAAGTCTTTATTCTTTTTTTCTGCTTGTTGAAGGTTAGAATGCATAGATATAAATGGATTCTAAACTAAGTCTACGATACTATAGTCCCCAAGGATACTGGAAAGGACTCGCAGCTATTAAACATCTTGCTAATGCGACTGGCATTTCTGAAGATATCGTTCGGATGTGGTTGGAAAAGCAAGCCATATGGCAGATTTATTTACCAGCCCCAAGATATGTGCCACGACCTAAATTCGATGTCTCTACGCCAAATGAGGTTCACCAAGCTGATTTGATATTCCTACCACACGATCGACCTGGACGTGGAAGAAAGCTCCACAAATATGCATTGACGATTGTGGACGTCGCTTCGAGATACAAAGAAGCCGAGCCATTAGCAACTAAAGAATCCAAAGAAGTTGCTGCGGCATTTGAGCGAATCTACAAACGAAGTCCACTGACATGGCCAAAACTTTTACAAGTCGATCCGGGACGTGAGTTTATGGGTGCACTTTCTTCACTGCTGGATAAACATAAAGTTTCTGTGAGACGTGGAAGAGTCGGCATACACAGGGATCAAGCAATTGTTGAACGATTTAATCGTACGTTAGCTGAGAGACTATTTGGACATCAATATGCACAAGAGATGGTGCTTGCTTCGAAGGGAAAGGACGATAGATCGGTCGAATGGGTAATTCGTTTACCAATGGTAGTCGAAGCATTGAACAACGAAGTTACACGTTTGACAGGGAAACAACCATCCCAAGCAATTACCAATTGGTCTCAAGGAACGAAGACTTCCATTTGGCGTTCTCGTTCGATATCTGTATAGTCCTGGTGAGTTGGAAGGTGGTCGACGTCGTGCAACCGACCCCATATGGTCTCTATCCATATACCAACAGGGACGTGCTGTAATTAGGTTGGATGGGCCAGTCCTTTACTATTTGACGAAACCACAAGTAACGACGCAACGAGAGAAAGTCGTCCCATCTCGTGGGTTCGTTCGCGAAGAGCTCCTTGTGGTCCCCAGAGATACCATGTTGCCGCCCGATAGAGTGCTCATCCGTTAGTGGTGCCCCTCCTCTTCTTACGTTACATTCAAGACATGTCAGCCGAACGTTGTCACGAGTATGTCCCTTAGAGTTATCTAACCGATCGACTGAGAACTGTTGTGGATCCCATGAAGCATAAATCCAAAGCAATTCTATATTACATGCAGCACGGCAGTTGTTTTGAACTTCCTTGAGCTGCAGCACATCATAGACCCTTAAGTCGAACCCTTGGAATTCCTTAGCTTGATCACTGCGCTTATAGTTTACGAGCTTTCTGCAAATGACTTTACGAATCTGCTGTTGGGATGACGATGGACGATCCTTTGTTTGTTCCATAGGACAATCGACCCGTCCAAGCTGACTCATGTATTCCACTCTGGATACAGCGAGATAGGCGAGATTGGATCACTCAAGATAGTCGTCGATGATCCACACCTTTTTGGGGTCATAGATTGTGAGACCTTGACTGGAATGGACCGTCAAAGCATAACCAAGGCGCCAATCGGATTCCTTTTTGGAACAAATATCTTCTGCTGTTCCCAGAGTGACGTTTACGATGTCGTTCAAGACGAGCGTTTCCATCTTATTAGTGCCTGGGATGGCTATCTCGATATTTTGCTTCCGACTGTCTCGGGGATGGTATAACAAAGGTACTAGGACATCTGGGAAATGCTCTTTGTGACGTTGGAATAAGAGCTCCTGTAACGTGGTCTCGAACTTTCCGACGACTGGTCAATATAACGTCGCAGGGCATCCAGGATAGAACGAATTTGTTCCATTCGAGACAACTAGGTAGAGAGAGACGAATCTCTTTGCATTGGAATTTATCAGATCGAAGACGAATGCGCTTTTTCAAAGATTTGAGTTCGTCGTCTTTTGCCCTATAATCGGTATCTATCTCTTCATAGTAGTTAGCTTGTTTTTGAAGCCAATCGTGGGGGGAATCCCCTGCTATTGGAGGAGGTTGGCCATGATCGCCACAACAAATTACTTGGACGCCTTTTTGGTCTAGCCAACCGAGAAACGTATCTAGAATTGCACGAGGCACTGTACAAACTTCATCCCAGATTATGACTCTAGGTATGTATCTCTGTCCCAACCGCTCAGGGGTCCATTCTTTATCTGCTATGTGAGGGCCGAGCATGTTAGATCCAGGGTAATGAAGGGTATCACCATATTTTCGAGCAACGAATACTATCTCTTCTACTTCCTCGTCGTTTCCATTGATATCAAGTCCAGGATCCACATCGGCGTCTATCGATAAGAGAACTTCGTGACCTTGAGTCCAATCCTTTTCTGCATTCCAAACTTTGATTGACTTACCTCTATATTTGGGAGAAAACTGAAGAGACTCGAGATCTTCTTCTGTTGCTCTTACTCTTTTGACGCCGCAATAACGAAAGAAGCTGTGATAGGTTTGAGATCGAACACCTCTTTCGCGCATTTCTTTAGCTAAACGATGGGTAGGTGTGAATACTATGGGGTCTCTCGTCCGAAAGAGCTCGATTGCTCTCGTAGTCTTGCCACTGCCTCCACCACCATTAAGATAACATAATTGGTGTCGTGACAATGGATCTTGGTAACATGGCGAAGTACTAAGTGGTAATTATTTTCGTTGGATAACGTACTCTGGCTTGGGGAGGTAATCTGCATGTTCCTGTGGCATACAAAGCTGTTCATTTTAGTTACGCCATTGAGCTGGAGCTACTGTGGGAAGATATGTCTCCTCGAGCATGCATAAGATACACCATTCTTCATCACACATACACACCACAGGAACTACGTATGCCTGTACTCCATTCAATTTGCAAAGCGCAGTTTTCTGAATGTATATAGAATCAGTGGCAACACGAACTGCCTCGTTGGGGGTGAAACGTTGTAACATACAGAGTAGATTTATGTGGGCATAGGCGAGCATGCTTGCACGCAAATGTGTGTATTGGGGTTGATTTCCATCGTAGTATGTGAGGATGTGACCAAGAGGACATCGTTCGGGTGCTCCAACCAGAGTACCACTTTGGATAGTATCTCGTACTAGGAAATCGAGTTCTCCTTGGTCTGTTACTAACCGTCTAGTCAAACGTTTCCCATCTGCTTTGCTGCCTTGGGTGAACTTTCCTATAATACTACATCCCTGGTCACGACTTTCTGGGAGCCAGATCTTAGTTTGTTTTTCGAAAGACACAATAATATCGCGAACCTTGAGAGTTTGGAGGAATCCTTTGTCTACAAGAAAGACAAGAAGTTGTGTTGGGGCCCATCCATTCTCTGCGAAATGTTTTCCAAACCAAGATGGAATGACAGGGTGACAAGTGGGAGAGAAGGACCACTCTTGGATCTCAGCGAATCCAGTTCCAATGTCGATAGGAAGAGGACCATTCACAGAGACTCGTGTCATACGATGGGTTGGATGACCGAACCGTTCAAAGTATGGTTT
Organism: Actinernus sp. WN-2022; assembly: GCA_030867875.1. Lineage (NCBI taxonomy): Eukaryota > Metazoa > Cnidaria > Anthozoa > Actiniaria > Actinernidae > Actinernus > Actinernus sp. WN-2022. The sequence continues at coordinate 2,792,322 of JAOWCC010000577.1, read as the reverse complement.
TGCCTCGCCCTCTCCTCGAAAACTAGCTGGATAGCAGGACTTCATGTCAATGCTAACGACGTCTCTAGTATCGTAGTCCATCGAGTTCCACAGTACACCATGTCCGTGCTCCACACAAGCTTTTTGAATGTCTTCGAGGAAATTGGTTGGTGTTGGCTTCCAATTATTCTTTTCCTTTGCGACTACACTTGCTGCGTGGTTCTCACCAAAGACCCGGTCGGCAAGTGATTCGTCACCCAAGAGTTGGCATGCTATTTGGAGTCTATCTTGGGTTTCCTGAGTTCTGTAGGTGCGACCATCTTGGAGTACGAATTGATTGACGTTGAGCTGCCTTCCTTCGGACCCTCCTAGTAACCATACCGCTTTTGGTTCGTTCAAAGTTGCTTGTCGAATGGCTTCCCACACGTCACCCTCGTATATATGGACAGAACGACATTGTGGGAAGTGCAAATCTTTGGACCAGGTATGGCCATTGTGGCAGATTAGTTCTATAGATCTATGCCGGTGGCCCTGATATTTGCCGCTATTGTGGATATCCTCACCAGCAATGTCACGCAGGATTATAGACCGTTTGAGAATCGTCTCCAGTTTAGACATATCGTTGACTGTGGCGCCTGTGTCGTGGACGTGTTCTTCCCACTTCTGTATCTTCTGACATCTCGTAGGAGTTAGACCTTGGCCTCTCAAAGCACCTTTGAAATGCTCTACCACTCTCTGTGCAACGCAATTAAGATCACCAACACGCATTGGAACTAGATTTGCGGGGTCTGGGGCTCTGATGGGATAGAGTCCATAGACTACTGCAGTAATGGGATATGCGTTTTTGTAGAATACCTGGTCGATTCCAACCACCACACCTGGATTAGTGTTCTGAGAAATCTCGACAATACCATAACCCTTCTTTCTCTCGACACGAACCGGGTAAAACTTATCTTCAACAACCCAATATATCTCTCCATCACGGTTGTACTCTCTAAGGAACTTAATTTTCAAAATGAACTCGCCCTCTGGAAGTGCAGTAAGAAGCCCCCTCGCTCTCTCACTAGTCATACGGACATCCAAAGCCAACCGACCAGCTCTTACTTCGATACCGTCGGCAACATTGAGATCGCCAATATCAAATGGGTCCTCTGCTTCTACCCTCCACGTAGAGAAGACGGCAGTTGCACCATCGACTTCAAACTCATCCTTAGCATCTATCAAGAGTTCCACCCATTGGTCATCTGGAAGTCTTATAGGAGTGGGAACCTGGATGTCTAGGTCATATCTCTCATTATTTTCTGGAATTGGTACGTACTCTGCAAGCATCTCATCAGACAGATCGTCCATAGTAGCAATGATGATATACCTTATACTAGCCCTCCTCTAATAGGTGTCAAAATATAATAAAGCGTACAACGAATGGGTATGTAACGATGGATGGATATACTATATAACAACCTTTCTCTAATAGGGTGTCGAAATACAATAAAGTGGATCACTAGTGGGGATAGCAATAGTGGCAAGGGAGTGGGTGGGACTGGTGGTGACATGTGGATTTCGTTGTGTCACACGATGGTTGCATCGTGTCTTCTCTAAATGAAATCGAATTCCAAGACAGACCGAGTCCGCTCAGCCCCCCTGCTGCTCCAGCTAATCGTAGACTTCCTCAAAGTCCTTCGTCTGCTTTTTCTTTGCAGTTTGGGGTGGCACAGGATGAGGGACTTCTGATCATTGCTTGATGCAAAAACTCATCTGGGCATCTTTTGGGGGCACAAAACACAATGAAATCCCTGCAAGGGATTTAACATGTCGACCACTCACGACTTTATCGTTTGCGTAAACAGCTCGCACCACTTGGCTGTCACCCAAAAGAAAAAGTGGTTGACTTGTAATCTCAAAGCTTTTCAAAATAAACGTTTTTTTTAACAAGACTCTCATGTAAATGTACTGTAGCCTAACATTGCACACCTTGTATTGAAAGTCTTTGAAAAAGGGGGAAAACTGCAAAAAAATTGCTAGTGATCTGAGGGCAACAAAGAATTGACGCTAAAGATTGACATCGCTTTTGTTATGAGTGTGACATGACGTGACATAAATGGGAAAAAATATTATTTAGCAGTCAGTCCATATACAATGTACTAGTAAGAGAAAAACTGACAACATTTTTCTCCATATTGACCTCCCAGTCAGTAAATAACCTAAGATATGGATGATAAAAGAAGATGGCCAGTTATGTTACCTGCTCATGTTCATATTCTGATTTCAGGAAAGAGTAGTCATATCTCAGCTTGTTAAAATCACTGTGAAGAAACATATTAACTAATTAGCGATGACCTGCAACTATGATCGATGTTCATACAATAAATTACGTCATGTAGTTCTATTACTCAGACAGACGGTCGAGTTTCCACTGTGCATTGCTGGGACAAATTCATGATTCTCTGAGAGGGGGTTCAAAAGGGGGGTTCGATCATGCACTGGTATGATTACGGTATGGCAACCATTGTAGGCAGTGAGTAGCAGCTGATGTTTGGAGTGTTAGCCCTTCATCAGAGCAAAAAGAAATGGTTTCAGCACGAGGTATAGACCCTTGGCACGTGACGTCATAGCTGCCATATTGGTGTACAGTTAACAATAGATTCTTCGTAGCTTCTTTTGCTCTGTACGCCATGCCCTTTGTCATTTGAATCTCTGGGAATTGAGTGCAAACCATCTATTCCCAGGTATAACCCATCCAGTTGGCTAAAGTGAACAAGTTGCACCGTAAATTTGTTGTCGGCCGACCACTTACCGATCACTTACCAACAGCTTACCAACCACTTACCGACAGCTTACCAACCACTTACCGACAGTACTTGAGAATGGTTTCCACAGGGAATTTTCGTCTCAAAGTAAAATCCAGCTGATAGTACAAACAGGGAATTTTCGTCTCAAAGTGTGCGTATGTGCGTACATACACGCTATGCTCTTGATATCACGTAGCTTTCCAATGTTAGAACGAAATTTGTCAATAGCATATTCTTACTACGTTGTAGATAGTTGGATATTGATGAAAATAGTATACTCAATATAACTGTCTTTTCTTCTTTGCAGCATATTCTCGATTCAACTCCGTGAATTAGTGAACCCGCGCCATCTTGGATATTTTAATTTGTTATCGAAGGGGTTTATCGTTGCCAGAATGTTGGAAACTTAAGAAGGTACATGTATTAAGCATATTTTGGTTCAAATGAGTACAGTGAAGGAAACAGCTACACGTAGTGATCGAGTCAACCACTTACCGACAGCTTACCAACCACTTACCGACAGCTTACCAACCACTTACTGACAGCTTACCGACCACTTACCTACAACGTATTTACGGTGCAACTTGTTCACTTTAGCCCATCCAGTTACCAATCTTGTCCAATCGGGCTTAACTTCGGTGATTGGACGAGAATGTGGCTTTACCATCTGAGCTAAACCACCGGAGGCACAAGGAACCCAACTGTCAGCCGCCCCGGCTAGTGTAGTGACCATTATAGAGACTTATTATTTTCTCCAACATTTTGGCAAAGCTGCCTTCTAACGATATTGGCCCGAGTTTGGTTGGTGGTGCCAGCCTCTTGTTTGTTCTACAGTATTAGCAGTTGATCAGATACAATACTAATCTGCCATTTCAGAGTTTATTATTTTATGACTCTCGTCCATAATTTTACTTGCATATAAAAGTGCAATTTGTAGTAAAGTAGCACAATTGTTTGTACATGTACAAGCAGTTTTTTGTTATGTACAGCATGGTTCCATGGTGTTCTGCCAAGTCTTGACGCAAGTACTTTGAATATAAAAAAAAAGTGTATCCAGAGTGCATAATTATTGTGTCCTGAGATGCAATATTTTTTCATTGTGGACACAGATGCCCAGTTAGCCTATGTACAGCCGCTGCTCACCATAACAAATTGAAGAGAGCATCTGTGATTTATGTTTGTTAATTGTGTTCCAAGTCAAATAGATTTGCCTCAATTTCATATAATGGGTTGGTATAACATAATTCATTATGTATCGCACTTCTTGGTCTTTGATTGGTTAAACTTAGGGTGAGCAGCGGCTGTACATACACACCATGCTATTAATCCCAGTAAACCATATTAACACTGCTTTGAGAAAAAGTCTTGGGAAAGAACATTTACATGTAGGTGTCACTTTGCTTATTAAATCACTTGATTTACCTTCTACCAGTGCTAATCTCTTTCTCCATGATCAGGAATCTCTATAAAATATAATTTTACTGATAATATTAGTTCGCTGTCAAATATTAATTGATTGATACATGTACTGGTACATTGTATATCAAACTAAAATAACATAAGTCTTGGACATCATTCCTGGCTGCAAAGAAAGCAAGAGATTATTGAAGCTTTTAAACAGATCCCGCTTTCACATTAATTTGCAGAGCTCTTGCCACTAATTAATATGACCACTAAAGACTCATTTAACTCATCATTATTCTCATAATCAGCTGTTAAAATCATAATACCAGCGAGAAGGCATATAAGTCAAAACTACCTGTACAATGATATACAGTACATGCATAGTTGCATGTGAATAGCCATGATATTTACCACTGGTATTTAATGTTTAACACCAAGATAAACACTGAGTCGACACATCTAATAATAGTTGTTTACAGTTGTATTTCAGCAGTAATTTTCGAATATGAAACTGGACTATTTCAATCTGTTAATGTTTTATTTCTTTACCGGTATTGTAAAATTGTTTTATGTTTTCCACCTGCGTTATATACCATACATTTTGTACATTAATCATTTCTGAGAGCTAGTTGACTAACTGAGCTGAGTTAGTTGAATGGGCACCAATTAAGCAATATGTTTACAAGGACTTTGGAGTAAAATGGCCGAGGGCAAAAACCCAAAGCTGTTTTTATTGAATAACAAAATTGTCAGATATAAAATATTCACAATCTGGTAAATTATTTATCCCAATAAAGTTGAGGGCAAAATAAATGTGCCTACTTAAATGTAACCAAAAAAGACACTGTGGTCAAGACATTTAGGGGAGGTGGTGGAAGATCAAGATTCTTCACACGTCCTCACTCAATGAAAATCATAAGTGAATGGCTGTTAAACTATTGGTGGGAGGTCACATGGCACCACTACTCAAAGAGGGGGGTGCAATGAATTGCAACTCCCCTACCCCAACATAATTGTGTGTGCCACTGGGTGTTTACAAAAAAATGTACTAATAATAAAACTAACCTGCTGTGAAAAAAAAAATTACTGAAGCAAATATCCATCTAATTGTTTACTATTTTTGAACATAAATATTGCAGAATTGACTCACCTCCTTATAAGGTCCCTCAACCTCTTCTAATAACTTAACTCTCAGTGTATCCATGCGACCTGGTGTGATGACCTGAAATATTGTCAGTAGTCATTATTAAGTTATCATATAGTTACATCCCTTTTTTTTTACATTGTTAATGATGAAAGTGATTATTATTTAGAACAAAATGTTTTTGATTCTTTGGAAAGTCTACAGATTGTTTTTCCATTTAGAAAAATAATAATTTGAAGAAAAAATAAATAAATCATTGATGTGTGATTTGTAGTTTCAATCTTTTTTTTCACAGGTACATATTTTAAACTTGTGGTTCATATTTTTGAACTACTGCATTATTAACATTATATATACAGTCCCTGTCAAAAGTTTTTCACACCGTACGAACCACATGTGGTAAAATGAATGTGGCGAAATGTGGCAAAGCGAAATCGGTAACTGAACCACTTTCGGTAAAACACAATCGGTGACTGAACCACTTTCGGTAAAACGCAATCGGTGACCGAACCACTTTCAGTAAAACGAAATCGGAGACTCTACCACCTTCGGTAAAACGAATTCGGTGACTCTACCACCTTCGGTAAAATGAATTCGGATAGTCATCATGTTATGTAAATATGGCGCTACGTACGCGATCAATTCTAGTTTAGTTGTAGCAAAGTTCGGCATTTTTATTCATCTGATAAACTTTACAGACTTCTGTACTTTCATACTTTAATCTATCCCTCAATCCCTTCACGATTCTTTAAAAGTCGTTGCGTATGTATGTTTTCAATTCAACAGATTCAAGAAGCCAGCTTTTCGGTGTTTACATGTGCTTTCAGCCGTGGAAACTGATTGTCTGGTTTTTTACACAACAAGAATGCCGCAAACTTCGCGGAACATGCAGAGTTAAATAATGCGGGAAAGTTTCTCAACTTTTAATACTGGCAAGTGATAAACGTCTACCAAATAGAATATTCTGGAATTCTTTTTATTTAACGTGGGATCCGTCATTTTTCTCAAATTGCTCGAACATAAGTGTGACATTTTTGAATAATCAATGAGCTCACTCTACCACTTTCAGTAAAACGAATTCGGTGACGTTACCACCTTCGGTAAAACGAATTCGGTCTTAAAACGAATGGAGTTTACCGAACGAAATCTACCACATGTGGTTACCGAATCTTCGTTTTACCGAAGCACATACGGTACTGTATACGGTTGAAAAACTTTCGACAGGGACTGTACATTTTATATAAAAATATATGAATATACATGTATTAATATAGCTTGTATTAATAGTAGATTGCAAAATACAGAGAACTTCTGACTGTGCCTTTAATATTTAAAAACATTTTGCCCATTTGTCCTACTTCAGTTAAAAATTAAAATTAAAAATGTGTGCCTATTGGCTAAAAGCAACCTATTTATACTTAGACAAAGGGTGCTTTCCATTTACGTGAATTGACTGGTCTGACCGGCCAGTTCTTAAATGGAACGTGTCAGTTCTAAGAACTGGTCCAGTCAGTTCCTAGAACTGACGCGTTCCATTTAAAAACTAGCCAGTCAGACCAGTCAGTTTGTGAAAATGGAAAGTGCCCTAATAGTTGATAAAATTCAACAATAGAGTTAATATTAAATAATTATCTTAGAATTACAAAAGAGCTGGTTAAAATAACAACAACAACAAAATTAAATAATAAAAATATATTATTCCAAAAATGTGACTGGACCTCCAATCACAGTTGGTAAAACTGTCTTTCAAGAAAAGGGTTGCAGGTTCAAGGCCCACTACCGGTGAATGAAAAAGTGAAACGAAAGTAACCAGTAATTGAGGTGTCATTAATGAGTGATTTACTAAGTTGGTTGTGGACTAGGGAAGGGAAAAGGGACTAGGATAGTAGGGAGGGGGAAAGGTGGGAAAGGGGGAAAGGTAAGTGGTCAAAATATTTTGCAGGGGAGGAAGGGGTGGTGATTTATATTCATTTTTAAATCCACCCAAAATATATAAACCCGTTTATATTATGCGTCCCCAAAAAATAAAATCCCTTTTTAGAATCTTGATAATTGCCCCAGTTCAAAAATATTTGAACCAGTCATCAAAATTGCCCTACAACATAAAATTATATAGCAGCACCAAGGGAGGAGAGGAAAAGGTGACTAACCACAACTACTTCTAATAGAGTACAATGTCAATGTATTTAGCATGGTATTTAATTAGACAATTACTACATAACACTTACATGTACTATAACTTATATTATGATATATTATATTTTGATACATTATATTATATTTGTTGTAATATTATATTACTGTAAGACTTGGTATGTATTTTACCGGTTGAGAAATAAAGACATTATTAGTATTAGTATTATTAGTATTTTTATTATTATTTTTATATTAATGTAAGTAGTTTTTCTCTTACATTTATGTATTTCTATTTAAAGTAGATTACTAGCTTAGTATTATAGTTTGAATTACACAGCTCCAAGGGAGAGCACTAAAATTGTTAAGTATAGTCATTGATGTATAGTCATTGATGTATAGTCATTGATGTATAGTCATTGATGTATAGTCATTGATGTATAGTCATTGATGTATAGTCATTGATGTATAGTCATTGATGTATAGTCATTGATGTATAGTCATTGATGTATAGTCATTGATGTATAGTCATTGATGTATAGTCATTGATGTATAGTCATTGATGTATAGTCATTGATGTATAGTCATTGATGTATAGTCATTGATGTATAGTCATTGATGTATTTTTTTCTTACATTTATATCTATTTATGTTAATAACATATTTAAAGTGGATTAGCCATTATAGTTTTAATTTAACACAGCTCCAAGGGAGAGCACTTAAATTGTGATTGCAACACCATGGATAAATAAAGTTTATATAAATTATGTAACTCTTATACATGTAAACTTGCCACCAATTAAATCAAACTGGTTCAATATATATTAACTTACTAGTTACTCTGTCAGTGCCTACACAATGAGGGGGTGTCAGAACTGGCTCAGTGAGTGAAGTCCCTCAGTGCTTGCCAAAATGTATTTTTGTCTCTTGCTACTGATATCATTTTGACAGTTATTGTATTTTAATGTGAAACTTAATTTAAAGCCAGAGTTGCTTATGGCACAAAAACCTGGCTATTTTTCACAGTTGTGAAACAGAACTGCATGTGTGAGAGATTACCTGTGCTCTCAGTTCTTCACACTCCTGTATTTTAGAGTCTCTCTCGGCCCTCAGTCTCCTGATAAGTTCGTGACTGTCATCCTGCACTTTCTTGGCTTCCTCCCTCGCACCAATAATGTCATTATCTTTTCTTTGGCAGACCTAATTTCAATGAAATTCAGCATTTTAAGATTTCAATTTTAAACAGCATTCTACTCATGTCATGTGAACTCTTTTGTTTGCACTCAAACTCATTTCACAGGATGTCAGTATCCATTGTAGTTGAATAATGTCAATTGCATGTGAAATGACCTTATACATGTAGTTTGGACAGGATATTTTTTTATAGGTTATCTATGCTTGGAAAGCAATAACCTTAATTATGGACAAGAAGGCGTGGCAGATCACATGATTGGGTACATTCTCAACATGTCTCCCAAAAATGAAGTCATGGCAACTTGAAGATACATATGTTGTGCTTAATACAAATCTTTGCAATGAACTTGAATTTTGAACCACCCACTCCAACCTTAGGTGTGGTTCTCAATTGGTGTCCTACATGTATAAGAGAAGCCAAGGGAAGTACATTTTTGCCCTTAGCTCCTGTGTAAACATTGATACAGCTGATATCTGGAAACCAGACAATTCGAAGTTAAATTTTCCTCAGTAGAGCAGATTTAGTTCAAAATTCTATTGTTCAAGTCAATTCTGTCCCCCTCATAAACAAGCCGTGACGTCATAATGATATTGGGTAATTGCATGCTGGGTAATCAACAAAAAAATCACAAGGCTCATCCCCCCCTCTGGGACTCCTGTAGGTTTTTTTATAAGTCTTTTACCCCTACAACCAAGAGCGGTGATTTGGACTCAAGCCGTTGCTTTAAAGTGACAAAAAAACATCCTAATAGGTTGAGCAGGGGGGAAAGATCACCAAAGTTCTGCAGAATTTCAACGATTTCATTGAATAATTTTTTCATGTGTCTCAAAGCAGAAACACAATGGAAAAACCCTGTGAAATCCCCTCGGGCCTACTAAAAGCAAACCAAGTACTTTTCAGCCGTCCTCAGGTTTAATAATGTCTACATGTAGCTCTTTAAAGCTCTCTTGCAGTGGCTTTTTTCTCCAAAATTAGAGCACATTTCATTGGAAACCCTACCGAAGCAGCCATACCTACCGTCAATGAGTGCACAGAATTCTCCCAAATGGCATTGTGGGAAAAGTTTGAGCCCTCGGCTTAAAAAGTCAGCAGTATTTAACTGCCCCGGGCTAGCCAAACTTGAACTGAGGGGGGAGGGTTGAGTTAGCACTCAGGATTTCACCAACTGAGCCAAACATGTCCAGTAGGGAAAGGGTTAAAATAACTAAATTTAACTAGAAATATAGATTCATTTGGTATTATTCAAACTCATACACACTATGCATAACTCGCGCGGTCACAACACGAAAAAGAGGCCGGTACATGTAGGTCCTCTGGAATGTTGAAGTTGAAATACTTAAGCTGGAGGAGTCTGGTGTGAAACGTGTTGAACATGATTGTTTAGTTGAAAAATGTTGCTAATCTGTCCTCATTTATCCTTTATTTTTCTTTATATTACAACCAGCCAGGCGTATAGAAAATTAACTGCATAATTGTTTCACTGAACATTCGTTCAGTGTATTTCACAATCTCCCCGGGCGCTTCAATTTCAACTTTCCAGAGGACCTTAACCGGCCTCGTTGACATGCTAGTTACCAGGACTTATGCATGGGGTCTATAGTTCATACAAGTACATGTATAACTAGTCAGACTATTAAATATAATCCTCAAACTCATTAATTGGTAAAGACGTTTGAAAAGGAGCATACATGGAATATTTGCTTGCGAATAGGATTTTTATGTTTTTCCGCTGGCTAGTTTTATTAAATTAGTTATAATTATATGCAAAGTCCTGTTGCCTAGCAGCCATTGGTATGGGATAGGGGAGTGTCAATACAATGCACCCCTCTACGTACTGGTGGTGCTATGTAACCTCTCACCAGTGGTTAGCCATTCACTTCAGATATTCATCGAGTGAAGACGTTTGTTTTGATCTTCTGTAAGGTAAGAATCACTTTGCCTTTATTTGACCTCTCTTGTAATGTTTTTGAGAGATGATAATTGTTGGTTAGATTTTGTAGCCCGATTTTGTTTCATTTCAGGCATCAGTTTCTTTTCGAAGCACGTAATTTTCGCTTTCAAGTCTATTAAGCAACGAGCGTTATAATTTTCAACTTGTGAAAATCTAGTCCTGTCACTGTGTCTGTGTATGGCATGCGCCGGCATTCCTTAAGTTCTCATTTTAGGCAATTCTTTCGTGAAAAGGCTTAAGCGCGACTTAGAAGCTGGTTTTGATACCTGTGCGGAAAATGATTTTAAGTTTCAGGACCGCCAACACAAAACAAAAACACCGAAGCAGTAGCACCGTCTAAAAGCTTCGGACAAATATTGTGCATGACCTACACGAGGTCAGAAGCCTTGCTCCAGATGTGATCATTTTGGAAATAGGCACAAACGATCTTTCGGTAGTTGGACCCAAGGTTGTTCGCTCTTCTATTGAATATTTAGTCCGTTTGCTTTTGGAAGTTTTTCAGTACGTGCGATCGGCGTTTGCCACATTATTCCACGTGGCATTTCTTACACACATACTGTACGTTAAAGGGGCTATGTCAAGGGAATTTTGGCCGAGAGTGACCTGGTGTCTAAAATCATTTCAGAATAAAAGTCCACCGTGTTCTGAAATTCGATCTCGCGTTACATGTAAAACAAGCTGAAAGTGTATGATTTAAATCCATTTCCATCGAAGTTTTCCTTAGCGTTATACATTTTTTTTTTTCAAAATAGATAGTTAGTTTGAATATCAGTGTTTAAATTGAAGTCAGAATATTTTAGAATAATAGATCATTGGCGCTCCACCATCCTCTGGTTTCAAGAAGAGAGATCGGCCATCTTTGGTTTCGACAAAGGTCAATCGGTACAAGAACAGAAAGATTTGGCATCTTGAACATCCCAGTATTTATCTCCGCAAGCCAGTATTTGAAACATGGAGGTCTGTTAAAGCTTCTGGGACGTTTGCGAGTGACTCCAGCTTCGCCGCGTATCTACTTTCCCTCGAGATGAAGCGAAAGTGATCGATCGTAGCACTTGTACTACAAATCTGAGATCCCAAATCTGAGTTTGTTATGTATTTCTACTTGGTCTTCATAGTTCGTATGCCCATGCTAACAAGATGAGAGTTCGAGATGACATTGGTAGCAAGGGAAAAGGAAAAAGATATCGCCCTGCTGTGAATGGTAAGCCACAAGTCGCCACTATATATGCTTTGACCTTTGTACTGTTAGTGTTAGCGAGGGGAGATATTGGTAATCGATCACTTGTATCCCGTTTGTCATCGACGTAAGGCATTTTTGTTCTGGCGTGAAAATCAAGTGGGATCTTGCTGTGCCATTCTTTTCAATTTTATGTAAGTTTTTTTGCAGCTCTACTGGCAGCTTCTACTCCGATCAAGAAAACTGCTACACTTGTGTCTCCTTCGTCGTCTGGAAACGGGAGAGAATCGGAAGTCGATATCACTGGCGTATCGCTGCATTATGTCCTTGGTGATAGCGTTATTGTTGCGAAACCCGACTATACCGACTCTTAAAGTGATGCTGCTGAATCACAGTCTTATGTTGGCAGTGTTAGAAATCAAAAGTGGTCAAAAATTTGCATGAAAATTAGAACGCATTTAACGTCAAATTTAAAGTTTGATTTCCTTACAACAGAAGTCCGAAATTCTACCACTTCGAAAGCTGTTGACTCCTGATCGGATTCTTCATCAGAAATTGAGGAGAGTTCCATAATTCATGTTAAGTTCTGTAAATTAAACCATGGATCGTAAAAATGAACCGCGTGAACTGATCTGAACTTAGCCGATCACGTTTGTTTACATGTGCAGTTGGTGATTGTAGCATGACTTCAGTACCCTTGACAGAGCCCCTTTAAGAACTAGCTCCACGTTGTTTTGGAACCAATTTCTAATGCAACAAATATTTTTCAAGCCTGCCAAGGACATAAATTATAATTATAGCAGACGGCGTTCATGTTAACTTGGCAGGAAAATGTTTCTTGTATCGAAGTTATCGCGGCGCCATCTTTAAGGCGGGCACGCTTTAAGTTTCACACGTTTTAAGACATATTTCCATTATAGACTTGTCCTCTTTTTTGAGGCTTTGCCTCAATATTTATTTTGTTGGCAATTCATGGGCTTGCTGGTGCGTCGACAATTTGTTGACATGGCTTGTTCCTGCCATGTTTTTAATTTTGCTGCTCATAACTTGGTAGGGCATGCTTTAAGTTTCACACATTTTATACAACATAATTATTTCAGTCTATTGTTTTTTTATTTCGTCCATTGTAGAGTATATTAAAGGTACTGGATTTTCTTTTATTTATTGCTATAGTTGTGGGCAGTTTTATGGTTTTGTTGTTCTTGTGAGTAATTCACAAGTATTTTATGATTTTTGTTATGGTGGCTTTGTCCATCAGTTAGCTAGTCATACTATTTATGTATGGTAGCATGTTGCCTTCGAGGTTTCGCCCTCAAGGTTTGTTGTGTGGCTTTGTCCACTGTTGGTGTTGAGGCTTTATGGTCCTCACACTGTTATGGAGGACTTGTCCTCTTTTTTGAGGCTTTGCCTCAATATTTATATTTATTTTGTTGGCAATTCAAGGGCTTGCTGGTGCGTCAACAATTTGTCGACATGGCTTGTTCCTGCCATGTTTTTAATTTTGCTGCCCATAACTTGGTAGATCAGTTAATTTTATAAATAAGTTGAGAGGGCATTCAGTTTCTGCTGAGTGTTTCTTATTTTGTAGAAACATCATGGCACCTAAACGCTCTGCGAGATTGAGGTGCCTTTCAGTCAAAGCTGCTGTGCAACCTCCGACCAAGAGGGAAAAAGGCTCAAGACAAGCCAAAAATGACAGCATCATGCATCAACAGTGCAACAGCCACAAGAACCAGCAGAACACCTCAATTTTCCACCTGGTCTTCTGGATCAGTTAGTTTTCTGAGTGGTGGATGATGTCACTAAAAGATTGACTCAGGCTACCCCATCAACATTGGCAGGTACATATGGTAGGGGTTATCACTCCACCCTCTTCACAGATTGTTACAGAGGCGAATTCAGCTGTATCCATCCCTTCCCAGTCTTCTATTACCAGTATGCTGAAATTTACCACAGTTCTGATGGTATCAGATTCTATCCAGCAGCAGGCCTTTACGAGCACTACAACAGGGCAAGCAGCATCTATTGTACAATGTACAAGGGTCTATAGATGCTGCTTTGCAGGCCCTGCCAGGTGAGCTGTCCAATGCTTTGGTTCCAGTTAAGATGTTTAATTCATCAAGTTTGCCAATTGATGCTCGGTGGTGGATAAGGTACAAGCAAAAATATGGAACAATGATTTCATTGACTTTAGCATTCTTTTTGGATGTTCTAATCCAATAATTATTTGGGAGAACAAGTTCCAGATTACAGTCCAGAATGCAGAAGGTGGACCAATGCCCTCCCTCTGCCTTGAACCAGTCTCAAACACAAGAAAATTGCAAGTAGAGTTATGTCAGCAGTTTTCATGTTTTTGTTGAGGTTTATACCAGTTAATACCCAACTGAGGCCCCTGCCCTCATAAAATATGGTGAGGTAATACAGGATTTGGCAGCTAGGGGTCATAACTTGATGTTTTATGATGAGAATTTTTGCTTTCTGAAAAGGCACAAGCCTAGTATTTTCCATGGGATACTATCCATTGGGAATTGTGGATTTGCTCTCAATCTCCTCCACTGGTTTTTCTAATGTTCCTTTTTGATTCCATAGTGGTCGTGAATGTACAGGATGTTCGTTTATGCAGACTTGTTCCGACTCTGTTTAATTTTGTGCCCAAAAAATAAAGCCTTCAGAAATGCCCCCAGCTTGCCAAATCCCATCCTTCCAACCCCAATAAAAAAATTAATAATAAAAAAAAAAAAGAGAGAATTTTCTTATTGCTGGGTATCACCATTCAAATGCAGAGTTTATTTCATCAAGTTTTACTCTGGGTTTTCCTGTGCATTATGAAGATACCCGGGTATCTTCCAAATCTAAAAAAAATAATTTCAGCTTTACAAGATCTTGAAGTTGTTGATACTAAAATTAGAAAAGAGCTTGAGGCCCATACTGGCTGGCTGGTCGATTAATACTTATGTTTCTGCTTAATATGCTATATTCTCACAAGCTGTCAGGATTTCCTGATCCTGTTAAAGCCATTTTTATTATTCAAATGCTTAAGGGTTATGTAAAGCTTGGTTACGTTTGGATAGCCGATTGCCAATTACTCTTCCGATTCTTCGTGTAGTGTAAGAAAAGTTATATATTTATTATTATTCCAAAAATGTAGTCTATTAGAATCAGCAATTTCAAGCAATGTGTACAACTGTATGCATGCTCTTTGGCTTTCTATGCTTTTCTACGTACATGTGTAGGGTTGAGTTAACTTCCAATATTGACAAAGGATCTGGTCTTCCCTTGCAAATTTGCCAAACAGCTAAGCTTGTTGATTACGATGCATCTAATTTAGTTGCCTTTTAAAAGTCATATTCCTGAACTACAATGTATAAGCACAGCTACAATCATTTTTCTATGGTTATTAATCGGCAAGCAATTGTTTGTCCAGTACAATTGATGCTGGATTATTTGCCACTTTGAAGGAATATACCAGGTCCTAATTTCATTACTGTTGATGTGAGTAAGAGTTTCAAGAACCTATTTTGCTGACCAGCTTTCCCTAGCAATTAGATATTGGGGGCTCAGCCCTGCTCATTATAAAGGTCATAGTTTTCATATTGGGACTGCCTCTCATGCTGCAGATCAGGGTATGTCTGACGCACAGATTCATATTTTGGGTAGGTATAAATCAAATGCTTTTCATAAAGATATTTGTATCATTGCTATTCATTACAACTTGCGGTGAAGTTGTGTTTGGGAATATCCAGGTAATATGGGGCTGATAAGCAAGGGCAGCAGTCCCCATATCTCCTTGGTGCTTAAGGGTCATTAGGAGATATGACAACTGATAATTAACAAGGGCATCAGTCTCCATATCTCCTTGGTGTTTAAGGGTGATATTAGGAGTAGGACAACTGACTAGCAAGGGCAGCAGTTCTATTGTTAATCGTCGTAATTTTAACAGTTCGTGGTAAGTCGTTCATAGTTCATTTATGGGACTGATTAGCAAGGGCAGCAGTCTCCCAATCTCTCCTTGGTGTTTAAAGTTGATTAGGAGTAGGACAACTGATTAGCAAGGGCAGCAGTTGTCCTATTGTTACTCATCGTAATTTTAGCAGCTCATGGCAACTACATTGTATGTTGCATATTCATATAGTTTGTATTTTAATTGACATTTTGTGGACTGATTAACAAAGACTGAAAGTTTCATGTTAAATTTGTTGTTTGCCATACATTTTTCTCTGGTGTTAGTGCTGCATTTCCTTTGGGTGGGGCAGCATCATAATTTCATCATGATGCTTTTGGCATTTATTTTGCCCTTCACCTTTACTGGGCTAAAATATTATATCATATTGTGAAGATTTCATGTCTGACAATTTTATTATTCAATAAAAGCGGCTTTGGGTTTCTGCCCTCAGCCATTTTACTCCAAAGCTCTTGTGTGCATATTGCTTATTTGTTGCCCAGTAAACGAGCTCAGTCAATGCAGCAGTAAGATTGTGTAGTGTATGGTATAACACAAGGGGGAAAACATAAATGGAATATTTGCTTGCGAATAGGATTTTTATGTTTTTCCGCTGGCTAGTTTTATTAAATTAGTTATAATTATATGCAAAGTCCTGTTGCCTAGCAGCCATTGGTATGGGATAGGGGAGTGTCAATACAATGCACCCCTCTACGTACTGGTGGTGCTATGTAACCTCTCACCAGTGGTTAGCCATTCACTTCAGATATTCATCGAGTGAAGACGTTTGTTTTGATCTCCCACCTCCTCTCCTTTTCCTGACCACATGGTTTGTTTATTTTGCCCTTCACCTTTACTGGGCTAAAATATTGTCGTTTATTTTGCCCTTCACCTTTACTGGGCTAAAATATTATATCATATTGTGAAGATTTCATGTCTGACAATTTTATTATTCAATAAAAGCGGCTTTGGGTTTCTGCCCTCAGCCATTTTACTCCAAAGCTCTTGTGTGCATATTGCTTATTTGTTGCCCAGTAAACGAGCTCAGTCAATGCAGCAGTAAGATTGTGTAATGTATGGTATAACACAAGGGGGAAAACATAAATGTACATGTATGTAAATGTTTGGTTTAGCCATTTGCATGAGAAGTCATTTCAAACACAGAGGCCTCTCACGCATTTTATAGTCATTGTGCGATTTATTAAGGCTCATTTTAGAGTGTGTTATTAGGCACCTTTTTAACTCGTGGATATTGCGATAGCAATCCACAACTTAGTTATTAATGTGGGGGACATATGTTACTCACTCACTCACTGAGACTGTAAGGTTAACACAGGTCTTACAAATCAATATTATTGATTAGTTTTTTAAGCTGCTTCTGGTATCCCAATATTCAAATGTTAAATATATAAATTAATTAATTGTAATCTACTGTATTCAAGAGAGTATTTATAAAAATAATAATAAAGATTGTAAGTTGTTGTTGTTGTTGTTGTTGCTGCATATATACATACATGTACATGTATGAGGTTTGTAGGATGTTTGGATGTAGATTTTTGATAAAAATGGTCAAAAATAGTGCAATAAAATTAACGAAACTCATATGATGTCTAAAATATTTTCTTTGTACACAATTTCAGTGAATTAGAGTGAATTTTAACTTCTTTGTTGAAACTTTTCTCAGTAAAGAGAAAATGGAAACAAAGCTCGAAAACTCAGGCTAGTCAAGCCATGCAGATTAGAGTCAATTTTCTTTCATGACAATATCATGGAATTCATATTTTAACCCAGCAATCAGCAGATGTAGCAATAAAATTTCACTCTATATGTGCCAATCAAATGAACGGGAAATGAACCTCCTACCAACTGCCTTTGAGTTGACAAATACCTCGTCCGACATTAGCACAAAAATCCCATAAGGTCACCCATCCAACAGCTTTAGAACCTAGCCTGATCGGGCTTACAATGTAACTTCACAGATCGCCTTGTCGGCAGTCAGTGACTAGTTCCAGCAATCAGATTTGTTTGACCAGCTTCCTAATTTGTTTCTTCCTTTGGTGTACCAGTATTCATATTCTTTGTCATCAAGATGGTAGTCATATCTTGCAAACATTTCTGCCCAGCACTCAAGGGTTTGCAAATAATCTTACATGTAGTTACATGACTTTGTACAATGTAGTTTCCAATCAGCGAGTTCACGGAATTGAATCAGATTCCTAGCTCATATGATTTGACTACTACGCTAAAATTCCTCAGCAACGAGCCACAGAAGGAAGTTTTTTTTCCTTCTCATTTTGTTTCTAATTCCTTTGGTTTACCAGACAGTACTAATATTTTGGTACCATTATTTTTCATGGTTAGCGTAGTCACTTTTTTGCAAACATTTTTCTCCAGCGCTCAAGGTCTACTGCAAAGCTAGTTTGCGGACTTGGCACATATAGTTTATATTCGAAGTTGTTTACTAGCAATTGGCAGACTGGGGTAGAGTGGTTAGAGCACGTTCCAAAGTTCTCGATTCCCGCTAGCTATAGGCCAGGGGCAAGGGTAAATTTGTTTTCTTCTTCTTGCCAATTTTTTTACTTATTCTAAAGATTATTAATTATGGCCATCTTTCACACTAATTTTCCTTAAATCTGTCCTCTTAACAAAATTCAGACTGATCTGCATGATGTTTTAATTTCTGCTCTTGCATCTTTCGACATAATTATTATTCCTACAAGGTCATAAATAATTCACTGCAATGTGATCACATTATTTTGCAATCCAGAAGAAAACCTGGGGTCAAAGAAGTTACACTTCAACAATGAACAGTCTACATGTATTAAACTAGTAGTTTCAAATTGAAAGTGACATGCTGTCGAGTGAATAGAGTAGCAACGGACGATCAGAGGTTTCTCGTCAATTTGCCTTTCCTATCGCCAAGAGAAACCTATGCACCATGGTATCTGGATTTCCATTGGCCGAGAAAAACAAAACGGTAAACATTGTAGATTCATTGTAGATTTGAGATTGTCCATTTCCTATTGTTAACGGCAAGAGAACGGTGAAGAAGAGAACATAAATGTTTGAGGGTATAAATCAAAGCTTTCTTTAGGATAAATTAAGGTAGATTTATTGAACGGTAATTTCAAGGTATTCTGAACAGTTCAGCAAAATAAGAAAGAAGACAAAGACGGAGTTTGAAGCCCTTATAAATTAAATGATCAGCAAACTAAAAACTTCGAAGATAATGTGGGGTCTTGCAGAACCAGCGATCGGCAAAAAGCCATGCCCATAAATTTATTTCATTTATCAACCGAAAACTGTCAACCTGCAACCTGCACTTTGTACCCTCCGTGCTCGCTAGCTATACACTAGCTCACGTGCTCACTTTCTCACGTGACTTGCCTCATAAATAATCTGGACATACAGAAAAACAAACAGACAAACAAACAGAAATCCACGTACTTTCAAACTTGCAGCAATTATATGCTGGCTCGCCTGGCGGCTCGCCAGCAATTATCTCTTCTTATAAATCATTACAAACTTAAGCTTAATGTTTCCCTGGTTTGTTGATGTGGAAATATGAGATACATTGTATATTCCCCAGAATGAACAAAGAAAACCAAACATGCGAAAAATATATTTTAATTTTAATTGCCATACTCAAGTTAGCAATATTTAGCAAAATTAATGATGGATAGCACCCAGGGATGGGATATCTACAGTAATCCATCCACAAGTTCACCATTGGTGCCTATGTTTTGTAATACCGCATTTTAGGGTGCATTTTAAGACACCTTTTAGGGAGTGTAATGGCACGTTTTTAATGGTGAATTAACACACTCAGTTAATTTCCCCTCTTTGAGGTTTGAATTCAGTTCCATAGAATGCAGTGATGAATTCGAACAGTCTGATGGACAAGATCTGTAGCTAAGTTGCAACACATAATTATTCTCTGCATACACCTCAATCAGACAGTATACTTACATCCTGTAGCTAAGGTGCAACACATATTCTCTGCATACACCTCAATCAATACTTACATCCTGTAGCTGAAGGTGCTCTGCCTTCAGTGTCTCATAGGTTGTTTTGAGTTTCTCTATGTTCATTCTCTGTTCTGCTACTATAGACTCCAGGTTACCCATCCTCTCCAGCTTCTCTAACATCTCAGCTCCAATGCTCCCTGCCATGATCAAGGTCTCTATAGCTTTGCACTGCCTAAAAAAAAGTATATTTTAACTAGTACACAATACCAGTATATATAATTATTCTACACCACATGAAATACAGGCCAACTGCTGTATGCATGATCATAATAATAATAATAAAAGTAATAATGGTTTATTAACAGTATATCCACGGAGTGGCTCTTCACCTGTTAAGTCTAAATTACAATGTGTGATAAAATAAATTACAATAATTACATTTTTAAACTACTATAAAACTACTCTAATTACAGTAATTGCCACAGAAAATAGGAAATTTCATTTGATAATGATTAATAAATTTAATTAACTCAGCTCAGAAAATAAAACTACTAAATGACTTAATTGGTCAGCCTGCAATACATGTACAACTTAAAGTCTTTACATTGTCTTAGGTTTGCAGGCAGGCTATTAAAAAGGGAAGCAGCGGAGTCCTGGAAGGTTCCCTTTTCCAGTGGAATAAGTAATATAATAGCAGAGCTAGAGCGAAGTGTACGACAGTGGGAAACCTGGCTATTAGCCTTAAAGGCTAACTTAAGTAATAATATTTAGTGCCAATCCCTTCTCTCTCTAATTGGTAACCAACCTAACTTAAAAATATCAACAACATCTCTGACAAAATGTCAAAACTTCATAAGGAATTCGGGCAGTACTGGATAGAAAACAGTGTCACAATAATCAATTTTAGAAAGAACTAACAATTCAACAAATGTTTCCTAACTTAAAGGCCGCAAAGTTTTTTACTTTCCGTAATATTCTAAGTATACCATAGCAATGATTTGGCGAGTTGTAATGGATTTGTGGAGAACAACATAGTTTTCGTCTTTACTGGGTTCAGAGCCAGGTGGGAGTCTGTTGACCAGGATTCCAATGCATTCAGAGTGGAGTTTAGTTCTACGACTTGTTTTGCCAGTTCGGTGGAGGGGCACTGCTATAAGTTTGTGGTGTCATCAGCATACTGAAAGGTAGTGACAGATTCAGGTAGGTTGTCTTGCAGGTCGGAGACATACAGATTAAACAACATCGCCCCAAGGATGGACCCTTGAAAGACACCAAAATGTTTGTTGATTGCTTCAGACTTGTTATCGTCAATCTGGACGTAATGAGGGCAATTACTCAGGTAGCTTGTTAACCAGCTCAGAAAGGTTTTCGAGAAGCCAAGATAGTACAGCTTGGAGATCACTGTCTTGTATCGAATGGTGTTGAAAGCCTTTGAGAAATCCACTAGAATCATAAGGGTGACCTCACCCTTCTTCATGGCCAGTATAAGGTCATCCCTAATTGCCATCAGCACTGTAGAGGTAGAATGCCCCTTCCGGAAACTTGATATAGTGTCATTGAGGGTTGATTCTGACTCACAGTAGGTCGTCATTTGTTTTGCAACTAATTTCTCAAAGACTTTGGACATAGCTGGGAGGATGGATGCCTCGTTTTGAAGTTGAAAATCACAGCAGCACCAATTGGATGGGAGAGTACCAAAACGAGGCATCCTTTCGGTTGGACTTCCGGTGTCTCGTCAAACTGTGAAGAGGTGTTTAGGATGGCAAAATTCGATGTGACAAAAATCATTTCTTGGTATTCTTTGAATGTTTGGTCATGAAACTTGGAGGATACGTAGCAAGGAGATCTGTCTATGGGATCCAGAAGTATTACGTCGATTGAGTGGATTTAAGGGTCATTTTTGCCGTGGAGATGACAGGTATGTGACATGCCATCGCTATCTGCTTGCCGGCCTTTTCTCTCTTTAGGTAGAGTGAATCCAGGTTTCCTAGAAACTTTGTTAAATCGGCCCCCAAACCCCCAAATTCAAGACACAACAACATAATCTTCATCAAAGAAAGTTTATAGTGTTATTCATTTTCCATTTAGTGCGATAAAATACCAGATATTCTGGATGTTTGAACCTTCGTACTTCAACTGTCAAATAATTTCAAACTTTGAGCTTGGGCTGCCTGTGCTGTTACTATTATTTCGTTACTAGCAGGGACCCGCTGGAACTCACATGAAAGCAACAAATATGATAAATTATAGTAACATAGTCTAGCCGGCTGACTGACTCCTGGCTCAATGTTTTTAGTGTGTTGATATTTTCAAGGTTGTATTTTGATTTTTTTAAAGGGAATAATATCTTACGGATCTCAGTTAATTTCTTAAACCGATGAGCCAATTTCTTAAACCGAAAAAGTGCTAAAACTGACGGTCACAGGCAGCTCGAGACATGAATTTGTGTGACGAAAACAAATCTGGTCGCCGAACCAGTTGGTTTTATATCTAAGAACACAGGAAACTGGATACAGAAAACAGACATGGACAAAAAATAACAGCCTTTTCCACGGACAACATTTCTAACTGTGTTTGAATACCTGGTCTTACCTCGTTCGGTCGTTTGACTTCGGCCGCTTCGCTTCCCTAAACTCTAAGTAAAACATTTGCGTAAACTCGATGGCTTGCTCGTCCAGGTTTTCCCTAAAACAGATTCCCGTAAGCTCGATGGCTCGCTCGCCCAACTACATGTAAGTGTAGAACTTGAGAAAACTCATTTCTTTTTAACATTCTTTCCTTAAATGCAACCAAGACCAAGACAGAAAGCAACTTTTCGCATGATTCGTCGTCTTCGTTAGAATACCTGTGGCCGTCACTTTTTGGCACCATTTTCGGACGTGAGCGTCCTCCATATTAGGAAATCGATCGAGGGACCCTGGGAAAGAGCGTTACACACAAACACACTGACACACACTTAGCATATTATTATATAAGATTCACGATTTCTAGTCTAACTCAGTAAATACATTTGCGTATTTTATTTTTATCTATAGTAATTAAGTGAAACTTTCAATGGATTACTTTCTTTGTAATTTATAGGAACAAAAGAAACCACATTTGCTTCTTTTGTTCCTACCAACCAAGATGGCCGCTACGCTTTTGTGATTGTATTCCCTTAGGAATGATTGCAACCCAAGAATAGACCTGGCTAATTAAACCAAAGATCGAATTGGATAATATTATAAAATAATCTACAATATCTCCATATTCAAATTTAGGTGTTGTTTTCATGTGCAGATATCGATTGTAAAGACATGAACAGTTAGGTAAAGTTAGTGACATTAGTATTAAGTTGTTATATATCATTAGCTAAAATAACACTACTTGAATTGTTGAAAGACTTGAAAGTGTCACGTCGTGCAGATCAAATTATATAAACGGATTACAAAAAGTAAAAAGAACAAAATCCCGAATAGCACAATCATAAAAGGCATCACTGTTTGCCAGCAAATCTCTGCATAAGGAAAGGGTTTGCTGGCAAAGATTGAAAATCTCTGTTTACCTAAACCCTTATCGAAAACTAGGGATCATTGGAGAAAGGTGGCTAAGATAACTAACGATCCTATGGCATGGTCTGCTTACAAGAACTTTAAGCGCGAGGTGAAACGGGAAATCAGAATTGCAGAGCGAGAATTTGTTAACGATCAGATCAAGAGAAATGACACCAACAGCATTTGGAAGGCAATTCGCCTTTGCATCCCTAACAAGTCGACTTCTCAGAGAACTTTTAGCAAAGACGACAAAACTGTTGCGGATGAATTTAATCAATTCTTCGTCTCTGTTGGTCAAAATACTGTCGATAAGATCAAATCCCTGGCTAGTAAATGTAATTTTGAACTTAACGAAACACCTTTCACTCCAAGATGCTACCCAATGGATGAGCAATTTACCTTCAGTGTCGTACAAAGTAAACACATCAAAGACATAATAACATCAATGTCTTCCAACAAAGCTCCTGGGATTGACAAAATTCCAATCCGTGTTATTAAAGACAGCCTCCCTCCCATTCTTCCTACAATTACGTCCATTGTCAACGCCTGCTTTGTCTCTTCCACGTTCCCTACTGTCTGGAAAATAGCGGAAGTTATACCAATCCCTAAAGACGGCGACCATGAACAAGCAAACAACAACAGACCTATCTCGTTACTACCGGTTCTATCGAAGGTTTGTGAAAGGGTCGCCCATAACCAATTCACGTCGTATCTACTCGCAAAGGGAAGGCTAACAAAGAACCAAAGCGGAAATAAGAAATGGCATTCGACCGAGACATCTGTGATCCAAACAACTGACGCGATCCTAAACGCCATTGATCAAAAGAAATTAACTGCTGTTGTGTTTCTTGATATGAGCAAGGCCTTCGATAGCATCAATCACGAGATACTCATATCGAAATTGCAAGATGTCGGCGTCTCTGGCTCTAGCCTCCAGTGGTTCCTCAGTTACCTCTCTGACAGACAACAAGTGGTACGGATCCACTCAGCAGTGTCTGAGCCCTAGCTTCCTGTGGTCAGCGGTGTGCCTCAGGGAAGCATCCTTGGTCCGCTTCTCTTCAGTATAATTATACGTTAACGATCTTCCTTCAGTACCACAGAAATGCAGTTCTCAGTGCTATGTAGACGATACAAAGCTCCACGTTTCCTTCCACCTACAAAACAAGCTAACTACTATTGCTGACATGAATCAAGACCTACTTAATATACGTAACTGGTGTTTCGACAATTTTCTTCTTCTTAACCCAGACAAGACAAAGCTTATGGTGTTTGGTAGCAGACAGATGGTGACTAAACTACAAGACTTCAGTTTAGAACTACATGTACTAGGAAAAGACCTTGTACCGGACCAAGTGGCCAAGGACCTGGGTGTTATACTTGACCCTCGCTTATCATATGATGAACACATAATTAAAACCGTATCTTCGTGCATGTCTCGTCTGGGACAAATAAATCGTGCTAAACATGCATTCGACAGACAAACGTTGCTAACAGTCATTAATGCCTTAGTGTTTAGCAAATTATTTTATTGCTCAAATGTGTGGGCAAATGCCACTAACTCTAATATTAATAAACTGCAGGCTGTACAGAACTTTGCATGCCGCATCGTTAGTGGTGCACGGAAGTTCGACCATGTAACACCAATTTTAAAGGAACTACACTGGCTGCCAGCTTCAATCCAGCTCCATTATCGTAGTGCCATAATGGCTTTTAAGTGCATGACTGGCTGTGTCCCTGACTACCTTTCTTCTCAATTTATTAAGCGTAAAGAAATCAGTAATCGCAATACCAGAAGCTCCCAAAAACTGAATATT
This sequence comes from Actinernus sp. WN-2022, assembly GCA_030867875.1. Lineage (NCBI taxonomy): Eukaryota > Metazoa > Cnidaria > Anthozoa > Actiniaria > Actinernidae > Actinernus > Actinernus sp. WN-2022. Next base: position 2,767,295 of record JAOWCC010000577.1, on the reverse strand, counting down.
CCTCTATTTAAAACTGCTAGTGGTCAGCGAACCTTCTACTACAGAACCGTCAGTATCTGGAACTCACTAGATCCGACCTTGAAACTTTGCCGAACTATTAGTATTTTTAGGCGTTCTTTAAGACATAAATTACTACAGAATTTTATTAATTAATATTTTCCATATACATTAGTCCTTTACTATGCATATATAATCATTGCATATAGTTTATATAGATATAAAATTAATTAATTATATATTTAATTGTAATTATCTCTGAAAAGCCCCACGGGGGAGTGGATAATAAAAGTATGTATGTATGTAAAAACAAGACAAAACATAATAACGGTTCTTGGTGAAGTACATTGAACATTGAAGATTATTTAGTAATTTACCTCACGTTTATAATTTTCACAGCAATGAAATCCCTTCCTTGGAGTATCGATGCATCAGTCCATGTCCCTAGTTGTTAATACTGAGGTAAAAGTACTTCTAAAGCCAATAAGTCGGCTGATTTTCTCGGCTCTCTTCTTCGAATTCACATCGCGTCCATCGCAACCGACCGCCATTTTGATGGTGTGACGTCACAATGGGAGATACCGCTGACACAACGCAGCAAAAGGCTCAGTCTGAAAAGTGTTTTCTAGTCTGGATTGCTCTGCCTGTGTCCCTAAAAGGTACCAGAATCTCCTTTTGTGAGCGTGGTTCAACCTAAACAAAGCTGAGCCAGGTTATGTATCAGTCAATTCCAAACCCGTGCATGACCCCACCGGGACCCCGCCGGGCCACCCACGGGCATTTGAACATTTTGAAAAAAATTCGATCAAATGCCCCACTAGCAAGGCAGAAAATCTCTTCAAATATAATGCCCCACCAGTTTTTCATCCAGGCTGTTCAAATGCCACACCATCGGGGACCGGATCAGAAAATTTTACAAGGCAAAGACTATTGACAAATAAATGAAATCATTGTTTTATTCAGAATCTCCGACTCAAGCAATTCACAGGACACACCGACGGTGAACGGTCAGGGATGAGAACATATGCAATCATTTCTACCGGCTCGATCGTTCTCAGGTTTCAGTTATATACTTTATAATAAACGTATTAATGGTTTGAAATTGAATATGTTAGCTTATGTTAGTTGGTATATAAAGTATATGCAACAGGCACCAATCGGCCCGTCTTTTACCGATATAATAATTACTCGGGCTGCCTGTGGCAGCACCGAGTCTTAAAATGCAAGTCGTTCTTCTTTTCTTTCTTTTTTTGTTGGGTGTCGCAAAATGCGTTAAAGGTCAAATTCACACCAATCAGATTGCACTGTGCTGGTCACGCAACAATCGCCAGGTTAATTTATTTACATAATTCAATACAGTAAAGCAAGATGGCGGTTTAATGTTTTATTTAACTTCACTCGTGCGAAAGCCTTCCAACAGGCTCAGGATATTTCAACTGGCGCTATTGTCGGCGCCGAAGGACCGCGTTTTTTACCCAGATGGCCAGTGATTTTATATACGACACCGTACGACGACCTGAAGCCAGTGAACTGGGGCCAGGATCCGGAAAGCTAAAATTCGAAGAAATAGATATTGGAATCTATAAGCCATCAGCTCGCTGTGCAGCATTTAAAACATCCGAGGAGAACATCTTATTTTGGGTGAAGGCACTTCAAGACCAATATTACGAGTCTCTTAAAAACTGTCAGAGATCTAAATTTACCGTAAGTTGGTTCAAAGAGTATTGAGATCAAGTTATTTCGTTCCAGCGAGGATATTGACCTAGCGGAAACGGTACAAGCTGTCGAAGGATTTTACTTATAATCATCCACGTATACTTAACAACAGGAATAGTTATGTGCCAAGACATGGGCAAAGATTGAGTTTCCCAGATTACAGATGAAAGTAGAGAACCTGGCCTACTGAAGCTTATCAGTTTGTTCAAGAGCCATCTTTCTTACATGACAACCCGATCCCTATTCATCAGAATACATTTTCTGTGCTAAATGACGAGAGTTTACAATCACCTGACCGACAACCCACTACTAAAGAAAGGGACCATGAAGTACGGTAGTACGGTTAATTCTCGGGTTCCAAACAATGAATATATGCCTGCTCAAATGCAGTGTGTTAAACGAATAAGTAGTGTTTAAATTAAAAGGTCAACATACGAGAAAAACAAAACTATTAGATTACATATATACTAGGGGAGCAGAGAATGAAAGTCACCGCGCTACCGGCCACTAAAGACTGCTAAATTCAGCTAATAATTCTTCCCTTTGGTTATTACTAAGAGGATTTCAAATGAAAGTGTATTACATCTTCAATCTCATGTGGCCCGAGTGAAAGCCCAGATGGGCTCTTGTTACTCGGGCTGCCTGTGGCAGCACCGAGTCTTAAAATGCAAGTCGTTATTATTTTTAATTATTTTTTTATTTCATGTCAGACGGCTTCTGCGCATGCGTTAAAGGTCAAATTCGAACCAATCAGATTGCACTGTGCTGGTCACGCAAACAAAGGTTAGATTTCCTCAGGCGCGCTCAGATAAGAAAGTTCAAAGCTCAGACTAGGCGAGACAAGGAGATATCAATTTCAAATAGTCATTGTCAGAAATCTATTCCATCGTGGGCAATTATGCAATACAACCTAAATTTGGGTCAGGTCCATGTTTTACGACAGAATAACCAGAGTCTTTCTACTGGATTCGGAGAGCTCGAGACATTATACAAGTCTGCTAATATGGGGAAAACTGAAACAAAAAATGAACTTTGACGGCAGAAACCCTCATATTTGAGCCAAGCGGAATATTTACATGATCCGCTAAGATTTTTACAAATCTAATTAGTTAAGCAGATGTACGCAGTTAGCCTCCTCCACAGGCATCTCTAATTTTTGAGGAAATCAGATTATGGGCTCCCTGTGGCAGGTGAAGAAAAGAGATCGGCGCTTCACACAGGAAACCCGGGCCCGGTCGGTCGGTTCCTATTAGAGATGCCTGCGGAAGAGGCTAGTACGCAGTGTATGCCAACTGAAATGCTGTGCTCGTTTTCTGGTTACGGCTCAGTGGGGCAACTACACGAACAAGAAGCATGAACTGCCAGCAAAGAGAGAGGAATTGATCGGATACGTTAAATTACGTTACTGTGAAGAGAATCAAAATTCAAGTTCTTTGAGACTGTCTTCTGCCGTGACTCGTGAGAGAAATTGGAAAAGATCTAGCTGTTTCATTCAGACACTGGCAAATTTATTGAAAGCTACGGGCTTACTTTATGAGATTATTATTCATTGTGGAATGAAAGGAAACAGGTTAGCTGAAAGTTAAGTTCGAGGTAGGCTTCGACTTTCATTCCGATTCAGTGCATATGTGCACGAAGGTGGAATGCTTTCAACAACACTAAAACAAGAACCAAAACGAAAGATTCAGTTACGTAAGTACTGTAAACTCTTTTAGATTTGAATACATTTCCTCTCAGTTTGTCTGTTAATGTACTTTTTCTTCTAATTATCGCTTTATTTAACATCTCTGTGATTTAGAGTATGCGTACCTCAGAATAAATTATTTGAAAGGTCAACTGAACTCTTGTGTCGATAAGCCCAAATGTTTTTGTAAAACAGTCTGTGAATTTGAGAAGCGGACTTAGAAGAGCTTTCTAATTAGGAATTACATGTTTTTCTTGCTATGAAATTTATGTTTCATTTCACATTTATTCATACAGTTTTAGCCGGACATTTCCCCGAGTTTTTGATCTATTTTCAATCAAATTCAAATGAAAGTGTATTTCATCTTCAAATTATCTCATGTGGCCCGAGTGAAAGGCCAGATGGGCTCTTTTCTACTTTCAACACACAGTCGCTAAACTGTACGAAATCTCCAAGAATAAATCCCTAATATCCAAACTAACGGGAAAAACTGAAAGAGGAAATCCTTGTGAGAAATCGACGTACATATGAAGCTATATAAGTTATCATCGACTATATGGGAGTCAAACATCGAGCTGCTATGAAACCGCTTGTGACAGTTTGTTTACGCACTTTCATGACAAACGAACGTTTCTACTTTCGACACAACGGTCGCTAAACTGTACGAAATCTCCAAGGATATATCCCTAATGTCCAAACTAAAGGGAAAAACTGAAAGAGGAAATCATTGTGACCAATCGACATAAATATGAAGCTCCAGAAGTAATTATTGAATACATGAGAACCCATAGAGAAAACCGATAATAATGAACACGGTATTAGTTTCACCGACATTTGTGGCGTAACTGAACTCGCACTACAGCATAGCTTGAAATACTGTACGAAAACTCCCGTTTAAAAATGTCCTGATGCCGAAAGGACCGTAGCATTTAAACAAGATATCCTTCTGACCAATCGACATACATATTAAGCTGTGAAAGTATGTTTCCATTCCATAACAGCCGATAGTGCAAACTAGTAAACTGCCACTAGTAAATTGACCTTGCGTACTTCCGCGAGTACTGAACTTTCTAGCGTCAAATGCATGTGTTACGTTTCCAAACTTTAGGACAAGAAATCTTCCATAGAATGTTCTATTTTTTTTACAGCTGAGAACTGTATTATTAAACATAAGAAATAAAACAATGGTGCCATTTGAAGAATTATATCATGTCAAAAGTGCAAACGAAGAAATATATATCTACGGACGCGAGCAGCTCGATCGTTTCACTTTGGTCAAACTCGGACTGTTTACGACTGGAACCTGCAGTTTTATCGGACCTGCAGACTAAATTGTAAACGTGTGGCCGTGTTCAGGCTAGTAAATCTAGCTAGCTAACCACAGGAGGTAGCGAGCTTCTTTAGTCTGAACAGTTTTTCTGCTCTGGTGATTAGCTAGCTAGTGGTCGGTGAAATACTTTGAAGTTCCAAGCTACCTAGCGAGGTAGCTTGAATAGAATCTAGCGCGCTAAAAGCCCATCGATGACAGATTTTAGTTATTTTAAGGTTTTGAAATGTACACAAATGTCAAGTCAGTGTTATCATCCGATCTAGCCGACTTCTAGCTCTCGCTACGACCACGTTCACTACTCGCTCCAAGGTAATTTCTCTTACCACGACAACTACCGGGTGTATTGTACGTCAATTGAGCCATCATGGATAACGAGGATCGCCAAACACCAGTCAGTAGCAGTTTTTCGCACAGTTTTAATATTTTGGTTGAAATTTCAATTGAGCACTTTGGCGGTCAATTATTTGCGATTACGAAACAATTGCGCCAAGGGCAGTTATAGACCAAATTTCTATCTTTTAGAGAGGGTCTGAATGGGGGGGGTCTACATGTCAGTTGTCAGTTAAAATTTTGGCCATTTGTCAGTTGTCAGTTAGCCCTAGTTAATCATTACTAGAGAAAATTTACAATGTTTGACCCACAAAAACCAAATTTGTCAGTTGTCAGTTATTTTTCGGTTGTCAGTTGTCACTAAAAAAATCGTCATTTGTCAGTTGTCAGTTATTTTTAAGGCTGTTTGTCAGTAGTCAGTTAACCCCATTCATGCCCTCTTTAGAGATAGAAACAAACCAGAAGAGGGAAAAACAAAAAGTAAAACCTACTAAGTTACTAGGTCTGAACAGTACTAATTTATTAACTAGCTGCGAGTTGCTGACAGATATCTCAAGACTCTAGCTAGCTGCACGATAGTAGTCTGAACATACATATACACACATGAATAAGTAGTGTTTTCAATAAAAGATCAACTACTTTAATTGACATACGAGAAAACAAAAATATTAAATTACATACATGTATATATATACTAGGGGAGCAGAGAATGAAAGTCACCGCGCTACCGGCCACTCCTAAAGACTGCTAATAATTCTTCCCTTTGGTTATTACTAAGAGGATTTCAAATGAAAGTGTATTTCATCTTCAATCTCATGTGGCCCGAGTGAAAGCCCAGATGGGCTCTTGTTAAGATTTTAACTCGCGGGCTGTCGAGGGTCGCAGCAAATTCAACTTATCACAAATCTTGTCACGCACTTAATATCACGCAGTCGGACAAAGTTCATGAAGCAAAACGTTTATAGGTTTAAACATAAGCAATTTACCTCTGAAAGCCGTGGCAGGTTTACTCTATCAAGCCTCTACAAATGCGCAATCATTATCCTGGAATTCCTCGAAGACACGTACGTTCGCCATTTCGACGCGAGCGATGCGAATTTCCCGTTTTTTTTGGGGGGGAGGGGGGACTCCCTTATGTGAGGGGTACATGGATGCTCGTCGTACCTTTTAGGGGTCAAAATCAGGAGTTTGGTACCACTTAGGGTATCCACCATCAAACACAGATATTTCTATGTAAAGCGGTACCTTTTAGGGGTCGGGTATCAATTGAACAAAAAAACTGTTATCAATTTACATTTTATTATCTTTTAGGAGTCAAAATAAGCTTGAGCTACGCCCATTTTAGTACCTCTTAGGGGTCAAATCGAAAATGTTCGACGAGCATCCCTACCCCTTTGATATGGGAGTCACCCCCCGGGGCGAATTTGTAGACGGGTAGAATGTATTTTTTGAACACCGATCAAATGCCCCACCCCCACTGATTGTCAAATGCCCGCCCCTGAGGGCCTAGATATTCGTCAAATTCCCCACCCTCGGGAGCAAGCCTCTGATCAAATGCCCGAGGGTGGGCCGGGGGGGATGCACGGGTTTGGAATTGACTGATACTTCCTCTCTTCTATATGTTTAATTATAAAGTATACAGTTTAATATCTACCTAGCTGATAGTTTTTCCAATGATTTAATTCCGTCTGAAGTGGTCCTGGCTTAAGATAACCCTACGGTTTTTTTTCAGGACCCACCTCATAATTATATTTCTTATTATGTTTTATTATGTATCAGTCAATTCCAAACCCGTGCATCCCCCCGGGCCACCCCCGGGCCACCCCCGGGCATTTGATCAGAGGCTTGCTTCCGAGGGTGGGGAATTTGACGAGTATCTAGGCCCTCAGGGGCGGGCATTTGACAAACAGTGGGGGTAGGGGGTGTGGCATTTGATCGGTGTTTAAAAAAACATAATATCCGTCTACAAATTCGCCCCGGGGGGTGACTCCCATATAAAAGGGGTAGGGATGCTCGTCGAACATTTTCGCTCGCGTCGAAATGGCGAACGTACGTGTCTTCGAGGACTTCCAGGATAAGGATTGTGCACATTTGTAGAGGCCTGGCTTGAAAGCCGAGTGAACCTGCCAAATTCAGAGGTAATTAAATAGCCTGAATTTCAGCCGTCTCCTCTGGTTCGTTCCTCCCGAGAGAGACTCTGAAATGCCGTACAGTGTCGTCAAGGCGGATTAACAATTTAATTTATGCAAATAAAACTGTCACAGCGGTAGTAAGAGTTCGTGAGAAATATTTATTTGAGATTATGCCGACCAAAATAAAAGCCTTGCCTATATTATATATCTCCATCCATTTGCTTCTCAAGTGCCTCTTATGTTGTGAAAGCCTTTCCGAAGCAACAAATCGTTACATTATATTTGGAGGCAAAGTACCAGGGTGAAGCTGGTTACTGATTCGCATTTCCTGATTCGGCTGTTTCCTGATTCGGGCATTTACTGATTCAAAACCGGGGGGGTTAGCCTTGAAAACTTCAATTGTGCTCTAAAATCGACGTAAGGGCTAAATGTGAAGATGATTTACCTAAATATCATCACATTGGTATCTAACCTTGTATAACTCTGCGATATATCTTCCAGTTCCACTGCTTAGTGTATTTATCTCGGTGCTTACTGTTTCACGGTCGATTGACCTCACCAACTCAGATCAGAAGCGCAGCGAATCGCTTAAATGCTCCTAACTTAATTTTGAAACCTTGCATGTATTGTTACCTACAAAGGAAACGATATACTTATATGTGTCCCGCATTTGGATTGGAGTTTAACATTTAATTTTAACTCACTTTATTCTCCTCAGCAAGAATAACGTGCCTTAATTTCAAAGTTATTTCCTGATTCTACGCTTCAGAATAGCCGGTGTGTATTTTAGGTCATTTCCTGATTCGAGACTTCACAATACAAAGCTTGAGGGGACAGTTCCTGATTCGACCGGCAAGTTAAAATAAACTCCAACTGACTTTAACCTGTTGCCACGTTATTCTTTTCACCTATCAGTAAGCATTATACTGCTCTAAGAGCATTACGGTGAATATCATGTGTATTTTAGGTTTCCGCTAGGTCAATATCCTCGCTAGAACGAAATAACTTGATCTCAATGCTCTCTGATCCAACTTACGGTAAATTTAAATCTCTGACAGTTTTTAAGAGACTCATAATATTGGTCTTGAAGTGCCTTCACCCGAAATAAGATGTTCTTCTCGGATGTTTTAAATGCAGCACAGCGAGCCGATGGCTTATAGATTCCAATATCTATTTCTTCGAATTTTAGCTTTCCGGATCCTGGCCCCTTTGCTTCACTGGCCATCTGGGTAAAAAACGCGGTCCTTCGGCTCCGACAATAGCGCCAGTTGAAATATCCTGAGCCTGTTGGAAGGCTTTCGCACCAGTGAAGTTAAATAAAACATTAAACTGGCTTATATTTGAGAGATGAGACTCCAAGTTAGAGAGAAAGTTGCTCGCGGGTCCTCCGCCATCTTGCTTTACTGTATTAAATTATGTAAATAAATTAACCTGGCGATTGTTGCGTGACCAGCACAGTGTAATCTGATTGGTGTGAATTTGACCTTTAACGCATGCGCAGAAAGCTTGCTACACGGAATAAAAAAAAAGAAAAAAAGAACGACTTGCATTTTAAGACTCGGTGCTGCCACAGGCAGCCCGAGTAATTACACTACGAAAGCCGTTGTTTTGTTTTAATATGGTATTTTAAGCTGTAGTGTGCCGGTCGATAGAGTGCTAAGCATGGCGCCAACGACAAGTATATCAAAATCCATACCCTTTTCCAGACCAAAACCGTAAAAAGGATACCCTATCCCAGACCTCGGCAGCTCAAAAACCATACACTATCCCGAGGCACATACCCGTATAGGCCATATAAGGGAGTACCCCTCCCCCCGGGATCGAGTCCTATCTCCACTCGAAGAACATGGTAAACGTTTTGGCTACACACCATGTACCGTACCATCGTCTTACTCATCATCCAGGGCTGCATGCGCATCAACAGCAAAGAGGCACAGGACCCACAGTACAAACGTTTCATTTATCCCCATGCGAAATACTTGGACACACAAGTTTTTCCTACTTGCACATAAAAGTAGTGTGAATGTGCCGTCGTCGAAGGAAAAGATAGAGCACGGATTAGCTGGACTGGTAGAACGAGACATTATCTTTCAAAAAGATGGTGATTCAGAGCATGTGACCATTGGAAAAAGCCGGAGGATTCGAAGTTATGCGTACGGTGGGTGGATCGTCCAAAATTTTGGAATTCATCGGAATTCCCCCATGGGGATACAACGTTGTGTTTTTGAAATATTCCCTTCTCTAGGCAAAGGCTTATGTATGGCCCATACAAAACTCATTATCACTGGAGCCCCTTTGCGAGAGACAGGATGTAGATGTGAGTACTTTATTGCTGTTAACACCACTAGTATCGAGCGCCTGAGGCACTCGCTGAAATCTCTCGTGCCGGTACACCGCGAAAAATGCACGCTACGCCCCGGTTATGATATGTCTCTCAATTCCAAATCTGGCCACCTCCTGGCATTTAATTTGTGGGGTATTTGACATATTTGATTCAGAGCATTGCAATACTCCATAATTGGCCGGGGTCAGCTTACCACTATGATCACTATGGGCTTTGGAACAAGTGCAAATCTCTTATAAACATTGATGTAAAATTCGGTATTTTGACTCTTTTAATAATTGCCACCCCCGCCCCCACCAAGTTTTCTTTGCTGGCAAATGCCCTACCTTCAGGGTAGAGACTGAGTTGTAAAATGCCCCACGTATGGGAATGGCAGGTTTGGAATTGAGAGAGATCACATTTTTAAATGCTTTGCACACTTCATATATCAGATTGATACAGGACGGTGGAGCGAAATTTCAAGTGGCCGCGCTAAAAACATTGAAGGAGCTAAAAATTGTCATTGAGCCGGTATAACCAAACTATAGTCTTAAACTGACCGAGAAGTAACTAGACAAACTATTGTTTTGGCAAAACAGTGTGGGAGGGGGGGCGGGGCTATAGCCTCCCCCGGCTGCGCCGTCCCTGTGACACCTATATTTTCATACAGAATGACATTCAACCAATTAATGTATCTCACATGGCTCATCACAATATTTTCTACAAAAAAAGACATCATTTTCGTATGCATGGAAACCATAACATAAGTACCCAAAGTACACCATTGTCAAGCATGCCATCAACCAACTCTCCATTCTAGGAATTTGACATGTTTTTACCCAAGGAATGTGAAAATGCAGGGTGTAGACAATTCAGGAGGACAAAAGCTCCAATCCAAGACTGTATTTTCACTTACTTAATTCCCATATTTTTGGTGAAAACAGAGGAAAAACACCCTGTGTTTATTGCTGGTAGCAAATGCCCAATTCATTTTTTATTTACACTATTTATAAGTACTAGTTACATAGACATACCGGGTAAACATACAGCAGAATAAAGAAAAGAAAATAACATACAGAGGTTATAAAAGGTAAGTGTGCAGCAGCCAAAGTAGCATAAGCTTTCGAGTTGGCTGCCGCAATGTTTGTGTAGTAATCAGACTTAGTTCAGATAGTAAGTGTTAATAAATGTTGCAAAGGAAAAAAGGAAAACAAAAAGTCAAAATAGGAGGAAGAAAAAGAAGAATAGAGAAAAGCTGGCAGGTACTGGAGTAAAAGGATGAAGATAAATTATTTCTGTCTACTAATCAGTATTTTTTTGCATTGTTTTTTAAACGAATAAAAAGATAAAGATTTTAGGGGTAAAGGTATGGTTTCCCAAATTTCTGAGGCAAAATATTTGAAAGTGAATTTACTATAGTTAGTTCTAACATTTGGCCTATAAAAGTTGTCATTGGCTGCATATCTTATATTATAAGAATGTATATTAGATACAGGTACCAGGAATTCAGTATTTATAGAATGACTTCTTATTTGATGTATAAGTATAGCTATTTTCATTTTTACTATGTTCTCAATCTTCAGAATCCCGAGCAATTTGTAATACGGATTAAGATCTTCATGCCTACTTGCAAAAAAAATGCATCTTATACATTTATTAAAGACCCTGTGTCCGAGCCCATGGTGCTTTGCGCGCGCAAATCATTTCCGTAGGCTACGGAAATCAGAAAGATCGTTGTTGTTGTTATGTGACTCTCGAATCTTTCGAAATCCATCCCTAGTTTGGGCCATCGTGTAATTATTCATAGGTATATATGCTTAACTGACTTTCTTTTATCTTAACTTTTGAAAATATTCTTTTTTAAATGAAACTTTAGTTCGAATATTCTTCGAATCCCGAACTAGAGTGGCGAGTAGAGGAATTCCGGCGAAAGGACCGAGACAGCGAGGCGAAGAGACTCGACAAATAATCCTTCAGCAGTCCACATTTTACTTTCTCTAGATCTACAAGAGAACACTTGTGGTTCAAAAGGACTACTACGTGAGTTTCCCGGGGATTTGCTGCACTAATGGACCGGCGGGCACCACTTCTGGCATCAAGATAATTCGTAATTATAATTTCGCATGGCTAAGCTCCACTGAGGTGTTACGACGTATCTGTATATGTTTTGAATTTTTATTAGCAGAGAAAGCAATGTCCTTAACCTTTTTTTTCATCCTCCAGTAGGTTCAGAAAGTCTTGCTATCAAAACTACGATCGCGGGTCAAAGTCCAATCTGCCGAGTTCAGCTGTTACTTCGCTGTGAGTTTGACTCGAGTACGAGTCGACATTTCATTTTACACTCAAGATATATCATTCGCAAGGAAAGTAGAGATCTTCAAATACAGCTAAGCAATACTGGAAACATGAAAACAAGGTAGCAAGAGTATGTGTTTGCTTGTAGAGTTGTGAAAAGTCGCACTCGTGAACCTAATTAGAATCTAAAGACAGAACAACTGGCTTCCTGCCGATTACTGTTACAATCATATTCAAAGCATCCGGAGAAAATTCGTGGGCTCGATTGGGTTTCTAATCCAGTAGAAATTATGAAATTCGTTATCCAAAGTATATGGGTACTTCTTTTATGAAACTTATAAACAATCGAGAGCATTTTAGTTCGCCTAAAAGCTGGCCTTTAATTTATGCGGCCGTTGATAAACAAACTAATCACAACATTGGCGCAAAGCACCATGGGCTCGGACACAGGGTCTTTAAGTTTCGACGACAATTTGGTGATATTAGGTTTGTATGTAACCCCCAGCTCATAATTCCATAATTAAAATAAGGGGATGTGCTCAACATGAAAATGACTCACATGCATTGGCCTGGGGGAGGAAGGCGGATCGACACAGTTGGATTATTGACAATTTAATAAAAAAAAAGTCAACATCATAAGAAACTTCAGTAACCTTGACTAATTTATTGTTGTACAAAATACATATACCATTCATTCATAGTGTGACAGAGAATGGCGAAAAGGAAAGGTGCCAGAAATGCGGTCAGCTCTTTGGCCTAAATGTTCTGCGTAATCATACAGAGACTTGCTCACTCCACTATAGCCAAGATCAATGGAAGACAGCTCGATAGACAACTTTAAAAGCTCATGATAACTTTAAAAGCTCATGTCCGCCATGTTTGTAGGCAATGAACGAACACGTGTTTGTCTTCCCGTGAGCCCTTTCGCGTTGAGTACGCTCGTAAGTGCTCATACCAAACTTACTTCATAATTCCAAACTTACTTCATGATTCCAAACTTACTTCATGATTCCAAACTTACTTCATAATTCCAAACTTACTTCATAATTCCAAAACTTACTTCATAATTCCAAACTTACTTCATAATACCAAACTTACTTCATAATTCCAAACTTACTTCATAATACCAAACTCACTTCATAATACCAAACTTACTTCATAATTCCAAACTTATACTTCACAAATTTGAATTTCACTTCATAACGCCATTTTTACTCCATACAATTATCACGGCCTAACACCATTTTTTCCTCAGGAAACTAAATACTTACATCATAATACCACAAGTGAATTTTGGCACTAATGACGCTCCATAAAAAACGGCCAATCAGTGGCGAACGTTCGACACAAATTCTGTCGAATTGAATTCATGAATTGAATTACTTCGCAAATTAAAATTTCATTTCGTTTCGCAAAATACAGTAAGCCTTTCATCCATGTTTCTTTGTTTTGTGCTACGACTAACAAAGAGTTCTGCTGATCCTTCGAGGATAACAAGTCTGTAATTCTCTCACGTGAAGCTTTAAATTTTTGAGTTAAATTATGTTGCAGTGGGAATTGTTTTGTCAAAGTGGTTCTGTTGCGCTTACAAGGAATGTGCAAAATGTCTCGGTATTCAAGCGCCACAGCTTTGATACTGAATCGCTACAAGCTGAGAAACTTGCTGTGTTCTTATCAGCTCCCGAGTTGACTGACGGCTACAATGACGGTGAAGATGTTTGTTTCTCCTGTTTTTTGGTTTCGAGAACTGTGAGAAGATCTGTAGGAAACAACTGGTATAAAATTCAACTGGTATAAAATTAAACTTGTCCGTATCCCACCGGCAACACTCCGAGGACGTACGTCCTTTCTTTCGAGAAGCAAGCTGCGGCCCCATCCAGCTATGACGTCTCATGGTGGGCACAAACGACCATAAAAACGGCATGAGTTCTATATTTTAAAACGTTTTCAACGCAGACGATTGAATTTTGGTAGAAGGATGTAGAATCGTAAAAGATACAAGCTGATTTTTTAAGCTATGTTAATACCATTGTGACGTCAGAATGACGTCATTTATCCATTTGTAATACGTTTCAGTCTTCTGTTCACTACCTCTAAAAACGTAATGTCGTATATTGTTAAAATCTCCTCGTGATGAGAATGAAGGAATCGAAAATCCGATGTCGATTGGTTAAGGAAATCAAAAGTTATGAAAGTTTGAATTTTGTCCATTTTCCCGCCGAAATTTGGCGGGAAATATAATACTGTTGCATGATATTTTGTTCAATCATAAAACACGTTGGTGGCTAAAATCGTATGTTTTTAGAATTTTGTTTTTGTCCATATTAAACCGGCTTAAAATTGAAGTCATATTTTCGGCAACGTCATTATGACGTCATACTTTTTGTCTTTCCGCATTAACAAACTGCGGTGGTTTCATTATCTATCGTTTCTGTGGATGAGAGCATGCTTCTATTTTAGGAGCCTATAAAGCGGCTATAAAACCCGGACAGACCGCCTCCGATCCATTAAGTAATACAAACCTTTCAATCGGTTTTAGCAAATAAAGGAGAAAAAAGTAAAACATATCTCGCAATATCTGAAAACCCTTTCAGTAGTGTAACAGTAAGAACAAACTACTCATGATATCGTAGGCTCTAAAATGTTTTTATTTTCAATTCTGCTTTGCAGTAACAACGCTACGGTTGTTATAGGATTAGTCGCGTGCAAATTCAAGTTGAGTTCTGAGAACTTTCTTTTGTGTGAGGATTAGTCGTATGCAAATTCATGATAAAGAAGAGGAGCGGAACGCTGTCTTTTGTTTGGAGATGTATTTCATTAAGCTAGAATATGAGAAAATTTACTGGCGCATGTGTTTAGTTATAAGTCTACTTACTAAGTGAAGGACAAGAGACTGTTTTACAAAAAGTGAATGGTAAAGAAACTCAAAAGAGATGTCAAGATTTGTACATTAGTTTCAATTCCGTAATAATTCTGCTATTGTTCTTGGGGACTTAGCGATAAAAGAAGGGTAATCAGTACAGTTTGACAGAAACAATAGCCCTATTGTTTGGAGGAAAAACAATCTTATATGCAAAATTCTTCTCTGTAACAAAACTACCAAGATTAACATTATCTCAACAAAACAAACAAAATACTAGGAACAAAATACTAGGAATACTAGTGTTGCACCTGCTTACTTAAGTGAGTTACTAGAGCCATATGTTCCGGCACGCGCTCTAAGGTCGGCTGAGAAGCTGTTGCTTCAGCAACCGGCTCACCGTCTGAAATCCTATGGTGCTAGGGCGTTTTCTGTTTGCGCGCCAAGACTATGGAACAATCTTCCAGTAGATATTAGGAGAAGTGACTCTATTCAGACTTTTAAATATAAGCTAAAGACACATTTATTCAAATTAGCATTTTATTAATACATACAAGTGTTTTACATACAAGTTGTTTCAGTTGTAAATAAGTTCTCCAGATTTATCCAAGATATTGTACATTAGATTTTTTTTATTTTTTTTATTTTTTTTTAAAATTTTTTTTTTACATCAATGTAAAGCGCATTCGGGCATGCAATGGAGAATGCGCTATATAAATATATATTATTATATTATTATTATTAACACGATTTTACTTACCCTCCGAGAGCTGTAGCAGAACGAACGAACTTTGGAAATGTAAATTGGTTTGATCTCATTGGAGGTTACACTCAAATCATCCCGATTAGAGATGCTAAGTATGTGCTTCCAGCGATTGAAATTGAGGTGAATATCGATCAACTGTTAGCTTTTTACGCTTTACATTGCTAAAGAAATGGAGTTCAGAACCCCTACAGAACCATTCCTAAACCCTCATTTCCCTCCTCGTCAACAAATATCATTTCCCCCTTCCTCCTCCTCCTCCGGGATAAATACATTTTTTGATGAAGAACAGGTCTCGTTTAACTATCCCTTTTGGCACGTTTTTCACTTTTGTCCCCCGAAAACGATAAAATTCACAATGTTTAATTTTTCAATTGGTTTTAACTTGGGTGTAAAAGGCTTAGTTTTATTTAGTTTAGTTTAGTGTAGTGTAGTGTAGTGTAGTCTAGTCTAGAAATTATACTTTAATAGTCTAGGCCAGCTAGCCTAGTCTAGTTTAGTATAGAAAGTCTAGTTGGTCTTGCTAGTATAGTCTAGCTAGTCTAGACACAATGCCCGCTGCTCAACACCCGCCGCCTGCCCATCTCCTACTCCTCTTCCTCCTCTTCCACCTCCCTCCTCCTCCTCGTCGTCCTCCTCCTTCTTCCTCCACCTCCCTCCTCCTCCCTCCTCCTCTTCCCATCTCCTCCTCCCGTCGCCTCCTCCTCCCTCCTACACTTAACTCCCCTCCCCCCTCCTCCTTCTCCTCCTCCCTCTCCTCCTTCTCCTCCTGCACTTCCTTCTCCTTCTCCCGCCTCCTCCTCCATCCTCCCTCCTCCTCCCTACTCCTCCTCCTACTTCCTTCCTCCTTAATTCCTTTCTTCAATTCCTTCCTTCCTCTACCAGTGGCGTGGCGGGCGTTGTGTCTAGACGCTAGACTTTCTCCGTCTCCTCCTCCTCCCGTCTTCTCCTCCCTCCTCCACTTAACTCCTCCTCCCCCTCCTCCAACTCCCTCATTCTCCTCCTCCCCCTCCCTCCTCCAACTCCCACCTCCTCCTCCTCCTTCTCGTCCTCCTCCCGCCTCCACCTCCTCCTTCCTCCTAGCTCCTCCTCCCTACTCCTCCTCCTACTTCCTTCCTCCTCCTACTTCCTTCATTTTCCTTAATTCCTTCCTTCCTTCCTTCCTCCTCCTCCTGTGGCGTGGCGTTGTGTCTAGGACGCTAGACTTTCTCAAGCATGCTTGAACATGAAATCGAGGCTAAAGCTACTTCATTGAATAGAGTGGCTTATATTTGCCCGACTTCTACAAAAGTAGTGGATATCACTAATCTCAGCGTTTTTAGTCGTTTGAGCATATTTTGTTGAAAATGCCTATCACGTGACCAACCACGTGATTACAAAAAAATATAAACTTTTTTGAAAAGCCTGATGAGTAAAAGGCAACATTTCGTGCATATAAAATATTTCCAATCTGATTCCATTTAGGTTAAATTAATGTGTGAACTTTAAGATTTAGCTATCCTATGCTTTATCACCCGTTCTCAGAAATAAGTAAATGCATGGAAGAGAAAGGCTATAACATACTAAGTGATAGTGTGGTTCGCCGGCGAGGTCTCGAAACTCGAAACGTGATAACCGCTTTACATGCACACATTTACTACTGAATTGTTCAGAACACAAGTACAATTTTCGATCGTCACACTACAAAAAAAACATTAGCAGTAAAAGTTTTTAGTAATCAGCGTAACAGCGTAATGTGAATCGCGTAACGAGTGTTTTTGGGGGGGGGGGGGGGGGGGGGGTGGGGTGGTGTTACTAAAAAACACAGGTAAACAACGAATTTAAACCAAAATGGAGAAAAAAGAAAAAAATATTGTGGGGTTCGACTTGCCATGGGCTATTATCACAGTTTGGCCATCTTGGATAAAACAATGATTTTGGCCCCGGTAACCTCGCACTGGTGGGTTTCAGAAGAAGTTTACCGGACGAAAACAAAGGTTCTCCTGGGACTCAACATAGGCCGCCGCGTGATAATAGGCCATTAGGACCCGGACAGCTAATGCACCCTAATAGAAATTGATAATTTGTCACAATTCCAGTGTGATGGCAGCCACGTTCTCTGCGGTTACGCCTTTCGGGTTCGATTCCCAGAAAACCTTT
This sequence comes from Actinernus sp. WN-2022, assembly GCA_030867875.1. Lineage (NCBI taxonomy): Eukaryota > Metazoa > Cnidaria > Anthozoa > Actiniaria > Actinernidae > Actinernus > Actinernus sp. WN-2022. The sequence continues at coordinate 2,749,726 of JAOWCC010000577.1, read as the reverse complement.
ATCTTTTTTCTCGTCACCCATTTCATTGATGTCCTCTGGATTATTTGTTTCACAAAGTAGAAAATAATGTTTAAAACATTTGATGGTGACTAGGAACCGTTCATTTTTTTTATCGGGAGAGAGAGAGATGGGGGGGGGGGGGGGGGGGGTCGATGGACTTGAAGGCGTTGTTCCCCAAATGTTGCAAGCCCCCCTACCCCCCAATCCATTTGATTAATTTTCGCATGACCTCCTGAAAATCTCTGATGTTTGCCAGATACCCTCCTACCCACGCTACAAGTAGATCCTTACAGTATGTTTGAAACTATTATTTTTCCAGATGACCCCCCTTATAAGAGCTTATATTTTAGCTAACCCCCTTTAAGAGCGTTTGTTTATGGATGACCCCCCCCCCCCCCCCCCCCCCCCCCCCCTCCCTCCCCTCAAATCCACCGCTCCCCTCCCCTCCCCCTTCCCGATAAAGAAATTAACGGTCTCCTAGAAAAAACTTGAAATTACAGTCGAACCTCGTTAATACGGAGACCGAAGGGCCGGAGTGAAGTATTATAGAGGTGTCCGTATGTTTTATGTATGAGGATTTTGCCGGGACCGAGATAATTGTTCGCAATAAGGAGGTGTCCGTAATTACGGAGCCCCTAAAGGGCCATGTTTTTTTTTTATATCTTTTTCAGACATTTTTACCACTTACGACCGTATCTGGCATTTTTTGCCACTTACGACCTAGCCTGCTTGCAGGCGGTGGAGGGTGTTTTTTCGCGCAGCAAACGGATCATCGCCGCCATATTGGCCGAGCATGATTGAGAGCTGGGATCGAATGACAAATGGAGGGGGGAGGGGGTTGGGGGAGAAGAAACAGATCTGAAAGACCGCCTGCACAACGCCCCTGGTTTCTGAGTATCCGCCCCACCACGCACATGATTTCCGTTAACTTGTAACTCATTCTTAATTGACCAATAGGTGTCGACGTGTGACAGCCTGCCAATTTTTGATTTGGTTTGATTGAAATGCGTGCAATATTCAAAACAAACTTCGCTCGCTGTCAAATGCAATGCAAAATGTTGGTAAAATTGGTTCTCAGATACGTAAATTTCAATAAACCAGCTATTTTTGTTCAAAGTTCTCCATGGAAAGGACTGCGACAGTACCACTTTAGAGATATATATGTAGACAGTTCGGTTTTAGGCTTGTTGCGTTCGCCCCATCAGTCTCTCAAAGAGTTTCATGTTGCAAATCCTCCGAAATACATACATTTATAAATACAAGCTGCTTCAAAAAGCCGTCCAGCACCGCAGTCTGGCGAACCAGAAGACACTCCCAGAAGAGGTGCCATACAAGCGGCTGCTTCCTTTCTTGAAAGAATTAAGCTCGCATAAAGATAAATACAGGATCGAAAAAATCTCTAAACTTCAAAGAAAACTCCGATGCAGACAATGTTTTGTCTGGAACTCGATATTGAAGAACTCGTGGCAAATGTTTTGATCGTCTTTCTCTGACAACTCGAAGTCCATCTTAGTGAATGTTTGCCGAAAGAAATGAATGACCGTTGCATAAATGTATTGAGGCGGATTTCTGATTATTTCCTAGTTCAACGGCCGTGAAGTCAATAGCAGGATTGCATCTCTGCAATTTGGTCGACAACAATAGTTTTCAGTGGCGAATTAAATCACGGTTCGTTGTCGAGTTCTCTTTACCGTAAATATCATACTCTTTCCAAAGCCTGTCGAAAGCACAGCAGAACGGCAAGTTTAAAGTACAGTCACAATTCACAGGTCAGGTTGTTAAATTCTAAGACAAAATAAAGGCTCTGTATAGCTTCCTCCTGCTCTGTTTTCAAAGTACCTTTACCCAGCCGCGGAGAAAGAAGCGAGCAGCTGTGTTCTCTCTAGAAAACCTCTGGAACTAGGGTTAAGGCGAAGGAGATAACTTTGAAAACGGAGCAGGAGGAAGCTATATACAGAGCCTGATATTTACGGTTTACGAACTCGACAACAAACCTCTCTCAGTTCGCCGATCGCCGCCTTCGCGGCTCTTTCTCCGTGGCTGTTCTCTCTAGAAAACCTCTGCAAACCAGGGTACTTAACCTTAGTCTTCAAAAAAGACAAAGCCTTTTGTATTACTCGCCATATTTTATCAACTGCAAGCTCAGTACACAACACTTATTCTAGTTACGCCGCTTCGCAAGGCTACACATATTCCTTTCAGTTCTTGCTTTCAACACTTGCCGCGATAAGCTTGATTGACACCGTTTCAAGCCAATCATATACTCCGTCCGCTGGTGGACGGGATCAGGGCTTTCGTGCAGGCGGTCTTTCAGATCTGCTTCTCCCCCACCCCCCTCCCCCCTCCATTTGTCATTCGATCCCAGGTCTCAATCACGCTCGGCCAATATGGCGGCGATGATCCGTTTGTTGCGCGAAAAAAACACCCTCCACCGCCTGCAAGCAGGCTACTTACGACCGTATCTGGTTTCAATGGCATTTGATTGACACTTGTAATGAAAATAGCAGTTATCAAGTGGCGCAATGGAGAAGCTAAGTGTTCGTTTTCCCTATTCCCCACTTTAGCTATATCAACAACTCGACAACTTTACACTGGTAAATAGGGAACTGGCTGCTGCTAGTGAAGCAACATACCCTGTTTATTAACGTATGTCTCAAACTATTCCACAAATTCAAACTAATACTGTAATGACTGAAAATTACATATTATGGAATAGCCTACCTGCTGCCCGCCAGGAAAAAAAAACGTTTAGGAGGAAACCTGGTCCCTCCCGATTGCAGATTCAGGCAGTTATATAACCTTGAGGGAGAAAGGTTACAAACTAATACTAACAAACTTGTGATATCCATGCACTATTAATATAAACGGCGACCACATTAAATTAAATAGAACTGAGTAACTCGTTAGCATTAGGCAATATTCGTATTCTCACGGACGAGCTGGAACGAACACTCAATGGAGGCTCGTGCGGGGGAATTCGCTAAAACTATTTAGCATTAGAAAAGATTCCCCCGCATGAGCCTCCATTGAGTGCTCGTTCCAGCTCGTCCGTGAGAATACGAATATTGCCTAATCCCGCCGTAATATTCCACCAAATCAACTACGTCACATATCTCCATAACAACGGACCTGTCACACTTTCCGTGAACCTTTGCCTGCTATTCTTCGAACCGCAGCAAATAATCAATTCAATTTTAGAGCGCGCATGAAGGACTTGATGGCCATTAGACCCACCCAGATTTGGCAAGAGTATCTTTCAACTTCTTGTAATTTATAGAGCTATTAGTAGAAGTACTGATATAGCTTCAGGGGTGTAGAAAAAAACGAAGAGCGAAGACCCCAGACGGAAAAACGAATAACTATAAAGAAGCAAAGACCGATACAACGTAAAATTTTGAAATTAGTGGTAGAATATTTCGGATGGAAATTTACATTGGCGTGTATTTTTTAACGTGATACTGAGCTGTTATAAAACAGATTACAATATGATAGACAGTGGAAAAATGTTAAGAAGGTGAAAACAGGTATCTAGTATGACTCTTCCCGGATGTTAATAAGGCCATAGGGTTCGAGTGTTCTCGCATTAAAAACGCTTCTCCGGCCTTACGTATAGAGTCTCTCAGAAAATATTTTTTCGATAGGAATAAGTTGCATGTCGTTGGCAGTGTGATTAGGAGAATTAAGAAAATGTTCGGCAACTGTTGTGGGTTTAGATTTGTTGTTAGAGTTACCTATCGTCCGGCGGTGTTCGTTAAATCTGCCGGTCTTTTAAGCGTGACGGTGGTTTAGTCTCACCTATACATTGTAGATTGCAGCGGTTACATTGAATCATGTAGATTAGATTTTTGGTGTTACAGGTCAGGTTAAATTTGATAGAGCGCGTTTCACCGGTGGCAAAGAAAGTATAGTTAGTAAATCCGTCAGAAATGTAAAGGTAATGTCTCTATCAATTCCAAGCCCGCCCATGCCCCCCCTCCCCGGGAAAGATGGGGCATTTGACAACCTATCTGTCCCTGGGATGGGGCATTTGTTTTGCGCAAGCCCGGGCCCGGGGCATTTGTCAAAAAAATATCCCACCCCTCCCCTGTGTTTGATTTTGTTTTGCTCCACTGATCAACACGTGCTTGCTTCATCGATCAACATGGCGGCTGAAAAGTCATCCGTGAACATGACGTTAGGAACTGGCTAGTGAATGTGGGATTTGGGGGCACTTACGAAAGTGTTTGAAGGTGAGTACTGCATTACTTTAGGGCGCGTTCGATTGACCGTATTCCGGAATAAGAATAGATGGAATAATCTCTGGAAATCACTGGTTCAGGCACATTTTGCACTGTAAGCTACTAAAGTTTGCTGAAATATGATATTCAGGATACATCTTGTATTCCATGGACTAAAAATTCCCGAAATAAGCGATTTGTAGTTATCATTCTGTGTATTCTTATTCCGGAATACGGTCAATCGAACGCACCCTTAATAAAGAAAAGCGGTGAAATGTGGCTTTGATTTGGTTCTGATGCCAAAATGACAAAATCCCCACAAATGCCCGGGGGGGCATGGGCGGGCTTGGAATTGATAGAGACATAAGTGCCGCAGTTCTTCCTACAACGGAACGAGCCAGGTGGGAGCTGGAGCTGGGAATTAGTCGAGTTGGAAGGGAGTTTAGCTTTAACGAGTAGGTCACGCAGGAAAAACGAAGACCGAAGAAGAACTGAAGTCTGTTGTGAATTTTTCCGTGTCGAAAACTTGCAAGCGCTCCGCGATTCGGCGCTCCTTTCCCTTTCTTCTCCCATTCCGCCTCCCCCTGGATTTTACTTTACGCCCCCAAATTGTAAATTCATTTTCATTGTCGTCTGACCACAGGCTTCCCAGACTCGGCGTATATTTCCCGCTTATTAGTCTGTTGGGTTACCTGTGGTTTATCGAATAGTTTCATAACGAATTCAGAAGAGTTTAAATAATTGCTTCGTGTGAACTTTCTTTTCCGATTCCTACGAAATGAATCTTCAATAATAAAAGATTGATACTTAATGAAGTTGTGTGAGTGGTTTTTTGGCGATTTGGGGCCTTCTAAAGCAATTTATTAGGATTCGAAATTTTGACCGTTGGCCGAGGCTCTAAGAAAGTTAACAAGGTAGGCAAGTCGACCTCGCCAAAGCACACACTTACCTCAAAGATCACCCAAAAATCGGCACTTTTCTTCCTCGCTCGCTATTCAGCTTTCGGCACAGGAGGGAATAGTTATCAAGCAACATCTGACCAGAGATTTAGGACTGAAAATCCATCAAATTTATCATCGCCAAACCGCCTCCTCGAGACCCAAAAAGCGCGACCTTGCAATGATCTGTAAGAACCAGAATGACCAAAGCGGTCCAAAATTTTCCCGAGCCTATCCAAAACGATGCAAATCGCCTTTCTTCATGGGGGGACCCCCAAGCGAGAAATTATACGAAACTGGCGGTTACAGACTAATTTTGAATTTGGAACTCGCCAATCAGAGGACCAAGACAGTTGGCTGGGGTCTTCACCGAGTGTTATGACAGTTCCACGTGAGAAATTTTCGCGAGTTCCAAATTCAAAATTAGTCTGTAACCGCCAGTTTCGTAAAAGGCCTAGTAATGGTCTCTCTGATTGGCGATATATTTGTTTCCGTTCCTCGAGCGGAAGTATAATTTCACGCTTGAGGGTCCCCCATGAAAAAAGGCGATTTGCATCGTTTTGGGTAGGGTCGGGAAAATTTTCGACCGCTTTGGTCATTCTGGTTCTTACAGATCATTGCAAGGTCGTGCTTTTTGGGTCTCGATGAGGCGGTTTGGCGATGATAAATTTGATGGATTTTCCTAAATCTCTGGTCAGATGTTGCTTGATAACTATTCCCTCCTGTGCCGAAAGCTGAATAGCGAGCGAGGAAGAAAAGTGCCGATTTTTGGGTGATCTTTGAGGTAAGTGTGTGCTTTGGCGAGGTCGACTTGCCGACCTTGTTAACTTTCTTAGAGCCTCGGCCAACGGTCAAAATTTTGAATCCTAATAAACTGCTTTAGAAGGCCCCAAATCGCCAAAAAACCACTCACACAACTTCATTAAGTATCAATCTTTTATTATTGAAGATTCATTTCGTAGGAATCGGAAAAGAAAGTTCACACGAAGCAATTATTTAAACTCTTCTGAATTCGTTATGAAACTATTCGATAAACCACAGGTAACCCAACAGACTAATAAGCGGGAAATATACGTCGAGTCTGGGAAGCCTGTGGTCTGACATGTCATCTGTCAAAATCAACCAATCAACTTCTTTGTTTCTGTCTGTTACAAATGTTTGACCTTCGGTGCGAAGGAAGTTCAAAATGACCCCTAGGGAAAAACGAAGAACAGTAGGTCAAAAAATGGATTTCTGCATGGATTTTCACCGATTAAAAAATAAAAATTCTCTGAAACTTCTAGGGTATCCGTACTAAATTTTCACAGGTTCTTCTTCGGTCTTCTTTTTTCCGCCTCGGTCTTCGCTCTTCGTTTTTCCGACACCCCTGAAGCTATCGCTGTACTTCTACTAATAGCTCTATAAACTACAAGAAGTTGAAAGATACTTTTGCCAAATCTGGTGGGTCAAATGGTCATCAAGTCCTTCGTACGCGTTCTAAAATTAAATTACTTCTTCATTGCGCCATAACTGCTATTTTTATTACATAAGTGTCAATCGAATGTCAACGGTCGTAAGTGGCAAAAAATGCCAGATACGCTCGTAAATGGCAAAAAATGTCTGAAATAGATATAAAATAAAAACATGGCCCTTTAGGGGCTCCGTATTTGACTCCACGATTAATGTTTTATATCAGACTTTATTATTCGTAGAAATGGGCTTCGTACTAGAAATTTCTAGACAGAATGAGGAGGAACAGAACAGGGAGGAGGGAGAATTCAGTGGCAAAAAAAAATCAGGGAGGAGGGTGAAATTTCCAGAAAAACTAGGGAGGAGAAAGAATTTAGCATACAGGGAAGAGGGAGAAAATGGGATCTACATACATGCTCTAGGGAGAAATTTTAAAACTCACTAGGGAGGAGGGAGAAATGTCGGAAAAATAGGGAGGAGCGAGTCCTCTCCACTCTAGACAGTGTCGCGACAGTTCTGTTTAAAAGTTGCTGACGTAAATGGTTCCTCTGAAAATGAACGCGGAAGATCGCAAATCCAGTTTTCGAGGGAAGATTAAGACTTGCAGAAAGTGCCGAATTCATGGAATAATTTCACCACTTGAAGGTCATAAGTGGAACTGCCGGTACTCCACATGTGATTGTCGAGAATGTAGCTTCCTCGATGACCACCGAAAGTTTACGAAGGAAGCAAAGCTGAAACGAAAGCAAGAATATCAAGGAACAACCGAGAAAACCAGCGATAGCTTCAGTGCTCGAGGTTAGTAACAAGTTCTATAAGTGACCTAAACTCTTATGTGAAGTATTCCGCCAGAATTATAATTGTGTGAGAAACGTTCAATCAATTATTTCGTTATACACCGTGGAATAAATTTAATTAGGACTAGCTATGGAAGCATTTAGAAAAAAAATCAGTTCTCTTCGATAGATGTCCTAAGCAGCCACCTGCCCCTCTTCCTATTATTGAGCGCAAAGATCAATTGAAACTACTTGGAGTTACTTTTGAAGACCGTTCCACTAAATTGGGATACTCGTGTAGAATTCCTATTGAGTAAAGCTAGTAGTCGGCTTTATATACTAAGAGTATGTAAATATTGTATCCAATTGAGCATCTAGATCTGCTCTTTCATAGCCTTATTATTTCTGTATTCACCTATGCCATCGAAGTATGGGGATGCTGTTTCTATGATAAATATCTCAGTAGGATACTAGATAGAATGTTTGCTAGAGCTTTTAGATCAGGGTATTGTTTGGAGAAATACAGTATTTGCAGTATTTTAAACTCTAGGGATAAGAAATTATGGAACAGAATCTCTCAAAATCATACTGCCCTTGACGATCTGTTTCCACCACAGAGATCCAGACAACTCCGTGATAGAGGGCATAACTATATCTTGCCTTGTGTAAAAACTGAGAGATTCAAGTCCGCTTTTATTAATATATGTCTTTTCACTTTGTGAAAACATAATTGACTGTTATTAGATTCAATTATTTTTTTATATTTATATATATATATATATATTTTTACAATTTTTTGTAAATATTGCACGTTTGATGTGGTATATTTGTTAATAAAGACTATTATTTATTTATATATTTATTTATACATACTGAATTACTGATTCACTGAAAAATCAACTGAACAAAAAATGATACTCCGCAAGACATTTTAGATTTACTTTATACAGTTAATTGTACGTCCCTTGGCTGATTCAGGATAAAGAGGAACTGAAATGGTTTTATGGCAGAACGCTCATTATTCACTGTTGTATTTATTCTGTTATAGCTGGGTGCTCTTTCGAATGGAATTTAATTTAATTTGCTCATATTTTCATGCCAAATACAACAAAGAACAGTTTGATCTCTCTATTAATACTGCACATGTAAAAAAATGGCTTATATACCAAAATTTTCAGAAAGCAGTTGAGATTATTTTTGTGATAAATAAAAGCAGGGTTTCCAGGTTTCAAATTATTCTCATTGAGCTTCAATATTCCACTTGTTAGTCATTCCAAAATCCTTTGGACCTCACACCATTCTATGAATTACGCGGGATAGTTTCCAGGCCACTGTCTGGTAAATATTTTGGGATCATTTCGGGGCCAGAGATCATTTCGGGGTCGGGATCATATCGAGTCCTGTACAGGCCTTGGCACCAAATACACACCATTACAGCGAGAAGAGGGCTTTTCCGGTGAACTTAATTATAACTGGAAGGGTTACGAGTGTAGCTAGGGTGTTCCCTCCCCTCCGCTTGAATTCGAAAACATTGTACATAGAATGACTAGGAATCAAACAATTCCAAAAACATCTTCAAAACTCACCTTTAACCTCCGGGTATAATGGCCTCCTGACCATTGACAAAAAAACATTTAATTTCCCCCACCGACCGGTTCATAACCAAACGAAGCATTTAGCTATTAACAGGCACCATGAATACTTCGTGTCGCAAAAGAAGCATTTAGCTAACAGGCACGCGTACTGCGCGTACTGCGTTATAACATTTAAAGCGCGCAAATATTGATAGCATCGCAAAATACACTTTTTTAACAATACTACTTGTGGATGTATGCAACAAGAAAGAGGTGTACATCTCGTTTATTGTAATTTTGACAACTACTCAGTTTCTTGCAGTTGGTTTATTGCCATTGGAAATAAAAGAACATACCACCAATTGCGTCACTGCTCACGCCACGAATCACGTGATAGCGCACTAGAATCTCGGGTACACTATTTCTTTTCCAAAATGGCCGCCGCAAATCAAAAGGGGTTGGTCTATCTTTTCGTTATGTTCATGACACTGACAGATTCGATAAAGTCACAAGGCTAACATTTTCTTGTAACAGTTTCCATGGAAACGTGATGCGACAATTGAACTTTGATTTAAGTAAAATTTTAAAAAGCCACCGGGAGGAAGGCAGACACTTTAAACATGACGGGTGTCTTAGTGTTATTGAATCAGGGTTAGTGTATAATAATAATAATAATGCACTTATATAGCGCAAATTAGCATATGGAAAATGTTCAGATGCGCTTTTACAAAGTCTCTACTTTTAAAATAAACTAACAAACTAATAATTAACTAACCAATTCATTAAGAATAACAGTCCAATAAAATGCTATTACTATGAGTAATGATAAAATTTAGTCGATAATAACCATAATAAAACTAGTTGTAAATAGTAGCTAAAGGCTAAAGACTTCTCTGAATAAGTAAGTCTTGAGCTGCTTCTTGAAATAGTCATAGGATTTGATTTGCCTAATACTAGCAGGTAATTTATTCCATAGAAAAGGTGCGGCTGATGTAAATGACCTATCGCCAATAGTAGACAGTGATGTAAAGGATGGTACGATCAGCCGTAGCTCATTATTAGATCTAGTGTTATAAAAAGAGCGCCCTCTGACTTTAATTAATTGAGAAATATACGAAGGGCACATACCATGGATAGCTTTGAAAGTGATAGTAAGTATCTTAAAGATTATTCTAGTTTTGACTGGAAGCCAGTGTAAGCTAATGAGAACCGGAGTAATATGTGCAAAACGGGAAACCTTACATATGATTCTAGCGGCAGCATTTTGAACTCTTTGAAGTTTTGCTATTTGGTAAGCAGGAAGACCATAACATAAACTGTTACAGTAGTCAAGGCGACATGAAATAAATGCATGGACAAGGATAGTGCAAGACTCAATGGTTAAAAATTTTCGAATCTTTCTAATGTTATGTAAATAATAAAATGATGATTTACACGTTTTATTAATGTATGTCTCTAGAGACAGCCTTGGGTCCATCCAGACTCCAAGATTCTTGACAGAGAGGGTGGGTGTAACAACAGAGTTGGCAACAGAGAGATGACTAATTGAGTTTTTGTCAAGCTGTTGACGTGTGCCAATAATCATGAACTCAGTTTTTCCATGGTTCAATTTGAGCTTGTTCTCGTGCATCCAAGCCTGGATATCGTTGATACACTCTTCCATAGCTGTCACTGACTGGTACTGGTTAGTATCCGGTTTCGGTTTAAATGATAGATATAGTTGTGTATCATCTGCATATGCATGAGCGTGGGGTAAGTGTTTATCAATTATGCGAAATAAATCACTCGCATAGATGATAAAGAGCAGAGGGCCAAGACAGGAACCTTGAGGGAGGCCACAGTTAAGGTCAAATTTCCTAGATGAAGCATTGTTAATGGAGACACGTTGGGATCGTCCAGACAGGTAGGCAGTAAACCAGGAGAGAGCAGTACCAGAGACTCCAAGATTCAGTTGAAGTCGATTTAGTAAGATGGAGTGGTCAATCGTGTCAAAAGCAGCACTCAAATCTAAGAGAACTAATAGTGTTAAGTGTTGCTTGTTCATATTCAATAGAATGTCGTTCATGACTTTCAGCAGCGCAGTCTCAGTACTATGGTTTTTACGGTAGGCTGATTGAAGAGGTGGATACAGGCCATTCAGGCCATTTCTTGATCCAACTAGAACGGTTGGAAATTTTAAGGGGAAGGCTAATTAAGGTACATGTGAAAATTGATACCCTCAAGTTTCTACGAAATTAACATACTTTTCTACGATGTCTTGTTCATGGACTGATAAACTACTCAATCTACTGACATGGTAAACTGCATTAGTTCCACTAGTTTTATTTCTGATCTTTGTGCCGGTTCTACTTTCCTCCCAAAGATATTTTCTTGAAAATGAGATCTAAGTTCAAAGCTTCTGTTACCATGGCAAAATTCGATGCTATCGCGTACAACCAACCGAAAATAGACCACCCCTTCACTTTTAAGGGGCGTGGTCGTTCTTGACCCAGGCCTTTTAAAATATTCCTGAGATCACTTTCCCCCACAATAGAGCCATGTATACGAGGGAAATAAGGCTTACATATGACGAGGACGTGAACTGACCCCATTTATACGAGCTAGTAAGGCTTGCGTAAGACGCGAAGTTCTCGTATAAATGGTTCACCCAGCGAGGTTTGTGCCTCGTTTTCGTGTCTTTGTCTTCTGTATGACGGGATGCAGGTTGGCGCAGTGGTTAAACACTGCGGTTCCGGGTTCGATTCCCGGCTCGGGCACCGTATGTGAGTTAGGTTTGTTGTTGATTCCTTATCTGCATTCCAGGGTTTTTCTCCGGGTTCTCCGGTTTTCCTCCCTCCGTAAAAATCAACCGTGAGTCGAGTGTAGTGTTTCCAAAACAGTTAATGTAGTGTGAGTGTGTGAGGAGTAAAAGCAGGCCCCCACCAGCTTTAAGCTGTAATACTCAGCCTGCTATAACAAATAAAATATTTATTTATTTTTATTTATCAACGTGGCGTGGGTTAGCAAGAAGGCAAAACGTTTGCCGTTGTTAAAGGAAAAAACTGTCTTTTCAGTTTTAAATTATCTTTGCCGTTGAGGATGAATTTGATTAAAAGGATTGTTGAATTATCAAAGTGTTTTGAGAGCTTTGAAAGAAACCCGCTTCGTTCGTTTCGAGTTACGATGAGCAGTAACAAAAGCAGCCTCCATCTTGTCCTTCGTTTCCGGCCGGGTAGAAGACTGGGCAACAACAATAAGACGTACGCATGCGCAGTAACTGTTCCCGTCTTCAACAAGACGCGAATGACTGTTAAGCCCGTTTATACGTGAGTCTTCGTGTGTTATCTTAGTTTGACTGATTTACTATAGTTAACTCGCTAGTGTGCACGTGACCTTGGCCAGTCTTGTACACTGTGCATTGGTGGTGTGAGACAAGCTTCTTGTAACATTGCAAGAAAAAATGTTGCAGGCAACTCGTTTCGTAATCTTTCCTTTATACCATTGCAAAGAATATTGCACAGTCTAACAGAACCTTTAGCTTTCTGCCCTTATATCCATGTCTTGTACGTACCCGCAGATTTTCTGATTCAACTACGATTTTAAAATGAATTTCAGGTAAACGGTATGATCTGGCAGGGCAGAACCAATCAATACATCATTCATCTGCTTATTCGACGCATCCGCAAGCGCCCTTCTTCAACAACACACAATATGATTACAGAGACAATTTAGAAGCACAAAGATTAGTCTCCAAAATAGAAGAAAAGCTTGCTGCCTCTGTAAACAGCTCCCCCCAACCGCCCCAACACTATAGCTTTTATCCAGAGAACCTCAATGGTTCACCAATCAGCGCTCTTCCTGTCAATGGTCTACCAATCACTGTTCGTACTTCCAATGGTCTACCAATTACTGCTCGTACTTCCAATGGTCTACCAATCAGCGCTCAGTTCAACGAGACATGCGCATTGATGTCAAGCGACGGCTCACCCTTTTCGCTTCCATTTGGTTATAATTCTCCATTCATGTACTCAGCTTCCCAGGGTTGGTCCCAGCTTGGTTCTACTCAGACAGGCCGTGAAGAACCATATGAACGGATCATACAGCAGAGCTCAAGAGTCGGCAGTGAGGAAATCCCTTGTGGATATTATTATCCCTCGTCAGCGCCTCCTTATCATTGCACTTGTGATTACAATACAACGGACTCTGAAGAATCGGATTGCGAAGATTGGCTAAAGAAGATATGAAGATTTTTGCGAAGTAGGTTCTTCGTTCAATTATCATCAACAATACATTGATCATATAAAAATGCATTTAGGTGTCACAGGGTTCGAAATTAATGGTTGTGTCTAGTTGTCACACGGGCTACTATAAACATGTATATGTAGTTATGATAGGAAATCATGTTTGCCGCATAGCACTAGTAAGTGTAAAGAATGTGATGTAAAGTGGTAAGCTGTAGTGCTAAGTGTGCACGCCCTACGAGGGAAAGAGAAAAAATCTCTGACCCAAGTGGGACTCGAACCCAACGACCTCCAGGTTATAAACATGGTTTAGTTGCCACAAAAATATTTAGGTTGCTCATGCCCTTGTTTTGCACTAAACGAATAAACAAACAAACAAAAACGCACACGAGACTCGCTTCAACAGGAGTTGATGGCTGTGTACAACAATGAAATACCGGGAAACTACCTAGTAAAGCTCAGTTCTCCAAGCATAATTTTGGTTGTCAACTGGACAACCATTAATTTTGAACCCTTATGTCATAGTATATCTCCGGCTTGGAATACCAGAAAACGACTGGAGTGGAGCTATGAAAGGATTCGAAACCATTTCAATCAATTTATACAACGATGCTTTTACTTATTCACGTTCGTGTTATTTTGGAGCAGTTACAGATGAGCGGAATTATCCGTGGCAATTCAGTTGCGTGAAACTTCCGATCGTTATTTAGTCTCTGGCCAGAAATCATAGACAGTCAGCAGTTGTCACCGTGAGCGCAAACTACCTTCCAATATGGTAATTACTCAATCTAATTAGTCGAACCACAGTTTACAAAAGTTACACTAATTACTGCAGTTTGAGGGCTGACTGAATACACGTGAGGAATTTAAAAACAAACTTCATCTTCTGTACTTTGCCGTTCTTCATTGCGTTTTGGAACCGGTTGGATGAATCAAAAGACAGCATTTTAGCAAGGAAAATGTTGGTTCGAGTGTTAACAAATGCTAGGAGACTTGCGGAGATACGTTAACAAACGATTCCTCGTTAGCTTCTATTGTTAATTCCACCAACATGGCCGTCACAGCTTTGTTATTTGAATCCCTGGGGATTGGTTGCAAGCCAGCAATTTGTACTTATTTCATATCCCATTCAAGTCTCAAGTTGATCCATTGCGTGCGCGGCGGCCATACTGTCCATGATTTCTGGCCATAAATTCACATTGCTTGTTACTTCAATGCAAATTGCAGAGACTTGATAAAGCGTTAACGCAGGCTAACGCGTATTTACGTACAAAAAATCATCGAAAATGTAAAACGAAAAACTGACTGCGCCTAGGGTCAAAAGTTAAGCGCTGGTATACTTACTTTGGAAAACACTGACGGGACATGATTACATGGCTTGCAATAAGCCCACTTCCGCGATATGCTTTACTTGTCGCACAAAGGTTTCAATACGAGGCTCCGTGCTAAATTAAATTTATTCATTTCTCTGTAACGTGAAAATAATAAATTTAATTTAGCACGGGGCCTCGTATTGTGTGTGACGAGTAAAGCATATCGCGGAAGTGGGCTATTCACTCTTTTCACCTGGTGGCCATCTTGGATTCAAAGAGAGGTAATCCTTTGTTTTTGCCAGGTTAGCTTCGTTTTTACTGCCCCTCACTACGAGGCTAACCTGGCAAAAACAAAGGATTGCCTCGCTTTGAATCCAAGATGGCCACCAGGTGAAAAGAGTGAATAGGCCAGTTCAAAATATTTTGAAACGTTCCCATTAAAAGTTTGGAAGTAAGTGTCTTTAAACTGCATACACTTGTTAAAATGTCTAAAATCTTGAAACAATTATTTGGGTAAATATTCACTAGATGCGAGTCCAAACCTCTTACAAATCGAACACTTTTGCACCTCATGCAAAATGTAGGAAAAAGCCGCGAACTGGTCTATTGAGTTTACAACATACTAAACCCTAACCTTAACCGCGAACTGGTCTATTGAGTTTACAACATACTAAACTCTAACCCTAACTGCGAACTGGTCTATTGAGTTTACAACATACTAACCGCGAACTCTAATTCTCAAGCAAACAGTTTTTTCCTTTTTCCTACAACAACAGATGAGATAGAGGATGAAATATCTAAACTAAATAATGGCAAATCTACTGGACCATCCAGCATTCCAATTAAATTGTTGAAATTGTTAAAATATGTAATTTCCAGACCACTGGAATATCTGTTTAATCTTTCATTTTCTATGGGTATTGTTCCTGAACAATTTAAAATCGCCAGAGTAATTCCAGTCCACAAGAAGGGTTCGTATACAGCTGTATCCAATTATCGACCAATATCACTTCTTTCAATATTTAATAGGATTTTAGAGAAACTAATGTATAAGAGATTGATTAACTACCTTGAAAAGAACCATATTTTGTATGATTATCAATTTGGCTTTCGTTCCAATTATTCAACTACCCAAGCAGTTTTATTAATTACTGATAAGATACAACAAGCTATTGAAGCTGGCCAATACTCTTGTGGCATTTTTCTTGATCTATCTAAAGCTTTTGACACTGTTAATCACCAAATCTTACTTAGAAAATTAGATCATTATGGAATACGTGGTGTTGCAAAGGAATGGTTCCACTCATATCTTGATAACAGAAAACAATTTGTTACAATTGGCAATGCCACTTCAGAGCTGCACAATATTTCCTGTGGTGTTGGGCCCTATACTTTTCCTATTGTACATCAACGATTTTGGAAATTCATCTAATACTCTGGATTTTCATCTCTTTGCTGATGACTCAAATATATTTCTGGCACATAAGAATCCTCAAACTCTTGAATGCATTCTAAATGAACAATTAAAAAACGTGAGTAACTGGTTGAATGCTAATAAACTTTCTCTAAACATTGATAAAACTAACTATATAATTTTTCATCCTCCACAAAAGCGAATGTCCTATTCTATTTCAGTATGCATAAACTCTAGTTTCATTAAACAAGAGCATTTCATTCGATACTTAGGAATTCTATTAGATAGACATCTTAATTGGAAAGATCACATATCTCATAATTCGAAAAAAATTGCTAGAGGCATTGGTATTCTATCAAAATTAAGACATTTTACTAATATACACATCTTAACTCAACTGTACTATTCTTTGATTTACCCTTTCTTGACATATGGTTTATTAATATGGGGTAATACATATCCAACTAATATCAATCCACTGGTTGTTTTACAGAAGAAAGCTATTCGCATAATTACTTTTTCTAAATTTGATGCTCATACCAGTCCTTTATTTTTTAAACTTAGAATTCTCAAATTCTGTGATATTATAATCCTCCACAATGCTTTATTTATGCACCAATTCATTTCAAATAGGTTGCCCTCCTTATTCGATAGCTTCTTCACTCCAGTTTCTAGTATACATTCACATCATACAAGACTTGCATCCAAATCATCGTTTGGACTTCCAACAATCAGAACAAACTATGGCAAATTTAATATAAGATATATTGGTCCTAAAGTATGGAATAGCATTGACGAGCTCACAAAACACCTCAATAAATCTGGCTTTAAAAGGAAGCTTCAAAATGATATTATAGATTCCTATAATAAAATCACCTGAATACCATCTGTCCTCCTTTCTATTTATTCAACATGTATTTTCTATTCATTTTGTATATAATCTGCAGCACTGTTTTGTTAGGTTTAGTTTCAATGTTTAAGTATGTTATTATATTACTTTACTATCATATTTTACTATTTCATTTCTCCTTACCGTCCATCCTGTAACTGACCTTATTAATATATTTAAATTATCAGTCTGCAAATAGTGTCATCTGACTTAGATTAGCCTCATGGTTATTTTCAGATGACCTGTACTTAACTTCGTTACTTTCCATCTTTCTATATAGTCGATCTCTCCTCTGTAAATATGTAACCTAAGTACGAAATAAACTTGTTGTTGTTGTTGTGAACTGGTCGATTGAGTTTACAACATACCAGTAAACGACTGACGTATGCTTATTTTACTTACCAAAAGAGTCAAAAGACTCACTGAATAAAATGTTAGTTATTTACCTAAAATAAGAGAGCTACTGTGTTGATAAAGTGCCTAATTATGAGCCCAAATGTTTTATCATTAAAATCGAGTATATGCCGATATGCATCAAGTAAATAGTTGAATAAAATATTTCTTTATTTCAGTGTTGCATCTGTGAGTTACATATAATGAATATGCTAATGTTAAGGTCAAACAGGGAATTTCCTGTCATTCATTCTCACCCTTGTAAATGAAACCGATTTAGATAAAATATTTGTTAAAATCAGTGATATAAGCTTCACATATAACAGGGATGTTTATAAAAGGTCATTTAAGTCTACCAGCAAGTTTTTGTACAAAACAATTTTTCCTGTTTGACGTTACGCATTAGCGTATTCGAAATATAGACCTTTATAACTCATAGACGCAATTACGCTCATTTGTAAAATTAATTTTAATGATAAAAATTTGGGCTCGTGTGTACTTTAAAAGCTTTTTCGTGTTTATGTCTTACCACAAATGTTTACTGTATGGTCGGTCCCATGGCCCAAAAAAGTTTCAACCACATGCCGTTTCGTAAAGTGTTGAGGTTATGATTACCACTGAGGAAGCATGCACTCGGATCAAGAATCAAAGAAAATTGCGAGCACTAGCGAGCGGACTGGGAGCAACCTAATCAGAGAGCTAGAGGAAGAAGACGGTATGGACCGCTGGATGCGTATTAGTCTCTTTCGCAGGCGCGTAAGGTTTTCCATTGTTCTTACAGCATATTTGGACATGTATACGTGAACACCTTAGGCCGTATACATTGCTTTTCATTGTTCTGATAACGAGTTATAGGCTTTCCCATCTCGACCCCGAAAGAGAAAATGCCGGGAGTACCCACGGTTACGTTCCACAATGACACCATCAACTGGCTACGTTGGTCCTGATGGTGTAGTGGTAACACAGCGGACTAGTATGCCGAAGCCGTCGGCTGAAATCCCACTCAGGGCACATATTTTCTCTTTCACTTCTATTCTAGTTCTTTATATATAGAGATGGGTTTCTTCTTTATACTGTTTATATATGTGTTTATTAAATAAGCCTGAATCCTTCGGGATCCTTTAAACCTAGTGATTCCTAAGTTGGCCTTAGGTCAGCTTTATCTGTCCGCCTGTGAATCAGTATGATCCTTAGGTTGAAAGCTAGTTTAAAGTTATAGGCTTTCCCATCTCGACCCCGAAAGAGAAAATGCCGAGAGTACCCACGGTTACGTTCCACAATGACACCATCAACTGGCTGCGTTGCCAGCGTGGTTGGTCCTGATGGTGTAGTGGTAACACAGCGGACTAGTATGCCGAGGCCGTGGGTTCAAATCCCACTATTTTCCCATTCTCGTTCCCAGTGCCTCCTCGACTAACTGAAAAATCGGAGGCTCTGGTAAGACATAAACCGGATGTCCTAGAAATACAGTGGACTTTGTTCAAACACAAACAACCGCATTCCAGAAAAACAAAACACTCTAGTTTACTTAACGGCATTGTTTGCATCTCTTCTTGTATCCGCCTTCAGTCGGTGCTGGCGAACTATTGAAGATTAGTATAAGGCTCCAAATAAAATCATCGTTCTGTCTGTCTGTCTGTCTGTGCCGTGGGGGTGGGTCAGGGTTTTAACCTGATTTGGGCAGATCAGGGTCAGGATTCGAGGTTTGGGTTCAGACAGGGTCGTCGTTGTTTGGTTTACTTACCATTTACACCGAAAATCCAGAAATTCCGATTGGATTTTTTTGGAAAACGTGGGCTATCGGTTGAGTTAATCCACTTGTCTCGCTCTTTTCGGTCTTTCCGATGAACGTCGCGTACCAGTTTGATTTTAATTTTCTTTCCAATGTTTATTTTATTCTTAAATTCCCAACCAGATAGTTTGATATAAATGATAAGCACTCTTCGTTTTGGCTAAATTAATGTTTACTGTGGTAACATCATGATAGAAATAGTAGTTTTTTACACGTACAAAACCCCTTTAAACTTGATATAATTTTTTTCCCAAAATTGGTTTGCTTTATGGGACAGGACTGGCAAACGAATGACAATGAATCATTATTCTAACTCGATTCGTATAATAAGTTCTCCATAGCAGTTCACTGTGTGCGTAGCAAGAATTCTGTGGAGGAAGAAACCAAACTTAAACAAAAACAGATCAGGAAAATGTAACAGGAATATTCATGAGAAGTTATCATAGCTAAAAGTTAACTGAACTCTCAAACGATGTCAACATGATGTTCATTTAAAATATTTGTTCTTTGAGGCAAGTGATATTTAGAACGCATTCTAACTATTCCTATTCCGGCCGATATAGGAATAACACAATACGCGAAGTACTAACTCCCAAAAAGAACAGATATTCTTAAAATGGAATGATCTTAACGTACAATTAGAAGGAAGTGAACATTTCTGCTATCGGAAGCTGAACGAAGACGGAATCGGTCTCAAAAGAACACGGTTAGTATCGTGTATTTCGGCTATGCTTTAAAATGGCTTAACGCCCCTGAACTCCATTTGCGCGCGAGTATCATTAGGTCTATTGGCTATATATACCAAACACGGTGCCGTTCCCCATTTGAAGTGGCTTGAATGAAGTTGAAGCTTTAAAATCATTGTTTTAGTACTAAACACGACTAACGCAACATATTGTTTGCAAAATTGGGGTAATATCTGCGAACCTTGCGAACATAGGGGGGAGGGTGGAAAATCATATGCATTTCCTGTTAATAACGGTACCCTCGGTTCGCGAGGTGCATGGTGATGAAATTCAGTGCGCTTCGATGCATCTGATTTCGTTACCTCGAGTCATTAATTTCATCCCCTTGAAGCTGAGCCCTCAGTTTAAACAACTGAACTCTGTTATACATAATAAGCGTCCAATATCAGTCTTACATCAAGACATTTGCCTCAAACTAAGTTGGACGAAGCCTGATGTTAGATAAACGTTTACTTTCGACATGACCATTCGTAACAAAATTATTCGATCTGAAAATAGGGCTATATAGTATACGTATAAGTGCATGACATATATTCCACCTCGAAGACCTCTTTATATTTGTGGGGGAACTGTACTTTCCCGCTTTTTTAATGTACTTTGAAATCCTTATAGCATTTTTTCCCTAGTCGTTTGGAATTAAGAACACTTTTAAGTAGAATGGAACCTCTGATTGACACCTCTAAAGGCCTTAAGCGACCCTGTTTCAAAACACCCGTTTTGTTCCCCAGTCAAACCATTACATTTGACAACCTTGGCAATGGAGGGGTAGACGTGCTATTATAATACAGAAATACCGGTTGCTTAGCAGAAGTAGCAAAGTGTCGCGGTCGCTTAAGTGAGGTTTCAAATCAGGATTGGCCAGGGGAATACATCCACGGGTTTTTAAATTGAGTATACGGTATTCGTACATTGAATTTATGGGTATTTATAATTAGTGTATTTAATTATAGGATTCTCTGGTACAAAGTATAGGGTAAGATTTTGATATTTGATTTGAATGGCTCAACTTGATTTGTTATTTGCAGACAGACTATAGGGTAATTTTCCATGCCGTACGAAACGAAACGATAGAGTGGGGTAAACAAATTGAACAATGGTCATGTATTTACTCATCCATTGCATAATTCAAATAATTAGTTTTTCAGGTCTCTGAACTGCTGATAAAAGAGAATAACTGCCAAATTAGAAAGCGAGCTTTTTCGTTTTTTTCATACTTTTCATTCAAGACCAACTGAATCATTCTCTTGAAATATTTCGAGTATACACGGCCCTCAAGGACACTTTATTCTAATTAAGACAATACTTTCTTCGCACTTAAAGGAGCTCATTCAACCAAGATGCATTGCGAGTCACTGTTATTGTTTTCATACGGGAAACTACTTGAAATCGGACAGCTGCCAATCAGAAAATGTGATATCGGGCTTTTTATAAATAGAGTTTACGAGTTACTGAATGGCCGAGATCGGCGTGGAGATCGGTTGCCTTTATACTTGAAGAAATATAATAGAATGAGCGGAATTACTACGGTTCTCCGATAAAAATTCCGCGACGTGATGCTAGCAATCGATCTCATGCTCGATCTAGCGAACCAACTTGTCCAACTTCTGGACCAAGTTTCAGCGATGCAGATCGTGTGGCAAGGAAATTAATCAATTCTACGATAGCGTCATACATTTAGAGTTCTTTGCTTTCTAGGCTTGTGCATGCAAGAACGTGTAGTCGAAAGAAAGGGGCTAGGTTGTCCCTGCCAAAATGCTGGTTTGAAATGTTGAAGTACTGTTTGCCACATTCTATTTGTGTTCAAGGTCCGTGCGTTCTCCATACCACATTTTGACTCGCCAATGCAATATGCTAATTTGAAATCAAATTCCGTATAATGTTATTGTTTGTTAGCCTGAATTTCAGCCGGTTTGTGTCATTTTAAAAGCCCCTTGACTTCCGTTAATCGTACATTGGATATGCTGGGTAAAAAAAATCGATCAATCAGTTTTCTGAGCGCCCAGCGGCACTTGATTGAACTTGAAGTTTATTCATCAGCAAAGAAACATTTATAAAATAGGTTTCCACTTTACAGCCGCTCATGCAGATATCAACACAACATTACACTTTCACTTACTTTAATTGTCTCAGGCTTGTCCATGTACATTGAGCGAAAACCAAGACTATAAGACTAAGAGAGAAACTGCGAGATTTGTACTCTTGCATGTACCGCGCGTGTCCCGCGTACTCGAGTCTTCAGTCAAAGCAATTTTAAAACGCATGTTAAGTGTGTTCTAGTATATAATATTAAAATAATGGATTCAAGCAATGTGTTGTTTAATTATAAATTAAAGAAGTACATTATATTGTATTTATTGTATATATAGTTACTGTAAAGAAATACGAAAGTCACCCAAAATTACAATTAGTACCCTAATGCTCTTTCTCTTCCTGGTACAAATGTAACAAATACATACATACATACATATATATGAATATATTTTTTTATAACTGCATATAAAAGTATTGGAAAAGTAAAAAAAAAAAGGCTTCATAAGCAGCATATAGGTGTTTGGAATATTTATGGGGTAATAAGCAAAGAGCTTGGAAACAAACTTCGGCTTGCAGAAGTGATTAATATTGTCAAACAACATGATATTTTCGGACTGAATGAAATGTCGGAAAGGAATTGGATATATCAGTTGATTCGTTTAAATATTATAGTAAAAGCCGCGAAAAAAAGCGGGAACAGACACTACGGCGGCATTGCTGTATACGTAAATAACAGAATTTGCAAGGGCGTTTCTTACATACCGAATGCTAACGATAATGTACTTTGGCTCAAGCTCGATAAGCGATTTTTTAATCGACCAAAAGATATTTACCTTGGAACAGTATATCTTAGCCCCGAAAACTCGGTCATAGCAAGCAACCAAGATTGTATTCTTTGGTAGAGCCATATGTGTATGGTGCGATCTCCTAGGATGACCTGTCGCTTGGCGGGGCGAACAGCTATGTCGTTTGCCTCCATGAAGGGTGTGCCGGCCAGGACGTCAACATCGAGACTTTCTACTACTAAGCCCTCGAAATGGAAAACTTGACCACCGCGGCTGAAGGCGAGGCGCGTTTCACCTATAATATTGAGAGGGGACGATCCGTCAGCTTGGTGTGACGACTGTGAACTGGTGTGGATCTCTGCGCCGAATCTTTTGGCAGCGGAAAGGCGGATCATGTTACAAGTGGCACCGCTGTCTATGATTACGCGTGCGCGATGGTATCGATAAAAAGTATCTATATACGGCGATTGGCGTGCATGTACCCTTCGCGTCGCGTGACTTGGAGGTGGATCGTCAGGCTCGACAGGGGTTGGTGTGTCGTCATAGGGGGGGGGGGGGGGGGTCATATGTAATTTCGTCGGCTTCGTCATTGAGAACAGAGACAATTTGTCTCGCCTTTAACTTAAATTTGCGATCTTGCTCAGGAAGAAATTTGCATTCGCTTAGATAGTGGTTGTTGCTAACGCGGCCGGCTTGTTTGCACAGGGGGCATTCTCTGTTGCGAGAGTTGGGTTTAGCGGCGGCCCTTAGCGGTGTCTGGCGGGATAGTGGTCTGTTTGAAGCGAATGTAGCAGCGGTACGCATGATTTTAGCATCATTGGCGGCGCGAATTTCGTCTAACAGGGAGTTTAGTGCCTGGGATATTTCCGGTTTTATGGAAGCCAATGTGCGAGATCGAAGCTCTGTTCCATAGCGTTGTTAATACTATAAAGTTATCTAGTGTTGGGGACAGTTCTTCGTCCTCAGCTATAGCTTTCCCGTGGTGGAACAGAACATTAGATTTTAGTAAGCTGTCCTCTATGAACGCCATGAGACGCTGATAGAGGTCTTCTGGACGCTCTTCAGGCTCTAATCTGATGTCGTTGAAATCAATAAAGTGTGCTCCTGTAACCTGGAAACGAAAGTGTAGCCTAATCACTTGCCAGATTGATTCGATAGACGTGGACGCCTTTATGATAGTGTTTCTCGATATAACAGGACAATAGTTAGCTATTTGCCCTAGCATGAGCTCTAGCATGCTGACCTTTTGCTGAGCCATGCGCCGCTGCGCTTCGGAGATATCTTCATTGTCGTTGGTGAATCCTCGTAAAGGGTTTTCTTTTGTCAGTAAAATTTCCAAGTTTGAGTTGGGAAGAAGGAAACCGGTCAGATTTTTTTCTGGATCCGCGCCTGAACCCGAACCATAAAACATACCCTAACCGGTCAGTGAACATAAATTCCCAGGTGAATGACGGGGTTTTAGGGCTAAAAAGAAGCCATGACAACTTAGAGCACATTTCACATAGTATCACTATAGATCTCTCATATCAAAGGTACTCAGAATGTAAAGGCATGAAAGAAAAAGATATGACATACTATGTGAAAATTTGGTTAGCCGGGGGAGGACTTGAACCTCGGTCTCCCGAGTTGAAGGCGGACGTGATAACCACTACACCATCGGAGAACCTACGGATCGTTGACCGGATTTTCTAATTTGCAGTCTGTATTCTTCAAAACATCCCCGCCGAGTTTTGGTACACAAATATTTTCCCCGCCTTTAGGTAAGCCAGTCGCGCGCGCGATACATCACACCATCTTATGCCACGATGTGATCACGTGGCGGGATGCATTTGAATTGTCATTGGATTGTTATGACTGGCACATCACCCCGGTTCAAGCGATGAGTGCGTGCATTGTATCTGGAAAGGTTTTGGCTATACAACAAAGGTTTTTATTTTCCTTGGATACTCAACTTGTCCAACGCTTGATAAGTGAGAAGGAAACCAATGCAATTGTTCCAGATTGTGTTGGTTATCTGGTCTTCTATTTTGTTTTTTTCAATATTGGCTTTGTAATCCTAATTCAGACAACCCGGCGACACATCTTGTTTTGCTTGCAAAGAAAATACGAGAAATATGGTACAAATTAGACATCATCAGCGCTAAAGCCTCACTAGCGACACAAGCATAAGCACAAGCAACATACGCAGACGCAGTAATGCATTGATCATTAGCGACACAAGCATAAGCACAAGCAACATACGCAGACGCAGTGAATGCATTGATCACTAGCGACACAAGCATAAGCACAAGCAACATACGCAGACGCAGTAATGCATTGATCACTAGCGACACAAGCATAAGCACAAGCAACATACGCAGACGCAGTAATGCATTGATCACTAGCGACACAAGCATAAGCACAAGCAACATACGCAGACGCAGTGAATGCATTGATCATTAGCGACACAAGCATAAGCACAAGCAACATACGCAGACGCAGTAATGCATTGATCATTAGCGACACAAGCATAAGCACAAGCAACATACGCAGACGCAGTAATGCATTGATCATTAGCGACACAAGCATAAGCACAAGCAACATACGCAGACGCAGTAATGCATTGATCATTAGCGACACAAGCATAAGCACAAGCAACATACGCAGACGCAGTAATGCATTGATCACTAGCGACACAAGCATAAGCACAAGCAACATACGCAGACGCAGTAATGCATTGATCATTAGCGACACAAGCATAAGCACAAGCAACATACGCAGACGCAGTGAATGCATTGATCATTAGCGACACAAGCATAAGCACAAGCAACATACGCAGACGCAGTAATGCATTGATCATTAGCGACACAAGCATAAGCACAAGCAACATACGCAGACGCAGTAATGCATTGATCACTAGCGACACAAGCATAAGCACAAGCAACATACGCAGACGCAGTAATGCATTGATCATTAGCGACACAAGCATAAGCACAAGCAACATACGCAGACGCAGTAATGCATTGATCACTAGCGACACAAGCATAAGCACAAGCAACATACGCAGACGCAGTAATGCATTGATCATTAGCGACACAAGCATAAGCACAAGCAACATACGCAGACGCAGTGAATGCATTGATCATTAGCGACACAAGCATAAGCACAAGCAACATACGCAGACGCAGTAATGCATTGATCACTAGCGACACAAGCATAAGCACAAGCAACATACGCAGACGCAGTAATGCATTGATCACTAGCGACACAAGCATAAGCACAAGCAACATACGCAGACGCAGTAATGCATTGATCATTAGCGACACAAGCATAAGCACAAGCAACATACGCAGACGCAGTAATGCATTGATCACTAGCGACACAAGCATAAGCACAAGCAACATACGCAGACGCAGTAATGCATTGATCATTAGCGACACAAGCATAAGCACAAGCAACATACGCAGACGCAGTAATGCATTGATCATTAGCGACAAGCATAAGCACAAGCAACATACGCAGACGCAGTAATGCATTGATCATTAGCGACACAAGCATAAGCACAAGCAACATACGCAGACGCAGTAATGCATTGATCACTAGCGACACAAGCATAAGCACAAGCAACATACGCAGACGCAGTAATGCATTGATCACTAGCGACACAAGCATAAGCACAAGCAACATACGCAGACGCAGTAATGCATTGATCACTAGCGACACAAGCATAAGCACAAGCAACATACGCAGACGCAGTAATGCATTGATCATTAGCGACACAAGCATAAGCACAAGCAACATACGCAGACGCAGTAATGCATTGATCATTAGCGACACAAGCATAAGCACAAGCAACATACGCAGACGCAGTAATGCATTGATCATTAGCGACAAGCATAAGCACAAGCAACATACGCAGACGCAGTAATGCATTGATCATTAGCGACACAAGCATAAGCACAAGCAACATACGCAGACGCAGTAATGCATTGATCACTAGCGACACAAGCATAAGCACAAGCAACATACGCAGACGCAGTAATGCATTGATCACTAGCGACACAAGCATAAGCACAAGCAACATACGCAGACGCAGTGAATGCATTGATCACTAGCGACACAAGCATAAGCACAAGCAACATACGCAGACGCAGTGAATGCATTGATCACTAGCGACACAAGCATAAGCACAAGCAACATACGCAGACGCAGTGAATGCATTGATCATTAGCGACACAAGCATAAGCACAAGCAACATACGCAGACGCAGTGAATGCATTGATCATTAGCGACACAAGCATAAGCACAAGCAACATACGCAGACGCAGTGAATGCATTGATCATTAGCGACACAAGCATAAGCACAAGCAACATACGCAGACGCAGTAATGCATTGATCACTAGCGACACAAGCATAAGCACAAGCAACATACGCAGACGCAGTGAATGCATTGATCATTAGCGACACAAGCATAAGCACAAGCAACATACGCAGACGCAGTGAATGCATTGATCATTAGCGACACAAGCATAAGCACAAGCAACATACGCAGACGCAGTAATGCATTGATCATTAGCGACACAAGCATAAGCACAAGCAACATACGCAGACGCAGTGAATGCATTGATCACTAGCGACACAAGCATAAGCACAAGCAACATACGCAGACGCAGTAATGCATTGATCATTAGCGACACAAGCATAAGCACAAGCAACATACGCAGACGCAGTAATGCATTGATCACTAGCGACACAAGCATAAGCACAAGCAACATACGCAGACGCAGTGAATGCATTGATCATTAGCGACACAAGCATAAGCACAAGCAACATACGCAGACGCAGTGAATGCATTGATCATTAGCGACACAAGCATAAGCACAAGCAACATACGCAGACGCAGTAATGCATTGATCACTAGCGACACAAGCATAAGCACAAGCAACATACGCAGACGCAGTGAATGCATTGATCATTAGCGACACAAGCATAAGCACAAGCAACATACGCAGACGCAGTGAATGCATTGATCATTAGCGACACAAGCATAAGCACAAGCAACATACGCAGACGCAGTAATGCATTGATCATTAGCGACACAAGCATAAGCACAAGCAACATACGCAGACGCAGTGAATGCATTGATCACTAGCGACACAAGCATAAGCACAAGCAACATACGCAGACGCAGTAATGCATTGATCATTAGCGACACAAGCATAAGCACAAGCAACATACGCAGACGCAGTAATGCATTGATCACTAGCGACACAAGCATAAGCACAAGCAACATACGCAGACGCAGTGAATGCATTGATCATTAGCGACACAAGCATAAGCACAAGCAACATACGCAGACGCAGTGAATGCATTGATCATTAGCGACACAAGCATAAGCACAAGCAACATACGCAGACGCAGTAATGCATTGATCATTAGCGACACAAGCATAAGCACAAGCAACATACGCAGACGCAGTAATGCATTGATCATTAGCGACACAAGCATAAGCACAAGCAACATACGCAGACGCAGTAATGCATTGATCACTAGCGACACAAGCATAAGCACAAGCAACATACGCAGACGCAGTAATGCATTGATCATTAGCGACACAAGCATAAGCACAAGCAACATACGCAGACGCAGTAATGCATTGATCATTAGCGACACAAGCATAAGCACAAGCAACATACGCAGACGCAGTAATGCATTGATCACTAGCGACACAAGCATAAGCACAAGCAACATACGCAGACGCAGTGAATGCATTGATCACTAGCGACACAAGCATAAGCACAAGCAACATACGCAGACGCAGTGAATGCATTGATCATTAGCGACACAAGCATAAGCACAAGCAACATACGCAGACGCAGTAATGCATTGATCATTAGCGACACAAGCATAAGCACAAGCAACATACGCAGACGCAGTGAATGCATTGATCACTAGCGACACAAGCATAAGCACAAGCAACATACGCAGACGCAGTGAATGCATTGATCATTAGCGACACAAGCATAAGCACAAGCAACATACGCAGACGCAGTGAATGCATTGATCATTAGCGACACAAGCATAAGCACAAGCAACATACGCAGACGCAGTGAATGCATTGATCATTAGCGACACAAGCATAAGCACAAGCAACATACGCAGACGCAGTAATGCATTGATCACTAGCGACACAAGCATAAGCACAAGCAACATACGCAGACGCAGTAATGCATTGATCACTAGCGACACAAGCATAAGCACAAGCAACATACGCAGACGCAGTAATGCATTGATCACTAGCGACACAAGCATAAGCACAAGCAACATACGCAGACGCAGTAATGCATTCATCAATAGCGACACAAGCATAAGCACAAGCAACATACGCAGACGCAGTAATGCATTGATCATTAGCGACACAAGCATAAGCACAAGCAACATACGCAGACGCAGTAATGCATTGATCATTAGCGACACAAGCATAAGCACAAGCAACATACGCAGACGCAGTGAATGCATTGATCATTAGCGACACAAGCATAAGCACAAGCAACATACGCAGACGCAGTAATGCATTGATCATTAGCGACACAAGCATAAGCACAAGCAACATACGCAGACTCAGTAATGCATTGATCACTAGCGACACAAGCATAAGCACAAGCAACATACGCAGACTCAGTAATGCATTGATCACTAGCGACACAAGCATAAGCACAAGCAACATACGCAGACGCAGTGAATGCATTGATCATTAGCGACACAAGCATAAGCACAAGCAACATACGCAGACGCAGTGAATGCATTGATCATTAGCGACACAAGCATAAGCACAAGCAACATACGCAGACGCAGTGAATGCATTGATCACTAGCGACACAAGCATAAGCACAAGCAACATACGCAGACGCAGTGAATGCATTGATCACTAGCGACACAAGCATAAGCACAAGCAACATACGCAGACGCAGTGAATGCATTGATCATTAGCGACACAAGCATAAGCACAAGCAACATACGCAGACGCAGTGAATGCATTGATCATTAGCGACACAAGCATAAGCACAAGCAACATACGCAGACGCAGTGAATGCATTGATCACTAGCGACACAAGCATAAGCACAAGCAACATACGCAGACGCAGTGAATGCATTGATCACTAGCGACACAAGCATAAGCACAAGCAACATACGCAGACGCAGTAATGCATTGATCACTAGCGACACAAGCATAAGCACAAGCAACATACGCAGACGCAGTGAATGCATTGATCACTAGCGACACAAGCATAAGCACAAGCAACATACGCAGACGCAGTAATGCATTGATCACTAGCGACACAAGCATAAGCACAAGCAACATACGCAGACGCAGTGAATGCATTGATCATTAGCGACACAAGCATAAGCACAAGCAACATACGCAGACGCAGTGAATGCATTGATCATTAGCGACACAAGCATAAGCACAAGCAACATACGCAGACGCAGTAATGCATTGATCATTAGCGACACAAGCATAAGCACAAGCAACATACGCAGACGCAGTGAATGCATTGATCACTAGCGACACAAGCATAAGCACAAGCAACATACGCAGACGCAGTGAATGCATTGATCACTAGCGACACAAGCATAAGCACAAGCAACATACGCAGACGCAGTAATGCATTGATCATTAGCGACACAAGCATAAGCACAAGCAACATACGCAGACGCAGTAATGCATTGATCACTAGCGACACAAGCATAAGCACAAGCAACATACGCAGACGCAGTGAATGCATTGATCACTAGCGACACAAGCATAAGCACAAGCAACATACGCAGACGCAGTGAATGCATTGATCATTAGCGACACAAGCATAAGCACAAGCAACATACGCAGACGCAGTGAATGCATTGATCATTAGCGACACAAGCATAAGCACAAGCAACATACGCAGACGCAGTGAATGCATTGATCACTAGCGACACAAGCATAAGCACAAGCAACATACGCAGACGCAGTGAATGCATTGATCATTAGCGACACAAGCATAAGCACAAGCAACATACGCAGACGCAGTAATGCATTGATCATTAGCGACACAAGCATAAGCACAAGCAACATACGCAGACGCAGTGAATGCATTGATCACTAGCGACACAAGCATAAGCACAAGCAACATACGCAGACGCAGTAATGCATTGATCACTAGCGACACAAGCATAAGCACAAGCAACATACGCAGACGCAGTGAATGCATTGATCACTAGCGACACAAGCATAAGCACAAGCAACATACGCAGACGCAGTAATGCATTGATCATTAGCGACACAAGCATAAGCACAAGCAACATACGCAGACGCAGTAATGCATTGATCATTAGCGACACAAGCATAAGCACAAGCAACATACGCAGACGCAGTGAATGCATTGATCATTAGCGACACAAGCATAAGCACAAGCAACATACGCAGACGCAGTAATGCATTGATCATTAGCGACACAAGCATAAGCACAAGCAACATACGCAGACGCAGTGAATGCATTGATCATTAGCGACACAAGCATAAGCACAAGCAACATACGCAGACGCAGTAATGCATTGATCATTAGCGACACAAGCATAAGCACAAGCAACATACGCAGACGCAGTGAATGCATTGATCATTAGCGACACAAGCATAAGCACAAGCAACATACGCAGACGCAGTAATGCATTGATCATTAGCGACACAAGCATAAGCACAAGCAACATACGCAGACGCAGTAATGCATTGATCATTAGCGACACAAGCATAAGCACAAGCAACATACGCAGACGCAGTAATGCATTGATCATTAGCGACACAAGCATAAGCACAAGCAACATACGCAGACGCAGTGAATGCATTGATCATTAGCGACACAAGCATAAGCACAAGCAACATACGCAGACGCAGTAATGCATTGATCATTAGCGACACAAGCATAAGCACAAGCAACATACGCAGACGCAGTGAATGCATTGATCATTAGCGACACAAGCATAAGCACAAGCAACATACGCAGACGCAGTAATGCATTGATCATTAGCGACACAAGCATAAGCACAAGCAACATACGCAGACGCAGTGAATGCATTGATCATTAGCGACACAAGCATAAGCACAAGCAACATACGCAGACGCAGTAATGCATTGATCATTAGCGACACAAGCATAAGCACAAGCAACATACGCAGACGCAGTGAATGCATTGATCATTAGCGACACAAGCATAAGCACAAGCAACATACGCAGACGCAGTAATGCATTGATCATTAGCGACACAAGCATAAGCACAAGCAACATACGCAGACGCAGTGAATGCATTGATCATTAGCGACACAAGCATAAGCACAAGCAACATACGCAGACGCAGTAATGCATTGATCATTAGCGACAAGCATAAGCACAAGCAACATACGCAGACGCAGTAATGCATTGATCACTAGCGACACAAGCATAAGCACAAGCAACATACGCAGACGCAGTAATGCATTGATCATTAGCGACACAAGCATAAGCACAAGCAACATACGCAGACGCAGTGAATGCATTGATCATTAGCGACACAAGCATAAGCACAAGCAACATACGCAGACGCAGTGAATGCATTGATCACTAGCGACACAAGCATAAGCACAAGCAACATACGCAGACGCAGTAATGCATTGATCACTAGCGACACAAGCATAAGCACAAGCAACATACGCAGACGCAGTAATGCATTGATCACTAGCGACACAAGCATAAGCACAAGCAACATACGCAGACGCAGTAATGCATTGATCATTAGCGACAAGCATAAGCACAAGCAACATACGCAGACGCAGTAATGCATTGATCATTAGCGACACAAGCATAAGCACAAGCAACATACGCAGACGCAGTAATGCATTGATCATTAGCGACACAAGCATAAGCACAAGCAACATACGCAGACGCAGTGAATGCATTGATCACTAGCGACACAAGCATAAGCACAAGCAACATACGCAGACGCAGTAATGCATTGATCATTAGCGACAAGCATAAGCACAAGCAACATACGCAGACGCAGTAATGCATTGATCATTAGCGACACAAGCATAAGCACAAGCAACATACGCAGACGCAGTAATGCATTGATCATTAGCGACAAGCATAAGCACAAGCAACATACGCAGACGCAGTAATGCATTGATCATTAGCGACAAGCATAAGCACAAGCAACATACGCAGACGCAGTAATGCATTGATCATTAGCGACACAAGCATAAGCACAAGCAACATACGCAGACGCAGTAATGCATTGATCATTAGCGACACAAGCATAAGCACAAGCAACATACGCAGACGCAGTGAATGCATTGATCACTCACTAGCGACACAAGCATAAGCACAAGCAACATACGCAGACGCAGTAATGCATTGATCATTAGCGACAAGCATAAGCACAAGCAACATACGCAGACGCAGTAATGCATTGATCATTAGCGACACAAGCATAAGCACAAGCAACATACGCAGACGCAGTGAATGCATTGATCACTAGCGACACAAGCATAAGCACAAGCAACATACGCAGACGCAGTAATGCATTGATCATTAGCGACACAAGCATAAGCACAAGCAACATACGCAGACGCAGTGAATGCATTGATCACTAGCGACACAAGCATAAGCACAAGCAACATACGCAGACGCAGTGAATGCATTGATCACTAGCGACACAAGCATAAGCACAAGCAACATACGCAGACGCAGTAATGCATTGATCATTAGCGACACAAGCATAAGCACAAGCAACATACGCAGACGCAGTGAATGCATTGATCACTAGCGACACAAGCATAAGCACAAGCAACATACGCAGACGCAGTAATGCATTGATCACTAGCGACACAAGCATAAGCACAAGCAACATACGCAGACGCAGTAATGCATTGATCATTAGCGACACAAGCATAAGCACAAGCAACATACGCAGACGCAGTAATGCATTGATCACTAGCGACACAAGCATAAGCACAAGCAACATACGCAGACGCAGTAATGCATTGATCATTAGCGACACAAGCATAAGCACAAGCAACATACGCAGACGCAGTAATGCATTGATCACTAGCGACACAAGCATAAGCACAAGCAACATACGCAGACGCAGTAATGCATTGATCATTAGCGACACAAGCATAAGCACAAGCAACATACGCAGACGCAGTAATGCATTGATCACTAGCGACACAAGCATAAGCACAAGCAACATACGCAGACGCAGTAATGCATTGATCATTAGCGACACAAGCATAAGCACAAGCAACATACGCAGACGCAGTAATGCATTGATCACTAGCGACACAAGCATAAGCACAAGCAACATACGCAGACGCAGTAATGCATTGATCACTAGCGACACAAGCATAAGCACAAGCAACATACGCAGACGCAGTAATGCATTGATCATTAGCGACACAAGCATAAGCACAAGCAACATACGCAGACGCAGTAATGCATTGATCATTAGCGACACAAGCATAAGCACAAGCAACATACGCAGACGCAGTGAATGCATTGATCACTAGCGACACAAGCATAAGCACAAGCAACATACGCAGACGCAGTAATGCATTGATCACTAGCGACACAAGCATAAGCACAAGCAACATACGCAGACGCAGTAATGCATTGATCACTAGCGACACAAGCATAAGCACAAGCAACATACGCAGACGCAGTGAATGCATTGATCATTAGCGACACAAGCATAAGCACAAGCAACATACGCAGACGCAGTAATGCATTGATCATTAGCGACACAAGCATAAGCACAAGCAACATACGCAGACGCAGTAATGCATTGATCATTAGCGACACAAGCATAAGCACAAGCAACATACGCAGACGCAGTAATGCATTGATCATTAGCGACACAAGCATAAGCACAAGCAACATACGCAGACGCAGTAATGCATTGATCACTAGCGACACAAGCATAAGCACAAGCAACATACGCAGACGCAGTAATGCATTGATCATTAGCGACAAGCATAAGCACAAGCAACATACGCAGACGCAGTAATGCATTGATCATTAGCGACACAAGCATAAGCACAAGCAACATACGCAGACGCAGTAATGCATTGATCACTAGCGACACAAGCATAAGCACAAGCAACATACGCAGACGCAGTAATGCATTGATCACTAGCGACACAAGCATAAGCACAAGCAACATACGCAGACGCAGTGAATGCATTGATCACTAGCGACACAAGCATAAGCACAAGCAACATACGCAGACGCAGTGAATGCATTGATCACTAGCGACACAAGCATAAGCACAAGCAACATACGCAGACGCAGTGAATGCATTGATCATTAGCGACAAGCATAAGCACAAGCAACATACGCAGACGCAGTAATGCATTGATCATTAGCGACACAAGCATAAGCACAAGCAACATACGCAGACGCAGTGAATGCATTGATCACTAGCGACACAAGCATAAGCACAAGCAACATACGCAGACGCAGTGAATGCATTGATCATTAGCGACAAGCATAAGCACAAGCAACATACGCAGACGCAGTAATGCATTGATCATTAGCGACAAGCATAAGCACAAGCAACATACGCAGACGCAGTAATGCATTGATCATTAGCGACAAGCATAAGCACAAGCAACATACGCAGACGCAGTAATGCATTGATCATTAGCGACACAAGCATAAGCACAAGCAACATACGCAGACGCAGTGAATGCATTGATCATTAGCGACACAAGCATAAGCACAAGCAACATACGCAGACGCAGTGAATGCATTGATCACTAGCGACACAAGCATAAGCACAAGCAACATACGCAGACGCAGTAATGCATTGATCACTAGCGACACAAGCATAAGCACAAGCAACATACGCAGACGCAGTAATGCATTGATCACTAGCGACACAAGCATAAGCACAAGCAACATACGCAGACGCAGTAATGCATTGATCACTAGCGACACAAGCATAAGCACAAGCAACATACGCAGACGCAGTAATGCATTGATCATTAGCGACAAGCATAAGCACAAGCAACATACGCAGACGCAGTAATGCATTGATCATTAGCGACAAGCATAAGCACAAGCAACATACGCAGACGCAGTAATGCATTGATCATTAGCGACACAAGCATAAGCACAAGCAACATACGCAGACGCAGTGAATGCATTGATCATTAGCGACACAAGCATAAGCACAAGCAACATACGCAGACGCAGTGAATGCATTGATCACTAGCGACACAAGCATAAGCACAAGCAACATACGCAGACGCAGTAATGCATTGATCACTAGCGACACAAGCATAAGCACAAGCAACATACGCAGACGCAGTAATGCATTGATCACTAGCGACACAAGCATAAGCACAAGCAACATACGCAGACGCAGTAATGCATTGATCACTAGCGACACAAGCATAAGCACAAGCAACATACGCAGACGCAGTGAATGCATTGATCATTAGCGACACAAGCATAAGCACAAGCAACATACGCAGACGCAGTGAATGCATTGATCACTAGCGACACAAGCATAAGCACAAGCAACATACGCAGACGCAGTAATGCATTGATCATTAGCGACACAAGCATAAGCACAAGCAACATACGCAGACGCAGTGAATGCATTGATCACTAGCGACACAAGCATAAGCACAAGCAACATACGCAGACGCAGTGAATGCATTGATCACTAGCGACACAAGCATAAGCACAAGCAACATACGCAGACGCAGTAATGCATTGATCATTAGAGGCGCTTGATCTCAACTCACACCTAATAATAATAATAATAAATATAATAATAATAGTGGTTTATTAACAGTACTTCCACTGGGTGGCTCTTCGCCTGTTAATCTAAATAATGTAAAATATAAAATGTTGATAAAATATGACTAAGATATTACTGAGATGTATAGTGATAACAGTACTAAGGATTAAAATATGGCTATACGTATCTCAATGGAGTCTGTCGGCAGCGCAGTTCTTTAGATATCCTTTCGATAACCGACAAAATTCAGCAAAGGTTGCAGAGTTCCTAATATTTACAGGTAAACTGAAATTATTGAACACGGATGAACTGGTATCCTGAAAGGTGCCATTTTCAGGTGGGACCTTTAACTGCTTAGTGCTGGCTGACCGTGAGTAGAACAAGTACCGCTAATGATAAATACCGCCGCACTACGCCGCGTTTGTTGATTATGATGATTATTATGTCGCTAGTGTGAACAAGGCTTTAGAGTCACTTGTTTATTTTACAATTGTAAAATTCATGAATAATTAATAAGATGCAAACCAATCCCAGCTCAGTCTTCAGATCACATGCACAGTACTGTAAATCCCAATAAAATAATTAATTACTCAGCTAATAAGTATGCAGAACTTTTGATAAAGATCTGTAACTCCCATGGGACATACACAGAATCATGTGCATTCCAATTATTGTTTCATTTAATTTCACAAGCACGATAAAATATGGCGTCCGATCTTTATTATCATTTACAATGCCTCGCCGAAGCACAGGCAGCCCAAGCTCTGTATTTGCACCCTAGAGGTCAATGGTATTGGTATATTTCTTGACCTTTCAAAAGCGTGTGATACTGTTAATCATGATATTTTATTAAAGTAGCTATACAAATATGGAATTCGTGGGACCCCATATCACTGGTTTGCAAACTATCTGTCGGACAGAACACAATATGTACAAATTGATGAAGTTAAGTCAAGTTTGTTAAATACTATATGTGGTGTTTCTCAGTGTCAACGCTAGGTCCACTATTATTTCTTTTGTATATTAATGATATGCCTAACTGTTCATGTAAAGTTTCTTTCAGAATTTTTGCAGACGACACTGCAGCCATATTCTATTCTTGTAATAACACAAAAGAATTAGAGTCAGTCATAAATGAAGAATTTAAACATATTTTAAAGTATTGTGATACTAACAAACTATCTGTTAATTTTACTAAAACCCATTATATTCTACTTTCGTCACCTAGGAAAAGATCTACAATTAGCTTACCAGATATAGAACAGAAGGACTACATTAAATACTTAGGAATTTATATTGATAAACATTTAAACTGGGGATCCCAGATCTGCCATATTAAAAACAAAATATCTAAAAACCTGGGAATTATTAATAAACTTATTATCTTGACTTTCAAATGCTGAAACAACTTTATTACACATTGATTTACCCTTATCTGCAATATGGAATCATGAGCTGGGGAAATACTTATAAGACTCAATTGACTAAACTTAAAACTAAACAAAACAAATGCATTCGTAGCATATTCTTTGCCTATAGCAGAGAAAGTGCTATCTCTTACTTTAATCTTCTAGAAATTTTAACACTTGACAATATATTTAAGCTCCGAATCTCAACATTTGGCCACAAAATTTCTACTATTAGTTCAAACACAAGTGTCTTCTCCAGATATGTCTTACCTATATCTGAAATTCATAGTCACAATACCAGGTATACTAAGAATATGAATTTCTATAGACCGCAACCTAAAACTAACTATGGCATGACTACTTTTTGACTTTTTGACATGACTACTCTATCCAAAATATGGCAATCGATCCCCACAGAAATTAAGTGTCTAAGTTACTCTCAGTTTAAGAAACATTACAAAATCTATCTTCTCAAATCACAACTGCCCTATAGTTGTGTGTTAGAAATATGTGTTTGTTGATAATATTATTAGTTAATTAGTTTAATATATTAGCTATTTAGTCTAATATATTCGCTTTAAAAATTTGGTCCCTATCCTTTCCTAGATAGTTTTCTAATCCTAATCCTATAGGAGCTATCGAGGCTTAAGTCAACCGCAGTTTTATATACTTTGTATTTTACTTTGTCCTGTGGCAGTGGTTAACTCGAAAGCTTCGGCTCCTTAACTACTGCACATTCTCCTCCTGTTACTACCACATTTAATACTATCTTTTATATACCTCCTCCTAAATGTTTATCATACTCTTTAAATTGTAATTATCCGTGTAGTACATAGAGTGGAAAGAGAGAAAAATCCTGTAGAGAGAAAAATCCAAAGTGATAGAAATGCCCCATAACCACCATTTCTAGACCCAGAGAAACAACAGGACAATGGCAAACTCTCGAGGTAAGTTTATTTCTTTATCTGAGAATTAAGTGAAATAATGGCTTGATATATATACAAAAGTGGTCACACAGTGCAAATACAGAGCTTGGGCTGCCTGTGGCCGAAGCGGCTTGGCTCGCCATTGTAAATGACCATAAAGATCATCCACTCATATTTTATCTACCACTTGTAAGAGGGGGCCGGGGACATATTGAGAGCCCCCCAATGCCCCCCTCTTATAAGTACATACGGCTTTTTTTATCAAGTTAGTACTAAGTCTATGATATGAAGACGATAACAATATTGAAAAACATGGATAACAGCTGTGTGCGAAATATGAAATATAGGATGGCTTTCTTCCCACGATTCGAAGATTATTCCAAGCTGAATAAATGTTCATGTATTGCTAATAAATTCCCAACAGAAAAGTCACTCTTCATTAAAAATATATGTAACTATATGTCAGTACACTACCGAAAAGGTAATTTTAGCTCTGTTTCTAAGCTTTGCTATTTCTTTAGGATCGGCATAATAACACATGGAATACAATTAAAGAGAGATGTTAGAGCTGAATGGAAGACTTTAGTTACATCTCAAGTATTAGCATTTTCTGTTCAATTATCCTAATGAGGTTTAATTCTTATTTTCCACGACTATTGCCACCGACTTAAGAGACCAATGATTCGTCAATGGCATGGAGTATGGGCCAGACATGTAAGTTATCCACCGTGCATGAGAGCGCATGAGAGTTGAGGCATGAGAGTTGAATGACAGTTTTCTTCAACTCTAATCGACTAGCATGAGAGCGCATGAGAAGTTGAATGAAAGTTTTCTTCAACTCTAATCGACTATGATGCAAATCGGTCAAACGAGCATGAGAGCGCAAGAGAGCTGAAGAAAATTAAACTTTCATAAACTCTCGTGAAAATTTAAACATGTTCAGATTCGATGAGAGTCGATGAGAGTCGATGAGAGATGAGTGTGAGTTTGAACTCTTATCGGCTCTCATGCTCGTTTCACAGGGGCTTTCGCTTGTTTTTAAGCATAAAAAGACTAAATAAACCTCAACCTTCTCCGTCATTCAAACATTACAAATATCATTTTTAATATATAAGTTTCGATGAAATACCAGTGTATACAAAATATGACTTGCTTTCAAGGATGTCTAGCCTTTTTAGTAAGCGATTGAAACTGGTATTTCATCGATAATTATATATCAAACAGAACATTACATGGCCGCTTGGAGATACGGATTTTATCTTCGAGTGTTGATGAAATATCTTACGAATCCTCTATATATATTCATTTTTGACATCGTTAGCTTGTAAAACTCTTGCTTGAGTAATTTGAGGCTTTTTCAAAACATACAGTATCTTGATATTTAAAAAAATAATTTCCTCACTCTAAACTGGTAGTTAAAGCTCCCTTTCAAATTCCCCTTTCAAATTTAAGGATTTAATTATCTGAGAAATTTGTTGATATGCAATTTACGCTATATAAAAATATGGACAATACTGTTTCCGGTAAAATGCTCATAAAAGCAATATGAAATATTCCACTAATTCCTCAAAAATTGGCAAAACACATGTAGTTATAAACGTGTTAATTTATTCTACTGAAGATATGAAACAGTATAATTTCCATGCCGCTAATTATAATTTTACGATTTCGATTCAAAATAATTGTTGACAGCTTGGAGTCAATATTTGAAAGTTGCCGTCGAAGATCTTTATATATGAATTCTGGTTGTACGTTAGCAGCTAAAGGAGGATTGAAAATTGGAATCAATTTATTATAAATCCTACTTCCGAAAGCAAAAGCATGAATGTTTACCAATGCGCCTCCTCGCTCAATAATATTGGAACTACGGAGGCATCTGTATTGACACAAGGACATAACTTGGCTTCCATTTGGACCGATGATTGTAAGGCGTTTAGAAACTCGCTGGCTGATTGTTAGATATTTTGGTTTTTCGGGAAAGCAGGTAAAATGTTCAACTAAAACTAATCAAGGTATCAGTGTTTGAATTGTGTATTCCGTTAAAGTTTGTAGTGTACGTATGTTCTATGGCAACCCAGACCAACGATAGCTAAAATAAAAGTTTCAAGTTTCTTTTATTCTAATTTACTGGTAGGAATAACTGTCGATTGCATGGGTAGCAAAGCCAGTGCATTTATGGTGCGAAATTTCTTCTAGCTCACTGCAAAACAATGTGGAAAATTCCTCAACCAAGATTACTCCAACAGTGATCGAAGGTAAGTGAAATTTGAAAAATTGATTTTGGTTTTCAGTTGCAGGAAGTTGGTGCTGATTTTCGAAGTCATTAATAAAAGCGATGTCTCAATTGATGTTTCGCTTCCTTACTGTTCTCAGTGCGGAAACCATTCAGTCATCAACCTAGCTATTCATTCTTTCTTGCGTTTTCTTCTTAAACTTGTGAGCTTGTGATTTTGTATGTGTGTTCGGTTAGGGACGGACCATTAGATTAACGATGGGGTGGTTGCGCAAATCCCCCAAAAAATATCGAGCAAGCTCTTCTACCGAAAAAAATATATCGAGCAACACAAAAATGAAGAAAAAAATATCGAGCAAGCACTAGCTGTTTTTTGTGTTAGTGCGGGTATTCGCTAGCCTGCTATGCAGACGTATTTTTCACTCATATTAAAATTCGAAGAAAAAAGTAACGTCTGCTTACCCGAGCGCTTAATGAGTTTCCAATATGCAAGCATGACGTCAGCACGTTTGTTTTATTTTTCTGCCCAATCAAAGCAATTGTTAGAATTTTTGTGAATAGGCCATTTTGACGATGTTGCGCACGCATTGAAAACAAAAGCATGTGGCCCGCCAAAAACCAGAATGTGGCCCGCCAAAACTCAATGTTGCATGACAATCTTTTGTTTTCTTGATTGCATGTATATTGTTCTCAATGCGCGCGCAACATCGTCAAAATGGCCTATTGGCGCGCCAGTGAACGCTCTCCTATGATTGGTCAATGACAAATGTATTGTCTGAATTCCTCTTAAATGTAACATACGTCACTTTCCAGGATATGGAAGGTAAAATCTGATTGGTCCATAACACAATGAGGTGTGCATATTGGAAACTAATTAAGCGCTCGGGTAAGCAGACGTTACTTTTTTCTTCGAATTTATGAGAGTGAAAAAATACGTCTGCATAGCAGGCTAGGTATTCGCACCCAGATATCAAACAGGAGTCTAACGCGTAGCCTTAGGGGTGGCAAGCAAGAGAGGGGGGTGATAGGAATGGAAGAGATCGAAAGAAGCTGGAACAGGTGTAGGCCAAAATTATAGGTTTTTGTTTTATTGCGGGCATTCGCATCAGACCTAAAACAGGAATCTGATGCGCAACGGATATTAAACAGAGGAGTCTAATGATGGAACTAAGGCTGCCGGGCCAGGAAATAGGATGATGGGAAAGAGATTGAAAGAAGCTAGGACCGGTGTTGGCAAAGTTATTTAAAGCTGAAATGGCGGGGAATGAATCGAAAGTGAAAACGTGCGAGGGATATTATGGTGAAAGAAATGCGAAGTAAAATTTAGCAAGGACCAATAGACGAAGCATAAGGGCCAGGTTTTTATGTTATTGCGGGTATTCGCACCCAGACATAAAAGAGGATCGAGTCTAAATTGCAGCCTTAGGGGTGGCGGGCAAGAGAATGTTTTTTTGTGTGTGTTAAATGCGGGTATTCGTACAATACATCAAACAGGAGTTTAATGCACAACCTTAGGGGTGACCGTGGTATATAATCAACTAAAGTCGATTGAGGTATGCTAATCGCCGTGAAAAGCGAGTAGCAGCTGATGTTTCGAGCGCTAGCCCTTCGTCAGAGCAAAAGAGGGAATTGTGGATGGGGAAACGGTTTATGTAGTGTTGAGTTCATTATTACCTCTGAAGAAACATGTACTCGGATCAATTGGGATCAAAGAAAATTGCGCCAATGCATGATTACCGCTGAGGTAATGCGCTCGGATCAAAAATTGCACCAACAATAGAAATGCTAATAGTTGTAAACAGGAAGTGTCGATGAGTAAACTAAGGAAACATGCTGATCTAAGTGTGAGTGAATACGTGAATTCTGAAATTAAATGAACGAAGAGCGTTCATTAATACCGTGAGGTGCCAAAGTACTTAATTTGAAAATAAAGTTCTGTTCTTTGCGTTTACGGGTGTCGGTAGTACCTTGATGAAGAGAAATGCCGCATACATGCAGTGATGTGATTAATGCAATGACCAGGAAGATTAAAGTGATGAGGTACAGGCTTAGCGAGATCCTTGCTGTTAGTGATGGGTCAGGGAACGGGACGATGGGAAGGAAAGAGATCGAAAGAAGCTGGGTCAGGTGTTGGCAAAGATTATAGCTGAAACGGGGGAATGTGGCTATAGAGTAGTAGAAAGGGGGGAATGAAAAGTTTAATAACATATGTTGGTCGTCCTAGCCAGCCAGCCAGCCAAAACAGTCCTCAGAGGTGGTGGGTGTATCGCGTGAACACTTCATCTCTCTTAGATTGACTATTATCATCAATTGTCAAAATCGCTAGAATTGATTATAATCATCATTCTAAGACAAACCCTAACCCGAACTACAAACCAAACCGTAACCATCAGACGAGTTCACTGGTAAACGACGGGTTCTCACTCACCTAGAGCTAGGGTTCACAGGTAAACAAGAAAGGAAGGTAAACGATATAATTTTTTTTGGAGCGCTCCTACTCGGGCTCGAACTCGTAGCCGTTTGCGTGTAGTGCTTGGTAGTACAGACGTCATGACCACTACACTAAGCGCGTCTACCGCCGTTCGGAATTCGACAATTGTTTATCTTTATACTTGACTGGTTTTAACCTCGAGGTTAAATTGAGGATTATGATCATTTCTAGCGATTTTGACAATTGATGATAATAGTCAATCTAAGGGAGATACCGTGTTGATCGCGTACACCCCCTCTCTCATCAGCCCCAAAACGGTGGTGGGTCTCGGGTACAATCCCGTCTC
This sequence comes from Actinernus sp. WN-2022, assembly GCA_030867875.1. Lineage (NCBI taxonomy): Eukaryota > Metazoa > Cnidaria > Anthozoa > Actiniaria > Actinernidae > Actinernus > Actinernus sp. WN-2022. Next base: position 2,706,050 of record JAOWCC010000577.1, on the reverse strand, counting down.
TCATCAGCCCCGTCTCTCATCAGCCCCAAAACGGTGGTGGGTCTCGGGTACAATCCCGTCTCTCATCAGCCCCGTCTCTCATCAGCCCCGTCTCTCATCAGCCCCGTCTCTCATCAGCCCCAAAACGGTGGTGGGTCTCGGGTACAATCCCGTCTCTCATCAGCCCCGAAACGGTGGTGGGTTTCGGGTACAATCCCGTCTCTCATCAGCCCCAAAACGGTGGTGGGTCTCGGTTACAATCCCCTCTCTCGTCAGCCCCAAAACGGTGGTGGGTCTCGGGTACAATCCCGTCTCTCCTCAGCCCCAAAACGGTGGTGGGTCTCGGGTACAACCCCGTCTTTCACCAGCCAAAAAGGTGGTGGGTCTCGGGTACAATCCCGACTCTCATCAGCCCCAAAACGGCGGTGGGTCTCGGGTACAATCCCGTCTCTCATCAGCCCCGTGTCTCATCAGCCCCAACACGGTGGTGGGTCTCGGGTACAATCCTGTCTCTCATCAGCCCCAAAACGGCGGTGGGTCTCGGGTACAATCCCGTCTCTCATCAGCCCCGTCTCTCATCAGCCCCAAAACGGTGGTGGGTCTCGGGTACAATCCCGTCTCTCATCAGCCCCAAAACGGTGGTGGGTCTCGGGTACAATCCCGTCTCATCAGCCCCAAAACGGTGGTGGGTCTCGGGTACAATCCCGTCTCTCATCAGCCCCAAAACGGTGGTGGGTCTCGGGTACAATCCCGTCTCTCATCAGCCCCAAAACGGTGGTGGGTCTCGGGTACAATCCCCTCTCTCATCAGCCCCAAAAACGGTGGTGGGTCTCGGGTACAATCCCGTCTCTCATCAGCCCCAAAACGGTGGTGGGTCTCGGGTACAATCCCGTCTCTCATCAGCCCCAAAACGATGGTGGGTCTCGGGTACAATCCCGTCTCTCATCAGCCCCAAAACGGTGGTGGGTCTCGGTTACAATCCCCTCTCTCGTCAGCCCCGTCTCTCATCAGCCCCAAAACGGTGGTGGGTCTCGGGTACAACCCCGTCTTTCACCAGCCAAAAAGGTGGTGGGTCTCGGGTACAATCTCCCTCCCGCACTATCCGAAAAGTTTGGTGGTGGCGGGTCATACCCCACCCCATAAAATTGGGTCCCTAGCCAGGACCATTGTTTTGACCTCCTCCCTTAAATATTTAGAGTAATTCTGCGGAATAAAAATGAAAAAAGTGACCAGACTCTTTCACGACCGATCCACTAATTAGAAGCATTGGCCATCGTGCATTGTGTGTGACGTAAGAATAATCCATAACAATATAATCTCACGTTGGGTGGAGATTAGCGATTCCGAAATTGATCGTATCCACCGGATTGGAAAGCCTAGGGATGGTAACCGTCATATGATAGTCAAGTTCAAGGGTTACAGGGCTAAAGCTGAAGTTATTAAACACCGCCGCAAGCTGAAAGGGATGAAGGGCATATTTATTAATGAGGATCTCACTGCCTACAACCTAGAGATTTACCGACAAGCTCGAGAAGCGGATCATATTGCTGCAACATGGGCGAGCGATGGAAAGATTTTTGCGAAGTTATATGATGAATCTATTCACATTGTTTGTTGTTCTGACGATATTCAAGAGCTCAGACCAGATGTAGTTGAATGAAATGATTGAACGCCGATCCTTCCGTACTTGGCTTGACACTGAACTATGGATTTAAAGTTTTGTTTTCGTATTCGTTTTACTCAGTTATTTGTATTTCGTATTAGACATGTCCATTTTGTGTTTATCCGTATTTTTTCCTTCCATAACCTGCAGCCAGAGGTAAGATTTAATTATTTTTGTATGATTTGGCCATGGATATTTCGTTAGAATGCTATCGTGCAGCGATTGGGCTTTTTAACTCGCGAACTTTTCGGCTTTTTCATTTTCATGTTAATTTATTTTTGAGTTCCGCGGTGGTATTCGCACTCATGTTGGCATTTTACATTCTAGTAAATTGTTTGTCGTCCGACGTACATTTCAATCCCGGTCCTTCTTCTCAGTATTTTTTTCTGGCTCACCTCAGTAAATGTCCGTAGTCTACTCAGTGAAGATAAATTCGACCAAATTTCTGTTTTCCTAGGTGCCTATAATTTTGATGCTTTTGCTCTCACTGAAACTTGGCTTAATTCAAATGTTAATGACCTACTGCGCATGAATGGTTACCATTTACCCTTAATTAGAAATAGACCTAGGGGCGGGGGCGGGGGTGTTGCTCTTTATCTGGCCAATTGTCTCGCTTTCAAGATAAAAATTGAGACTGAAACACCTGATCTTGAATTACTGTGGTGTGAAGTTATTTTGCCTAATTCGAGGTTTCTAATTGGTGTTTGTTACAGATCTCCTAATTCCGACATGGATTATTTCTTGGCCCTTTTGCAGGAAAGTCTCGATCTAATCAAACGTTCAGATTTTACTGCCATTGGGAGTTATTACCGGGGATTTTAACGCACATTTTATTCCCGATGACCAGTCTTCTACTAAAGCCGGTGTCGATTTTGCTAGTTTTCTTAATTCTAACAATTTATTCCAGCTAATAAACGAACCGACTCCAATCACTGCCACCAGTGAAACTATTTTAGATTTAGTCATTACCGATTCTTCTGGGTATTGTGTCAGTCATTTGATACTTAGCCCGCCTGCTAATTGTGACCACAATGTTATTGTTGCTAAATTCAATTTGACTGTTTCTCGTCCTAGGGCATATAAACGTTCTGTATGGAATTTCAATTCTGTTGACGCGGACCTCTTAACTCATACACGACTTTCATAATGGCCGCCTCCTAATTTGCATAATTTGAAAGTTAAATCTGTAGGGGGGAAACCAATGCTACCACATGAAATATCACATTAAAACTTGTTTTGAGTTTTAGAGCAATGTGGAAAATTGCTGTTGAGCTATAAGCATTTGTAATGCAGCAAAACATGAAAGCGAGGCTATAAAGGCTTCCTTTGTTTTTCTCATACAAATCTCTCTAATTTCAACTGACGGTAACTTCATTGCTTTATAAGCTACAGCACTCAACTTTCACAAGTTCGCAAATGTCGACATGCTCTTTCACATGGCAATGTTCATATTTTCTATACATGTGGATAAACTACCCAAACAGGAAATCACATATGCAAATTAGGAGGCGGCCATTATGAAAGTCGTGTATTCTCTCAAGTCCTTTAACTGGGACGCTCTTTTTGTTAATATTAAATGTATGGACTCTTTTTATGACACTTGGTTTTCAGCTTTCCTTTTAATTGTAAAAAAAAAAAATCCTTTCCGTGAAGTTACTATTCGACCCAATGATAAACCCTGGATGAACAGTATAATCAGGCGCTCAATGCATAGGCGAGACAGATCGTTACGAAAATTCAGTCTAACAAAACTTTCTAGCGACTGGAACCTTTACAAAGCTTAACGAAATCTCACTGTTAGTATTATTCGGAAAGAAAAGGATTTATATTTCTCGAATCTAAATTCTGTGTTAAGTGATCCTAGTTTGAACGCAAAAAAGTGGTGGGGAGCAGTTAAATCTTTATATGGCGCCAAAGTGTGCTCTCTAATTCCACCACTAAAAGAAAACGATATTTTTATCTCTGACTCTAATGATAAGGCTAAATTATTTAATGATTTTTTTGTTACACAGTCTACTCTGGACCCACAACACCCCGCTCCTCAACTAGTTGGTCACTTTTCTGATTCGTCGCTCTCTTATGTTGTTGCTAGTCCTGATGAAGTTCTAAACCTTTTCAAAAATGTTGACATTTCCAAAGCATGTGGCTATGACGGGGTCGGGAATCGTTTGATTAAACTTTGCGCCCAAGGCCTTTATTCTTCTTTTACTAAGTTAATCAATTTGTCTTTTTCTCTTGGTCAATTTCCCAAACAGTGGAAGCTAGCGAATGTTTTGCCCATATTTAAGAAAGACGAGCGGTATCTCAAGACTAATTACCGCCCTGTTTCCCTGTTACCTAGTTTGTCAAAAGTTTGTGAAAAAATCGCTTTTGTACGTCTCTATAACTTTTTGGTAGAGATTGGTTACTTACACCCTTTTCAATCCGGTTTCCGACCTGGTCACTCTACTGTTTTACAACTTATTTACATCGTCCACCAATTTACCGCTGTTTAGAAGAAGGGAAGGAAGTTAGAGCTGTTTTTTTAGATATTAACAAAGGCCTTTGATAAATTGTGGCATGATGGTTTGATAAGTAAATTAAAGTATCTTGGAATCAAAGACCCTTTCCTTAAATGGTTACAAAGTTAACTCTCTGCATGGTCGTTCTCAACGTGTAATTATAGGAGTCCACTCGAACTGGAAAAACGTACCCGCCGGCGTGCCTCAGGTAGTGTGCTTGGACCTCTCTTGTTCCTCATCTATATTAACGATATTACTAACAACGTTCAATCTGAAGCTTTTTTATATGCCGACGATACTATGATTTTAGATATAGTCGATAAGGCGTCTAAGAGGCTAAATATGTTAATAAAAGGTTTAAAGTTCTTGTTGAATAGATCTACACTTAACACCATGTATCTTTCCTTGACCGCTGTTAGAGTATGCTGATTTGTTATGGGATGGTTGTATCCAGAAGTGTAGTGATGCTCTCGAGAGCATTCAATTTTATGCAGCTCGTTTAGTCACGGGCGCCATTAAAGGAACTAACCGCCAGTCCCTGTTAGATGAACTTGCCTGGGATACACTTAAAACAAGACGTCATATTCATAAACTTTCGGTATTGCCAGTTTCTGAGATCACAGATCTAGTTATTCCGCACTCCGTAATAGCGAGAACATATTACTTATAAGTTGCTCCACATCTAGATTTCAAAACTCCTTTTTTTCTTCTTTTATTTCCGGATGGAACTTCCTGGCTCTCTATAAAAGGAATTCTTCCTGTTTTGCTAAATTCAAAAATTCAGTTAATAGGTTGTTGTCAAAAGGGAAGTGCCCCAAGCTCTTTGAAATTGGTGCTAGGTATCCTTCTGTTTTGCAAACTAGACTTAGGTTGAAAAATAGCACCTTAAACGACGATCTTTTTCGCCATAATTGTTACCCTCTCCTGTATGTGAGTGTGGATACCAGCGGGAAACTATCAAACATTACCTGTTACATTGTCCCCGTTTCGAAGCCCATCGCTCTTGTTTACTTACCTCGGCTGCAGAGTGCCTAATGAATTTCTGGTCTAATTCTAACGAATCTGACAAGCTAATGTTTTTACTTCGTGGATGTACCAATGTTGACTTTAATTCAAATTGTAAATTATTCCTTGCTGTTCAATATTTTATTTCCGCTACATCTCGCTTTTCAGTTCATATGTAATGTTATCTATTTTCTGTTGTTTCTGTTTCGCTCCCAACTTCCTCTGTTGACGGAAATGTATGCAATAGTTGTACGAGAGCCTCCCAGATGAGCTTCTGCTCTTGGGGCAATTGTATGGAATAAATATGTTTTTTTTAATCCATAGCAATAGAACCTACAACCAACGCTGGTGAACAATGGCTTTTGCTTGATCTTGCGTCACTCGACCAAGACCTCAAGCTGCGCGGTCGTGAAACAAAATGCGTTTAACTTTTTTCTTTTTCTTTCGTCCTCAATTTTCAGCTAGACTTTGATAATAAATAAAACTAAAACGGGGTTAGGGGCACTTTATGGCCTCTTTTGTGCTTTACGATTTTCATAAATAAATGATGACGAGCATGAGTAGTGAATCAATTCACTATTTTCACCTGCTGGCCACCTTGGATTCAAAGCGAGGCAATCCTTTGTTTTTGCCAGCTTAGCCTCGTAGTGAGAGATAGTCAAAACGAGGGTAACCTGGCAAAAACAAAGGATTGCCTCGCTTTGAATCCAAGATGGCCTCCAGGTGAAAAGAGTGAAAAGACCAAGTCAGCTTGCCTGTTTGTTGTCCCATTTCAGACCACGTGACTTTTCCCTTGAGTAATGGTTTTATGTTTTTCTAGCGTGTCCCAACAGGAAATGTACCAATTTTTATAATTGGAAAACAAAGCACTGAATCCTCTGGAGAAATATCACGTGGTCTGAAATGGAGCAACAAACAGGAGGCATATCCGGGCCATCCCTTCATGTAGGACGACACGAATTGCTACCAAATTGTATTCTATTGTATTGTATTGTATTGTGTTGCGTTCTATTGTTGTATTGAATTGTATTCTGTTGTATTCTGTTGTATTTTTGGTAAAAATTCGTGTCGTCCTACATAAAGGCATTGCCCATATCCGGCTCCCTTAGCACAAACCCCATGTACGACACACAAATATGTTAGAACTCCATGAACCGCTATACATGTATTCACCTGTTTCTATGTGGCTAGAGTTAAGGCCACTCAGGGCCTTTTGTTTTATTTTATTTTACACTAGCATTGAAATAAGGTTACACTGAATCAGCACTTGCATTAATTACTCGGGCCAGGCCTTCGGCCGACACGTGTCTTAAATCGCAAGTGTTTATTATTATTACTCGGGCCAGGCCTTTGGCCGGCACGAGTCTTAAATCGCAAGTGATTATTATTACTCGGGCTGCCTGTGGGCAGGCCCGAGTCTTAAATCGCAAGTGTTTATTACTCGGGCTGCCTGTGGGCAGGCCCGAGTCTTAAATCGCAAGTGTTTATTAGTAATTTTATTTTCCAAGTCGAGGTATTTCGCCCCCAACCAATCAGCTCACGCTGTTCAAGTAGTTCAAGTGCACACACTTGAACACCGCGCCGCTTTGACGCCGCATAATGTCGAAAAGGTCAACCGGAAGCCACAGACTGCGGATAGAGTTTTTACTCTACCTGAGGACTATAGCAAAGCTGAAACAACGTGTATATAGTTTTAAAGGTACTATATTTCGGCTAGCCAAACTAGCCTTCTTCGGGTGCCTAGATGTTGTAAGTGGAGAGTTCTAAAATAGGGGCTTTACCTTGGTGTAACAACCTCACAGACTGCGTCACAAAACTTCCTTTGTTATAAACTATGAATAATTTGGGACTTAGAATATTTCCCGAGCACACGAAGCGGCACTTATAAATTTTACAAGGAATTGGGGAGCCTCTACTTGAAAAAAAAAATCACTACGCTCAGCGTAGGAATCGAATCCAGGAAGCTAAGATTTATAGAACGACTGACACAATCCTACCCAAACAGTAACCGCTAGACCACGAGTGACGAGATTATTGGCGCATGCTTAACTTTCGTTAGTGCTGTTAAACGAGAATCCTCTCACGAGCGAGGAAGGCTTCGAACAGTTCCCTTTATGTAACTCTGTAATATACACCACGGACAAGATTAAATTTTTGTGAATGACGATAATTTAGCTTTTAATTAGAGATAACCAACATGCATTTCAGTTATGAACACAGCAGATAAAGTTACACAGAGGCACACGAATTGACCACGAATACAATTAACATGACTGTAGAAAGAACAATAGTGAAATATAGTGGCAGCTCTATCGGCAGGATGGACAGGATACAAATTATGATATGAGATAAATATAAACATTGAGACAATCATATTTTGTACTCGGAACCTCCAGTACAACAGAACAGCAGACTGTAAATTGTAGACGTGTGTTACATGAATAAGTAGTGTTTACAGTAAAAGGTGGAGAGTTCTAAAATAGGGGCTTTACCTCGGTGTAACAACCTCACAGACTGCGTCACAAAACTCCCTTTGTTAACTATGAATAATTTGGGACTTAGAATATTTCCCGAGCACCCGAAGCGGCACTTATAAATTTTACAAGGAATTGGGGTGCCTCTACTTGAAAAAAAATATTTCACTGCGCTCAGCGTACGAATCGAATCCAGGAAGCTAAGATTTATAGAACGACTGACACAATCCTACCCAAACAGTAACCGCTAGACCACGAGTGACGAGATTATTGGCTCATGCTTAACTTTCGTTAGAGCTATTGTATTGTATTGTTAAACAAGAATCCTCTCACGATGCATGGTTCGGTAATATGTTCTCTCGATCCGTTTCGCACAGCTGGACAGTTATACCCACAATCCATTTCGGTCTGGGAATGTCGTTTGTTCGGGACAACCTTTTGTGAAATAGCCGTATATGCAAATTTACTGAAGTAATACTCCATTTTATTCATTAAAATCAACGAAAACAATTTTGTAATCTGGCTGGATGGAATCGCTATCAGTTCAATAAGATAGTCAGTGTCTATAACTGAATCGCAATACCGGAAAACGAAGAGAAAACCAAAAAATTGATGTAAAAAGCGGCTTTAAAATAGTGGAAAAGTTTAAGAAAACCGGGAAGAAGAAAATAAAAAAAATCGCGGGGATCAAAGGCAGGGTTTAGTTGGCACTTTCAGGACCGAAGCGCGGGGGAGCTGATCATTGAGTCACGTGACTCAAAAATAAACTATCCGCGGCGAGGACAGACGTTTGCTCTCTTACTATATCTATATATGGTATTCGGATCGTGCGGACCGAAGCTCCGCTATAATTGGTATGGTTTACTAATGTGTTTTCACATAGTTTAGGAACCATTCATTATTTATGGCCTTGGGGGAGCGGCTAGCTCCATGGAAGTACCAATGAACTCTGAACAAAATAGTAGAGTTCAGGGAGGTGCGGAGGATGGGGAACAAGGTATTCCAAATGTTCTTTGGGAGAGCCGGGCTGTTACAGTTTGCGTCGGTTGACAACTTAAAGCTTCGGCCAAGCTATCGAACAATGTTGCCGTTGTACGATCGAACTTTGCTCGATCCAACATTGTTCGGTAGTTTGTCATCCCATGTTAGATTGCATGATCTAACTTTGCTCGATCCAACATTGTACGATAGTTTGTCATCCCATGTTTAATAGATTGCACGATCCAACCTTACTCGATCCAACATTGTTCAATAGTTTGGCATCCCATGTTAGATTGAACGTTACAACCTTACTCGATCCATTATTGTTCAATAGTTTGTCATCCCATGTTGGAATGCACGACCAACCTTACTCTATCCAACATTGTTCATATAAGAAAATATAAGAAAATTGCTTCAAAATTTCCAACTGATGCCAACTGGACTAAATATAAGTTCTTAAAAAACAATGTAAATTATGCATTCAAAGCAGCTAAAATAGAATACTATAACAGCTATTTTAAAGAAAACTATGGCAATATCAAAAATACTTGGAAAGGAATAAACAAGATTTTGGGGAATGAATCTAAAACCACGATAATAAATAAACTTGAGGTAGGGGATAGCACATATAATACCCCCAGAGATATCAGTGCTACCTTAAATAAACATTTCTCAGAAATCGGGCCATCTCTAGCCTCAGAGATCCCAGACACGCCTTCCAAGTTCACAGATTATATCACTCCTACAGAACATACTTTCAATTTAGAACATATTTCGAGTGATGAAATACTGAGATTAATTAATAAACTAGCATCTAACAAAGCCAGCGGGCTTGACAATATATCATCACGTCTTCTGAAGGAGGCTGCGCCGGTAGTTACCAAGAGTTCCTAAGGAGAGGAATCGCTCACTTAATTAATTCATGAAATGACCATATAAACTAACATAAATTAGCAGTGGTTTTAAAATGTACAATTTTGACAGCATTTGAGCGACGATGGTTGTTTAGTGTAGTGGTTGCGACGTTTGCCTTACAAGTAGTCGGCAGCGAGGTTCGAGTTCCAGAAAATCTCTCAAATTTTTTTTACCTCACCATTTTCTTCAGATTTTTTTCTTGAGAACCCTAGCTCTAGGTGGGTAAGATCTTGTTTACTGACCGGTTAGGTTTTTTTTATTTTTCAGGGTAGGATTTTAGTTAGTTTATATTGTCATTTCATGAATAAATTAAGTGAGCGATTCCTCTCCTTAGGAGCTCGTGTAGTTACCCACTCTTTAACTTTTATAATCAATTCTTCAATCATTAGTGGAATTTTTCCAAATGAATGGAAGCTTGCCAGAGTTTCCCCAATATTCAAAGATGATAGTAAGACCGACCCTAACAATTATAGACCAATTTCGGTTTTACCTATCGTGAGTAAACTAATTGAAAGAATTGTTTTTAATCAATTTTATACATACTTAAATGATAACAATTTATTAACTGAATCACAATCAGGCTTCAGACCCCTGTTCTCTACAGAAACTACTTTATTGGAAGCCACAAATGATTGGTTTGGAAATATTGATAATAATCTCTTAAATGGTGTAATATTCCTGGACCTAAAGAAGGCTTTCGACACCATGAATCACTCTATTCTACTACAAAAACTTGAGCTTTATGGTGTCAATTCTACATCTTTAGGTTGGTTTAGATCCTATCTCACTGAACGCAAGCAGAAAACCTTAGTTGATGGAGTGTTATCAGATTATTGTACCTTGAGCTATGGAATCCCACAGAGATCAATATTAGGTCCTCTATTATTTATCCTATATATTAATGATCTCCCGTCTTGTAATTTGTTCTCTAAAACAAGAATGTATGCTGATGATACCACCTTAACCACCACAGCTGAGGATCCTAATCTCCTCCAACTTCAAATGAATCATGATATGAACATTATTCAATCATGGTTACAAGCAAATAAATTAACACTAAATATTAAGAAAACTAAATACATGCTAATAGGGAGTCATTCTAAACTTTCTCAAGTACAAAATAACTTTAAAGTTGAGATAAACAATATTCCGCTAAAAAGGGAGGTAGTCTATAAATCCCTTGGACTCCTTATAGATGAAAACCTAATCTGGGACTCGCATATTGATGCAGTTTCAAAGAAAATATCTGCGGGTCTTGCAGTTTTAAAGCGTATAGGTCCTACTATACCTTTTGAAACTCGATTAAGCATGTACAAGGCATTGATTTTACCATACTTTGATCATTGTAGCTCTGTTTGGGGAAATATTGGCAAAGGACTATCTAATAGACTCCAACAACTACATAACAGAGCAGCAAGGATTATTACGCTCTCAAATTACGAAACACGATCTAGTGACTTATTGGATGAGCTAGGCTGGGAAAAACTGGAACATAGGAGAACTAGACAACTTGCTATATTAATGTATAAAATCCACAACAATCTTTCTCCATTATATCTGAGAAAGATTTTTAATAATACTTCTAATGTCCACTCCTACAATCTGAGAAATTCTGAAATTAACTTGCATATTCCAAGACCTAAGTCAGAAGCAGCAAAATGTGGCCTTCACTATAGGGGGTCTGTCCTCTGGAATAAAATCCCTGTGGAAGCAAGAGATCAAACTAGTCTAAATGGTTTTAAATCACGCCTATTAAATAAGACAATATTTGATAAATTACTGTAAATTAAGTTATTCTAGGAAATTTATTGTAGGAAATTTATTGTAGGACTAATAGTAGTAGGTTTTGAATGTATACATAGTAATAATTATAATGATTCTTATGTAAATTTTACTTTTTATTCCATTTAGTATTGTAATTAAGCTTAACTCACGGCTCTCTGGAAGACCATATTTGTGAAGTGACTCCGTGTTAAAATAAAGATTATGATGATGATTGTTCAATAGTTTGGCATCCCATGTTAGATTGAACGATACAACCTTACTCGATCCAACATTGTTCAATAGTTTGTCATCCCATGTTGGATTGCACGACCAACCTTACTCTATCCAACATTGTTCGATAGTTTGTCATCCCCCTACGTCAGATTGTGTTCGTCCAATATTTTTTGCTTCATCAAACGTTGGATACAGTTTTCTTTCGGTCAAACAAGTATCTTCAGTACTGTAACATAATTTGGGCATCAACCTTTCCCTCTCACTTAAAACCTATACACCAATTACAAAAAAAGCACTTCGTATTATTACTCATTCACCCCCACAAACACCTTCCCTTCCCCTATTTAACCATTTTAGCATCTTCAGTATTTTCGAAGTTTTCAAATATCAAATATCATGTGTTGTTTTTTTACATACCCAAAAGCAGTTGCCTTCCTCAATATCCTTACTTTTTAATTTCAATTATGATTTTCACCATTATGTTACTAGACATAAAGATGATTTACATCTTCATCATCACAAACTTATTTACTCAATTCGCGTTCAAGGACCCACCATTTGGAACTCTCTTCCTTTACAACTTCGACAATCTCTAAAAACATATAATTATAAGAAACTACTTAAGAATTATTTCCTTTCTCTCGTATCTCTGAACTAAAATATGTTTATTTAGTTATTTAATACATTGGTACTAGTACTTATATAGTATTTATGTTGAATTAATGTAATAGAAATGCTACTTTAATTGCACCACTCTACCCCTTGTAATATTCAATCAATATTATGATAGCTTCCTCTTTGTTTTATTTCCCATTATTGTGATTAATAACTTTATAATTGTGATTCATCAGTATAGCCTATATGACAATGTAATTATTTTTTTCTAAAGCACTGTACCTTGACCTAGTTGCCAAATAAGCCTCTGGCTTCGGCTTAACATTGTAATTCTAACAATATCATTAATATGAATCATTAAAAAAAAAAGAAAAAAAGAAAAATTCATCGAACAATTCTGTTCGACCAACGAATGCTGTAGCGTCTTCGAATAGTCCAGTTTCGTATTCGAAAATTACCGCTGAATGCAATGAATACAGACAAACGTACGCAGGGTTAGCCTCATTCTGAAGTTAAACATTCATAAATGCCTTCGAGAACGTGGGCTATTCACAACTCTGCGTATTGTTATAGTTTCGTGTTTTGCACTTTCTCGCTGGTATTTAAAGGGGAAAGGTCATCCGTTTATGCGCATGCGCAGTAGAGACGAGATAGATTCAACTTATCCACCATTAATGCGAGCGTGATTCAATCTAAAAGCTTGTGTGGGCCATCAGTCCTCCAAACTTCGTACAGTATTTTAGATGTATATATTGATTAGTTCTATGGCTTTTTTTTTGTTTGATTTGCGAAAATGAGCTAGAAAATTTCGAAAAAAACATGAAGTCAGCCTGGCGTAAACTAACAGTATGTTTGTACTAGTTCGATTTATCGGATGTCATGCACTTGAAAACAATTTTTATAACTTCAAATGAATGTCGATTGTTCACATGGCTATCCTGTGTGAGCTACTGTAGTTATTTGGAATCAGGTAATGTTTGAACGGTGCATTTCGTACACTTTTGCAAGCATAGTGTAGCGCGCTGTTTACTCGTAACACAGTCTGTGAATTAATAACAAGTTTGTTTGTACTAGTTCGATCTATCGGTTTTCAACTCCAAAACAATTTTGATACCTTAAAACGAATTTCGATTGCTCAGAATACTATCCTGTGTGAGCTGCTGTGGTTATTTGGGCATCAGGAAAGTTTTAAACGGGAGTTCAGTTTTGGAAGCATACTGTAGCGCGCTCGACCATAAAATGTTTATTTGCAACTAACAAGTTTGTTTGCACTAGTTCGATCTATCGGCTTTTATGGACTCCAAAACAATTTTGATAGCTTCAAATGAATGTAGATTGCTCAGAAGACTATCCTGTGTGAGCTGCTGTGGCTATTTGGACATCAGGCAATTTTTAAACGGTAATTTTCCTACAGTTTTGGAAGCATTGTGTTTTGACACTACAATGTTTACTTGTGAAAATCATTTGAGCTTTAAATGCTAGCGTCTTTGTACTAGTTCGAACTATCGGCTTTTATGGACTGGAAGTAATAGTTCAAAGCCTCCAATTCGGACTGGACGGGATTTCAAGTCCGCGCAATTATTTCCAGTCCGAGGCGCAGCCGAGGACTGGAACTAATTGCAAGGACTAATTAACCAACATTTGTTGTTTGCACTTTGGGTTTAATTTAAATCGTCCAATGTTTAAATGACATCAATTCGCCTATTAGAATGAACACACCAACATATTAATACAAAATAGCACTGATTAAACGATAGAAAAACAAAGGGATTTGTATAACTTAGATTCAGTATAATTTCACACTTTAGTGCGTTCCCTCTATTTGAAAAAAACAAAAACGAATTGCTCTTAATTAAAGCACTTGTATTGGAGTTTGTTCACCACCGCCTCCTGGGAATGAAAAACTGGATAAAAACAAATCCAAGGTTATAGATTCGATTTGATTAGTCATGGCTTCGAGCGACGAAGAGAGCTTTCGATCTTTGAAACGTTTTAGAAAATCGAAAAGCAGAGAAGAAGAAGAGAAGGAGCTTGCTAACGCCGTACCTCTGTCTACACGGTATAAGAACAAATGGGCTGTAAACGTGTTCGTTGAATGGCGGGAAGGTAGAGAAAACAAAGTCGCTGCGATGGAGAGTACGAGTTTAAAATTATCTTAGGAAGATATAGAAAACCTGGACGAAGATTGGGAAAAAATGATTTCATGCATTGTAAAATGTCTACCAATAAATTGTTGTTGTAGTTTGACTTGTAATTTTTTTTTCTAGGCTTAAGTAGAAGGACTGAACTAATGTTTTCAAGTTGTAGTACTGAATTAATTTTGTTCCAGTCCTAGGACTAGAACAAAATTAATTCAGTCCTAGGACTAGAACAAAATTAATTCAGTCCTACAACTTGAAAATAATTAATTCAGTCCTTTGACTGGACCAGGTTTCCATTATCATCATGTGACCGATTTATAGACCTTTGATTGGTTGGTTTCCTCATTAATTATTCATGTATATGAGATACGTATTTTACAGCTTCATATGTATGTCGGTACACTGGGTGCCAGAGGTTCTACTGCCCTCTCTAGCTAAGTTTAGGATCGACGAGAAGGTTTCTCGTAGATCCTAAACTTTGGCTTAGAGAGGGCAGTACTTAGAACCTCTGGCACCCAGGGTACGGTAGTATTCGGTTGATCAGAAGACTATACTCTTTGTGTTCCTGTGGTTTGTTGGCATCAGAAAGTATTTTTAATGTGCGTTTTGTTCGATTTTCGTGCAGTGTTTGGACATAATTCGCTGATATCAGATTTTATGCAAAATTGTCCAAATCAAGCATGTTCAACATTCTAAGAACAGAACTATTTGTCCAAATGTTATCATATCCAACTCAACTTCTTCCTCCATCGACTCTGAAGCCATTGTTACAACATGGTTCCCTAATACAGGGCCGCCAGGGTACTACTTCATGTAGCTGTGACAATAGCCTAAATTAGCCTAATAGGCCATTTTGACGATGTTGCGCACGCATAAGTAGAACAATAGACGCGAGCTGCTAAGACTCGTTCTGGTTCACCAGCCTTTTGTTATTTAAAACAGTTAGCCATTGTTCTAGCTGCGCGCGCAACATCGTCAAAATGGCCTATTAGTGATTAGCTCTAAAACACCCAAAATTAGTGAGCACCCGTTGTTGACGGTTAGGGTGTTTTTTAAAATGTAGGGTCAGGGTTTTAAAAGGGTTTGGGACAGTTTGTGCAGCTACATGAAGTACTTGCCGGCCGCCAGCCTTCAAAATGCTACTACAAATCTTCCCCTTAGCTTTGAGACCTTCTCACGTACGCTCGCTCAACCGGGAAGATTTTGATATGCTAATTATACTTTCTGCATGCCTACTGCGCATGACTACCAGGTGACCATGCCCTCAATCTCGTACCCAGATCCCATTTGTTTCTTACTGCGCATGCTCGACGAAAAAATAGGGCTCTGGAATAATCCGATTCCGGAAGTCCGCGAATCACGGACTTCCGTTGACTCTGTGCATGCTTATCATTACGTCGATTCTCGCACAGCGCCTCAGGCCTAGGTTTTGGTTTGGATTTGGACGTTCACCCGGTATCTTGATAGTGATCTTTTGCTTGCTAGTGTCAGGGCAAGCCTTAGGGAGTCTCTTTCATCTTCTGCCGTTTTTAGGTTGGATTTTAAGGCTTTATTTTCATGCATTTGGCTCGTGTTTCTTTATCGTGCGATCGATATCAGACATCACAGATTCATGGGGATCGAAAACTCGCTGAAATCGCCTTACCTGAGCCAGATGACCAAACAAACGGCAACGGAATACACGGTAGAAGGAAGTCAAGGCATTTTTACTTACGATTCTCTCGTATTTTAGCTCCTTGAAAGCTGGAGTTCGTTACATTCCCATACAAACGCTTATATTTAAGCGATCAGCGCCTGTTCACAAGTTTACGAAATCGGAAAACGCCACTTCTGCCTATAGAGCACTTACGAACATTGTTGTTAATATGGGAATGTATAGTATAACCTATCTGTTACGGTAAATCCCTCGGCTGTATCCAGTTGAGTTCGATTTTCGAATTCTGAGAATTCATGTACTGTGTGTGATGTGTGTGTGCAATGAAGTGATATGAACTCCCGAGTGGATACAAGCAAATATCTAAGAATCCCTGATTTTTTTTAGCGGCATCCATTTAGGTAAAATCCAACGGTTTTTAGCGTTTAGATAACCCGGCCCTAATTTCCAATGCCTTTGTTCAAATAAATCAACCCTCCAGAAATGCTTTATGTTTGACTTCCGGTGAAATTGCATTGTTCAGAACAGCCAATCAGAATATAGGAAAATCAGATTATTCCAGAGCCCTATTTTTTCGTCGAGCATGCGCAGTAAGAAACAAATGGGATCTGGGTACGAGATTTCCATGCCCTTTAAGCTAACCCTGCGTACATGCGTCTGTATCCATTGCATTCAGCGGTAATTTTCGAATACGAAACTGGACTATTCCAACAAAGTTTTATCGATAAGCACGACATTCCTACACAGTTAGTCAATCAGGGCTCGCTATTTTACTTTCGTATTAGCGCTATATTTTCCTTTCTTTGCTTTTGAAACCCCAACGTGCATTTTCATCCAACAAAGTTGTATCTTGTTATCCAACTCCCTCTGCGCCCCGAAATCCTAATGCCCGCCATTTTGTAGGGCCCCAAAATTCAGATCTTGCGAAAATCTCGTAAAAAATAAAACAGATTGACTTGATTTATTGTTGCTTAATGTATGTCGGTGACTTTTGAAACTGAAACGAATGGCACAATGTACTCATTAGACTTATTGTTGCCTAATACTTTTGAAACTCAAACGAATTAATGGCACAATGCTGAACACAATTGAAACAAAAGATAATTAGGCGGCTTCTTTTGATCTCATTAGGTTCGGCACGTGAGTGGAGCGGTCTCTGAAACGACCCTAACAGACATGTGAACAACTCGTGGAAATAAAATGTACTCTTCCGTTTCATCTGCTCTTATTGAATTTGCCAGTGAGATATTTATGTGAAGCTATTACTGATCAGGACCCGCGTCCTCAAAGCCGCTTAAGCTAATCCAGGATTAAGGAAAATCTTTATTTCGATTTGCTAACTCATGGACTACTCAGACTACTGATTTGCTAACTCATAGACTACTCAGACTACTGATTTGCTAACTCATGGACTACACAGACTACTGATTTGCTAACTCATAGATTGTTTGTAATAAGTAGTACCTCTCTACTTGTAATCTTAGAATAAAGAAAGACTCTTTTTACCAAGATTCTCGGCTAAAATTTAATTGGCTTCGAGGAACTCAGGCCAGAAAGGAAGAGGAAGAGTTAGGAGATAAAAACAAATGGGAAGTGTTAAATATTTTGTCTCAGGTTTCCTTTTCCTTTTTAAATCGCGATTCACTCGTCGTCGGTGTACAACTTAAATAGAAAACCGCTTAAGCAATTATCCTAAATGAATGTTAGGAAATCGTTATTGCGAGAAAATAGAAATTATGTTGCGCCTTTTTTTATAAGATAAAGCTTTGGACAAGCGAGGAAACATTGTTCAGGAAACACGTGTGAATTCCAGTGTTTCCCAAAATGTTTATCCTTTGCCGCACGCGAAATACCTTATTTACTTTAAATTGACTTTCCCTCATTAGTTATTCATAGCATGACCTATCCTGCAGTTTCCTGTGGAAGTTAGTCTCTGTATATCAGTTCAGTATTTTAGTGTCTCAGATGCGACCGGTAGGAAATCCCCTCTTTACCAAAACCCCAAAACGCCTGCATTGCTCCTACATGTAGACACACTGACTGTCACTTTATAATTTAGATTATATTTTCGCATACTAAGGCATATTTTCAATTTACGATTTCTTGCACTTACAGTTACTTTATAAATTGTCTCATAAATATGGGCCAAGGTTTTCGCAAAGTTATTAAAATCCGAAAATGTAATTTGCGAAATGAAAACAATAGAAGGGTATATGCATGAGCGTGTAATCCTAGTAGAGACTAGCTTTCAAAACACAATACGAACTTGCGTCAATATGAACGTCGTGTTTCTTTTCCGTTTCAGCCGTAATTCAACAAGGAAGAAGTGAAAGAAGCCTTTAATTAAGCAGCTGTCTTTCAGACCTCAACATGGCTTTGCTTTTCATCTTTCTTCTTCTCTTTTGGGGACATTTAATCAGCACAAATAATGGGGAGTTTTTGCCAAGTCCAGTAGGTAAGTAAGTAACCAATTTCTTTTCCACGATTAAGTTGGGGTTTTAAATCGTATTTTTGTAAGGCATTCCTAATCTATGAACTTGCCGAACACTCACCGAGTAAACTTGTCTGATTGATTTATTTGTCTGATATTTGAGCGATAAGTGTAACTGACATGAAATCTTTATCAATTTTCGCAATTTTGTAAACGACTGAATCTAGTAAATGCATACTAAAGGAAATGATATCGCTGAATTATTGTGACTGATTATCAACGGTTCAAATACATGACTGATCTAAACCAGTCCTCTCGGTTAATGAAAGAAGGAATGCTTCGGTAGAATAACCCAAACAGGAATTGGTGCTGTTTAAATAGCTCAGTGAGTAAAACCAACTCCAAGAAACACGTAAAGCTTCACAATGCTGATATTTGTACAGATTCAAAACAGATTCTGTGATAAAAATCTTTAAGACGTTTTACATAATTCCTGATCGAAAGCTAAGGCTCCGCGTACGAGAAAGAATGATACTGATAGATTCAGCCCAATCGTTTTGCCGTTGGCGCCCACTAATTAACAGGTACTAACTGCAATTAATTTGCTCCGTAATCTGTTGAGTTATACGAGAAACATTTACGAACTCATCAATACTTCTTTCATTTCGGAAATCAACCCACTGGAAGTATATTTCAAAATATGAAATTTAAAAGTACATTTTAATAACAATGCATGACCAAACACCAACAATGTTATGATATGTCCTTGTATAAAGATAAAATTAAAGCTTTCATATCATGCACCCCATTTGAACAAAAAATCAACCGAGACGAGGCTAATGGCAACAACTATACAAAAGTATTAGAATACAAAGTTTTGTCACTGCTTTGGTTTAGAAACTGAGTAACGAGGGTCGTTATTTTCGGTTTTAGCAGCATTTTCATATAAGTATGGTCGTTATTTTCGGTTTAATTTTAGCAGCATTTTCATACAAGTAGGGTCGTTATTTTCGGTTTTAGCAGCATTTTCATATAAGTAGGGTCGTTATTTTCGGTTTTAGCAGCATTTTCATATAAGTAGGGTCGTTATTTTCGGTTTTAGCAGCATTTTCATATAAGTATGGTCGTTATTTTCGGTGCATGGGTTGCTACTTTCAGGGGGTCGTTACTTCCGGGGAGCTAAAACGCGTACAAAGGCCGAGCTATCCCATGCAATAAAACAAGATTGGTATTCTATATGGCAGAAACTCTACAGAATGATACAAAGGTAAAGTTAAATGTCGTGAAATAGTTGAAAGACACTCGAGGTTAACGAGGGTCACCTACGATTTATGTCCTGCTGCGGCATGATAAACGTGCTGCACACAACTTATGTTTCATTTCGCCCATAAGGTTCGTTACTTTCGAAGGTCGTTACTTTCGGGGGTCGCTACTTTCGGCATTCATTAACTGAACCATCACATTTTATAACTATTTTCGGGGTGTCGCTACTTTAGCTGGAACTTTATGGTATGTATATAAATTACACATCCGCACACCATTCCCCATGACAAACCAGAACTCGACACGTGATTAAAAATACATAGTCAATGGCCGTGGAATTAATGTTAGAAAGCATTGTTTCCTTGACTGCTCTCATGTTTCATTTACCTTTGGTGTGTCTCATTATGCAAGTCTAAAGATCCGCAGGTCGAAAACACTTACTAAATTAATTAGGCTAGGACAAGTTCGCAAAATGAAAACTTTACGATTACTCAACCTACTTTCTGCAGCTTCGCATCTCCTCGCGAGCGTGAGCGTTGTGTTGACATTAAAGCCAATCCTTAGCAACAATACGTGACCACTTTGTGGTTTTACTTGCGTGACAAGCTGCAATGGACCTTATTCGTGAGCGTTGTGTTGACATTAAAGCCAATCCTTAGCAACAATACGTGACCACTTTGTGGTTTTCCTTGCGTGACAAGCTGCAATGGACCTTATTCGTGAGCGTTGTGTTGACATTAAAGCCAATCCTTAGCAACAATACGTGACCACTTTGTCGTTTTCCTTGCGTGACAAGCTGCAATGGACCTTATTCATAAAGACATCAAAGCAAGCCTAGTTGTCCCAGCTTGTCACAAGAAGAGAACAATGTACAATCGATGGCAGAAAAGAACGGGAATTAACTTTAGCTTGTCACAAGAAGAGAACAATGTACAATCGATGGCAGAAAAGAACGGGAATTAACTTTAGCTTGTCACAAGAAGAGAACAATGTACAATCGATGGCAGAAAAGAACGGGAATTAACTTTAGCTTGTCACAAGAAGAGAACAATGTACAATCGATGGCAGAAAAGAACACAAACGGAACACAACAGTGCGGTCAGAAATGTCTTAGTTTCTGTCGTACCGACTCCTGTGTTGCGATCTTTGAGACAACTAGCCTCGCTCTGGTGCCATTGTTACCAGACTTCTTCCCGCCCGGGCAGGACATATGAATAATTAAGATGCATAAATCCAAGGTGAAAAAAACAGGTTTATATAGTGTTGGGAATATGTCATGAATTCTGATCAAGGTTCAGAAGAATCTTATGCCATTGATAAAAATGTCGGTAGTTAATGTCTAAATGAAACGATTTGGCAGTCTGATTAGCTGAGAGAGATTGCATATATCGTTATAATTTAAATTTTCAAGTTAACATTATGATGGCAACATTTTGATGGTATCCAAGAATAAACAGAGAAAATGTGCATATCATGAAAAGTCCTAATTAACGAATATTTATTCACGAAGGCGATCAACACAAATATTTGGATGCGTCAAATTAAACAAACCATTTGATTGGCTCTCAAAACGTGTCTCCCATGACAACGATATGTATATTGCACGGGTGACTCCGTTAGACTGACGTAGTTATTACATCTTTATTTTCCTTACTTTTCCGTCAAAAGATTAAATAGAACTGAAGGGCGCTAGAAAATTGAAAAGCAAATGAGTGCAATGGAAAATGAAAGGGTGGTACGAAACAATGTAAGGCCAGAGTGCTAGAATACTTAACATAGCTTGATTGCTGTTTATGTTTTTCCACAGACAACAACAGGGAGCCAATCATTCTTGATGGGGACGTTATTCTTGGAGGGCTTTTTAACGTCCACAGGCGAAGCAGGACTACGGAAAATGGCTGTGGAAATATTGACGCTAATCCTGGTTACCAGTACTTTGCGTCCGCGATCTTTGCCATTAAAGAAATAAACGATAACCCGACTATTCTCCGAGGAATCAAACTCGGGGCGAGAATCTACGACACTTGCCGAAGCCAAACGATTGGAGCCGACGGTGCGAAGGAAATAATCATATACACTCTACTCCAGAAGGGCAATAGTACACCTCCTCTGGCGGGAGTCATCGGACCGTTCCGAAGTGACGTCGCGGTAGCTGTTGCGAATCTTCTTCGAGTGTTTAACATCCCTCAAGTTAGCTTCGGAGCTACTACCACAGAACTCAGCAATAAGCAGATTTATGGATATTTTCTGAGGACTGTTCCGCCCAATTCGTTCCAAGGAAGAGCTCTTGTTGATGTGGTCAGACACTTTGGTTGGTCGTACATCATGACTGTGTATTCGGTGGGGAAGTACGGGAAGTATGGAATGGATGAGGTGTATAGCGCTGCTAAGAAAACTGGTGTATGCATTGCTTCAAAAATCGAACTACCAGCCTTCCCCACAGACCAGGATTTCAAAAATACCATCAAACAGTTATTAGATGTAAGCAGTAAGCATAAGGGGTCGGTGAATGTTGTTGTGATGTTTTGCATTCAGAGGGACAATACAGGTTTAGTTAGGGCTGCTAAGGAGATATTAACTGATGAGAACCGATTCATTTGGGTGGCAAGCAACTCGTGGGGTGCACGAGAGCCGGTAACAAAGGGAAGTGAGACTGGCGGAGAAGGTGCCATAACTTTAAACTTCATCGAAGGAAAGGTTGAAAGGTTTAAGTCTTACCTTCTGGGACTCACTCCTCAAAAATATAACTCTACGTGGTTTCACGAATTTTGGCAAATGACTATAGATTGCCGCTTGAGGACAGCTCAAAGGCAGTGGAATTCCTCAAAAGATTGCAAGCCAAATGACAAGCTGCCTCATGATTTTGGCATTGCTCCAGTGCGAGTAGCAATGAATGCCGTCTATGCCGCGGCATATGCTTTAGATGACATGCATCGAAATCTTTGCAATGGTCAGCCTGGAATGTGTCCAGCGATAAGTGACCTGAAAAGGGAAATATTTCTAAAGTATCTAAAGAATGTGACGTTTCCCGACTCGGCACTGAATTTTACAGAGAAGTTCAACAGGAATGGGGAGGTGGATGGAAAGTACAGTATTTTGAATTTTAGGAAATTAAATGGAAAGTTCTCGTACCTGAAAGTTGGTAGATGGGGAGGAGTTCTCAAAGCTGATGATTCCATAGAGGGAGGTCCCACAGTAAACGACAGCCTCATATCATGGAAACCGCGCTGGAATAATGCACCTCGGTCATTCTGTAGCAGTCCTTGTAGCTCAAAGCAGATAACACAGCCAGCAATCGCCAACCCGAACTGCTGCTGGAGATGCGATGACTGTGAACCAAAGTTTTACATTTTGAATGATACTTGCAAGAAGTGTCCACTTGGGCATCGCCCGGATGTCAACTTAAGTAGCTGTTACGAGTTGCCTGTTTACTATCCAACACTGAGTGGTGAATACACTGCGATGATTATAACAGCGATCATTGTAATTATCGGAATCATCGGCACTTTGTTCACTGCAGGATTTTTTTTGAAGCATCGTGATAACAGAGTCATCAAGGCTTCAGGAAGAGAACTTAGCATCTTTTTATTCACCGGAACGTTCTTCTGCTACATCTCGGCGCTGTTGTATATGACTAAACCTACTGTTGTTTCGTGTGGGACAAAACGATTCTTCATCAGCATTTCCATGACAATCTGCTATGCACCGGTTCTTCTCCGGACAAACAGGATTTTCCGGATCTTCAAGGCAGCCCAGAAGTCTGTTACTCGTCCGTCCTTGATTAGTCCCACCTCTCAAGTTATTATGTGCTTAAGTATCATCGGAGTACAGGCCTTGATCACATGCGTTTGGTTTCTCTCGGATCCCCCCAGCGTGATGATGGACTACCAGTATGACGACCGAACTCTCCGTGAGTGCGGCATGAACAACACAACTGTAGCCATAAACCTATGCTATAACATTCTATTGATGCTTATATCAACAGGTTACGCCTTCAGGACGAGGAATTTTCCTCGGAACTTCAACGAGGCAAAGTACATAGGCATTACAATGTATATCTCTTGTTCCGTCTGGATTATATTCATTCCATGTTACCTGAACGCCGTGGATAGTATCTGGAAAAGCTCGTTTGCTGCTATAGCCCTTGTTGCTATCGCAACTGTAACTCTCCTAGGTCTTATGGTTCCTAGAGTGTTTCTCGTTCTCCAAGGGGCTACAGTCGGCCCAGAGACTATGACAATGACAATGTCTGGAAATAACAAACACAATGAGATGAATTCTAATGTGTCTGGTGGACGAGCAGGAAGGTATCAGACAAAAGGAGATGATATGAAGTTGAAAGAGGATCCTTCGCGTGCTAGAGCTGACTCTATTCATCCCACAGAGCAGACATAAACGGTACTCAATACCAGACTGAATCACCCGGCTCACCTCCGATTAAGTACAACCATTGTTGATCGGTAATAAGGATTTCCTTAGATGTAGCCGGGGCTGTCATTGGTTGATCCGGGGCACGTGGCAGTTTTCAAAATCCAAGGTATCCAACGCGCAGAATGAATGGTCATTTTCACATCTAACGTTAATTTGTATGTTGTATAGTAATCGATTAAACGCGCGGGAATTTAAACGTTTTGGATGAATTAACAAATGAATAAGCATTATTCTTAATTACTATTCAGCAACACATTATGGCTCTCACGAAGCGTGCCCAAAGCTAAGCTCCGCCTATTTACTTGCTGACCGTACTCCCAATGGATTTCTATTGTTCAATATTTAGGCCGAATCAACATTTGAATGGGATCGTTGTTTTAAGACGCGGCTAACCGTTCCAATAATGTTGTGATAACATGGGTCAACAATATTAGACTGTTTAGCACACTATGTTGGACGAACAGTGTTAGACTGTTTAGCATCCCATGTTGGGCCAACAGTGTTAGACTATTTATCATCCCATATTGGAACAACAGTGTTAGACTGTTTATCATCCCATATGTATCTTGGAAGATGTTGGACCAACATGTTTTGTTAGGCGAAATATTTCATCGATAACAAACTATGGGATGCTAAACAGTCTAACACTGTTGGTCCAATATGGGGTGTTAAACAATCTAACATTGTTGGTCCAAAGGCTGGTTCTCATATGATCGCTGACGATCGCTGACGATCGCCGGATCGTCCAAAATTTGACCAGCGATCGTCAGCGATCATATGTGAACACTTCTAGCGATCCAGCGATCGTCAGCGATCGCGATCGCTGACGATCGCTGGAGTAGAGCAAGGTTCTACTCCAGCGATCGTTGGCGATCGTCAGCGATCGTCAGCGATTATATGAGAACACTTCTCGGTGATCGAGCGATCCTGTGGCATCCCACAATGCAATGTGAAATAGGTATTGTAATTAGATCATTTATTGTAATTTTATTTTTCATAGGAAACCAACGTAATTGGCTAACGCTGTGTTGGTTCTCCTGGCCTCTATGTTTTGTTTGTTGTATATTTTACTTTATTCTATTTTGTATCTTCTATTATGGCCGAAGTAAGTAAATAAAAAATAAAATAAAAAAACAAAAAAAACAATGTTCCCTAGATCCAAACTTCAACGCCATGGCAACGGGTTGTTGTTGTGTTGTTGTCGCTCGTGCATTCACTTGTTTACTCAGCTTCGAACATGGCGGGCTGCAGTACGGAAGAGTTTATGAAAGAGCTGCGCAAATACGAATGCCTTTATAACAAATACAGCAGAGAATATAAAGACAAGTACAAGAAGTTGAATATGTGGACGAAAATCAGTGAAAAGTTAAACATTACACCGGTTGCTGTAGAGGAAAACATATCAGGACTGCGTATGGAAGATACCTCAAACGGAGAAAGAACATTCCGTTGGGTTCAGGAAGAGATTCTGTTCCCATGCCAGTCGAGTTTATGAATCTAGCCTGGCTTGCTGTGCACATCGAGCACAAAGCGTCAGTTTAAAATCTGGGAAATCGGGAACTTGACAGTCCATCCAACTCATACGCACTGGCGCGTAAAACTTGCCAGCGATTATATGTGAACAAATGGTAGCGATCGCCAGCGATCGCGAGCGATCCTTCGGTTGAGTGATTTGGACGATCCGGCGATCGTCAGCGATGGGATGCTAAACAGTCTAACACTGTTGGTCCATTATGGGATGCTAAACAGTCTCATACTGTTGGTCCAATATGGATGCTAAACAGTCTAACACTGTTGGTCCAATATGGGATGCTAAACAGTCTAACATTGTTGGTCCAACATGGAGTATTTAACAGTCAACATTGTTGGAATCAACAGTGTGTTCCATGTTGTAAAAGAATGATCGAACGCCCGGCTTTAGAGAGCCTCATTTGAATATGACCATATGACCATAAGACAATAAACACTTGATGACTCCGAGGGAAACAGCGAGTTTTGTTTCCCCGGGATCCTCGATGTTCCCCGAGACGGAGTTGAGGGGAACATCGAGGGAAATCAAAACTCACTAATTCCCGAACGGACAGTCATTAAGTGATTTGTTATATACTTATTACACAAGTTACGAGCGAGGTTTGCATTGACCGTTTGTCGTCTTCTCTTCGGGAAGCTGCTTTTCAACACAAAACGCTGCCAGCGTCGCTACGGCATTTTTGGTATCGTTTTTTGTCTGTCTTGCACCTTTTTTAGCTACCAATTTATCTCTAAGATGTAAATTGTTTAATTGGAGCTGGTTCCATTTTGAATGCTTTCTTTCGACGAAAATGGTCAGCTTTTGATGAAGATCTAGACGTTTGGGTACACATCAATAGAACTTCACGTGATAAAGAACCTTAACTAGCGTTTTTGAATTTTGGGTGGTCACGTGACCTGTTAACACGAATATCATAGGGGGGAACTCCTTCTAAATTGGGGTTGCGAGTTTACACCAAGTAAACAAGTTACTATATCCAGTATATTTTGATTACTGATTTATACAAACTCACGCTTAGAGAACTTGACTATCGTTTACTGTTAAGGGGATATTCAGCAAAACAGGTCACGTAACATCTCTAACCGTGATTGTTAAATCAATCTTATTTTCATGATCAATTTTGTCCGATGTACCAATTCTTTATAATGTGTTTCTCTTAGCTATGACGTCACTGATCGCTGACGTGATCACCATAAGAACTGCAAATGTTGAGGAAGTCAAACCCAACAAACCTTTAAGTAATGGTCCAGATAAGAACTGTATTGCTCTACGGCAAGGAATGTTAAAAGGTGTTAATTTTCTATTATTCTTTCTCGAAATTTCATTGCATTCGTTGATATAAATCCATGTAATTTCATTGGTTGATAGAAATCTGGACATCGCAATAATGCTATTTCATTCGATATTTGTTTGTGGTTTGAATTTATTTTTGATCAAACTAACTATGGTTTAATTACGAAGAATATCGTGTGTGGGAAAAGTTTTCAAATTTGCGATTGGATTAAAAAATCTGGATGGTGGCATCTTTGAGTTTTCACAGGAAAAAAAGAGCCAATAGCATAAAAAATACTTTATTTTCGAGTTTGGACTGTAGCACTTAAGGCATATTCAAGAAAAATCGTATGTGGGGGAGGCTCATTGCCGCAGAAAATGGATTCTACTACAGTTCTTATCTGTATCATTATTTAAGTTATAATTTTAAAATAGTAACTATTAGTGAATTCGAAGTTAGACAAGAAAACGTCAAATCTTTTCTGGAGGTCTGGTAACAAGGTAGCGGTGTCGAGAATTTAGTGACATTGTTATGTTATTGTAACCAGATATATAGAAGAAAACACGCAGAACTCTCAGAATCGTATAAGAACTGATCTCAAGCAGAACTAGAAGTGATCGAACTCTCAGAACTCTCAAAATACGGAAATGAATCAGTGCTAGTGTAATCTAGGAATTCAACGTACTTGAATTAAATACAGTTTAAAATAGATCTGAAGGCTAGAATTATTATTCAGTCAAAAACTCTACAAGCGGCTGGATTATGCTAATTGTTGCTACATAGCAAATCACTCAATGACTGGCCCTGACGGAATCTCTCGATGTTTCCCTCCACTCTGTCTCAGGGAACATCGAGGATCTCGAGGAAACAAGACTCGCATTTTCCTTCGGGGCCAGTCATACAAGACGCATTGTAGCCAATGGCAATCATTAAGTTCTTATGAATATTCTTTGTTTTGTTACTAAAAAAAATATTCACCAAAACCTCAAGTATATGAAAAGGCTGTATACTTCATGTTCTTTTGTTATTTTATTGTTTGCGTTTATAGACATCATTAAATAACACAATTCTTGGGTTTTAAGAAAGGGGTCACATTTACTCAGCGCTGTAATCAAAATGTTTTTTTGTTAATCTCAGTTTTGACCAAATGTCCATTTAGTCAAGGTTAAGAGGTACAAAGTTCATAAAGTTTGAATCAGAAAAATAACATCATACAAGAACTCAAAAACGTAAAATAAAGTAGGATTAAAGACTTTGTTTTGCGCTATAAGTGAATTGGAAAGATTTAAAGACAAGTTTGTGTAAATTCCTTCACCTTTTATTGAAGCAGGTCCGCAATCCAAAAGACCCATTGTATAAATGGTGTTCAATTTGCATAGGTATTGTCCTGGAGACTTTAGCCTCGTCTTCACGTTTCCACACCAAAGCGTTTTCACATGAATGTGAGACTAAAGATTCCTAAACAATGGTTATTCAAATTGGACGCCATTTCTGCAATGGGTGTATATGTACCAGTGAAAATAGCGGCTTGTGCGTTTAATCATGATCGGAATCCTTTGCGCGTGAAAACTTTAGATGCGTTATAAAATTGTGCTATGAGACACTGCCATATAGGGAAATAAATAATTTTCTAGAGTTGTCTGAATTGAGTTGGGCTCGCGTACCTTCAATTATTACTCTTTGTTTCCTTCGAGATAAATAACTTGCTATCCAGCTTAAAAGAGGGTCCCGAACACCTAATGACTTTAATTTGTGCAGAAGTCCATCGTGCCATTCTCTATCAAAGGCTTTGCTAATATCGAGGAAAATCATTATTGTATCATACCGCTTTTCCAATGACTCATAAATTTGATACACAATATAAATAAGCTGGTTAATTGTAGAATCTCCTGGACGAAATCCAGCCACGCTTTTGTGATTGTATTCCCTTTAGAATGATTGCAACCCCCAAGAATTTCGATATTTTCATTGGAGTTAGAGATTAGATATCTGTTATGATATCTGTCCCTGGTTAGCAACTTTCTGTGTACATGTTCTATCGGTAAGGTATGAACTGAACCAAGCAAGAGTTGACTTCGAGAGACCATAAATTGCCATCTTTTTGAGAACAGTAAAATCGCCTACAAGATCAAATGCTGTTCTAATATCAATCAGAGTCAGTCTAGATACGAGTCCATTGTCTATATTCACGAGAAGGTCGTCAACTATTTGATTAAGGCAAATCCTGATTGGTGTGTGCTGAGCAGTTGATACTCTATGAGGTATGCATATAGACAAGTGTGAATGTGTCTTTCTAGTACCAATAAGTACCCTACCCGTAATCCCCAAGATCGTTGTTATGTCAAAAAGCAACCAGAAATCCATGTATACTGATTGGGAATGGTACGATCAAAGTGGAAAGTTGACTTTGTAAACTTGTTTGAGGCTGCCATCTGTACTAACAAACGATGTATTCTTAATTGGAGACTTCAACTATGATTTGCTTGCTCCAGAAAAGCCTCCAAAAGATGATCAAATCATTACTGACTTGTTGGACGTGTTTCATTAATCATTATTCTCCATGGCGCCTTTCTATCACAACAACCTCGATAAAATAGAGAATTTATACGGTCTGTGAGTTGTTAGTAAAGAAAACAGTTATTTTAGACAAAATGCTAAGCATTTATTCAACTTATTGCAAAGTCGAATGAATTAGATGACGTAAGATCCAGAATCGACCCAGGCTTTTTCTTACGCGGTCATGGGTCAGGAAAGGTAAAATTTTCACCATTTCAAACAAGCCTAGAACATAAAGTATTCCTTGTAAGCCAAACATTTCTTCGCAGAAGTACTCAAAACCTTTAAAATATTCATAGGTATAAAAATCGCAAAAGGGGTTAGGTGCACTTTAAGACGTAAAGCAATAAAACGGTATTTTACGAATAAATCAGAGCAGTAGCGAAATCCAAGTGACTTCTGGCGTGCATACAGGCCTTTCTTACATTCGCGAAAACAAAACCAGGCCAATGACAACAAGAACGAATTACACCGACAAAACACAGCTCGCCGAGATCTTCAATACCTTCTTCGCTAATATAGGAGACTCTGCTGATACGATCGAGGAAAAGGGTTTTGTCAAGATTTTATTGATCACCCTAGTATTAGAGCCATTCTAAAGAATATGCCAGGTGACAACGTCTTCGCATTTACTTCAACAAATGTAACTGTTATCGAACACTTATTGAAATCAATTAATGTTCGCAAGTCCGTTGGCCGTGACCTCCTGCCTCCAAAACTGGTGAAATAATCTGCAATCAGTAATATTTGCTCCTCTAACGTCTATTATAAACCATTCAATCAGTTGTTGCTCATATTCTTCAAGATGGAAAATGGGCCAAGTAACTCCACTCTTTAAAAAGGAAGATGAGCTCAATAAAGTAAATTATAGACCAGTAACTGTGTTACCTGTCTTCAATAACATCTATGAAAAAGTGCTGTCTGCGCAGATGTATGGATACTTCCAAAGTTTACTCTCTGACTTCATATCTGCCTACAGGAAAAACTACAGTTGTCAATCTGCATTACTGCGCTTGGTAGAAGACTGGAAGAAAAGTTTGGATAGTGGTAAGGTTACTGCAGTTGTGTCATTGGATTTATTCAAGGCCTTTGATACCATTCCCCATAATCTCCTGCTGTCTAAGTTAAAAGCATATGGAATAAATGACAGTAGCATTAGCCTACTTAGGAGCTATTTGGCAGATATGTGTCAAAGAGTAAAGTTGAGAGACACCTACTCAAATTGGCATCCAACGACAAGAGGCGTTCCCCAGAGATCAGCACTTGGCCCATTGTTCTTCAACATTTTTCTAAATGACTTCTTCATGTTTATAGAGAAAGTGTCCGTCAGTGCATATGCTGATGACATGTAGCTGTACGACTCCGATATAGACCCTGAAGCCTTGGAATATAGACTTCAGCAACATCTCTTGAAAGGTGACCGTTGGTTTAATAAGAATGGAATGATAGCAAATGCGAACAAATACCAAGCTATGGTATTAGGACAACCTAGACATTGCTTTAGTTTTTCCGTGAAAAAAACACAGCATACCTATTAAAAGCAGTGTGTACCTCCTCGGCATAAACATAGATAATGGATTATTGTTTAACGAACACATATCAACCATCTGTAAGAAAGTTAATAGTCAGGTAGCCGTACTATCAAGGTTTAAGAAACTAATATCCTCGGACATAAGGTGTAAATTGTACAAAGCCTTTATTCTTTCCTACTTTAGATATTGCTCACCGGTATGGCACTTTTGTGGTGTACGCAATAGTGAGAAATTAGAACTTCTTAATAAGAGACAACTTAGAGTTGTACACAATAATTATTCCTCTAAATATGAGGATCTGTTGGATAAAGTAGGATGCAGATCCCTTAAGGACATGCGCATTCAGGACATACTTACAGTCGCTTTTAAAGCCATTCATGGCGAATACACACCAGGTTATCTAAGGGAAATGTTTATATTGGGATCTACCGAACTGGGCTTACGAGGTCATCACAAGTTAGTCGTACCGAGGGTGAACACGACGACGCATGGCCTTCACTCTTTTAGATACATTGCAGCCAAAACCTGGAATAATCTAACAGATCAAATAAGATCCACAGAACTACTAAAAGATTTTAAGACTCTTATCTGCATGTTAAATTTCGAGAATAGTTGTTGTAGATTCTGTTTGTAAAGAATCCTATTTGCATTAGGTACACTCGGTGAAGGGATTCTGCTCTCGGGCGGGGTGTGTGTGTGTATGTGTGTATCCATTGCTTTCCATTTTCTCAAGGGCAATGTATACATATATTTCTGAGAGCATGGCTTCATTACATCGAGTGTACATTGAATGTATTGTGCATACTTTTATTGTATCTGTCTGTGCCGACCGTACTGTCTGTGTCTATCTGCCTCTTTGTTTGTTTGGTTGTTTGTCTATTTGTTTGTTTGTTTGTTTGTTTGGTTGTTTGTCTATCTGCCTCTTTGTTTGTTTGTTTGGTTGTTTGTTTGTTTGTTTGTCTGTTTGTCTGTATGCCTGTCTGGTTGTTTTCCTGCCTGCCTGTTTGTCAATCTGTATCATTCGTTTAGTTGTTTGTATGCATACGGATATTTCGGCAGTGCTCCACATATCATTAGAAATGTATTATTGTAAATTTTAACTTAATATTAATATTAATAGCCATATTATTATTTCATTTCATTATTATTATTTTCTCGGAGATATTAGCTAAGTTACAAGCTACTCTGTAAATCCGAGTTTTTAAATAAAATATATGTATGTATGTACGAAGACTATCGCAAAATCAGTTGAGACTTTCCTTCATATTCGTTAGAAATTGTCTCGGGTACAAGCTGACGGCTTGTGGGACATAACACTGTACATTAACTAAGAGCGGAACTAATTATGGGCCGGGCTGTAGAATTTTATTCCACAACAAAATAAATAGCAAAATAGCCAGTTAATTGAAAAAGAGCAGGGGTTTGGCAATTAAATGGTTTATCCGCAGTTTGAAATGAAATCGCTCTTATTTTCATTACAGGGTCGTATTTTTGAGAAAACAATTGAAACCCGAGAGGCATAGCCTCGTGGGTTTTATTGTTTTCGAAATATTTGTATCCCCCTGATGAAACACGAACAATGAGTATTTGAAATTACTTCTCATGCGAATGGATAAACCGAAAATTTACATACGCTTCTTTTTCAAACATCATTAGCAAGTATTGTTTACCATTCGGACTGTTGTATATAATTATTCAATCGATGGCTTATTATTCTTTTTGGCGGCTTGCAGTGATTTCAACAAGCGTACCAGTAGTGTAGTGGTGAGGTGAAGAGTGGAAGGGCCGAGGTTCGAACTCCAGTGGAGGCACACTTCTGCACTTCTTATATACTTGTTGTTTATCAGTATGTAAGTAGTTAGCGGTTCATGAATATGATGATTAAGAACAGTTTCATCACTAGTGATGAAAATCTGTTCCAAAACTAGTGATTTTCAACTGGTGTTTCATTGGGTTTCCAAACTCATCCACCTGACCAAATGTAGTCCTCTGATTGACTAAAAAGCTCATAAATTATTAATGAGTTTGATAAATCATTTTCAAGCCCTTTGTCATTTGACATTCGCAAGGAAAGTAGAGATCTTCAAATACAGCTAAGCAATACTGGAAACATGAAAACAAGGTAGCAAGAGTATGTATCTCTAGGGATTGAGTGCAAACCATCTATCAGTTTGGCCTTTTGCAGGAAAAAAGTCACGTGCTGATATATCACTAGTTTCAATTACGAATGAATCGAGCTCGTGATCCCCATGGGAAAGGCGTTGCCATGGATGCTGGAGAGCAAGGTGGTGGAAAATAGTATTTACAAACAGGTTTTGATACTCCTACAAATTCCTTAAAATAAATGAAGTCCGATATTTTCTCGAGTATCCTGCGAAAGGATAAATTCTGCCAGCAGAATTTCGAGCATAATAAGAATACTCGATTTTCGAGCAGAATACAGGGAAAATCTGTAATAAAAAAAAGTTATATAATAATTCAAATAATGATAATAAAAAAACAAATTTAAAAAAGACAAAAAATACAAAGCAATGTGATTCGCACTAAAATAACTCAAAATAACTAAAACCGCCACAGAACACTACTCTGCAGTCAGCGACATTACTCTGTGGCGACTACAGTCAGCGGCATTACATAAAGATACATATTTCAACATGTAGTCTACCATGTATAAGGCAAAACACGGTTTAGTAACCTTAGCTCCAGATGTTTGGCCAAAGCTTGTAAACAGGGTGAATTTAAGCATCTCTCTACGTTCGATGGATAACTCACTTAATCTTATTACTTATCAGATTCCTAATGTCAAGACCCTGTGTTACCAAAATAGTTATTTTATAAGAGCTTCCCGAACTTGGAATACACTTCCACACGAACTGCGTAAATCAGACATCTCTTTACCTAAGTTTAGATCATTACTATTTAAATATTACGTGTCTGCCATCACTTCTGTATTTGACATCGAGAACCCTAGGTCTTGGAAGTCTGTATGTCTGAAATGTCACCAGGCAAGACAGTTAACCGCACCTCTCAAATGCTGCTTTTAGGTTGAAATAGGTATTGTAATTAGATCATTTATTGTAATTTTATTTTTCATAGGAAACCAACGTAATT
The DNA here is from genome assembly GCA_030867875.1 of Actinernus sp. WN-2022. Classification (NCBI taxonomy): domain Eukaryota; kingdom Metazoa; phylum Cnidaria; class Anthozoa; order Actiniaria; family Actinernidae; genus Actinernus; species Actinernus sp. WN-2022. Next base: position 2,671,996 of record JAOWCC010000577.1, on the reverse strand, counting down.
GGCTAACGCTGTGTTGGTTCTCCTGGCCTCTATGTTTTGTTTGTTGTATATTTTACTTTATTCTATTTTGTATCTTCTATTATGGCCGAAGTAAGTAAATAAATAAAATAAAATAAATGTATTCAACATTCTACCGAGCAGAATACGAGTAGAATACCTATGTCCGAGCAGAATTTCGAGCAGAATAAGCGATATTTACGAGCATTGCCGGCAGGCATATTAATACGCCTCAATCCAACTCAAATTGGAATCAGATTTAGTAACTTTCCATTAGCAATGAGAAAAGCTGTTACTGGAAAAAAATGAGAACTCACGATAAATGTTAGCGCCTTTTTAACAACATCCAAGGTTAAAGTGCAAGTAGCGCCATAAAACAACATGAACTCTTTTTGCCCCAAATTCCATTTCTGATATATTTCAGTTGCCTAATTTAGTTTTATTTGAGAGGCAGGAGCAGCAATTAAACTAGAATAAATGCTACCCGAATTGCGGGATTGATTCATCTTGTGATGTCACAATGGAAACCTACGGGATTTGATTGTAGTAGTTTTCTCTTCGGAGGGAGTTGATTTATCTTATGACGTCACAGGATCCACGAAAAGTAACCAAAATTAGGGAATAAATCGGCCAGAAATGGTACAAAATGTGCAAGATTACTACCTTTTCGTGAGAAATAAACACAATAGTACAATATATATATATTTTACATGATACTTGCACTTTAAACTGTTACATCCAAATAATTGTAATTCGATTCCGTCTATCAAAATAGGCCAGTCATAAAACATATTTACATTAGAACAGGTGAACAATTCATAGCATCTTCCAAGACATGTAATCATCTACCTTGGGGCCTGCCGGATTACATGAGGCGACCCGATCTCTAAATAAATCGGACTTGGCTGGACTGCCTAGTTTGCTGAGGGCCTTTTGGCGCGACCGTGTTTGGCGGGAAGTCGCGATCGTTGTATTACAAAATGGCTGCCACAAGGGCAATGCGTAGGATAATTTTAATAATAGAGAGCTTAAGCAACGACGACGGGGACGGCAGTGACGACGGGACGTAGAAAAGTGTTTTCTCCCGAAATATGATGTTTACTATTTCCTTCGTTCGCCTTTAATTACTTTCCACATCATTAATTTCGAAAAATATGATAAGCATAGAGTTCCGTTCACGCCGAACGAAAAACGGAGTGATTTACTTTCGACCGTTTGCGTTCTCTTGTTGACGTAGAATATGGAGTTTTCACGTTGTGTTTTTGCAGACAACGGTTGAAATGTAGTTGACTGCGTGCATTTTCATGTGCAGTTACTGTATTTTTCAGTTTATTGTGTTATGGCGTCGTCCTAGACGTTGCCGTCGTCGTTGCTTAAGCTCTCTAATTTCTCGCCAAGCCGGGCTAGCCCGACGATCCGATTACATGAGCCGAGCTAGCCCGACGATCCGATTACATGAGCCGAGCTAGCCCGACGATCCGATTACATGAGCCGAGCTAGCCCGGTTGGCGGGCTGGCCATGTAATGGCACAGCTATTTTTTGGTGTGTTTCACAGCCCGGTAAACCGGGCCAGCCCGCCTCATGTAATCAGGCCTTGAAGGCTGGTTCTCGTATAATCGTCCCGATCGCTTGAACCTTTTGTTCGGTGTGAATCGAAGCGTAAATTAATATGCGGAACAAAAGAATCGAGCCATCGGGACGATCGGGACGATTATATGAGAACCAGCCTTTAGTCTTCGTACTCAGTGCTGTTGTTGGCCAGTTATGTGTAAGCGAAAATGTTGCCAATTTATAAAAAAATTGAAAATGAGGAGAATAAATGAACATTGCCTAATGAAAAACGAATTACAATTACAAGTAATTACTTATTGAAACAGGAAATATTCTCATATTCTTGGGGTAATTAAAAACTCGGAGCCAATATTTTCGTTTAACCGCAGAGGAACTAATTAAAGTTATTGTCGTTGAATATGTCAAGCCGCGTAGTAACGTATGACAGAGAAAGTTTCAGGTATAATTAGCTTTTTCAGTTGGGCAATACTTTTGGTTTGGCTAGTGTGTTGACGGTATTGATAAGTGGCGGTAGGAAATCTGTCAAAATGTGAACTATTTTGAGAAGGATATCAAGTAACCTATATGTTCTAAACGGAATTATTTTGGAACTCGTAAAGGCAGAAAAGAACCTGCTTCACAAAACCTGTTATATAAAAAGGTGAGTAAGAAAATAACATAAAAACAGTAATTACATGTACCTGTTGTTTTAAAGAATTGGGGATCGTTAAACAGTTACTTTTTTATGCGAAATTTCATCAAAACTTTGACATGTCCTGGAAAAGAACTACACTTGCCAATGCATTGAACTTGCTTTATATCTGAAAATCTACATACATTTTCGTAAAACGGAACGCGAAGAGGCATATATTGTTTAACATTTCTGCAGGCGGTAATTTAGCGGCTTTAATTTAGCGAAAAAGGAAAGGTGTATAATTTCTTCCAAATGCAAATTGCATTTTAGCAAACAAATTGTGAAAACGTGAATGGGATTCAGTGAGAACAAGAATATTATAAAACTCAGAGCATTACACTTTAAATAATGAAAAATCTTGAACATACATGTACCTTCATATCTAAGTTCAGTATAATAATCAGTTAAACGTTTTACGGAATAAGATATTGTGTTATTGGTCGCCCTTTAAACTTATTTAGAAATTACCTATTTCAAAGTTCTGATAATATTTCGAGGATTAAGTCTTACAAAAATGAAACACTGTGAAAATCGCTGGCACATGAACTTAAATTATTGGAAATACATAGTGAAAATATATAAAACATGTTTTATTTGCCAATTTTTGCTAAGAAACGTTTATTGCAATTCAAGATATCTCTAGAATTGGTTTGTTTTCATCAACATTTGTGCTGCCATTTTCGGCGGCCTGTAATGTTTACCGCGATATAATGAATTTTAGACGTTGATTGTAGCAAAACATAGAGGTTACTTTATGCGATACTCGATGCTAGGGAGGAAAATTAAGGCTTTCAAATCAAATTCTAGAAAGATATTTGAAATTAAAGATATTGTGTTGCATTTTGGAATGACATAACTACTTCTGCTTTAAACGTGACAAATTACCACTATCATACAGAGGATATGTTAAAATATATTAAACTAGATTGGACAAGCTAAGCTTGAAATCAGCAGCAAAGCTTGCCATCAAAATAACTTGAACAAATGCGCAGCCAGATATGTCGGTTTTATTCAATATTATATTGTCGCTATATATTATCAGTTGCATTTTGAATCAGTTATTCGGTCTCAGAACAAGTCTTATAGCTTCAATGTCGATTCAAATTCACAGAGCCATCGTGTCGGACCGATCGGAAGCACTTTAATTTTCCACTCTCTTTGGACATAATCGCGGGGATCGCTACTCAAGTGCCGCCACAATTGCTGGGATCAATTTGATCGCTGGCTAGTTCTCTTAAAATCGTTGTAAATCAATCCTTCAAATCTCTATGGATCCCTTGTGTCTCTTTAGATCAATTCCTGAAACCATTTAGATCGTGGCGAATCGAACCGGCGCTGATTTGAAAATCTATCAGTTTGACCCGAAAATATCGATAAACTCAACCGCCATCAACCAAACCAATTTGTTCACTTAATTCTCAACAAGAATGACTGGGTTGATCAGTCCTAGCGGCCCTAAATATATTTTATCGATCTTTTTAACCTTATATCTAAGCATAATTGCGTTCAACGAAGGAGAACGCATACTAATCTTGCATTGGGCTCCCTGTGGTCATGTGTAGGCTACCTGTGCATTAATAATAATAATAATAATAATTTATTTACCGTCGGTAACGCAGGAAGTGTATGTAGTTATGATATGAAATCATGTTTGCCGCGTAGCACTAGTAAGTGTAAAGAATGTGATGTAAAGTGGTAAGCTGTAGTGCTATACCCACGATTGCTCTCATCTGACTTGATAGCTCAGTTGGTAGAGCGCCAGACACGCAACCTGGAGGTCGTTGGGTTCGAGTCCCACTTGGGTCAGATATTTGTTCTCTTTCCCTCGTAGGGCGTGCACACTTAGCACTACAGCTTACCACTTTACATCACATTTTTTACACTTACTAGTGCTACGCGGCAAACATGATTTCATATCATAACTACATATACATATATAGTCGCCGTGACCCCATAAAACGCACCAATACCCACGATTGCTCTCATCTGACTTGATAGCTCAGTTGGTAGAGCGCCAGACATGCAACCTGGAGGATCCCACTTGGGTCAGAGATTTTTTCTCTTTCCCTCGTAGGGCGTGCACACTTAGCACTACAGCTTACCACTTTACATCACATTCTTTACACTTACTAGTGCTACGCGGCAAACATGATTTCATATCATAACTACATATACATATATAGTCGCCGTGACCCCATAAAACGCACCAATACCCACGATTGCTGTCATCTGACTTGATAGCTCAGTTGGTAGAGCGCCAGACATGCAACCTGGAGGATCCCACTTGGGTCAGAGATTTTTTCTCTTTCCCTCGTAGGGCGTGCACACTTAGCACTACAGCTTACCACTTTACATCACATTCTTTACACTTACTAGTGCTACGCGGCAAACATGATTTCATATCATAACTACATATACACATATAGCCGCCGTGACCCCATAAAACGCACCAATACCCACGATTGCTCTCATCTGACTTGATAGCTCAGTTGGTAGAGCGCCAGACATGCAACCTGGAGGGTCCCACTTGGGTCAGAGATTTGTTTTCTTTCCCTCGTAGGGCGTGCACACTTAGCACTACAGCTTACCACTTTACATCACATTCTTTACACTTACTAGTGCTACGCGGCAAACATGATTTTATATCATAACTACATATACACATATAGCCGCCGTGACCCCATAAAACGCACCAATACCCACGATTGCTCTCATCTGACTTGATAGCTCAGTTGGTAGAGCGCCAGACATGCAACCTGGAGGGTCCCACTTGGGTCAGAGATTTGTTTTCTTTCCCTCGTAGGGCGTGCACACTTAGCACTACAGCTTACCACTTTACATCACATTCTTTACACTTACTAGTGCTACGCGGCAAACATGATTTCATATCATAACTACATATACACATATAGCCGCCGTGACCCCATAAAACGCACCAATACCCACGATTGCTCTCATCTGACTTGATAGCTCAGTTGGTAGAGCGCCAGACATGCAACCTGGAGGTCGTTGGGTTCGAGTCCCACTTGGGTCAGAGATTTTTTCTCTTTCCCTCGTAACACAGGAAGTGGTTGCCCAATCTCCCGAGCCAGGGGCTCATTATATAAACGCTTGACAAATTAATAGTAACAAAATATAAAATTTGTAGTAGGACAATAAAGCTAGGGCATGACATTATAACACGAATGGAAGCTAAGAGAATTCTAGTTTCAACTATTTACATATATATAGTAATATTGTTAATACATAACAATATGGATAAAAAACTAAGAGAACTCTAGTTCAAACTATTTACATATATACAATAATAAGTAAGCAAGTCTAGCTACACTAATACCATACGATATATATACCAAATCTAAGTTAAAGGTGCCAACATTTAAATATATTAATGTAAACTAAGTCTATCAATTATATAGAGGCAGTTTTTACACTGGCATCCAATAAAGTCAGACTTATTAAGATATTGCCGAAATTGTAGTTTTAGCTGCCGATGGTAAGCTGGTTCCATATGTGAGATACTGTGTATGAAAAATAATTATGCTGGAAAAGGCTGTTATAGGATGGTTTTACTACGTTATTACCGCTAAGTTATAGCTAGTGACTCTAGGTTTAAAAAGATTAGATATATATACAGGATCTTGATTTCTAAAGCATTTAAAGAATAACATTAGAGATTGTACGTTGCGTCTATGTTTGAATGACCGCATTGAGGCCATGTCCAATAGTGTTTCTTGATCATATGCGTTATTACCTAAATTAAGTAGTGTTCTGATAGCAAAGCTATCGTTTCGATTTTGTTGCTAAGAACTTTACCAATGCCTAACAAAATGGGACTACAATATTCTAAATGCGGTAATACGTACGCCTTATGGAGTCTTATCAAGTGAGCTGTTGGCACTAGGCGCTTGAGCCGGCGCAGTGCCGCTATTTTCGCGTAAGCTTTCTTTGGCATTTCGTTAATATGTGGTTTAACGGTCCTTATCTAGAGTCACACCTAAGAATTTTCAAGGTGTCTTTCACAACAATAGTATCTTCATGGACTCTTAGGTCGTACGTATACTTTGATTTGCCTAAAGTTATGGCCTGCGTTTTAGTGGCGTTTACTTGAAGAAAATTATCAGAGAACCTGTCCAGTTCTTCAGCGACTTGATGTCATGGTTAATGGTGAACTCAAGTGCAGCTGGACTCACGTCAGCTGCATACTAGGTAGTGTCGTCAGCATACAGGCGCAGTGATGAAATATCAACAGCTTGATTAACATCGTTCACGAAGATGTTAAATAAGAGGGGGCCTAGCAGGCTTCCTGTGGGACACCGCAACGAACTGGGAGCCAGTCAGACAAACTGCCCGTTACATTGAACTCTTTGTTTGCGATCATGTAGGTAGGACCGGATTAGCGGATTAATGCATTTTCAGGAGCAACCTCATTCCCAGGGCTCTTTACGTGCCTAATCCAAGATGGCGTCGAAGTGCTGGTTATACGTCGGTAGAGACTTGTTTCCATACCTCAAACCGCCCTTGGACTGAAAAGTCACATACACTAACACAAACCCTAACCCGACCATAAAAAATACCCTAACCGGTCAGTAAACGTAAGTTCCCAGGTAATGATAATCATTACTTTAAGTTCGAGATCGTGTTGCCCGCCGACACTCCATTTTGGATCTGACCGAGAAGACCCTGGGGACGAGATTGGTACGTGACGTCTAACGTCAACACGATCTCGAACTTAAAGTAATGATTATCATTACTTGTCAAATCGCTTTAAAGTAACGATAATCATTACTCTTAAAACCAGTCAAGACCAGTCAAGGTTGAAGATAAACAATAGTCGCATTCCGAATGGCGGTAGACCCGCTTAGTGTAGTGTCAGCGATCAGCGGTCAGCAAAGATGGCGGGGTAGGTACTTCGTATATCGTTAAATAAGCACTAATATAACGTATACAAACCAAGAATATACGATTAGTGCTTGGGACATTTCATTTAACGATATACTTCATATATTGTTAAATAAGCACTAATATAACGTATACAGACCAAGAATATAAGATATTAGTGCTTGGAACATTTCATTTAACGATATATGAAGTACCTAGGGATGGCGGACATGAAATTTTTAGCTCCGCTCTTATAGTAATGTATATAGGCTTATATTTTGCCCATCGCTCAACTGAATACAGACAGAATACTCCCCAACATCTCGAAGTTCAACCTGGGAATCCTTTCAACTCTACTTTTGCATCCAAACAACTCATTCAAGCTGGCATGGCTCGAGCACGTGGCCTGAATAACGATGTCTTCGAGCGAGAGCGAAACAAGACCATTCTGACAAAGATTTTCATCTCGCTCCTTCTACTTAGTGGAGACATTCAATTAAACCCTGGTCCCTACAAGTACCCGTGTGGAATCTGTGCTAAACCGGTAAAGCTAAACCAACGTGGAATTCAGTGTGATTCTTGTGATATCTGGTACCACATTCGATGTATGAACATGAACATTTCAACGTACAATGCTCTAGCAAATTCATCTTGTGTATGGGATTATGCACCAACTGCGGATTACCGAACTTCTCCAACTCCCTGCCAAACTCATCTACCGATATTGACTGCTCAAACCGGTTCTCACCTCTCAATGGCTCCTTCAATTCTCAGGGTGAGCCTTCATCACATACCAGTATCCCTTCACTACCAGCTTCAACCTCTAAACCAATAATACCACAACCATCGAAAAGACAAAAGCCTCGAAAGCCCCCAAAGAAACGTGTCCTTAAAGGTATGATAATTAATTGTAATGGTCTTAAAGGGACTTCACAGTTCACCCAACTCCAAGCACTACTAGATCTTCACAATCCAGACATTGTACTTGGAACTGAATCAAAACTCGACCAAGATGTCCCAACTTACTCAGTGTTCCCAACTAACTATACCATATTTAGGAAAGACAGAAATTCTAATGGTGGTGGTGTCTTCCAGGCAATAAAGTCTGATCTCATATGTGACGAACATTGCAATTACACCAACGAAAGTGAAATACTTTGGACCTCACTGAAGCTTCAAAATAGCAAGCCTCTTTACCTTGCAACCTGTTATAGACCTCCGAATTCCACTCCTGATGTCCTGGATAAAATTCATGAATCCATAAACAGTGTCATAGGGTCCAAAACCCACTACCCAAACATTATCATAGGAGGTGACATGAATCTTGGTGATATCGACTGGGAATCTAATGTACCATCAACCACAAATCCAAATACTGCTGCCCAGCATGTCAGATTACTTCAGATTATGGATGACCACTCACTCAAACAACATGTGAGCTTACCTACACGTCCTGCATCGGCTGGAAAGACCTTAGACCTACTGTTCTCATCATATCCCAACTCCATATCCAATGGCTCCACAGCATCTGGCATGAGTGACCATCTTATAGTACTTTTCAACATAAACACAAAACCTACAAGATCTTTCAAGCCACCACATAAGGTCTACATCTACAAAAGAGCCAATTGGCCAGATCTTGCTGACTCCATGTTATCTGCATCAGATGTATTCTTCTCCTCCAGTCCCCAGGACTATTCCATAGATGAAAATTGGACAATGTTTAAAACATCCTTATTCAAGGCTGTAAAAGAGTATATCCCTCAGAAAAAGTCTGGATCAAAATATAAACTTCCATGGATATCTATAACCATAAAGAGACATATGCGAAAGAAGGACAGACTTCACAAGGTGGCCATGAAATCCCATAATCAGACCCATTGGTTGGGATGCCTTCAAAAAACAACGTAACCTTGTATCCAAACTGATAAAATAATCCCACAGCCGATACATGAACAATGTCATTGGAGATAGTTTAATTGATAACCCGAAGAAATTCTGGTCATATGTACGTACTAGTAAAACCGAATCTATTGGTATTCCACCTCTAAGAACAGAGAGTAAATTTTGCACCACAGACAAAGAAAAAGCTGAAGCTTTGAGTTCCCACTTCACTTCTGTCTTCACTCAAGAGAAGCTTCCTCCACCCATCATTGACAATTCACCCTACAAATCTGTTCCTGATCTGTTCATCACCAATGAAGGTGTGGCTAAACAGCTTTCCTTCTGAACCCAAATAAAGCCTGTGGACCCGATGAAATTCCGGCCAGAATACTAAAAGAACTTGCGCCAACCATTGCACCCTAGCTGTGCTTTATCTTTCAACGGTCATATTTTGAAGGTACACTACCATCTGACTGGACTAATGCTCTGGTCAGCCCAATTTACAAGAAAGAAGACAAGTCCAACCCAGCTAATTACCGGCCTATTTCCCTCACATGTTTATGTTGCAAAATCATGGAACACATTATCCTTAGCCACATTGCAAAGCATCTCTCAGCCAATGATATACTGGTCAACCAACAACATGGATTCAGAAGACACTTTGCCTGTGAAACCCAGTTGATCACTGTGATAAATGACTGGGCCAAAGGTCTAAATCAGAGTGCCCAAACTGATGTAATCCTTTTGGATTTCAGAAAGGCCTTTGATTCTGTGCCACACCGGAGACTGATTAACAAATTATACTATTATGGCATACGAGGGAAAACTGCTACATGGATCAATTCATTTCTCGTAAACCGCACCCAAATGGTCTCTGTTAATGGCACCCACTCCAGCCCAGAGATTGTAGCCTCGGATCTGTACTGGGCCCGGTGCTATTTCTCTTGTACATTAACGACAACACAACAAACATTAACTCAAAATTACGTCTTTTTGCTGATGACAGTGTTATCTACAGAGAAATACACAGTCATCAAGATCAAACCCTACTGCAGCAGGACTTGGACCAGTTGGAAAACTGGGCGAAACGATGGCAACTTAACTTTAATGTCTCAAAATGTTACCATATCGGAATAACTAACAAACAAGCCCCTCTGTCTCATAACTACACGCTAAATGGCAAATCCATATCTAGTGTATCTTCAACTAAATACCTTGGTATTACAATAACCAAAGATCTCTGTTGGAACAAACACTGTGATGCAATAACAAATAAGGCGAACAGCACACTTGGACTACTGAGAAGGATATTGGGTGAATGTACTCCTGAAATTAAATCCCGGGCTTATTCCAGCCTTGTGCGCCCACAGCTTGAATACTCTTCAACAGTATGGAACCCACATACCAAAAGAAACATCCACAAAATTGAAATGGTCCAGCATAGAGCAGCAAGATTTGTAAACAACGACTATTCCAGAACTAGCCATATTACACCAATGATCCAACAATTAGGTTGGGAGACATTAGAACATAGAAGACTGCTAGTACAATTATCTATGTTCTATAAAATTAACAAGGGTCTAGTGGGACGTAATTTCCCTCCAGAGGTCTCTCCTCTATACCGTCGACATATATCCAGATTACCCAATTCTTTACCCTTTACCCATATCCAGGCTAATAACAACATATATAAGTTCTCATTTTACCCAAGGACTATTGTTGCTTGGAACAGTGTTCCCTTTATCCACCCCACTACTAATAGTCTAAGTGCCTTCAGGGAATCAGCCACATTATTTATCAGGTCATTTTAACTTAACTATACTGTATATATATTTTTAAATTCCTAATTTTTATTATTATTATTATTATCATGTCATCATTGTTGTTTAATTATTAATTTATTTTTGTTATTTTTATTAGCATTAGTATTAATATTAGTATTGTTTTGTATTTATTTATTAGTATTTCTTATTCTAACTTATTAATTGTTAATTAATTACATGTAGTTATATATTTAACTTTCTCCTAGTATAACGTTAGTACTACATTAAAGCATTAAAGCATTAAAGCATTAAAGCATTAAAGCATTAAAGCATTAAAGCATTAAAGCATTAAAGCATTAAAGCATTAAAGCATTAAAGCATTAAAGCATTAAAGCATTAAAGCATTAAAGCATTAAAGCATTAAAGCATTAAAGCATTAAAGCATTAAAGCATTAAAGCATTAAAGCATTAAAGCATTAAAGCATTAAAGCATTAAAGCATTAAAGCATTAAAGCATTAAAGCATTAAAGCATTAAAGCATTAAAGCATTAAAGCATTAAAGCATTAAAGCATTAAAGCATTAAAGCATTAAAGCATTAAAGCATTAAAGCATTAAAGCATTAAAGCATTAAAGCATTAAAGCATTAAAGCATTAAAGCATTAAAGCATTAAAGCATTAAAGCATTAAAGCATTAAAGCATTAAAGCATTAAAGCATTAAAGCATTAAAGCATTAAAGCATTAAAGCATTAAAGCATTAAAGCATTAAAGCATTAAAGCATTAAAGCATTAAAGCATTAAAGCATTAAAGCATTAAAGCATTAAAGCATTAAAGCATTAAAGCATTAAAGCATTAAAGCATTAAAGCATTAAAGCATTAAAGCATTAAAGCATTAAAGCATTAAAGCATTAAAGCATTAAAGCATTAAAGCATTAAAGCATTAAAGCATTAAAGCATTAAAGCATTAAAGCATTAAAGCATTAAAGCATTAAAGCATTAAAGCATTAAAGCATTAAAGCATTAAAGCATTAAAGCATTAAAGCATTAAAGCATTAAAGCATTAAAGCATTAAAGCATTAAAGCATTAAAGCATTAAAGCATTAAAGCATTAAAGCATTAAAGCATTAAAGCATTAAAGCATTAAAGCATTAAAGCATTAAAGCATTAAAGCATTAAAGCATTAAAGCATTAAAGCATTAAAGCATTAAAGCATTAAAGCATTAAAGCATTAAAGCATTAAAGCATTAAAGCATTAAAGCATTAAAGCATTAAAGCATTAAAGCATTAAAGCATTAAAGCATTAAAGCATTAAAGCATTAAAGCATTAAAGCATTAAAGCATTAAAGCATTAAAGCATTAAAGCATTAAAGCATTAAAGCATTAAAGCATTAAAGCATTAAAGCATTAAAGCATTAAAGCATTAAAGCATTAAAGCATTAAAGCATTAAAGCATTAAAGCATTAAAGCATTAAAGCATTAAAGCATTAAAGCATTAAAGCATTAAAGCATTAAAGCATTAAAGCATTAAAGTGTTCATGCCATCTGCACGGTTATGAGATCGAACCCGAGCAGGAGCGCTTGAAAAAATATTTTCTCTTCTTCACGTCCTATTCTTGTTTACCTGTGAACCCTAGCTCTAGGTGAGTGAGAACCCGTTGTTTACCCGTGAACTCGTCCGATGGTTAGGGTTAGTTTTGTGGATTGGGTTAGGATTTATCTTAAAGTAATGATTAGCGACTTGAGAAATAATGATAATCATTACTTTAAACCTCGAGAACGCGTTGCGGCGGGAGTAGCCGCCATCTTGGATCTGACCGAGAAGACCCTGGGGACGAGGTTGGTCACGTACTTCCACATCTCCTTCGAGAGCTTCACCGAGATGTTCTTCGACGTTTGCTCTCCAGGCCTGCTGGTTTTGTACGATTTATCAAAGGAGTGAAAGCCTGAGGGAAATGTCTACCAGTCTACACTCTGGAGCATTGACAAAGTCCGATGTCCGAACTGTATCAAACCCAACATTGTATGTTTTGTCGGTGCGGCCTGCATCATATTCAACAGTCAAATCAACTCGACCACAATTTTTGCTGTCCAGTAATGGCTTTCTCGCTATATTGGATTGTGCTTTTCGCTGTATACATACAGATACAAAAACTTCAAACATCAAGATGCTATAAATCATACCTGAAAGGTTGAAGAGAAATATTTGTGTCTTGTGTCAGTTGTGAATAGAGAGGGAGGCTTATTTGGCAATCAGAGTGTTAATGGTTGGGGGGGGATTAATTGAGAGGAGGGCTTAAAGTGCCAATGAAATGAAAAATTCGATCCCGTTTTTATTTTATTTAATTAAATTCTAGCCGCTTCTCTTATTCATTTTGTGCAATTAAACATCAATTTGGAGAGCGCGAACATATTTTGTTTTCGTATCGAAGTCAGGCGGAATTGCCAAAATCAGGCGACAGTTTTTCTGCTGTTAAAGATATGGTAATCACATGCGTGACGTCACTAGGTCTGCGCATTTATATTTGTCTCCATAAATACTACAAAATAAGTGCATTGACGATGGCCATAATTGTTCTAATAGAATCCTTGCAGTCAGCCATATTTTTAACTTTGTGAATATTAATGTAGGACCTAGTGACGTCACGCATGTGATTAGCATATCTTTAACGGCATAAAAATTGTCGCCTAATTTTGGCAATTATGCCTGACTTCGATACGAAAAAAAATTATGTTCGCGCTCTCCAAATTGATCTATCATTGCACAAAATGGCTAAGGGAAGGCTATAATTCAATATAATGAAATAAAAATGGGATCTATTTTTTCATGTCATTGGCAATTTAATAGAGCTTTTACGGTACATACAAGTACAATTTCGGGGGTGAAAGCGGCATAATTTGACTTTAGATATTCATTATTTCTACCATTTCTACCATTATTCATTTACAAAATTTTAATTAGTCTTTTAGCCAACTCTCGTTATTCATTACTTAAGTTCCAAACACAAATAGTCGTTATTCCCACCAATTTTAAAGCCAATATTCATTATTCCGCTTCCACCCATGATACAATTAATCTACCAATATTGATAAAAAATTATTCTACAATATAAACTGAACAATGGACACTTGATATTCTAAAGTCAGCCTTGATCACTCTTGACAAACGGCCTAACATTTAACTGTCAACTGACAAATAAGGGTATTTTTAACTGTTAACTGATAAATAAATAAAATAAATATCTTATTTGTTATAGCAGGCTGGGTATTACAGCTTACAGCTGCATGGCGGAGGCCTGCTTTTACTCCTCACACACTCCCCACTACATTAACTATTTTGGATGCACTACACTCGACTCACGGTTAATTTTTACGGAGGGAGGAAAACTGATAATAGAAAATTCACTGTTAGCTGATAAATTGAAGATCCAGCTTTGAAATTCAACAAAATAATATTAATTCTCGAAGATTACCGCCTTAAAATGGTATTTCAGAGCTTTTAAGTGCCTGTAACCCCCCCAATTTTTTTTTAACTTTAAACCATTATTTAGAACGTAAAACTCAACCGTATTTTTAACGGCCTTTCAAAGTTGAGGACCAGAACATGCGGCCGTCAGTTTTCAATTCCCTTTGGGGTCCTGGAGACTAGTGGCCTGTGACGTGTATGTAGTAAGACGTCCTTCCAACATACAAACATCTCTTATTTCTGCGACTCTTGCAACTCACCACATGATAAATATCCAATGAAATGTCACCAAACTTGGTAAATTTACTAATCAGTTGACAGAAGTAGGTCGATTTCAACTTCCGCTCTTCTCGATTTGCGCAGTTGCGCAATTTCTTATACATGTCCCAGTGGTATTTAGTGCCAGTCACACGAGCTTTACGATGGTGATTGACGTCATAATTCCAGGCCCTCACCAAGACTCGCGCTGACTTCCAACTGGAAACAGGGAGCCCAAAACGGATGTTTTCGCTAACTTTGACGCCACTAAAATCGTTGAAGTTTAGTTTTTTCACTTTATTTTTTCGAATTCTTAGTCAGGGCGCTATACAGAATCGATGTAAAAAATATATATTTTTGGGGTTATAGGCACTTTAACGTTAACTGTCAACTGACAAATAGAGTAGTATATAAACTGCCGGTTCTGGCGCAGCTTGAACGTTGTATTGTTGCAATCCTTGCTCGATGACTCCAGAACCGCAGCGAATTGTTCTACTTCAGCATTCGAACAATTCGCTGCGGTTCAGGAGTCATCGAACAAGGATTGCAATAATACAACGTTCAAGCTGCGCCAGAACCCGGCAGTTTATATACTACTATAAACTATACATTAAAGGAACGTAATCATAAGGTATTATATCAGGGCTAAGCATACATTAACATTATTCGAACATTTGGTTTATAACGAATTTATTACATTCTAACACCCTATTAGAGGAGTGTTGCTACTAGGTATTATAACATATACTATCATAATCATTATTTACTACTATAGTACATAGTCCACCTCAACGCACTTGAAGCTCTATTAGAGGAAGGATAATACAATATATAATGGCCGATCATACACTAACATTCGTCCAAGTGCCTGGCATTAAGGGCTATTTACGAGGATGGAAGATGGACATTCCAGATAGCAATCCTCTAGGAGCGGACCCAGCCGCTTTCCTATCCGGCGTGCGAAAGCAGACTATCGAAAAGACCGATGAAGAGCTACAAGACTTAAATAACATTAAGGTTCAGCTAGCTTTGAATATAACTCTCCGCCTCGATAAACCCGAGGGCCCGGTATATGAGATAGCCACATTTCGTAGTTCACAAAAAGTTCTGACCAACAGTTCCGATACCCGTGGAGTAATAGTAGAAGAGCATGCTCAGATTTATAACTACATCGAGAAGTGGATCAGTAGAGGATCGAACTGGGTCATAGATAAAGTCAACATTCTATGGGTGAACATTGCTAAATATCAACCACTACGCGGAGGTTCATACTTACCACTACCTAAAGAAATCGCGAATAAGAAAGCCGTAATCAATGTGAAAAACTCCGACAACCGCTGTTTTCGTTGGACGATGCGTGCCGCGAAGTTTCCGGTTGCGAAAGATCCACAGAGGACATCGAAATACCCAGAAGACGATGGTTTTGGATTCGATGGGGTGGAAGAATCGTCAACGCCAATCTCACAAATACCACGCTTCGAGAAGCAGAACGAAATCTCTATCAATGTATATGGTTGGGATTTTAAGGATAAGTGTTTGATTGTGCACCACATCTCGAAGGAGACTTTCTCGGAGCGCGTTAACGCCTTGCTTATAGAGTGCCCAGAGAGCGGTATACAACATTATTGCTGGATCAAGAACTTCAACCGCCTTCTATTCGATCAGACAAAACATGACCACAGGCAGCACTTCTGCGAGAGATGCCTACATGGATATTCCAACGAAGCTCTCCTCGAAAAACACACCCCAGAATGTAACGGAACTAACGATCGAGCCATTCGAATCGAAATGCCCACCGATGAGAATAACAAAGTCTCATTTCAGAACGTTCACAAGCAGCTCAAAGTCCCCCACGTTATCTACGCAGATCTTGAGGCCTTAACTACTAAGATAGAAGGACAAGATCCCACGAAGAACACATTTAAAACAGAAGAACATATTCCATGCGGATTTTGTTACGTAGTCGTACGTTCTGATGGCCATAGCGAACCACATGTATTATATCGAGGTAAGGATACTATCGAGTGCTTTCTACGATGTATACAAGAAGAAGAAGCGAAGATAAAAGCTCAAGTTGCCAAACCACTATGTATGTCACCAAAAAGCATGAGAGATTATAATAGAGCAATTCTTTGTCATATCTGCCAGAAACCTCTTGGTAAAGATAGAGTACGCGACCATTGCCACATCACAGGAGAGTTTCGAGGTGCCGCACACAACGCATGTAATCTCAAACTACGTATTTTTCCTACTATCCCAGTTGTATTCCACAATTTGCGTGGCTACGATTCTCACCTGTTGATGCAATCCATATCCAAGACGTCAGGTAAGATCTCTTGTATTCCAAACAATATGGAGAAATACATTTCATTCTCACTTGGAAACCTACGGTTCATCGACAGTGCGCAATTTCTACTTTCATCCCTTGATAAATTGGTAGCGAGTTCGTCACAAGATACGTTCCTACAAACTATGAAATGTACATCGAACCAAGAGAAAACCAAGCTGCTGCTACGCAAAGGAGTTTATCCGTATGAGTACATGGATTCTTGGGATAGATTTACAGAGACTTCTCTTCCCACAAAAGACGCATTCTATAGTAAACTAACTCTAGAGGACATCTCCGACAAGGACTACGGACACGCACTAAAAGTTTGGGAGGTATTCAGTTGTAAAACGTTAGGAGACTACCACGACCTTTACCTACGAACCGATGTACTTCTTTTAGCAGACGTGTTCGAGAACTTCCGCGCGACATGTATGCAAAACTATGGATTGGATCCAGCTCATTATTATACGAGTCCAGGACTTTCGTGGGATGCGTTGTTAAAGAAGACCGGAGTAGAACTTGAATTATTAACCGACTATGACATGCATCTATTTGTCGAGAAAGGTCTACGTGGCGGAATATCTATGGTATCTCATCGTTATGCTAAAGCAAACAACCACAACATACCCGACTTCGATCCAGATAAGCCAAATAGCCATATAATATACCTCGACGCCAACAATCTATATGGTTGGGCCATGAGCCAATATCTACCAACGGGAGGATTTGAGTGGTGTACACCAACGGAAGAACGAATTACCCAACACGAAATCGATTCAGACGTGGGATACATTCTCGAAGTCGATCTTGAGTATCCTCGAAAGCTCCACGACTTACACAACGACTATCCACTAGCTCCCGAGAGAATGCAAGTAAATAAAGGTCAGTTATCAGATTATCAAATCGATCTATTTGAGAAACTATACGAAGGCAACGGATCTTTGAAAGTGGAAAAGCTCGTACCTAACCTATACGACAAAGAACGATATGTGCTCCACTACCGCAATCTACAACTGTATCTATCTCTCGGAATGCGTTTAACGAAGATTCACAGAGCACTACGATTCAACCAATCGCCATGGATGGAGCCATACATAAGAATGAATACAGAACTACGAAAACAAGCGAATAGCCCCTTCGAGCAGGATCTCTACAAACTAATGAACAATAGCGTATTTGGTAAGACGATGGAAAATCTACGAAAACGCGTAGATGTCAAACTAGTGCGATCTTCAGAAGGAATCAAACTACAACGTCTCTTGAATAAGCCTAGTTATGCCCGATCCACGATCTTCGATAACGATCTAGCTGCTGTACACAATTACAAAAGTAAGTTACTACTGAACCGTCCAGTATATGTCGGAATGTCGATTCTAGATCTCTCGAAACATCTGATGTACGACTTCTACTACAACGATCTCAAGCAGCAGTATGGGCAACGTTGTAATCTACTATATACTGACACTGATAGTCTATTACTTAACATTGAAACAGAAGACATCTATACAGACATTACCACCAATAAGCATCTATACGATACTAGCAACTACAGCAAGGATCATCCTCTGTATGACATATCCAACAAGAAAGTACTTGGTAAAATGAAAGATGAATGTGGAGGTATTCCCATTGCTGAATACGTTGGACTACGATCGAAGCTATACTCGATCTTGAAAGTAGGTGGTGACGAGATTAGGAAAGCTAAAGGTACCAAGAAGGCAGTCGTTAAACATCGTATTCGCCACGAACAATACAAAGAGTGTTTACAAGATAAGAAAGTATTTCGTCATGGAATGCATATGCTTCGAAGTGAAGGTCATAGGATGTATGGTATGCATATGAATAAGATCTCTCTCTCACCATTCGACTCTAAACGTTGGATTTCAGCAAACGGAATCAATACATTAGCCTATGGACACAAAAACTTAGACATGGACGACTTTATTCGTGACTTGCTTCTATCTTAGAATACCTTTTGGTGGTAGTTCTGTATCTGGTGGTATCACTTGTATCTCTTCACGAACGAACCCTCGCTTTGGTGCATCTTTTCCTAAATAGTATAGAACAGGTTGATTTGATGATACCACACTTCGAGAAATATAATATGTCTGTAAACTCCATACAGGATCAGTCGCTCGCTTAGTTCCACCTTCCAATTCTCCCGGTGAGTATAGATATCGAACTAAGACATCAAATGGTAGTCGCTTTTCTTTCAATCCAATAATTCGAGAATATGTAGGAGTCTTTATGTTTACTTGTTGTGCCTCTATAGAATTTGAAGGTTCCTTACCTGTTAGTCGAGTAACTTCATTGTTCATAGCCTTGATAACATCAGGAAGCCTCAATACCCATTCTCTACTACGCGCATCCGATCCTTCAGATGTAAGTACCATCTCTTGTGCATATTGATATCCAAACAATCTCTCAGCTATTGTTCTATTTGCTCGTTCGACAAAACTTTGTGCTCTATGATGACCGGCTTCACCTCGTTGAACTTTCGTACCACGTAGTTCTAATGTTTCAGACATACGTCCCATGAATTCTCTACCAGGATCTACTTGTAATGTTTTTGGCCATTCTAGTGGACTACGTTTATAGATTCGTTCGAATGCTGCAGACACTTCACCACTATCTTTCGATGCTAAAGGTTCAGCCTCTTTATATCTAGAAGCTACATCGATTACCACTAAAGCATACTTATATAGTTTCCTTCCACGACTAGGTCTATCATGAGGTAGAAATATCAAATCAGCTTGATGAACTTCATTAGGTTTCGATACAGTCCAATGTGGTCGTGGAATATAGCGTGGTGGTGATAGATATATTTGCCACATGGCTTGTTTCTCTAACCAACCCTTAGCTACATCTTCCGATACTTTTGCAGCCATTGATAACTTACTAATTGCAGCATAACCTTTCCAATAGCCCATAGGACCATAGAAGGTATTCGCAAGTTTAGCATCCATTATATGTCTATGTATTCTAACCTTCAACAAGAAGAAAAAAAAGAATAAGAACTTATCTAACCAACTAGTTCTTATTCTTTTTTTCTCGTCAATCGTAAAAATTCTCGTTTTTTAAAAGGCATATCGACTAATAGCGTATCCAGTGACTAGCATTCCACCACCAACATAGATCAACTCACTAGTTTTCTGTGCGTTAGATGGTTGATAGTAGTCAGAGAAACGAGGTTCTTTCATTGCTTCGAGTCGTTTCAGTGCCTGACGTAACTTATCGGATTGTATGAAAGCTCGGTTACTATCAAGTTGATTATTACGAGCATCGCGTTCAGCAACTTCCTGTTTATACGTCAAATCGGACAAATTTTTACGTTTTTCGATATATGCCTCCCTATCTTTATCGAATTTTTCCATTGCCGTATCATGTCTCTTTCGTTCTATATTAGCAGTTTCATCTTTCCCACCAAACATCCTAGCAAGCACTCCACCACCAGTGAATGCCGTTGCATTCAAAATTGCTCCGAAAATAGACATTCCAATAGCCGCCACTGCCATTATGGTACGATCTTTTGTTTCTCGAGATATTGTTTTGCATATATGCTACCGGCTATTACTGCAGTCCACCTCACGTAATTTGTGATAGAAATAGAAGGATCACTAAGCATAGATTCCTTGGCAACCTTTTTTACGATCCAACCAATACCAGCAGCTATTCCAGTTATCATAGCAGCATCGGTCGCTGTTTTCATCAATTCCTTATCCATCCTAATATATATAGTATATCTCTAGTCTCTAATTGTTACTCCATATCTGGTACCGTAGTCTTTACAGGACTCGCGGGTCGTATAGGACTAATGTTCTTAGAAGTGTCGTCTCTATATGTTCTGTATTGATAGTACACGCTAACTAATGCAGCACCCGCAACAATAACTGCGATAGTAGTATTGATAGACACATTTTTCATCCAACTTTCATCTACGTTGATTTCTTTAGATAATTCGCTTTCACGCGAAATCTCTCTCCTTTGAGCCTCTCTAGCGAGTTTATTACTTAGTGCTAATGCTTTCCCAGCAGCAACCCTCTTTGGATCTTTTACTCTAGTTGGTGTTGTCTTTGGTGGATTCGCAGTTATCTGATCCGTCTGTTCCTCCATCTTGATTCGATATAGTAGTTACTTGCGAATGTTCAATAGGTGCACCAGGAATGACTATGTGATCAGCTACATTGAACAAGACACTAGCTAGAGCTACAAATCGACCGTGTTTAAGTGCTAATCGACCAGCCGCCATAGATATCTGATGGCGGGCTAATTGGTTTTCTTGTAGATCCTTAAACAGTGCTTGTTGGTTGTCTAGTGTAGCTACGCATGAGACTGCGCGAGTAACTTGACGTAGTACACCATCTACTAAGTGTACTGTTATTTGATTTGCTACTACGGCCTGGTATCTACTATGTAAACGTTTTACGTCCTTCTCAGATAGTTTAGTTATATCCGTTAGGGAGAAATTCTGTCCTAGACATTCTTTCGTTTTACCTAATACAGCTAAGGTCTTAAGTTCTTCCCGCCATTCTTCGATATCCTCCAATTCGGTTGAAAATTCCAATTTTGGTGGTGGACCTGTTAAATCCTCACCTTCCAGTTCTTTAATGTATTCATCCATGATAATATATTATAGGTGCGGGTATCTCTAACACTACTGCAAAAGGATGTCGCAAACAGAAACATATGCGAGCAAACTTATGAGATCGAAGTATCGTTCGTAATTCGTTACATTCTTGTGAGCCTCCGTAATCGTCAAATATCTTTTTACCATCTATAACCGATGCAGTATGAAATGCTACTACGATAGCTACGTTCTCACGAAATGGTTTACATATACTCGTTAATTGTTGGGATAGTACCCAAATAGATAGTCCTATATGTCGAGCAGAGAACGCTAAATCTACTAGTTTGTCAGTTCTTCGTTTTACATCTTTTGATGCGGCACAATCATCTAGAATCAATAATGTATTGGTACCTGACCAAAAGGTTGCACAAATATTTAATGTGGTATCGATAGCATCCTGAGATGGTGATATGACATAAAAATGTGTATCTCGATTAGCAAATCCATGATATGTCTTGTTGTGGGCATACGTAGGACAAATCAGTACTATGTAATCGAACTTACCACGAAATGGTCCACGAAGTTGTTCTATGAGAAATGCAGTCTTTCCACAATTCGTTGGACCTACTATAAGTGCGTTGAATGGAATGTGTTCTACGAGGGGATCCATCAGTATGTTATACTATATAAAGATCCGTTCAATATCTTGAGCTGAGCATCAGCAAGGACATAGATATGCATGTTTACGTTTCCACTTCCTTTTAAGGTTCTATGTATACGAATATCGATATCTTTTCCCCCACCAGTTTGTGCCAAGCCATCACCATGAACGGTGGAATCTTTCGCTGTACGACAATCGACTAGGATGGCAAATCTGTTATTGTAAAATTTGGTAGGAGTCATGGAAGTATTGGATGTACCAAACCATCCTTTCGTGGACTCCCAAAAATCTGGTGTTAACATACCTCCTGGAAAGAATCTATTTGGAACTCCATTTACGTCTATCTCTATCTTTGAAATATCAGGATTTACGAATGCTTCACTATCTCGTGAACCGGCGGTGTGAGGATCTACGAATAGAAGAAGTAATCCAGCAAATGATCGTCGTGGAACATTGACGTTCTGAGATATCAAAGTTTCTACTGCCTTGGCGATAGTTACCGTCTTAAAGTGAACTGCGTGATCGTATAGGAATGCAGTACCATTTTCATATGCGCGAAATGCTTTCCTAGCTAGCGTTTCATTCTTGATTGCTTCGTATTCTAACTGGATGTTGGTAAGCTTGTACGTACCTATCTTTGTCGAATCTGATCCAACGATTATATCGATAGAGTGGGCTAGAGTTAATTCGAACGAAATGGTGTCTTCTAATGCATGTGGATATAGAACTCCATGTTGTGTAAGAATATCAACGTCTAACGGAATTCTATATTTCGAACCATGTGCAGCTAACAATGCATTCTCACCAGCATCTGAAGCACCTGCATCACCAGCCTTGGATCGTAGCTTATTTGTGTTATCTGATTGGATACCTTGTTGTACTCTCGATTCTCTCTCTTGTGTAGATAGATAGATATCGGAATATGTTTGTAATAGATCCGATCGAGCAATGTCTTCTACTATTTCAGCCCCCATCTTACAAACTCGATGTATAACTAAGCAACGTCCAACATTTGCAACGACTCGATTATTAGCATGTCCACCAGACAATACGATATCACCCAATAATGCTAAACTACCAGGTACTAATACGATATCTTCTCCCATCGTTGGAACTTCCACATAGAGCGTCTCACTTGGATTAGCAGATGATGGGGTGAAAGTTTTTCTATATAAGGTTCGTTGAGCTTTGAGTGCGAGTTGCGCTCTTAGCGCTTCCTCATGAAATAACTTCGACGATATCATGTTGAATATATCATGATATATAGTTATGTTCAATATGGAAGATGGGGGCGGCGTTGATGTGAGACCTGAGGATAGTACCGACAGATACGAAGAACAACAACCAGATGAAGAAAACCGACGAGAACCAGACGAAGAAGACCAACAACGAGAAGCAAATGAGAGATACTTGGCTTACTTATTGAGTGACAATCAAGATGAAGCTGGAGGTAGTGAGACAATTACCATGGATAATTTACATGACTACGCTATAGAAGGTGACCCACTTCGAGGATTCACATTCGAACAAACAATTCCAGATTCAGCAAAAGAAATGCTGGTTGGCATAGTAAAAGGGCAATATCCGGATGCTGGTGTTCGGCATAATATAGAAATATCCTTAGTAGATGGAAACATTACCGTTCGCGAACTTGGAAGCAAAGAACCCTTTAAACGTCTATTCGTCGGTAATGATGATGATAGGAAA
Organism: Actinernus sp. WN-2022; assembly: GCA_030867875.1. NCBI lineage: Eukaryota > Metazoa > Cnidaria > Anthozoa > Actiniaria > Actinernidae > Actinernus > Actinernus sp. WN-2022. The sequence continues at coordinate 2,648,240 of JAOWCC010000577.1, read as the reverse complement.
TTACGCGTGAAGATGAGGAAAACTCTCAAAGATGCTTTAGGTCCAAATAATGAAGAGGCTGCTAATGAAGTAATATTTGCAGAACGACAACTCACCGATCGGGAAGCAAATAACGAATCTATTCTTGAGGACTCCGAATCGACCGACGCTCAGAAAGAAATAGCTAAGAAAGAGTTAAAATTTATCCATAAGGCAAGAGAATTACTTGAACGTCAAGAAGAAGCCATACTAGAACGTATATCGCTACGTGAAAGGGTCAAATACATTTTCAGGAAGTATGGAATGACTGTTCTTGCGGTGGTAACTGCTATTGGCGCTATTGTTAGTGTAATAGTTTCCCAGCTATCGAAATCCGTACCGAAACCAGTAAAAGATGGTATCGACAAAGTGGCAGATACAGTAAAGAAGGGATTAAAAACTACAGGTGATTTATTAAAGGAAATTGGAAAGAAACTTGGGCAGATACTACCTGGAATGATTGGATCAATTGCGAATTTCATATTTACTATGGCCGGTAAAGCTCTAGGAGTATTAGCAGAGAACGTTTGGTTATTCATAGTAGCTATAGTGGTGATCGCAATAGAGCAATACAAACGACGTTAACGAAATAACACCCACGCAATTCCAGCTCCTGCAATAGATACCATCGCTAGATTGATCCCATGTCGTGGAGTAGGATTCTGTAAGATACTATGTGAAACTCGTTGTGGAACTTGATGTGGTAATTGTTGTGGAACTTGATGTGGTAATTGTTTCTTTCGTTTCTTCCCTTTCATATCTGGTGGGGGCTTGGTTTCGAGAACATCTGTATTAATATCGTTTTTCCCTAACACCATACCTTCTGTGGCGTTCGGGATTGGATTTTTATAACCATCCTTCTTGCTGAGGTAGTACTCAAGATTGCTTGGTAGTAATCGTACCCCTATGGCTATTGCTAGGTCTAATCTCTTATGTGTGTGTAGTATAGCTGTAAGATAGTTTTTATAGCTTACCACTAAACTGTTTTCGAGAATAGCGTCCTCGACTAATCTCTTAAATTTTTCTTTGACATTGAAACTATCTATGATGGATTGGTTAAGATCATTCTGAGCAGCTAGAACGCAATATCCAAAAGCTTCGACGGATCGATTCAATCTACCTAATCCAGCATTAGTTAACCGGCCCTTTCCGATTGGTGGTGTAAACCAATTATATTGTTTTCCTTCATGTTCGTCGTTCCGAATGAATGACACAAGATCGCCCTGATCCTTCTTACCTCCTTGGTCTGCAAATAAATTATTGTGATTTGGCCAATTATCTGCTTCTTTATCGTAACCTCTGACTACGTGGACGTTTTCAAAAACGGAATAGGACAAAAGGAATACATCTCCTAATCCGTTATTCCTACCTCCGTGCCATCGGAAATCTGGTGTTCGAGATATACCAAATTCGATGCATAATTTCTCAAGAGCTGGTTTGCTATAGAGGTTATCCATTTGCTTGAAAGCAGAGTCACCAGGTATAGGAACTCCATGAGCGCCACCAAGTTCATGTAGAATTCTTCGTATCGTGAAATATACGTGAAATCGTAAAAACCCTTGAACAATAGGAGGATACGTTTTGAAAGTAGGATCAAACAATGACACTCCACATCCAGAAGTCGCACACCACGTTGCGAAATTCAATTGTTGAGGCCAATATTTGAAATCCGGACCATGTAACCAATGGTAGGACTCATTTGCTGTCATATGCTTTATAACGGTCTCCTTGAATATGTTCGGAACGCCTGCTTTGAACTTTTTCTTAGGTGTGACATATATCCATAGATTAGTTAAATCTATATCTTGTGCTTTTTCAGTAGGTGGGACCGCCGTAATAGGATATTTCACACTTTTATCTAGTGTTAACGTATGTGGAAAACCCTTATGCACATCCCACAATGCGTTATCGATGCGTTTTTGAATGGTGGTAGGTAGCTTATAGACGCCGTCGCCATAAACCACATAACCATGATTCCCATCTCGAAACCAAATACTAGTTGAATATTTGCCAGGGCCGTCTATATCCGTTGATACATAGAACTGGTGAAAATCTGCATGTGGGTATCTTTTCTTGAACTTCGCTAATAGATCGGCATTCAATGATTCGACCTTCTTATCTTCCTCAGCTATTCTCTCTCTATCTCTACTAGTTATTCTCTCAGCCTTTGACCGTAAATTAGCATTCTGTGTTGGGGTCTCATCATCTCCACCCTCATAATGATAGCTGAAATTACCTCCGTGCCTCCTCATGTTAAAGCTAATTATGTATATAGTTCATACCTTTAACACATAATGGTTATATTAAATGTCACCGCCACATCGTCTGACCATACGGTCTACTTCGATAACCCTATTCTTATCAATAATATTTCGCTAGTTGAGGCCACTATTAGTCATAATTGGTGGAACCTAGCTGAGAAGGGGGATTTTAAGTGGATTGCCCCAAATAGTTTGACATTTCCATACGAAATTAAGCCGGGACATTATAAGATAGAAACTTTGATAACCTACTTCGATCCCGCAGTTGAGGCTGGTTACTTGGAATTCATAGACTACCCATTTAGGAAATATTGGCTTATGAAGGTCAAGAAACCAATCCAGTTCACTAAGAATGTCTGCGGTTTGTTTAGTATCAAAGTAAATGAAGATGTGACAGATTATGTGACTATCGATAAAGGAAAATACATCCTGGTGCCAAAAGATATTAATCATATATCTATCTACTGTGATGTGGTGGATTCAGATTTCTCACTTCTTGATGGGAAGCCATCTAAAATCCTATATACTTTAAAAACAACATCACACGTTTTTGGTGAAACAACTTACTTTCCACCAACCCTCATACCCATTCGAGCCCTAGGAACGATACGGAACTACATTCGCCTCACAGTTTGCGATGAGAAAGGCAATCTCATAGACTTCAACAAGCAGCCTATACGTTTCGTATTGAAGCTTGAGTAAATCATACGTATATACAATGGATGGCGATTCGATTCAACCGTTTCCAACAGCACCAGATATCTATCCATCGGGAGCTATAAAGGAACTTAGCGATATAAATGGATCGAGTTTTAGACTGCAAAAAGTCTGTGATACGCTCGCTGAGCTAGAACAACAAGCGAAGCACTACGAAGTTGTTCGCAAAAAATATGCTCGAGCGCGTGGTATCGTTCATGGGATTGCTGTGGCCACAGGTAGCCTGAGTGGCGTTTTATCAGCTTTTGCGTTAGGTTCATCACTTACGGGGGTTGGGATACCTGTGGGTATTTCATTAGGATCAGCGGGGTTCCTGTGTGCCGCCATATCGGCTTCGATGGCTGTTGTTAGTAAGAGACTTGGCGTTCACATCTCGAAGCATGAAAAGACTGTTATGTTAGCAAAAGCTAAGGCGAATTCCGTGGAAGTCAAAGTCTCAAAAGCTCTAGCTGATTGTAGCATTTCAGAAGCTGAGTTCGGAAGCGTTATTGATGAGAAAAAGAAATATGAGACGCTTAAACTAGAAATACGGCAAAAAAACAGGCAAGAAAGAGGATCGAAAAACGTAGAACAACTTCGATCCGAGATCCGAAAGGAGATGAGAGCAAAACTTGGCAGTCTAGTGGGATAAGAATCAATAGAACCAGCGTGGACTTTATAATCTTAGTATAAATTAATTCTGATGTCTGGTCCGTATGCAAATTTCTATCGATTCTGCCCAGCGTAGATTTTACAATCTTAGTATAAATTAATTCCGACATCCGGTTTGCACGCAAACTTCCGTTGGTGGCGCAATACTTATGATATCGATGGTGTAATATAAGCCACGAGGACGGCACGCAGGTGGTATCGATAGCGTCATATAGACCACGAGGTCGGCACGCAGGTTGTATCGGTGGCGCCACATAGACCACGAGGTCGGCATGAAGTATGACATCTATCACGTGGGTGTTATTGCTGGTATGATAGAGATCATGGCCCATCCCTTTCGTCATTATAGTTTACCTATGGAGCAAGGAAGGTTTCTCGCACTCGTTAGAGACTTAAATGGCGTTCTTGATCAAGTTGGGGAGTTCATAGACACGGGAAAAGCTAAATATACCGGAGAATAATTCATTTTAAGTATTGCTGAGACTTACCTGTGACTAATCGGGCAAGAACTCACGATCGGTCGACCAACGAAGAGTAAAATGCCACTCGAAGAGATGTAGCAATGTAGGATGTACGGTGGAGTAGAATATCTTCGTTCACAGTCTGTGAATCATTTTAAGAATGTTTCTATAGTGTTCCTTGTCCTCTTTACGTTAGTAATAGCGTGCTTTGAAATTTTCTAGAGATGAATTTTGATGTTTTAATCGTGTCACAATGTAGGATGTACGGCGGAGTCGAATATCTTCTTTCGCAGTCGGCGAATCATTTAAAAAATGTTTCTATAGTGTTCCTTGTCCTCCCTATGTGAGTAATAGCGTTTTTGAAATTTCCTAGAGATGAATTTCGACGTTTAAATCGTAAACGGCTGATTCAAGGCTGTCGCAAATGTAGGATGTACGGCGGAGTCGAATATCTTCTTTCGCAGTCGGCGAATCATTTAAAAATGTTTCTATAGCGTTCCTTGTCCTCCCTATGTGAGTAATAGTGTTTTTGAAATTTCCTAGAGATGAATTTTGATGTTTAAATCGTAAACGGCTGATTCAAGGCACCCTGAAAGTAATTATGCAGGAATGCGGTCCGGCGAGGGCAAATTTTTTTTTTGGGCCCCAGTTCAGATCAATGAACAACTTTACCATGAGGCCTTGCGCGCCCAATCCAAGATGGCGGACAAAGATGGCGGACTTGGGGAAAGGAAATTGTTCTCGGGGTGGTGCTAATAAAATTTTGACAACTGTGATGACGTAATTCAAGAAACACGTAATATTGCCATAATAAAGAGACGAGTGGGTCAGTAAGAAATAATACTCTGTGGGGGGCTGGCGGCGGCAACTTACGGTTCAGGTTTCACTTTACGGAAGATTATTACGAATTTCCACGGATCGTGGGATTTTTAATATTCTTTATACTAACCTGGATTTTTCTAAATGGAGCCGGATAAGGGTTCGAAAAATCTCGGAAACCTATTTCCTGAACAGTGCAATTCAGTACTCGATCGTTTATCTGGTTTATACCTTTGAGACATTTTTTGCGTAGTTTCCGGACATCAATCGAAAATCTGCAAATTTTAAGTTTCCTTATTAAAAATTATAAGACCTTGATTCTTTTTCCCCGACAAAAACATTAGGATATGTTTTTGTTGGTAATGTGCGAAGCGATTTATATATCCCGGTCAGTATATTCTCTGATCTTTTCAAATATGAAAGGTAATAAATACCCGTAAGTGCTTAAATGTAAAATAAAGTGAATGTTTAATAAAAAAACGCAAAGCACAAAGATCAACGCAAGTTAATTTGCTTTCAGTTTCGTGTTCGCCTTTCACGTCTTAATTCTCGCACTTGACGCGACGTTTTTGCGCGCTAAAATTATTTTCGGGGTCAACAGAGAGTGAGTGCCCAATTTTAATTTATAAAAGGAATCGCGAAGACGCACTCCAATGGCAGATTCCGACTTTGGAACAATAGTAGAGACCCCAAACTTTATAAAAATTGTGTCGTAATTTCATGAGATTTTTTTTTTTTTTAAATATATTATAATAAAAAGTCTGTATAGCACTCTCAGACCCCCCCCCCCAACAGCACTTTATATGAAGCCTTTTTTTACTTTCCCAATACATGGTGCAGTTGTAAAACAACATTCCTATATATTTATGTATTTGTTACAGTTGTACCAGGTAGAGAAAGGCAAGGGTACTAATCTATAATTTAAAATTTCTTCAGGGAATATGGGTTATCCGAACAATCTTTAAATTTTTTGGTAGTCATTTTCAATCAAAATACTTGAGGTGGAGTACTTGTAAATTTTAGACTTATGAATATATTTTGAGTATGCTTTAGGAATATTTTATAAGGGTTGGGTGGAGATGGGGTGGGGGAGAGAGGGAGGGTAGGGTTATACAGGTTATGTGCATGTTAAAGCCTAAGTACCCCTTCCTAGGTATACTGATTTGTTTCAGTTCCACCTCTTTCCTTAGTTGAAGTCTAGTATTTCTTTACAGTAACAACATTTGCAAAAAATACAACAAAATGTACTTCTTAATTATCCAACACTGAACTGATTATTTGTGCCTGGTCAACAAGAGGATGCATGACTTTGTCATCTCTTTATAAATAAGCTACCCTATGGAGCTTTTGGACTTTTCAGTTGTGATAGTAAATTTGAAGTAAATGTACAGCATGTAAATTAGTTGGACTAAGGCTGTGTTCATTAAGTATACCACAGGGATGCAGGTGATTTTTTTCATAGTAATCCCCCTCTATCCTTTCAAAACAAAATACAACCCCCCCTGCCATTTCCATATGCAAACCAGCATTATTACAAGCATAATTTTACAGAACTGTGATGTTGAGTCATGCAACTCAGTTTAATACTATGTAGAAAAGCTAAGAATAAACCATAAAATTACTGTTATTCAGTACCAGTACTTTGGTGTATGTAAAAAGTATTTGTTGCTGGTATTCCAAAACTACACAAGAATATATATTTGTTCTTTGATATAAAAGATTCATTAATTCTTTACATCAGACAACCTAGCTGCATGCACCCCTAGGAAAAAATGTTTTTAGGGAGGGCGGGAAAGTTTTTACATTTCAGATTATCAGAAGTGCATAATCTCCTGCATTTCCTGAGCTCTATTTAGTGCATTTAGCCATTCTAACACCTACCATTTTAAGTGTAGGTCTCTATTTGACAAACATTTAAAAACAATTAACATATCCCCCCAAGGCCTTTCATTAATGAATTTTAAGATCCCCCTTCCTTCTGTTAAAAAACTTTGGGATCCCCCTTAAAAATCAGCTGCCCCCCCTGTATGTGGTATACATAATAATGCAGCCTAAAGGAATAAAAAGAACCCTGTAATTCTTGGGTTGCAATTTTGTCACAATCGTTTTGTCAGAAAACCTAACAGTATTTTTCAAGTGTTTAGAAGCAGTAATATGACCACAAATTGTATGTTGCCAGTTATTTAAAATTGTATGTTGCCAGTTATTTAAAATTATATATATACCAGCACACTTGTTATATAAAAGCATGCATGTACATTTTTATTTGCTGATAATTAAAACACTTTGACATTTACATATGGCTGCACATGTTTAAAGGTTTTGATTACCAATGAATTGATCATTATTATTTAACACAACTTTTAAATTTAAAATCCATGTTAAGTGTGTTCTAGTATTTATAATATTATATATAAATGGGCAATATACGTGTGGCCTTCTAAGTCCACTTGAAAAATACTGTGTTTTACTTAATAAGTTATGTTTTCTGACAATTACAAAAATTACCAGTATTACAGCTAGGGTTTTTTATTCCTTAAAATCCAACTAATTTACCTTTTACTTCCAACATCACAACTAGAAAAGTTCAAAAGCTCCATGAGGTTTTTATGAAGGAAGTCATGAGGTCATGTCACTATATACATCCTCTTGTTGGCTGGCACAAAAAATGACTTCAAGCATGTGTTGGTTAATAATTAAAGAAGTACATTTTATTGTATTTATTGTTACTGTAAAGAAATACGAGACTTCAACTAAGTCAAAGGGTTGAAGTGAAACAAATCACTTTGCTAGTATACATGTGGGTTAGGGTTTATGATTTAATAAGTGCAATTGTTAAAGTCACCCAAAATTACAATTAGTACCATACTGCTCTTTCTCTACCTGGTACAAATATCACAAATACATACATATATATGAATGTTTTTTTATAACTGCATAAAGTATTGGAAAAGTAAAAAAAGGCTTAATAAGTATGGATGGGTAGAACTAGGGGGGGATGGTCCTCAGGGAGTGCTATACTTTTTAAAATTATATTTAAATATATTATAAAAATTAAAAATAATATAATATTTTCTTATGAATTTATACGACAAATTAAAATGTTTATAAAATACACTTTGTTCCTTTGTTCCTTGCGTAAGGAAATTAGTTTTTTAACATTCACTTTGTTTTACCGTAATAGCACTTAGGGTATTTATTAAGCTTGATCGCCTTGTTCTCTCTCAGCAAGAGAATAATTGCTTTGCACAATCGGGAAAAGAATCATAAGACATAAGTAAGATTGCAAGGTCTAATAATTCTTAATAAGGAAACTTAAAATTCTCACCTTTCAACTTGCAGCTTTTCGGTTGATGTCCGAAAAAAACGCACAAAATGTGTCAAACTAGGTATCGCAACCCGAACAAAATTGCACTGTTCAGGAAACAAGAGTTTCCGAGATTTTTCAAACCTTTAGAAATCCAGTTTAGTAAGAATATTAAAAATCCCACCGATCGATCCATGCAAATTCGTAATCATGTTCCCGCCAGCCACCTACTGCGTATTATTTCTTACTGCACTGACCCACTCCTCCCTTTATTATGGCAATATTACGTGTTTCTTGAATTACGTCATCACAGTTGTCAAAATTTTACTAGCACCACCCCGAGAACAATTTCCTTTCCCCAAGTCCGCCATCTTTGTCCGCCATCTTGGATTGGGCGCGCAAGGCCTCATGGTAAAGTTGTTCATTGATCTGAACTGGGGCCCAAAAAAAAAATTTGCCCGGCGAGGGCCGGTTTGGTAATTCAGTATAAATTATGCAGGAATGCGGTCCGGCGAGGACCGGTTTGGTAATTCTGTATAAATTATGCAGGAATGCGGTCCGGCGAGGACCGGTTTCGTAATTAACATACAATAAAAACTATTCGTGTACATAGCACGTTGAAGTTGTTTTTCCCCAGTTCTTCCTCTATCTGGATTTTTTCTTCTTGTGTATTTCACTATCGCTAGTTAGACCGTGTCTCGTATAGATGGGCTCAAAGTGGGAATTGTAAGCAATCAACTCATTGATAAAACGCACGACCGCACCCTTATGTATACCACACCGTTTAACAACGTTGATAAGAGATATACGGGATCCTGAACGGCGTAGTACCTCGTAACTCGCTCCAACGACTTTAGTTCTAAGTATGGAGCTGGTACCTATATTGTTTTCTATTGCCTTATGAACAATCTCATAGACTATTTGTTGGACGTTCTTAGGTGCTCCTTGGGGGTCGAGTTTATCAAAAGTCGTTGTAATGTGAGGAGCTATTCGATCGGTATTTAAATCTATATCGATATTATCGTCATCATGTAGAGAACGTATAAAGCCCTCTCCACGACATATGCTTTTATTGTTTAGTTGCATAAAACGAGCGACATCCCCCTTAGATCTAACGAACCCACATTGTATACACGCTTGATAAAGTATAGCGGCTAAAATAGTTCGTTTTGCATAGCTACGTTTGGTACGAACTTTCCGTACTTGAAGGAATACATCGGCTACGATTACTAATACATTTGTGGGAAACGAGAGGGCGTAATTTCGTTTATAAATAGTGTTGTATGCCCGTAGTTCTAGTATAATCGTTCGTAGTTGCAATTCTTTGTTATCGCTTTGCTTTGGGATTGTGCGGTCTAGATCGTGTTGGCGCTGAAAGCTATCCGGCCCTACTATGTGTAACCTAGTAGTAAGATTGGTAGTTGTTTCTTCACATGATTCGACCTCGGAAACAAGACCACAAGTGGGACATATGAATTCCATTCCTTGTAGTTCCATCGGGCATAAACATTCGGAACATGATTCACCGATGCTAATATGCGACAATGGTTCAATATGCGACAATGGTTTGATATGTAGGCTTGCACAAATTTCTGGACCAAGTAATCTAATAATGTTATCCATACTAGTTGTATACCATATGCCTGTCAATTGTCTAATTGTTCGTTCGTTTTTTTTTTAAAAAAAGAGAAAAAATGAAGAGAGGTCGAATAACGATTTCTCTTCATTTTTTTCTTTTTTTTCTTTTCGTATCGTGATTTCTACTTATCCTCCGATCCTACCACATTTAGATATTTCTCACTGATGGAGAGGTCATCCAATGCATTATCGAGATCGTGAATGTCCACCACGTTTCGATCTTTTTCCGATTCCACTACATTTAGATCTTTCTCCGATTCTACTACATTTGAACACGTGATATTCGCTGACTCGTTAGCTCGCTTCTTATCAAGGTTCTTCTTATTGCGAATGGTACGGCGTTGAGGTGCACCACATTTTGCACAAAGTTCGTAATTAGTACGACAGCCTCGACCGCACGTCAAACATGGAACGAATATAGCACATCCTCTTCCTATCTGGAAGTTATGTTGAGAGCAATACTCTGACACCTTCGAACACTTCCTTATACATTTCGTGGTCTTTCCTCGAATCAACCAATCACAAGTTCTCGTCTCAATCATCGTGCAATATACCTATATATGTTATATGTCTAATTGGTATCTTAGTTGTGAAGTCTACGTTGAGGTTCTTCAATTACGCGCGGTTGTCTAATCTGTGTGGTATTAATACGTACTAAGATAACAACATACGTTAATATCGTGAAGTAGAGAATGTATGTTAGTACCATGGGTGGATATACTGTAAACTAATCATTCCTTTAATAGGTGTTAAAATGTAAAAATACAATGAAAAAATAGCACAACAAAACTGCTCCAATCCGGAAAAGCGGTAGAAACCGGAGCTGTGCTCAAGTTTGGATCTTTATGTGCAAGAATGCCTAGGGACGTTGCGAGAGATCCTATGTGGCAGCATAAGAATTTATGTAGTAATCTAGTAGGGCGTTTTCGTCCTCTATGGTGAGCTGGGAGCGCTTAATGAGCCACTCGATGATACATTTAGCGGTATTAAGATGATCGTTGCTACGGGCGCATAGTAGAGCATGATGAACGTATTTATGCTCCATAGTTATCTGAAAGCGTTGAATGAGCCACTTAATGGTATTGAGATGGGCATTCCTACAGGCATCTAGTATAGCAAACCCGACGGCTTTATCCTCTTTGGTGAACTGGAAGTGTTTAGTGATACACTTAATGATATCAAGACGGTCATCCTTACAGGCAGCGCATAGAACGTAATCGGTGTGTCCATCCATTTTATCGAACCATAAGTGCTTAATGAGCCACTTAATAACGTTAAGATTACCATATTCACTGGCGTAGACAAGAGGAAAGCTATCATAGATGTAGTTTGCGGAAATGCCGAAAGTCCTAGCCAAATTGTCTCGATCGTTATCATTACGAGTAGACCTAAGACCGAAAGTGAGTACTCGTTTACGGAACTCTTGGTCTATGTTTTTGTAGCGTACGAGAGATGTGGCACCGTTTAGGTGTTTCGATGTCCTTGCGATGCTTGCGAATGATTCTGGGCCTGCATGCTCTACTATCTTGACTAAGATTTCTATGGGAAGGCACGATATGCTATCCATAGTGAAAGAGATCGATATACTGCATAGAGTAGTATACAAACTGGCGGGTTCTGGCGCAGCTTGAACGTTGTATTATTGCAATCCTTGTTCGATGACTCCTGAACCGCAGCGAATTGTTCGAATGCTGAAGTAGAACAATTCGCTGCGGTTCTGGAGTCATCGAGCAAGGATTGCAACAATACAACGTTCAAGCTGCGCCAGAACCGGCAGTTTGTATACTACTAATAGTTTAAGTTTTAACTGTTATTTGTCAATTAAACGCCTCTCATCCAGTCCCTCCATTAATCAGACACTTACAGGCCTTTCAAAATATGTTTGAATAGGAGGTCAATACAAGAAAATAGGCGTCTGTTACAAAACTCGGTGGTGAAGGCACAATTTTAATTGTCTGTTGATAAAGAGAAAATAACTGCCGATGTACCTCGAAGCAACCGCTGGAGCATCCAATTATTTAATATTACACATATAGATAAGTACAGTTTTACACCTGATATACACCACACAGGTAAAACTATCATTTTTTAATGTATACATTATTTTTCTTAACAAAATACAAAAATATATGCATGGCTTGCTTAATATTTTCTTTGTTTAGTAATTGGGACTTATAACTTACATACTCAATGTTGCAATCCAAAATGTTTTCTTTATCTGAGTTATTTGATAACCTACAGTGTATTTAACCGAACATATCCATCCCCTTGTATAACTTATAAGTCGAGACGTTCCGAACACTTTTCTCATTTATTATTTAAAGACATAAACATTTTGGATCAGGATATTTTACACCGAAGAGAGTAGGCTCGGTCTGTTATTGACTATTGTTGACAGTATTGTCTAGATCGCTGCAGTGATGTCTCAGAAGGGTGTGTATTTGTGCCTACCAAAGGAAGCCCAATCCTTTCTCATACAAAAACACGTGTCGAACGCACTTTAATAATCTATGATTACTTCTAGTTTAAATAATAATCTTGAAATCCCGGACTGCCTTCAAGTTGCAGGCTGTCTTTTTCAACCTCTTTGTGTTTCGCTCTGTAGACTGAAGACAGGTCTACCGGTTAGCATACCTTTAAAGTGCCTATAACCCCCAATTTTTTTAAATTGAAACTTTAAACCATTATTTAGAACGTAAAACAAAAATGGGAGGCTAAAACTCAACTGTATTTTTTATGGCCTTTCAAAGTTGAGAACCAGAACATGTGGCCGTCCATACAAACATCTCTTATTTCTGCGACCCTTGGAAGCTCACCACATGGTACATATACAATGAAATGGCGCCAAACTTGGTAAATTTACTAATTTCGATGGCTCTTTCTTGTGATTTTATTGTGGAGTTTATTTCCTACTGATTAGACTATCCCTTTGAGAATACAAAGACAATGGTCTAAATTAGAGGAACACAAGAAACTGTGCAAAGAATATAAAAATGTCTGCGGTACGCAGTTTAGCAGATATTTGTTTTCTGCACGTTACGTAATGGAATGTCTTATTGTCATGAACAATAAGTGGTTCTCACTTCTTTAACGAAGTGATTTGCATAAGTATATATATTGCAGTAGCGTAAATTGTTGTTCCTTTGGGTCTACCAACGCGAACGACTCACACACTCTTTTAGAATGTCAGACAAAGACACGCCTCAACTCAACGCTGCATCGCAGGCGGCCGTGCAATTGGCAGTAAACTACTCCATCAGTAACCTTTCCAGAGTTATCGACGAGAAACTTAATGCCTTTGCTGAGAGAATTTCAGAAGAGAATAGCTCTACTGTTGAGCATGTGGTTAAGAGAGCCAAACGGGAAAATTTCACGTGCAAACGAAAAGGAAACTAGCAACAATTGGATTACTGCCAAAACGTTCTAGAGAAGTTGGACGAATCTTCTAACTTCCTAAAATCCAAATCCTACGATAAAGTCGAGCGGTCTTTGGAAGAAGGCACCGAGCTAGTTCTCAAAAGAGTAAAGGCCATTAAAATAGCTGACAAAAGCGAATTTGGCTGGCTTACTGTGAATGAATATCTCTCAGATGAGCTTGCTTCAGATACCGATGATGAGAAACGAATCTACCGTTCTGAAAGGAGAGCCGAGAAGAAGGTAAAGGATAAAGTCCGTAAAAAACGAGACAGAAGAGGCAGCAGTAGCCAAACATTTTCATCGCCTTCGACCAGTTTCAGTCGTGCTGACAACAGGCCAACTAGAAGGCTGGGTCCTTGTTTCAAGATAAGTACCGTTTATGTTTACGCTACTTTTTGTTCCACGTTTTAATAGTACAAGCTTTGTTCACCTTCGGATATATATATATGATGTCGTTCGACTGACCCATATCCAATATTCTCCATGAATATCGAGTTCTGTTTGTGTGTGTTATTCCACAGTTAAGGGCAGAATTCTGGTATAGTTGTAGTAAAATGATGTCCGATTGACATCACAATTCCAGGCCCTCGCTAAGACTCGCGCTGACTTCCAACTGGAAACAGGAAGCCCAAAACGGATGTTTTCGTTAACTTTGACGCCACTAAAATCGCCGTAGTTAAATTTGTTCACATTTTTTTTTTCGAATTCTTAGTCAGGGCACTATACAGAATCGATGTAAAAAAATATTTGGGGGGGAGGGGGGGGGGGGGGGGGGGGGGGGGTTATAGGCATTTTAATAATCGTCTTTTAGTTGACAATATCAGAGTCTTCCCCGCCTACGAGGTCAACATTGTTCTCTGTTCCCAGGAGAAGACAAAACAATTTGAATCCGGATAGTTTTTTTCACGTGTTTGATACCGTGGTCAAACACACAGAAGGAGTTTTTGATATGAATTCTGTCCTAACTAAGTATTGTTTGCCAATCTACCGTACCGAGGACTACAGAAAAGCTCATCGAACAATGTGGCCAACCAGCCTTCTTCAGGTAGATCTTACAAATGAAGAATATTCCACAAGTATTTCGAAAAATTACATTTGACCAGAATTCCTTGCTAACCTAACACGGTCAAAATAATACGTAGAAATCGCTTATTCTCTTCACTAACAATGCATTGGCAATAGCATTTGTACTTGATTGTTTTTAACATTTAAAACCTTTCTACCGCGATTTTATATATAACGATTCAAAGTTTTTCGCGCGCAAAGGATTGTGGGTAAAAGGACAAGCCGCCATCGTGTTCGGTACGAAGATTAGTGATCACAAGGCTTTGTATTGATATCAGGCCCACCGAGTTATTTCAACGCAAAGGAAGTAATAAAATAATTTGGTCGCGCGAAAATGGAAAAGGAGACTGGCATGAGAGAGGAAAACGAGAGCCGGCCAACCATTTGACTTCTGCCTTCTGAAGGAAATTTCCCCCTAAGGACATATAGATGCATGATTGTTTTTTCAAAAAACCTTCTGCGCGATGTTTTTTTCGCACATCCTAAACCAAATAAGGGTTTTGCTCAATAATCTATAAGTAATATTATCTGGAAATTAATTCAAGATCGCTTTCACGGAATTTCAGAAGCGTCAAATGGTAAAGAGAATCTGATATATAGGAAGTCTTATGTGATTTTCTCAACGCTGAACGCGAAATAAATCGAGCTGCAGAGGGTCCACCGTATCCGGCGGCAAGTTTGTAAAGGATAAAGAGAAACACCCATATAGGGAGGAAGTCTTTGCACGAGTTGGAAGTTAAGGGGAACAGGTCATGGGAGTTCCAAAACAAATTGTGGAACGCAGAAAAAAGCTAGTCCCTATTCTTAAAGACGTTTTTTTTTTCAGTCGAGCTGAGCCCAATAAATTATATGTTGACGTTCGTTTAGTTTAGTACAAATCAGCTAGTCCAAATCAGTTAGTTATTCTTGCTTCTGTTTCTAAAGTACAGTTAAATTTGCATTTGTTTTGGAACTCCCGTGTTCCCTCGAAATAATGGTCCTAGCTTACCAAGAATGAGTCCAGCTATTACGCAAATACTTATTACAAAGGATACGTTCTTTTAATCCTCAGACGCTCAATTACGCATTTATTGAAGATAAACAACCTTTGGAAGCACAAATGCAATGGTCCATCCTTAAATAATGACACACGTTTACGTTCAATTATGAAACACTGCCGTATAATTGTTTTATGACGCACGTTTCATGAAACAGAACATTGGCAAACTACTTCTTTTCCTCGGTCATATATTTTCCTCTATCGTACTATTGTGTATATTATTAATAACAACGTTTGAATTTTTACGTATCATCGCGAAATAGAGCAAAACATTATTAAGAAAAGTAGTTCAGACGTACTGTCAATTCTTAAAAGCTGCGAGGGGAGAGACTTCATGAATTAATAGCATTCGTTTTAATTTAAGCGCAACCAATGAGTTACTCAATGAAGTATAATAATATTATATAGCTTCGTACGTGGCGAGGCCAAATCCTTCTCTCGCCTTGAGAACAAAAGTACTTGCCAATCCTGTAAAATCCTCAATTTCAATGTGATTACGGTAATTTTCTCCTTTTCAGGTAAGGTTTAAAATAGTATGTGTTTGCACAACCGAGTAGATAAACTACCAATAGATTTTAGAAGGTGAACAATGAGAGATGAAATAACTCGTTTGTTTACTCAATAGCACTCATCTGATTTTCCTCAAACTCAAGACGAATACAAGAAAACAATGTACAACACATGCAGCAGTTTAAAGGTAGGTAGATTTTGCGGCGATGTGTGGCACAGAGATAGACTAGAACTAAGACGTTTTTTTTTACTTTTGCAAAAACCTAATTTAAACAGGACGGTGTAATGAACAGCTGTGTAAAAATGTGGTTTCCAAGAGCGAAGCGAGAGAGCTTTAAGACCTTTTTGATCGAACAACAGTTAATATTAAGGTAAAATGTTGTCTTTTTAGAACATCATTATATTACAGATATTGCATTTATTTACCTATTATATACTTAAAACATCAACTTAGGGTGAGTTTCTTTGCATGGGAGAATCCGAACCCGGATTTTCGTATCCAAAAATTGGTTGTGCGTTTCAGTTTACCAGTATCCAAAAATGGATTTTGAACTATTGACTGGACCTTGCCGATTCTTGAATTCATGATCCGGAGCGTTTCATTGGGAAAGGATTCGAAAATGAATGGAACCCGGTGTAGCAACGATCTACCCTCCCACCCCCCCCCCCCCCCTCCCTCCGTGAATTCGCTCCCCGGAGAGCGTAAATTGATGGTTAATTGCGCCCACTTCCTCGCCCCTTCTAGCGATTTCGCCCCCCCTCCAATTTTTAAAAGGTTATGAATACATACGTTTCTTTCTTATTAATTATTACTGTATTGGACGTGGAGAATAGTCATGCAAACGGCTATGGTGCAATTCAATTTTATTTTTTAAATCGCTGTGACACCGGTAAAGGAAATATCTGTAGCGTGGAAACACTCGAAGAAACGATGCCATGCCAAACCAAGCCATTTCAAATGCATCGCGCAGAACGCTTGCACACATACGGGACCTCTAATCGTGGCAGATTTGTATTGGTAATCATATGGTTCGAGTGCAATTCGGGATTAATTTGAACGAGTGAGATTTTCAACGAGTATCGGTTACATGAGTCCGTAAGGCGAATGCAATTTGAGCTCTTTGAAAAATCTCACGACTTCAAATTAATCCAGAATTGGACGTGCAAGTCATATGATTACTTGTTTATTAATATTCATCCGCATATTTATGCTTCTTGTCGTGGTGTTATTCCAAAGGATTTTGCTTCAGTTTTTCAACTTCTCCCGGCTGTAAATGTGGAAATCTCTCTTTGTTATTGTTCTACATTGTTGCAAAAGTTTGGAAACACCACCGCCTCTCAGTCAATCCAATTCACGAATTCTGGTTGGATAGAGTTTGTTCACATCTGAGATATTGCATGATTTGGCACTCGGGTATTACATGATTCGTTATAACCGTATCATATAGCTATAGCAGTCCGTATCACAAAAATAACCTTTTGAAGCGCATTTGAAAATATATTAACCTTTTTAATGAAACATTTACGGAGTTCGTTAGAATGCAGTTCCAGTTTCTTGGCTGAGCAATTTCCCAGGTCTTAACTCTCAAAATTACGACATTATGTAAATTTCTACACTATTCCATAATATCTCCCTTTCTTTACGTGTGGTCTACTTGCCTGGTGAAACACATACCCCACTACACTCAGCAAGTTATTTATTATTCAAAAACATCTTTACGTATTATTATATTTTCTCATTTTGATGCACATGCAAGTCGCCTTTTTAAAAAGCTGAAAATCTTAACTTGCATGAACTAGTATATCTACACACAAATTTAGCGTATGATACAAAGATGTTATGATCTGGAATTCAATTTGTGAACATATCAAGAAACTACATAATAGAAATTTATATAAAAGAAATCTAAAAAACAAACAGATTTTGACTCGATATTAGTCTTGTCGTAATAGAACTACGATTGATATCTTCCTGTCAGCTTATATGTGTATCCTTTTCCCCCTCACTATACCTAGGACCAAATCAATCAAACTTTTACACGTGTACTTTACAAGTCTGACCATTGTTTTCTTCGCCGGAAAACAATGACTAGACTTATAAAATACACGTGTAAAGTTTGATTGAAATTAGCCCCTAAATGTTGTCTGTTCATTTGTTCATGTTTTCTTGTCTGACCATTAATTTCATATATAATCTACTACATTTTTTGGGTGCCAGACTCGATTAGTTCTGGCATCCCAGCACGTACTCTTATTTTGTCAATTTTAATTCATTGTAAAATATTTAGTATGTATACAGAGTGTGAATAAATCGTTGTTGTTAAAAAAAGTACCACTATATTTTTGAAGAAAGATGACATGACTTTATAATAATAATAATAATAATAATAACAACAATGTTCTTATGGCGCATATACATGCATCAGGAGTTCCGGACTTCCGGTTGGATCACACTGCATTCTGGGTAGGTGGGCTCAGAAAAGTGGGCATCATATTCTAGATAGGCCATATTGGATTTGAGTGCAGTCAATTTTTGCTCCTTTGCAAGTTCAAAAACTTACTACCTAATACACGAATATCTTACCTTTACAGATTCTTCAGTTGGGAGTTCTAAGTCGATGTTTAAGCTTTAGAACGGAATTAATAAAGTTTCCAAGTTGACTGCGCTCAATCCAATATGGCCGTTCTGGAAGTTGATGCCCACTTTACTGAGCCCACCTACCCAGAATGCAGTGTGATCCAACCGGAAGTCCGGAACTCCTGGTGCATGTATAAAAATCACAATGTGCTTACATGATGAAAATTTCCTTCTAGAAAAATGCTAAATAAATATTACTACGAATTACTTACTACATTTAGATAAAAATAATAATTTTAATGCTAAAATGCTAAAAATACAAATAAATACTAAATATGTGTATGTTGTGGTTGGAAATTTTTTTGGTTCAAAATTTTTAAACTAGTTCAAAAATTTAAACCAGTTCAAATTTTTAAACCAGTTCAAATTTTTTACACCAGTTCAAATTTTGAAAACTGGTTTATCTTTTTCAAAAAAAAAAATCTACCCACCCCTCCCATGCAAAAAAAAAAGCCAACCTATTCCATTCCCCCCCTACCTACTTACCTTACTGTACCACTTACTTACCACTTTCCTTGACGGTCACCCATCCACTCACTAACCCTGCCGTTCGGGCTTAACTTCAGCTCGATGATCCACTCGCCTAACGCAATGCGCCACAGAAGCAATCGTTGATTTGAACACCACCGTATATTCTATAAGTGCTAGTCGTTTGAAGCCAGTCCCTCTCATTATGCTAATTTGTTTCCAGTCTCTTAAATTTATACGCGAATGCGCACCGGATTCTTCAAAGATGGTCGATGAACCGTGCGTAAGTAAAGAGGCCTATGATCCCATAAACGACTTATAATCCAAACAAAAAAAACACATTTAAAAACACCCTAACCGTCAACAACGGGTGCTCACTAATTTAGGGTGTTTAGAGCTATAGTCACTACACTTAGAACTAGATCACTGAACAACTCAGAATAATAATGCTTCTTCGATGGTCCTGTGAACTAATACAAACCCTACCGCTACATTTAAAAATACCCTAACCGTCAACAACGGATGCTCACTAATTTAGGGTGTTTAGAGCTATAGTCACTACACTTAGAACTAGATCACTGAACAACTCAGAATAATAATGCTTCTTCGCCGATGGTCCTGTGAACTAATACAAACCCTACCCCTACATTTAAAAATACCCTAACCGTCAACAACGGATGCTCACTCATTTAGGGTGTTTAGAGCTAGTCACTAATAATTTTGGGTCGCCTCGCAGTGCTCCAATTTGCTACTACCTTCACCGACAAACAATAGAACAAACATTTATAGAACGAAGCAAACAATAACATCTAGTAGTCACTAATTTAGGATCCCAAATCCAGCATTAAAAATAACCCTAACATCAGTTAACATAACTTCCCTTTTATAATGTTAAAAAATAAACTGGTTTTAAAATTTTTAACTGGTTTAAAAAAAAATTGAACCAAAAAAATTTTGAACCACAACATGTATACTAACATACACGGATAGATAAAAAGGCCATGGATAAGAATAATTAGATGTAATAAAAATGTGTTACTACATATACATTTTCTTGAAAAGATAGTTTTTTAGAGCAGTTTTAAAAGTTGATGCTGAAGGTGATAATTTAATGTAGTTCGGCAGAGTGTTACATAAGTTGGGAGCAGCGAGGGAGAAGGCACGTTGTCCATATGCTACTGTTCTTGAGGAGGGGGTATTAAGGAGGGAGTGAATGGACGAGCGTACATTGTAAGTAGGGCGGTATTCTTCTAGGAGGGTAGACAAATATGGTGGAGATGGTGGCCACGAATGATCTTGTAAGTTGTAAGGAGAATTTTAAAGTCTATACGTGAATCAATCGGTAACCACTGTAAGCCTTTAAGGACAGGTGTGATATGATCATAGCGTTTGACTCCAGTGATAAGACGTGAAGCTGTATTTCGGACACGTTGCAGTTTATCTTTTTCGTATTTTGGTAGACCGTGTAGAAGGCTGTTACAATAGTCCAAGCGTGAGATAATAAAGGCATTTAATAGTACTTTAAGCTTATCTTGGGAAAGATATTTCCGTATGCGCCCAATAGCCCTTATAGATAAAATACCTTTTTTACAGATTTCAGTAACATGCTGAGTAAAGTTTAAGTTCTTGTCTAACGTAACTCCAAGATTGCGTACTTTATCAGTTGGCACGATGGTGGTGTTGGTGAGTCGGAAAATCTGAATAGTAGGGTTTTTCATAAAGCGAGATGTAAAATGAATAACTTCTGTTTTCCCTGCATTACATAGTAGCGTGTTTTGAGTGTTCCATGACATAACATCTTCTACGCAGCTGCGAAGAGTGTCAAGTGCAGTAGATTGATTATTTGGATTTATAGCAATGTATAGTTGTGTATTATCAGCAGTCGGAGATTTTTTTTCTCTTTCCCTCGTAGGGCGTGCACACTTAGCACTATACAGCTTACCACTTTACATCACATTCTTTACACTTACTAGTGCTACGCGGCATGATTTTATATCATAACTACATATACATATATAATCGCCGTGACCCCATAAAACGCACCAATACCCACGATTGCTCTCATCTGACTTGATAGCTCAGTTGGTAGAGCGCCAGACATGTAACCTGCATGGAGGTCGTTGGGTTTGAGTCCCACTTGGGTCAGATATTTTTTCTCTTTCCCTCGTAGGGCGTGCACCGTTGCACACTTAGCACTACAGCTTACCACTTTACATCACATATTATCAGCATAGAACATGCAGTTTAAGTTATGATGACAAATTATGTTTTGGAGTGGAGCCATAGAGTGTAAACAGGAGAGGTCCAAGTACTGATCTGTGGTACACCATATTCCAGAATACGAGGCGAAGATACAGTGTTTATACCAATAATTACTGATTGAAAAAGTCTATTAAGATACGATTCATACCATTTTAGTACATAACTATTTTATAAAGAAGTGGTGTCCCTTATGGGCCACCGTACATTTGCCTCTAGCTATGGGCCAGCCTGTCATTGAACTGTCTGATTGAGAGCACGATTTACCTTGATAAAGGGTGAGTTGAATACAAGAGTTGTATATGAAGTATATGTATAACCGTATCCCGGGTTGTAACAGTGCAGCCCTTTCATTTATAATGAGGAATTCTCTATTATTCAAACCAATCTTTAGCGCTATGAATAACAAAGAAAACCGAGCCAATCGCCGAGCAATAATGAAATAAATAGCGCTATGTACAGCCGTTAATTAAGGCTGTGCAATAAACAGGACATAGATAATTATAAACAATCTCCGACAGACAGAGGAAAGAAGGCAAATAACTTAGTCTCTGCGATCCAATTACAGGTCGTACCTGACAAGCAAACATGAGTTATAGTCACCCGCGCGTGGGCTCCCTGTGGCAGTGGGAATCATGTAACGTCATCGTGTGTTTTCATCGGTTTTCTGTAAGATAACCGAAACAGTTCGGTTAAATGGCTCGAAAAATCCTCATATTTGGAAGAATGATTCCCAGATACCTTTAAACTCGTAGTTACGTAGTGCAATAAACTATTTACATTTTGATGTGGTCTAATGTGCTTTTTTGGGCGATATATGAGAGTTTCAGCATCCTCGGATACCCGGGGGCAGTAAGTGAACGACGCGGGCAAAAAAGGAACTGAGGGGTAGAAGGGAAGTGGGAAAAAAAGCTCTTCTTCCTTTTACCCCCTTTCCTTCTTTCCTCCCCCTCCGTCCGTGTTTTTCCCATCGCTCACTAACTGCCCCCGGGTATCAGGATGGATTTTCAGGCGTTTTTCTCTATGTTTTGATGCGCTCACTTCAGCTACTAAAAACATTAACAAGGCAGGAAACTTCGGCCACTTTACGAACACCACACTCGCTGAATCTTTGCCAAAATGTCGAACTTTTCCTTGTCGCTTGCCAACAAGACCCCAGAATGGACAAGGGCACTTCTTGAACTACACGTCTGCATAAAATAAGGACGCTAGGTTGATTCTAACCCTCCAAACGAGCCGCTCGAAAAAAACCATTCTGCGCAATTTTGCTTTCTCCAGATGATCTGCAGGGGGTTGCTGCGCATAAGCACCCTTTGCCATCTATGTCCCCCTCCCACTACAAATATTTACCATCTCATACAGACTCGTGCCGGGGCCCCATAAGGATAATTTGCACTCCAAAATATGAAGACAAATATCAACTCAAGCGGGGGCTAGTAAGGAAAATTGTTGGTTACTTTGGTTGAGTAGCTAAAGATTGTAGAGATTTAAATTTGCCGCGCGAGATTAATCTTCTGAGCAGTTCTTAGTTAGTAACTCTTTTTATTGCCGGTTCAGTGTTACTGAAAAAATATACGAGAAGTTTCACTGCGTAATAGCCTCTGCGTTTAAATAATAACAGGCCGGGTACGTGGACTTTCAAGAAGTTAAAATACTTGTGTGTTAAAAAAAACTATGCTGTAATGAGATAGTGGTATAAGTTCATCCCAGTAGTTCATCTGCCGATGTATAAAGTTTTGAAAGGGAAGACACGGCTCAACACGGCGATCAGAAAACAGACCAGAAGCCTTTCGAAATACAATAATCTCTAATTTCATTTACATATTTGAGTTGTTTAAATATTTTCTCACTTCTGATGTGACTTTCTTGGCAAGCTTTAAATTTTAATACAACAGATTTGAACGCATCATTTTTATTCACGGTTTCGTTTTTGTGAGCCGATGTGTTTCACGGAACCAACGGAACTGGCTCTAAATTGTTCAGAATTATTAAAATAACCTACAATACCCTTCAGTGAGTTATTAGCACCACGTACCTTCCTTTTCTGCTGCAGTTCAATTTCAAAAGTTTGTTCCAACATCGACTGGCGGTCCGATCAATTCATGAGTCTAGTACTGATTATTACCTCGAAGTAAAGTAAATCCGATTTATGATGCTTGAATGGATTTCCTTATTCTCCTTTACGGACAACCAAGATAGATTTAAACAGAACAGTGGTCAACGAAACTAAAAGAGGGTCTGAATGGGGTTAACTGACTACTGACAAACGGCCTTAAAAATAACTGACAACTGACAAATGACGATTTTTTTACTGACAACTGACAACCGAAAAATAACTGACAACTGACAAATTTGGTGTTTGTGGGTCAAACATTGTAAATTTTCTCTAGCAATGATTAACTAGGGCTAACTGACAACTGACAAATGGCCAAAAATTTAACTGACAACTGACATGTAGAAATACAGACCCTCCTAAAACCCAAGAGAATTTGCCGCCATTTTGAAAACACAGGAAGCCCAAGCTAAAAACCGGAGGCCCAGGGTGAAATAATTGTGATTCGAATCAAATTTCTGTTCAAACCACCACCTCATATTTTGATGCTCATTAATTTTGATGCGACTCTTGTTGTCTCGGATTTTAGTTTATATCTTGTGGCTGGGTGTTTTCGGCAGTCTATAGCTGGAATGTAATCAGTTTTCATTAAATTTGACGTACGAAAAGTTATACTTTATGAAGTCCTCTACGGGGACTTCATAATTAAAAATAAACCTTACTAGAAATTAATATTTCCTATGTTATAACAAAATGTTCTGCCGGTATGTAGACAATGTGAAGAATGCTGATATCACCGGTCTGGTCAGGATAATCAGTGGCCAGTACAACAATTTTTTTATTAGCTCGTACAAAAATGTATATTGGACTAATTGCTAATAACAATCAAGTAAAAAAACAATCAAGTAAAAAAATCAAGTAAAAAAATCAAGTATGCAAAAGCAGTCATACATGAACTTTGCTGCAATTTTTGAGGTTTTACTTGGGGGATTTATGGGCATAAGAAATAAATTGTTATCTGTTATATGGTGTGACTTAAATTCAACGTTTGCTCTAAGGTTCCGTGGTTTCCCTGAAATCACACCGCGGCAAAACGGTATGCTCCGCTGGCCAAACGAACGAAGGCTCTGCTATCAAATACAAATCACCGAGGGCATTAACTTTTTTAGTAAATAATTTTATAACTTAGTAAACTCGCAGTGAATTACAAATTAAGAAAACTTCAACCTGTTAAAAATCTTTTAAGTAGTGTTCTTATTTTTTGACAAAACAGTTCACAAATGGATACTTTTAAGCAGAAATTTTAAAATCACGACATGTGCCTGTTGTTTCATTTCAGTTTTCGTGGGAAACTGGGGGCGGCCGCGCGTCGACAAGAAATAGCAAAAACGCATGCGCGTGACGTTTTGCCGCGGTGTGCCCAACCTCGTCCCCAGGGTCTTCTCGGTCAGATCCAAGATGGCGCATACTCGGAGAGAAGACCCTGGTAAACGCTGAACTGTCACGCATTCTGATTGGCTCTTCGGTTATGACGCAAGGGTTGTCCTAACGATGCTTTTTATTGGACAAACGGACCGAGTCCAGAGAGATGAACTTGTATATAGATTCGATTGCTCAAATTGTATCAATAAAACGATTTCAAATAACCTTAAAACCCGTTGTATAGGCAGAGCAATAGATGAAGTGCATTACTGGGGAGATTTCTGGTAAGTTTCATCAGTGGGAAAGCCAGGAGAAGCCGTTAAACCTGAACATGTGCTATCGATCGCTTCGCTTCAACGCTAACGGAAAATGAACGGCTTTTTAGGATTCTCTTCTAGCTTAGATACATCCTGGTAGCTTTGTGATAAGTTTCCACTGTTTCTTTATCCAAGTTAACTCCATTTCGAGGCATTTAGTAGACCTGTTTTCACTGCATCGTTCGCCGCATGGAAATACCGTTAATCGCTTCTCGCTTAGTCCGGATTGGGATACCTATGGTTTGTACACGTCATGAACTATTCCCATATTTAGCTTGGCCGCCATCTTAGATCGTCAAATCACGTGACAAAATACTCCCAAAATCTGGGAGTATTTGATCACGTGATCCAGCCTTTACCAGGGTCTTCTCTCGGAGTAGCCGCCATCTTGGATCTGTTCGAGAAGACCCTGGGAACGAGGTTGGCGGTTTGCCCTGAAATAGCAACGCATCCTCACTCTACAATTACCAATAATCAGTAAATGGCAAACACGCTTGAAATATCTATTATTGGTAATACTACGACAAATCCTAACCCGAACCATAAACCGAACCCTAACCATCGGACGAGTTCACGGGTAAACGACGGGTTCTCACTCACCTAGAGCTAGGGTTCACAGGTAAACAAGAAGAGAAGGTAAACGAGAGAAAAACATTTGTTGAGCGCTCCTACTCGGGTTCGAACTCGTAATCGTTTGCGTGTTGTGCTTGGTAGAGCGGCGTCACGACCACTACACTAAGCGCGTCTACCGCCGTTCGGATTTGGACAATTGTTTATCTTTATCCTTGACTGGTTTTAAGAATGTCATTGTTTAATTTGTATTCCAGAATTAGCGATTATTGATAATTGAAGAGCAAAAGCCAATTACTGATTATTGATCATTCTAGAGCGAGGATCGGATATGTTGGAAATAGATATGCCACAGCCTAGTCCCCAGGTCTTCTGGCTAGTATTTTGTCTGAGTGGAATAATGGGATCCCTGTGGTTTGTACTGGCTTGTGATGTCACCGCCCAACTGTCAACCTTCTGATAACAGTGAGCGGTGACGTGACAAGCCATTACAATTAACCCATTTACCCAGTCAGACAAAATACCAGCCGGTAGGCCTAGGGACTAGGCTGGATATGCCGTACACTACCAGCATGTTCTTTTGTTACACTAATTTAGACCATAGACCCATTCGAAAAATGGCGTCCAATTTAACTATTGTTTAGGACTGACTAGCCTCGCTTACACGTTACCAGGACAATAGCTTTTTAAATTGGACGCTATTTTTCGAATGGGTCTATTGTCTAGCCTGCGAATGCAGCCGTCTCGCATCGGGAACCACACTCAAAACGTGGTCCCCAAGAGACGTCTGCGACCTGAAACGGAAAATTCCATACTGATGACGTTATGCGGCCAGGATCTGGTCGCGTTATTTGATTGGCTCGTATATGATAATTAGGCATACTATCCAATCAAATAACGCGACCAGACCATGGCCGCATAAACGTCATCAGCATGGAATTTTCCGTCAAGACGCAGACGTCTCTCTCGGGGGCCACGTTTTGATTGTGCATGGTTCCTGATGCGAGACAGCTGTATTCGCAGGCTAACCATTGTCTTGGTATTCTCAGAGGAGAGAATAGACCTTATACATGATACCTACACTACCAGAATGTTCTTTTGTTACTCTAATTTAGACCATTGTCTTGGTATTCTCAGGAGAGAATAGACCTTATACATGATACCTACACTACCAGAATGTTCTTTTGTTACTCTAATTTAGACCATTGTCTTGGTATTCTCAGGAGAGAATAGGCCTTATACATGATACCTACACTTGCCTAATGTGGCCATCCCTTCATGTAGGACGACATGAATTGCTACCAAATTGTATTCTATTGTATTGTATCGTGTTGCGTTCTATTGTTGTATTGAATTGTATTGTGTTGTATTCTATTGTATTTTTGGTACAAATTCGTGTCGTCCTACATAAAGGGATTGCCAACAGTTAGCCCGTTATACCGGCGAGACGTATTTTTGCACTCAAAAATGTCAAAGAAAACAATATAAGTTAGTGAAAAAAGTACGTCCAGTCTGGTATAAGAGGCTACACTACAGTTGCATTTAATAGTAGTGAGGCTTTATCGTACGCAATATATTTAGTTAAAACTCTGATACGACAGTGTTTGTGCATGAAACAACAGTTCTTTTCATTCTCGTCTATGGGCTCTGAAACGACGGTCGGCGCAGAGATTGCGAGGCCAGGGATTTCTTTCGCAACATTCTGTGTTAAAAGTTGACTCTAGTGATAATCACTTTTCTAAGATATAGTTTTCTTCAGTAACTTGCAGATGCCAAACGAGGATGTCTGATCAGTGTAATATGAAGCGGAGTTTGTTCTCATTCGTCCTCTTGGTCTTACAAGCTATAACTGTGCAAGGTATGTGACACAAGAGGCAACAACATTTGAATCGGTAAAATGACATAATATATAACTTTAAAAAGCTCATGAATAATTCATGAAGCAAAAACAAAGGAAATCACTGAGCGAGAAGCGACCTTTAAATATGAAAAAGATTTCATCCTAATTTATATACACTTTAACTTGGATTTTCTCCGCCGAAATAGGTCGTGTCACCAAAATAACTGAATTACATGCATGTGTACGCAAGATAAAAGGTTTTTATTCTCCTGGAATTAAATATGTGCGTCGCGTGAATAAGATGTATTCTGAGTTTTAAATAAATATTTTATTACAGAAATATTAATGAAGGATATGAACTTTTATTTAATAATATAGGAGAATCAAATGTAAACGTCCTCGACATCCAAGGCGACATCATTCTCGGTGGTCTTTTCCCCATTCATAGGCGAAGCAAAACAACTGAAAACGCGTGTGGAAAGATAGACATTCAACCAGGATACCAGTACATGACAGCAATGCTCTTCGCTCTCGAGCAAATCAATAACAGCTCGACTCTTCTTCCTAACATCACGCTGGGAACGAAGATTTACGATACCTGCCGAAGTCGCACCATTGGTGCCGACCGCGCTCGAGACATCATAAAATACACACTATTAGAAAACACAAAGCCATTAGTGGGAGTGGTCGGACCTTTTGTGAGTGACGTTTCCATAGCCACGGTGCCATTATTAAAGGTGTTTGGTCTACCACAAGTGAGTTATGGATCCACAAGCCCTGACCTCAGCAACAAGGATTTGTACGAGAGCTTTTTTCGGACTGTGCCACCAGATTCGTTCCAAGCTGAGGCCATGGTAGATATCTTGAAACACTACGGATGGGGATATATTTTTATCATTAATTCCAATGGGAATTACGGCGAAAGGGGGGCGCTACAACTTCAAGAAGCTGCTAAAAGAAGAGGCATATGCATAGCAGCCGCTCATACGCTGCCGTTATTACCAAACGTACTTGACTACAGAGAGACCATCCTTGATCTTTTGCAGGCAAAATACAATTCAGTGAACGTCATAGTGGTTTTCACTACGCAAAGTGACTCGACAGGACTTCTAAGGGCTGCTAAAGATGTGAGAGCCACTCGCTTCACGTGGATTGGCAGCAATGGATGGAGCAATCGCGTGGACGTAACAAAAGGTAACGAGTTAATCGCCAATGGTTCTATCACTGTGAACCATCTTGAAGGGAAAGTAAAGGCGTTCGATAAATACTTCAAAAGCAAGGAGCCCCAAAGGAACAAGCACAATCCTTGGTTTAAGGAGTTTTGGGAAACTGTGCTTAGTTGCAATTTACCTGGAACCTCGAGTGGTTACCCGAAAAACTGTACTTCAATTCAGGCTGTGCCAAATATGGAGATGGCGCCCGTTAGGGTTGTGATAAATGCGGTTTATGCATTTGCGCATGCGCTTGACAAAATGCAACATACTATGTGTCCAAAAGACTTAGGGATGTGTGATGCCATGAAAGATCATCTCGGCAAAGAAAAGCTTGTTACGTTTCTGAGAAATGCATCATTCCCTGACGCTTCGTATAACTGGACTCTGCAGTTCAACATGAATCAGGAAATGAATGGGAACTACAGTATTATGAATTTCCAATTGAAAAACGAGGAATGGGAATATGTGAACATTGGATCCTGGGGAGGAATAGTCAGAGATAATAAGGACGTGGAGAGCAGTTTGTGGTTCAACAATGGTAAGCGGATTTCTTGGGGCAACGCAGTGGTCAGGCCACCAATTTCCATCTGCAGCGCGGCCTGTGTTTTCTCTCAGATCAGAAAACCTCGGCGCACCAACCCTGAATGTTGTTGGGACTGCATCAATTGCTTGACACACCAAATAATTTTGAATGACACCTGTCGATCATGTCCATCGGGATGTAGACCAAACACTAATCGTACTCATTGCGACCTGGTTCCTGTTATGTATCCCAACTGGGAAGAATCCATCGCGATTTCGTTCATCGTCCTCACGTGTATTGGTATAGTCATAACTGCTGTCATTGGTGCTTTCTTTGTCCATTTTAGAGAGCACCCTGTTGTCAAAGCAGCAAGTAGGGAACTAAGCGCCATAATTCTTATGGGTATTCTCCTCTGCTATGCTGCTGTTATTGCCGGTTTAACGATGCCGTCGCTGGTGTCTTGCAGCATTAGTAGGTTCTGTGGTTCAGTCTGCTACACCGCCTGCTATGCTCCGCTGCTCATGAAAACCAACAGGATTTACCGGATATTCACTAGAGCCAAGAAGGCGGTATCCAGACCTTCGTTAGTCACTCCAAAATCCCAAGTTTTGGTCACTTCAGGGCTGATAGCTGTGCAAATCCT
The DNA here is from genome assembly GCA_030867875.1 of Actinernus sp. WN-2022. Lineage (NCBI taxonomy): Eukaryota > Metazoa > Cnidaria > Anthozoa > Actiniaria > Actinernidae > Actinernus > Actinernus sp. WN-2022. The sequence goes on along the minus strand of JAOWCC010000577.1, from coordinate 2,618,390 downwards.
TCTAACCACTGTTTGGACATTTTCCTCTCCTCCGTTTATCATCCACAGATACATATCACTCGAGGTAACCTTCATCGAGTGTGGAAATGGGGATCTAATGCTTGCACTGAACTTGTCTTACAATTGTCTCTTGATGCTTCTATGCACTCTCTTTGCGTTTAAAACAAGAAACTTCCCGAGAAATTTCAACGAGGCCAAGTACGTTGGAATAACGATGTACCTAACCTGTTCGGTGTGGATAATCTATTTACCAAGTTACCTAAACAGTGATGACACCTTCGTCAAAGTGTACCTTAACTGTGGAGGATTTCTCCTAATCGGGTCCATGACCCTGCTTGGACTTTTCGCTCCCAAAGTGTGCATTATTCTTTTCACCGATGAAAGCGAAAGTAATGAACTAGGTGACACTTTGGCGCAAACGGACCGATCCAGTCGAGAATTTACTCGATTTCAAGCTACCCATTCTCCCATTCCAATGGCACGGGAAGCTAACAAAGGAGGGAACTCTCTTATGGTCGATAGTATTCACTCTGGGCATATTCTCAACTTGGAAGTAAACCGCTGTTCGCTGACTTTGACAGAAACAGGCTTGAATGCACAAGACTATTTCTCATCCACAAATCCCAGCCAGAAAGGAAAATGTAGAGCCAGTGTAGATACTCTGAAGAACGCCTTTCAGACTAAGTCGACTAGATCAAATTCCACACACGTTCAGATCACTACTGCACCCGACTCGCCAAAATGTGAAGGTATTTCATGCATCAGTAAGTCGGTACCAGGTATAGAACACGCCGTTAAGCAAGAAGAAAGTCATGAGGGCATTGATCGCGCGTATAGTGAAGAAGAGCATACTCTCAAAAATGATAACGAGAACTTGCAACAAAAATCTGAGAGCGCAGGTTTTCTTCCACTAAAAACAATTAATAAAGCAATCTTTAAATATGGATCCGAAGAGCAGATATTGGAAACGCCACAAATTCACGGTGTCTGGGAGCGAAATTCCGTCGGTGATTTGTCACCATCTACTGAGCAGAAGGCAAAAATAGCCTGGAGCGAGGAAGCATTGTGTTAAAGACGAGAATGACGTGGAGAAGAGAGGGGTAGTATCGTCGTGTACCATTTAAATCTGTGGGGAATCACACCTCGCGCGATTGAGGATAACGTAAATCCTTCTAAAATTTCTAAGTGTCGATTCGGATGTTCGTATAAAATTTCCGAGTCTCCTATTATTCATAGCGAACGTTGGGTAACAAGAGGAGACAGGATATTGAATCCGTAGTATGGGACGTTACCCTGCGATCAGACGAGCCAGAAATGCCCGGTTTTACCGATATATCTGAGAAAGACGAAAATTAAATTAAAATAAATATTTATCTGAAAAACGGAAAGAAATAAACTGAGAAAATGGAAAGGCAAGATATTCATCGTAGTCACACATGGTTCAAACATACTTCAGAACCTTTTTTTTTCAAGGACACTTCACAACTTTCCAAGGACTTGTTTTCAACAGTATCACACAAAACATAACAGGACTATAAATTCAAAACGAAGTCAGTCGATCGACAGATCTAATAGACACCTCATGGTTTAAATTCAAGTATAAGGTGGGGGTCAATAGAGTCAAGGTCAAGTTACGAGACTAGCGCAACGGTCGAAATAGAATGCCGCTCCAACATTCTTTTGGTGGCAAACAAAAACGTTTTATAATTTTCGAATATTCAAGGCATTTCACAAAAACTCTGACTTTTCAAGGACAAAACGTACCTGGCATTATTTCAAGGCCCGTAACATAGTTTGAAAGTGCCCACATGTTTGATTAACAAGTCAATGTTTATTAATATTTTATCATCATCGACATCATCATTATAATTGTTTTTGTACATGTAGCTTACATTTATTTGAAAATCAGGATTAATGAACACACAATCGAGTACATAATATACATGTCAGCATTTTATTCCCTTTATAAAATATTCCATTCATCGTTTTTAGGAAACTCTTTTAAGTACGAGGATCCTTTTCTTTGTGTAATTTTACACTTCCAAGCAATTTAATTTATAATGGTAATAGAACTAAGTGGAGTGCAATTTGGTCTGACATCATACGAGTGATTACAAAATTATCAAGAGTATAATTCAGACCAAAATTGCACGATATGAAGTTCTATTTCCAATTAATTATATCCATTTTAAAATCTACTTTGTACTCAAAGTCCAGGGAAGACGTTTACAGCAAAGGAAATAGTTATGCTGCCTGATATTTGTTTTGCTTTTAAAGTGCTTCTCAAATCGTTTATACCACTGTGATATATTTCGTACTCGAGTCGCCATCTATCAGGCGGTATAGTTCACCACAAAATGTTAGCGCGCGTCATTGGCTAAAAGCGATCACGTGACGTGTAGTTGTCGTCCGCGGATGCAAACTATCAGGCGTTATAGTTCACCAAAAATTTTGGCGCGCGCTCATTGGTCAAAAGCGATCACGTGACGTGATAGTGTCATCCGCGGAGGCAAACTATCAGGCGATAGTGCCCGCTGAGCACGAAAGACAATTTTGTGTTGAACAATAACGCAAATAGACTGTCTGACTGATAGTTTCCCTTGGAAATTTGATGTTCTAAAACTAGCTTATATTTGTTTTAAGAACATCAAATTTCCGCGGGCAACTATCAGCCGATAGTTCCTCGACGGACACAGTCTATTTGTATAATAGAAACCACGAGCTCGCATTCTAATTGTTACCATTTTCGTTGTAGTGCGACCCTGAAAGTTTCAAGTCTAGTTTGGAAAATTGCATGTAGCCAACCGTTAGTGCTTACACACAAAAATCCAAGTTCATGCAGTTCATGACCTCCCTAGATGGCTCGCTCGGTTGCTCGTGCCTATACGGGACCCTGGCTACGCCCCTGCGCCAACACTTACATTTGATAGACGGTCGGCTAAATGCAATTTTTCAAACGAGACTTGAAACACTTTCAGGGTCGCACTTCAACGAAAACGGCAATAAACAGTTGGCGGGGCAATGCGTCATAGCCCAAGTCAACTATCAAAGTCGACAGAAACCAACAGCGAGAAATCGAATCGTTTTAGTATGACCAAGGTATCGATTAACATCAAGAAAACCAAAACGCTGCAACATAATTTCTAGGTTGTTTTTGTCTAGGCCAGTTTGCCGACAGTCGCTGGCTTGGTGTTATGCTAATTACACACCAACAGGCAGTGAAATGTGTATAGTAGAGTGTATTTAATTCTTCCCCTCCCCCTTTCAGGGAGCTCACATCTCTCAAACCCTAGATTGTTTAGAGGGGTGGGGGTTGGGCTTGTTAGTGTTGAAAATCCTCAGGGGGTGCACAGGTGAAAGCCGTGATCTTTCCCTGTGTATCTCGGGTGTTTTCCCGTGGAATCAATAACAAATTAAACAACACGAAGTTAATGAAGGTGGCCCTCTATTGTGAGATCGAATTGGAATTGTTGCCGGAGACCCCGGAGAAAAACCCTCTAAGGGAGAGAACCTACAAAAACCTACAATACTCGCACATGACTCCAAGGTGGCTCGGGTTCGATTCCCGGACGCGCTGACAGGTTAGCACTTTAACTGCTCGGCCACCCATGCCTCTACCAGATCCACAATCCCTTGCGACCCCAACACAGTCAAAATAACACGTAGAAATCCTCTAGTCTCTGTCAGTGTACTGTCATTGAAGGAGCCTGGGTGGCGCAGTGGTTAAGCGCTTCGCCTCTCACCTCTGTGGCCCAGGTTCGATTCCCGGATGCGGCGCCATATGTGAGTTGAGTTTGTTGGTATCTCGCCCTAGGCCCTTGCTCCGAGGGTTTTTCTCCGGGTTCTCCGGTTTTCCTTCCTCCGCTAAAACCAACACGCTAAATTCCAATTCCATCTGTGGATCAGCCGGGACCTAGCTCTGATCAGCCCCCATGGTTGTTTCAGGTCTCGACCTGGCTCTGATCAGCCAATCAATCAAATATCTAGGGTTGTTTCAGGTCTCGACCTGGCTCTGATCAGCCCCCATGGTTGTTTCAGGTCTCGACCTGGCTCTGATCAGCCCCCGTGGTTGTTTCAGGTCTCGACCTGGCTCTGATCAGCCCCCATGGTTGTTTCAGGTCTCGACCTGGCTCTGATCAGCCCCCGTGGTTGTTTCAGGTCTCGACCTGGCTCTGATCAGCCCCCATGGTTGTTTCAGGTCTCGACCTGGCTCTGATCAGCCCCCATGGTTGTTTCAGGTCTCGACCTGGCTCTGATCAGCCCCCGTGGTTGTTTCAGGTCTCGACCTGGCTCTGATCAGCCCCCGTGGTTGTTTCAGGTCTCGACCTGGCTCTGATCAGCCCCCATGGTTGTTTCAGGTCTCGACCTGGCTCTGATCAGCCCCCATGGTTGTTTCAGGTCTCGTGAGAAATTCAGTTTTTTTTAACAACATCGGTTGTACTGGTTTGTGATTTAAAGATTTTCGCGCGCAGAGAGTTGTGGGTAAATGTACATGCCACCATATTTTTCTGTCACAATATGTATTCAATGAGTATGGATTCCAAACAACATTCAAGTCTTCAACATAGGGGGAGGTGGGTTTGGAGTGGAGGACAATTAACACTACAGCAAGCACGGCTAACTGGGTGTTCTCATTATGGATCTTGTGATGCTTGTATTTCTTTTTCGGGTTCTTTCTGTAGGATCTTAATTTCATCTTTGATCTCGTTCTCTCTCTTGATGAGGAAGACGATCTCACTGATCTGTGATGGTGTGAGGTCCACATCCTCCATGCACAGCAGCTCGATGACCTGAAAGAGCGACGATCACTCGTTAGTACCTGTACGTGTAAGGTTGGCATTTTCTGTTTGTCAATATCTCTTCTCGTTCCAGAGATAATCAGTTTTTCTGCAATATGTAAATTGGCGAAGAGATCACGTGATGTGATAGTGTTCGTCTTCCACAGAGCACTAGACTTTCGCACACTCTCTTTGAGTGGACAAAAGCGAACACGTGACGTGATAGTCGTGCCCGGCGTGAGCGGAAGACAATTTTGTGATGAACAATGACGACAAATGTCTCGGAATTATTCTGTAATGCCACTGACTTCCGGTATGTATGACTTCCGGCTGCACGGGACTCCGGGGCCATTGTGAGGTAAGACTGAACGAGGTTATTTGAAGAGATTTTTGTGCAAACTAAAACAGTATCCAGGCAATTCAGTTCCATTGGTAATGTTTGGAGTGCTTCGTGGTAAATATAACGGCAAGGGTTGCAATTAATGAGGTAACTGATACCAGGAGCAACAACAAGTACAAACTCTGAATTTTAACGGGACCCGAGACAACCATAGGGGCTGATCAAAGTCAGGACCCGAGACAACCATAGGGGCTGATCAAAGTCAGGACCCGAGACAACCATAGGGGCTGATCAAAGGCAGGACCCGAGACAACCATAGGGGCTGATCAAAGGCAGGACCCGAGACAACCATAGGGGCTGATCAAAGGCAGGACCCGGTTAAACCGCAGATCGAATCAGAATTTAGCGTGTTAATTTTTATGGAGGGAGGAAAACCAGAGAAAAACCTCGGAGCAACGGCGAGATACCAACAAACTCAACTCACATGTGGCCCCGCGAATGGGAATGAACCTAGGCCACAGAGGTGAAAGGCAAAGCGCTTAACACTTGCACCATCCCAGCTCAGCAAGATTCTACTTGTTGTCATGAGATTTTACTCGCATTTCAAGAACTCTACTCGTATTATGGGAGTGATGGTTACATACCGTCTCTACATCATCCAGATCAAGTGCGCCGTCCTTGTCTTGATCCAGCATTTCAGCAATCTTGCGGCATTTGGATTCACTTGGTGCATTCTGCAGTGTCTGTACTGCTGTTATCAACTCTTGCGTGGTAATCTTGCCGTCTCTGTGTACAACAAAGCGTAGAAACTGAGTTCCAGGTCCTCTGTACTTAACTATTTACAGCAAGTTTCGTATTCTCACGGACGAGCTGGAACAAGTCCTCAATGGCGGCTCATGCTGGCAATTCACTAAAAGCTATTTAGCATTAGAAAAGATGTCCCTGTTTTACTACCTCCATTGAGTGCTCGTCCGTGGCAATACGAATATTGCCTATTGGCCATTTAACAATTAGATCCGCAGCCCGAATCGGCTATTGACTCGTAGCCCATGAGGGCGAGAGGTCTAACTGTTTTAGTATAAACTAACTAGTCGGACAGTAGAAAATAATAGAAAGAAACAAATTGAAGCTGAAAAAAATAAATTGTTTCGTGAAAATGCGTGCGGTTTTTCTCTACCATGGGCTATCACAAATAGACCTGTAGTAGGGTAGCCAATCAGAATGCAGGATTCGTAATAGTCCACTAGTTGGTTCATACTAATAATAGGTAGACCGCAAACGATTACAGCTACTACCACTCTCAAACCTCAGAGCGTGTTCTTTGTGCAGTGAAAAGCAAACTAGATGCGCCCACCAAAAACCGTAAACTAAAGATTTGGGGTTTGTAAAACCTTTGTACAAATGACCTCAGTACTTGCACGAGATGACGCCTCGTGCAGCTGGTACTGGTTACATGTATATGCCTTTCCAAATGTCATTTCCTGCATTATTGACTCAAATCGGCTTGTTTCTTAACCCTGTTTTTAATCTAAATCCATCCCAGCCAAACGTCAAAAGTTAAGAATTATTTGGGGAAGCTCTCGTGAAGCTCTCGATATAGCTGGAGTAGGTTATCACAAGTTTGTAGCTCTATACCGTGATATGAACGAGTGTAGAAACCTCAACGTTTGACTTACCCATCTGCATCCAGCTTCAAGGTATCTGGTTCCTCAATGAGTTCCGTCTCCAGTGACTGCAGTTTCTTCTCAATCTTGGATATCATGTTATCAACTTTCTTACCCAGACGAGTTGATCCCAGGGACTCGGACAACACTTTCCCTTCGTCTTCAATCTCAAGCTCTTTGAGCTCCTGAAGAGCGTATCGTAAATACAAAGACATTAAAGACAACATATTCCGAACATACCACAACAACATGAGATTGAATATATAAGACGAGGGCAGTTGGTCAAGTAATTATCAAGGATTTTCTGATTATATGAAAAACACTCCTTGAACAACACTAAATTATACACAGTAATGTTATCTTTTGAAGACCAAGGCTATCAAAGACACCAACTAAAAACTTGCTGATCCAACTTTTCATGTTTTCATAATCGTAATCTATTAATAAAACTACGTGAATGCGAGCTTTTCAAATGATGCAAACAATAGTTAACGTAGCTCCTCTTAAGGGCACATTTACAAACAGGTTTTGATAATAACACAACCGATCTCGTGCCTTTAAATATATGAAGTAAGATTGCCATCCAGTACAACCTGTAATCTCCTTCCCTATCCTCAAGGACACATAAATACATGTATATATTTTTCTACCTCTATTTCTAAATGTCTGCTCTTATCAATCAGTTGGTTCGTGTTTCATGATAGTGTCATGTTCGACGTTCCACATCCCCACCCACCCCTCCCCACCCCTCCCATCATTTACCTCTTGGTACTCCTCCCTGTCCTCCTTAATCTTCTCCAGTTCCTCACGTGGGTTGGTAATAGCCAGACCTTCCTTGACTGACAGCCAGTCCTCTTTAGATATCTCTTCTTCTGGCTCAATCACCTTAGCGCGATCCTAAAGAAACATCAACAGTGAGTCGGTGATTTCATCCACGTTCACCTCAATTACCATACAAGCTCCAAAATAATAACGCAAGCAGGAATTCATGATGCGTAGAAAAAAGTGTATTATTCTAACGCGTTTGTCCACTAGCATCATTAGTGTAATACTATATTAAGTAATGGTCCAGATAAGAACTGTAGTAGAATCCATTGTTCTGCGGCAATGAGCCTCCCACACATACGATTTTGCTTGAATATGCATTAAGTGCTTTAGGAGGTATCTACAGTCCAAACTACATCTCGAAAATAAAGTATTTGTTATGCTATTGGCTCTTTTATCTGTGAAAACGCAGAGAAGCCACCATCCAGCCAATCGGATATAGAGAAAACAAAGGATTTTTCAATCGCAAATTTGAGAACTTTCCCCACACACGTATTCTTCGAAATTAAACCATAGTTAGTTTGATCAAAAATAAATTCAAACCACAAAAAAATATCGAATGAAAATGCATTATTTCGATGGATTTCTATTGAATTTATAAGTATCAACCAATGAAATTACGAGAAAGAATAATAGAAAATTAACACCTTTTAACATTCATTGCCGTAGACACTACAGTTCTTATCTGGACCATTACTTAAAATACTGTATTATGTGGACGAGAGTGATACCAGGATCTCATCCATATTTACGCCACTCATCTCCCGGATGAATGACGTCACGCTTGCAGTCTTTTAAACTTCAAAAATGGCGGCGTTTGTAAAACGCACAGAGGAGGATGTAATCAGCTTAAATGAGCAGCAAGAAAATGAACAGTCCGGTTAGCAAAAGCAAATATGATCTAAAACGCTCTAAGGTTTTTTCGACTGCAATGAAGAGACAAGAAAACCCGACGAAATTCTCCCAAAAGAGCTTCGAAAGATCATGAAGTTTTTACTGATCGACAGTAAGGTAAGCCAACCTATTATCAGACAGTTTATCTTGCACTACTTGTGGCTGCAAAACTCAGTAGACATCTCGTCAAAACTTGTCTTCCTTTATAAACTTTAGTTCTTCTGTTAAAATTTGTGCAAATTTGTTAAAATTTGAGTTCTGAGAGCGATTTTCTCCCGAAACGACGGACCGGAAAAGTTACGGGTTTCAAACCTATTATCGAACAGCTAAACCTGTTATCGGTCACCTTTGTTAGGCATTTGTTAGTCAATAAATCCTGGTTCTACCGTTTAATAGCAGCTGAACCGTTCCAAACAATGTTTCATTTTCGCGGCACCTTCGCATACTATTTAGGTTTTGAGGCGTCCGATAATAGGTGCAGCGAAACCTTCTTGAAACTTGGTCTCTGGGTAGCGGAAACCACAACAAAATCGGAATTGAATAGGCTTACAGGAGACGAGATGTCCGAAGTTGTTTTGGAACGAAGTGCGAAGGTTTCGGTCCGAGTTAAGCCAAACATTTCGGGAATTTCGTCTTCATTGTAATAATGTTCATATCTTCGCACCACCATGTGATACGTTCTATAGGTGGAACATTATTTAAACATGGGAATAAATCTCAAAGAGCTATCCTAAATAGCACTGTTCTATGACAAAATGGTTGACAAAAATCAAATATTCTCAAGTATCATTCATCACATTACCTGTATGTCACCCACGACTCATCAATGACAATATGATACTTAACATCCTGGTTCACACTAGCGACATAAGCGCAAACAACATATGCAGGCGCAGTAATGCATTGATCATTAGCAGCTGAGTCCGTCCCGGAGCGCGCAAAAGCATTATAGTTCCAACTCAAAGTGAGTTTCTCATTCAAAAAAGTAAATATGAACAATTTCTCCTTTTTTCAACGATTTTCTCTGAGTACGCTTCTCTGCCGGTTTGAAATTTGTGGAGAATCAAATCGATAAATGGAACTACTGACAATGCGACAGAAACGGTGCCAATTCAGGCCGGAAGCGCAGGGGCAGAATCAGCTGGTATCAATACCAGTTATACTCATATAAAAACAAGTACCACTACTGTACAATGCATTACTGCGTCTGCGTATGGTGTAAACCATAACATATGAAAAGGACAACTTTTAAACATTTCCAACACTTATTGCACAAGCACTGAAGTACTTTAATTTCTACTTCATGATAGTTGAAAACTACCATCCTCCGGGCAGTGTCTCCCCACAGGCATATTAGAGAGATCACTATTATATGCTTCACTTATCATGCACAATATCAGGTGAACGACATTTATTCTATTCTTCAAGAAAACAATACATAATAATAATAATAATAATAATAATATTTATTTATATAGCGCTGTTTCCACAGAGAATAAGTGCCCAATAGCGCTTAACAAATACATAAGGCTGCGCGTAACAATAAAATCGCGCTCACAACAATATTGAATAAATAACTATATCAACAATAAAAATTAACCTGCAATTACAGCTAACTAATTAAAAACATTATAGAAATGAGAAACTAAAAACTAAGCTAGACTAACTATAGGTAAAATGATAAAAACAATCTGCGTTTTACATGGTATAAAGTAAACAAAGATATGTATAAAATTAATAAAATGCCTTCTTGAACAAATAGGTCTTGAGTTGCTTCTTGAAGCTCATAAGTGAGTCACAGACTCTTATATCCTACATAACCTTTGTGAATGACAAGTGCATCGAAAGTTAGTCATTTCATTTTTTTTTTTTAGGCAAGTGTCGTATTCTCATGGACGAGCACTCAATAGAAGCTAAAACGAGCACATCTTTTAGTGAATTACCAGCACGAGCCTCCATTGAGCGCTAGTTCCAGCTAACCAGTGAGAATACGGAACTTGTCTAATAGCAGAGATCGTACGTACCGCTATGAGTTCCGCAGCATCGGCTTCAGCCTGTAGATAACAAAGCAACCTTTAGTTATTTAACGTCGGTAATTCGTAATAGTCTGGTGAGACTTATCAATTTGGGGCCGACGTGGGACCTTGATTTTACGTCCTTATCCGAGAAGACGTGAAGGTCTAACCATTTGCATTTCGAGAACGACATTGTTCAGTACACAAAGGCAGCACCTTCTACTCAGTTATTTTAAAGTGCCAATGAAATGAAAAATTCGATCCCGTTTTTATTTTATTTTATGAAATTCTAGGCTTCTCTTATTCATTTTGTGCAATTAAAAATCAATTTGGAGAGCGCGAACATATTTTTTTTTCGTAAGGCGGATTTGCCAAAATCAGGCGACAATTTTTCTGCTGTTAAAGTATGGTAATCACATGCGTGATGTCACTAGGTCTGCGCATTTATATTCGTCACCATAAATACTACAAAATAAGTGCATTTTTGGCCAGTTTTCGATTTAAATTTGTAATACTTTGAGAAACCTTGACGATGCCCATAATTGTTCTAATAGAATCCCTGCAGTCAGCCATATTTTTACTTTTGTGAATATAAATGTAGGACCTAGTGACGTCACGCATGTGATTAGCATATCTTTAACGGCATAAAAATTGTGGCCTAATTTTGGCAATTATGCCTGACTTCGATACGAAATAAAATTATGTTCACGCTCTCCAAATTGATTTATCATTGCACAAAATGGCTAAGGGAAGCCTATAATTTAATAAAATGAAATAAAAATGGGTTTGAACCGTCGACCTCCCGCAGGACAGACCGGCGCTTAACGACCATTTTAGAATCATTCAGAGAGAGAAAATGACCTAGTTAGAAACAAATATCATGAAATTGTTTTGCCAAGTCAGAAAAAAATGACCTTCATTTTTTTTACCTGCATCACATTCATGCAAAGTATCAAATGTACATGTTGGATTGCTCTTTTGTTATGTAACAATAGGGGCAACACTTTGTTGTGCAACAATAGGGGCAACACTTTGTTGTTGTAAAATCCAAGATGGCGGCACGCGGGAAATTCAAATGACTTTCATCGACAAGAAAATCGGTTAATCAAAATACGTAAATCCATGACTTCTACGGTACGGACCAAGCAAACAAGTTTTTAAAATAAGGTATTTATAATATGCTCATTTTATGAATACAAAATTGCGGTTCGTATGGGAAATAATTGAGCGCTCGCAAAATTAATGCCACTTATTACCTTTTTGCGTTTCTCGGCTTCTTCCTCCTCTTTCCTACGCCGTATTTCTTCTTTATCTTCAGCGATCATCTGTTCTTCATTCCTCAGAATGTCAAGACGCAGTTTGCTGTCCACAATCTCACCAGACACCTCGGCCACCTTCACTTCTGCTTCCTCGACCTACAAGAAAACGCAGTACTTTTAACATTCTTCCCAAGTGGGAAAATATCTTCTATGTATTTTACACACCTGTGTCTTTGCTACATTACATATATTGCATGCGTTAATAGACAATGCTACATGTACATTACATATATTGCATGCGTTAATAGACAATGCTACATGTACATTACATATATTGCATGCGTTAATAGACAATGCTACATGTACATTACATATATTGCATGCGTTAATAGACAATGCTACATGTACATTACATATATTGCATGCGTTAATAGACAATGCTACATGTACATTACATATATTGCATGCGTTAATAGACAATGCTACATGTACATTACATATATTGCATGCCTTAATAGACAATGCAACATGTACATTACATATATTGCATGCCTTAATAGACAATGCAACATGTACATTACATATATTGCATGCCTTAATAGACAATGCTACATGTACATTACATATATTGCATGCGTTAATAGACAATGCTACATGTACATTACATATATTGCATGCGTTAATAGACAATGCTACATGTACATTACATATATTGCATGCGTTAATAGACAATGCTACATGTACATTACATATATTGCATGCGTTAATAGACAATGCTACATGTACATTACATATATTGCATGCCTTAATAGACAATGCAACATGTACATTACATATATTGCATGCGTTAATAGACAATGCTACATGTACATTACATATATTGCATGCGTTAATAGACAATGCTACATGTACATTACATATATTGCATGCCTTAATAGACAATGCTACATGTACATTACATATATTGCATGCGTTAATAGACAATGCTACATGTACATTACATATATTGCATGCCTTAATAGACAATGCTACATGTACATTACATATATTGCATGCCTTAATAGACAATGCTACATGTACATTACATATATTGCATGCGTTAATAGACAATGCTACATGTACATTACATATATTGCATGCGTTAATAGACAATGCTACATGTACATTACATATATTGCATGCGTTAATAGACAATGCTACATGTACATTACATATATTGCATGCGTTAATAGACAATGCTACATGTACATTACATATATTGCATGCGTTAATAGACAATGCTACATGTACATTACATATATTGCATGCCTTAATAGACAATGCAACATGTACATTACATATATTGCATGCGTTAATAGACAATGCTACATGTACATTACATATATTGCATGCGTTAATAGACAATGCTACATGTACATTACATATATTGCATGCCTTAATAGACAATGCTACATGTACATTACATATATTGCATGCGTTAATAGACAATGCTACATGTACATTACATATATTGCATGCCTTAATAGACAATGCTACATGTACATTACATATATTGCATGCCTTAATAGACAATGCTACATGTACATTACATATATTGCATGCGTTAATAGACAATGCTACATGTACATTACATATATTGCATGCGTTAATAGACAATGCTACATGTACATTACATATATTGCATGCGTTAATAGACAATGCTACATGTACATTACATATATTGCATGCCTTAATAGACAATGCTACATGTACATTACATATATTGCATGCGTTAATAGACAATGCTACAATGTACATTACATATATTGCATGCCTTAATAGACAATGCTACATGTACATTACATATATTGCATGCCTTAATAGACAATGCTACATGTACATTACATATATTGCATGCGTTAATAGACAATGCTACATGTACATTACATATATTGCATGCGTTAATAGACAATGCTACATGTACATTACATATATTGCATGCGTTAATAGACAATGCTACATGTACATTACATATATTGCATGCCTTAATAGACAATGCTACATGTACATTACATATATTGCATGCCTTAATAGACAATGCAACATGTACATTACATATATTGCATGCGTTAATAGACAATGCAACATGTACATTACATATATTGCATGCGTTAATAGACAATGCTACATGTACATTACATATATTGCATGCGTTAATAGACAATGCTACATGTACATTACATATATTGCATGCCTTAATAGACAATGCTACATGTACATTACATATATTGCATGCCTTAATAGACAATGCAACATGTACATTACATATATTGCATGCCTTAATAGACAATGCAACATGTACATTACATATATTGCATGCCTTAATAGACAATGCTACATGTACATTACATATATTGCATGCCTTAATAGACAATGCTACATGTACATTACATATATTGCATGCCTTAATAGACAATGCTACATGTACATTACATATATTGCATGCCTTAATAGACAATGCTACATGTACATTACATATATTGCATGCGTTAATAGACAATGCTACATGTACATTACATATATTGCATGCCTTAATAGACAATGCTACATGTACATTACATATATTGCATGCCTTAATAGACAATGCTACAATGTACATTACATATATTGCATGCGTTAATAGACAATGCTACAATGTACGTTACATATATTGCATGCCTTAATAGACAATGCTACATGTACATTACATATATTGCATGCCTTAATAGACAATGCTACATGTACATTACATATATTGCATGCCTTAATAGACAATGCTACATGTACATTACATATATTGCATGCCTTAATAGACAATGCTACATGTACATTACATATATTGCATGCGTTAATAGACAATGCTACAATGTACGTTACATATATTGCATGCGTTAATAGACAATGCTACATGTACATTACATATATTGCATGCGTTAATAGACAATGCTACATGTACATTACATATATTGCATGCCTTAATAGACAATGCAACATGTACATTACATATATTGCATGCCTTAATAGACAATGCTACATGTACATTACATATATTGCATGCGTTAATAGACAATGCTACATGTACATTACATATATTGCATGCGTTAATAGACAATGCTACATGTACATTACATATATTGCATGCGTTAATAGACAATGCTACATGTACATTACATATATTGCATGCGTTAATAGACAATGCTACATGTACATTACATATATTGCATGCGTTAATAGACAATGCTACATGTACATTACATATATTGCATGCGTTAATAGACAATGCTACATGTACATTACATATATTGCATGCGTTAATAGACAATGCTACATGTACATTACATATATTGCATGCGTTAATAGACAATGCTACATGTACATTACATATATTGCATGCGTTAATAGACAATGCTACATGTACATTACATATATTGCATGCGTTAATAGACAATGCTACATGTACATTACATATATTGCATGCGTTAATAGACAATGCTACATGTACATTACATATATTGCATGCGTTAATAGACAATGCTACATGTACATTACATATATTGCATGCGTTAATAGACAATGCTACATGTACATTACATATATTGCATGCGTTAATAGACAATGCTACATGTACATTACATATATTGCATGCCTTAATAGACAATGCAACATGTACATTACATATATTGCATGCCTTAATAGACAATGCTACATGTACATTACATATATTGCATGCGTTAATAGACAATGCTACATGTACATTACATATATTGCATGCGTTAATAGACAATGCTACATGTACATTACATATATTGCATGCGTTAATAGACAATGCTACATGTACATTACATATATTGCATGCGTTAATAGACAATGCTACATGTACATTACATATATTGCATGCCTTAATAGACAATGCAACATGTACATTACATATATTGCATGCGTTAATAGACAATGCTACATGTACATTACATATATTGCATGCGTTAATAGACAATGCTACATGTACATTACATATATTGCATGCGTTAATAGACAATGCTACATGTACATTACATATATTGCATGCGTTAATAGACAATGCTACATGTACATTACATATATTGCATGCGTTAATAGACAATGCTACATGTACATTACATATATTGCATGCGTTAATAGACAATGCTACATGTACATTACATATATTGCATGCCTTAATAGACAATGCTACATGTACATTACATATATTGCATGCGTTAATAGACAATGCTACATGTACATTACATATATTGCATGCGTTAATAGACAATGCTACATGTACATTACATATATTGCATGCGTTAATAGACAATGCTACATGTACATTACATATATTGCATGCGTTAATAGACAATGCTACATGTACATTACATATATTGCATGCCTTAATAGACAATGCTACAATGTACATTACATATATTGCATGCGTTAATAGACAATGCTACATGTACATTACATATATTGCATGCGTTAATAGACAATGCTACATGTACATTACATATATTGCATGCGTTAATAGACAATGCTACATGTACATTACATATATTGCATGCGTTAATAGACAATGCTACATGTACATTACATATATTGCATGCGTTAATAGACAATGCTACATGTACATTACATATATTGCATGCCTTAATAGACAATGCTACAATGTACATTACATATATTGCATGCGTTAATAGACAATGCTACATGTACATTACATATATTGCATGCGTTAATAGACAATGCTACATGTACATTACATATATTGCATGCCTTAATAGACAATGCTACATGTACATTACATATATTGCATGCGTTAATAGACAATGCTACATGTACATTACATATATTGCATGCGTTAATAGACAATGCTACATGTACATTACATATATTGCATGCCTTAATAGACAATGCTACAATGTACATTACATATATTGCATGCGTTAATAGACAATGCTACATGTACATTACATATATTGCATGCGTTAATAGACAATGCTACATGTACATTACATATATTGCATGCGTTAATAGACAATGCTACATGTACATTACATATATTGCATGCGTTAATAGACAATGCTACATGTACATTACATATATTGCATGCGTTAATAGACAATGCTACATGTACATTACATATATTGCATGCGTTAATAGACAATGCTACATGTACATTACATATATTGCATGCGTTAATAGACAATGCTACATGTACATTACATATATTGCATGCGTTAATAGACAATGCTACATGTACATTACATATATTGCATGCCTTAATAGACAATGCTACATGTACATTACATATATTGCATGCGTTAATAGACAATGCTACATGTACATTACATATATTGCATGCCTTAATAGACAATGCTACATGTACATTACATATATTGCATGCCTTAATAGACAATGCTACATGTACATTACATATATTGCATGCCTTAATAGACAATGCTACAATGTACATTACATATATTGCATGCGTTAATAGACAATGCTACATGTACATTACATATATTGCATGCGTTAATAGACAATGCTACATGTACATTACATATATTGCATGCCTTAATAGACAATGCTACATGTACATTACATATATTGCATGCCTTAATAGACAATGCTACATGTACATTACATATATTGCATGCGTTAATAGACAATGCTACATGTACATTACATATATTGCATGCGTTAATAGACAATGCTACATGTACATTACATATATTGCATGCGTTAATAGACAATGCTACATGTACATTACATATATTGCATGCGTTAATAGACAATGCAACATGTACATTACATATATTGCATGCCTTAATAGACAATGCAACATGTACATTACATATATTGCATGCCTTAATAGACAATGCTACATGTACATTACATATATTGCATGCCTTAATAGACAATGCTACATGTACATTACATATATTGCATGCGTTAATAGACAATGCTACATGTACATTACATATATTGCATGCGTTAATAGACAATGCTACATGTACATTACATATATTGCATGCGTTAATAGACAATGCTACATGTACATTACATATATTGCATGCGTTAATAGACAATGCAACATGTACATTACATATATTGCATGCCTTAATAGACAATGCTACATGTACATTACATATATTGCATGCGTTAATAGACAATGCTACATGTACATTACATATATTGCATGCGTTAATAGACAATGCTACATGTACATTACATATATTGCATGCGTTAATAGACAATGCTACATGTACATTACATATATTGCATGCGTTAATAGACAATGCTACATGTACATTACATATATTGCATGCGTTAATAGACAATGCTACATGTACATTACATATATTGCATGCGTTAATAGACAATGCAACATGTACATTACATATATTGCATGCCTTAATAGACAATGCTACATGTACATTACATATATTGCATGCGTTAATAGACAATGCTACATGTACATTACATATATTGCATGCGTTAATAGACAATGCTACATGTACATTACATATATTGCATGCCTTAATAGACAATGCTACATGTACATTACATATATTGCATGCGTTAATAGACAATGCTACATGTACATTACATATATTGCATGCGTTAATAGACAATGCAACATGTACATTACATATATTGCATGCGTTAATAGACAATGCTACATGTACATTACATATATTGCATGCCTTAATAGACAATGCTACATGTACATTACATATATTGCATGCGTTAATAGACAATGCTACATGTACATTACATATATTGCATGCGTTAATAGACAATGCTACATGTACATTACATATATTGCATGCGTTAATAGACAATGCAACATGTACATTACATATATTGCATGCCTTAATAGACAATGCAACATGTACATTACATATATTGCATGCGTTAATAGACAATGCTACATGTACATTACATATATTGCATGCCTTAATAGACAATGCTACAATGTACATTACATATATTGCATGCCTTAATAGACAATGCTACATGTACATTACATATATTGCATGCCTTAATAGACAATGCAACATGTACATTACATATATTGCATGCGTTAATAGACAATGCTACATGTACATTACATATATTGCATGCGTTAATAGACAATGCTACATGTACATTACATATATTGCATGCGTTAATAGACAATGCTACATGTACATTACATATATTGCATGCGTTAATAGACAATGCTACATGTACATTACATATATTGCATGCGTTAATAGACAATGCTACATGTACATTACATATATTGCATGCGTTAATAGACAATGCTACAATGTACGTTGTGCGAATAGAAGCCCACACTACATGTACATGCGGCATCGTTAATATCAGCGATAAGTATATGGAATATATTAAATAAGTGTACTAGTAACAAACATATCGCGAGTATAATCTAAATGCTCATATCAGAACAAAATTATCGAAGTCATGAAAAAAGAAAGCGTAAGCATCAACATACGTTGGAAAATCGATGACATATCTAGAGGTTATTGACCAAGCTTGTTCGGTCCGGATGGATGTGTGTATGGACCGTGCCCTAATATCTGTTTTATTATAAATGGCTTTGTGCTTTCGCTTTGTTCCAAAAATACCATTGCAGTGTTTAATTCGGAAGCTACAGTACTTAGCATTATTTCTGATTGGTCAGCTGAATGACACGTGATACCTGATTGGCTGAGTGAGAGATAGAAACCAAAGTTAGCGGTAGATTTGGTGTACCTGAAAGTGAAATTCAGTTACCGGAGTTCACGTCCTTTACGCTAAAAAAACAGCAAAGAAATTGCCAAAACTCTTCAAATCATCAAATGCAATGTTGGGGGTTGTGTACCGACTGGTCATCACCGTCGCTTAGGACAGTTCGGCGCCAAGTTTTGTGAACATTTTCAACATATTGCGAGTTTGGGTTCCGTGCTGACTTGAATGCTGAACGAACAGTTTTCAAAGTTAGCCGTTTGAACTAGTTGAGTAGTTGTACGAAATAAGGTTTTGGGGCGTTTTTTTCTCAAGGTTATATCTTTCTCAATCATGGAGACTTAAGGAGACCTAAATGTCAGATGATTGTTCAATTAATACACTTTGAAAATGTATTGGTCTTTTCGTAAGCTCCCTAAGGAAAAATTGTTGCTGAACAAATGTTTGACAACCAATTAACGCGACTTTGAAACAATACACTTAAGAACCGTGTATAATTTATTCATGTTACGATTTCGCTTATTTTAGAAAGGCAAATTGACATTTTATTCAATCAAAAGCTTAATGTAGCCGAAACTTAAAAACATTGCTTAAATATAATTGTTACTGGTAGAAATTCTTACCTAAAAATACAAGAAAATTGGCGGGAGAACAAGACGGAGTTACAAGCCGGCCACCTTGCTCAAACGCAATCCAAACTCGCGGGTTCGCAAAGCATGCTGTTGAAACACCCTCCTTTAGTTTAACCCAAGCTCCATGCTGTTTTGAAAACTACTACTTCCAGCTTTTGTTGTTTCGCTATGATAAAAACTCTAGAGGCCGCGATATTATAAAAAGTTTGAACCTTGGATTTGCACGCAGGATATCTATGAAAATACAATACTACGTTTACATGTACACTTTGTTTTAAAACCTTTTTTCAGCAAAAGAGTTCGATTTTTATATTAACAGAAACAGAATGAAAACCATGGACTGATTCTAATGTCAGTTGTGCTATACTGATACCTGGGTAAGCAAAGAAACGTCTGAACAATCACTTAAATCCGTTTTATTTTGTTGCAAAATTCTTAGGAAATTTGCACCACCCAACAGGAAATTTGCACTGGGAAGTAAATTTGTACCCCCTTAGCAAATTTGCACTGGGGAGTGCAAATTTCCTAAGGGGTACAAATTTACTAGAAATATCCTAGGAAATTTGCACCGGGGAGTGTCAATTTCCTGTGACAACGGTATAAGCTCAATCTATTCTTGAAGCATAGATTGGCTGAACGGTCCAGGCTGCAGGATTACGACCACTCAGGAACCAATCAGATTGCTCCAGTTCATGATGGACCGGCGTGCCATATAATAATTTACGTTATTAAATGCAATCCATGACATATGTTTTACGTTATGAATTACATGTACGCAAGCCATGCATGACATATATTTACGTCATGAAACTCCTGCCTTGTCTGTTCAGTGGAACCTGTGCTGATACGAAACTTTCGCGCCAAAAGTCACAGTCTTGGTAAAGATTTATAGCAAGGGCAAAAGCAATGAAGAAGTCATATCATGGCTTCTCAAACCATAAGCATACTGAATGGCAACTTACATGATTTGTATCACAACAACGTACAGTAAACAGTCAATTAGTTGTTTCTTACCAGAGTGTCTGGGAGTTTTGATAATGTCTCCTTCAGCTTGTCTACAGAGCTGATGTTCTCAGGTAAGTACAGAGCTCTGGACATCAGAAGAAGCGAGATGGGCACTTGTTCGTCGAGATGAAGCTCTAACCACTGAATAAGGCATTACATTCATGATTCAGTGTTCATTCTAGAAACCAAGCAAGGTAGGACACTCATTGCTTCTCAAATTTTGTGAGACTTGTATCTCAAAAAGCGGGGATGATTTAGTGTCATACGGAATTTGAATCATTCTACATGTATGAGTGCGAAAAGTGTCACATTCATGTTGAACATTAATGACGATTAATCCATGGCATAATAATTATATGTATAGAGGAAATCGCACGAACGCGGGTGCTATACTTAATTTATGGACATTGAGTGATATTTTGAAAGTTTTGTTAATTGCAAGGGTCTTTCGGGGAAGCAAGCATTTCCTGGAAGCAAGCATTTCCTGGAAGCGTGCAACTGTGCACTCTATAACCTTTTTATGCACTCATTATTGACCAATCAGAATCCATATATTTTGTTAAAGTGCCACTATGATCAAATTTTGGCATATGAATGTTTTCTCATATTCATAAAGTAGAGTTGCTATATTGTTACCAGTTCAAACCGTTTTTCAATGCGACGACGGGAAGTCTTATTTTTTTGGACTCCGAATCTTGAATTTTACGTCCGCCATTACTCGAACGTATTCCTGTTGGTGAGGAACGCCTAGTCAATTTTGAGCGTACGTGACGTCAAACTCTCAACACAACAACACGTGGGGCTACTTTTCTCATACAAACCTTCGTGCGAACTAACATATGTAGCAAGAAAGTGTACCATTTTTCCACAAAGAAAAGTTTTGAATAGAAATATGCCTTCCAGGTTGTGCATTGTACAGGACTGTAGCAATTTAACGAACCACAAAACTGGCATTTCGCTACATTCAAGCCTTCTAGTTGTCAGTACCCGGCGTACGAGCAGCCGTGTGATTAGATAATCAGTGAATAAGGTTTGTAATTATCTTCAAGCCTCAAGGATGGTTTGTGTATGTTTTGGTCGTTTTGAGGACAGAAGCTTCTCCAGAATTGTTTGTGTCACATGCAATAGCCGGTAAGATCACAGGCCGCCCAAGTTCTGACTGTATAACAAGGTTTGTATGGGAGTTCTTCCGATAACTCAGAATAATAACATAAATTTAGTTACAGATCTTCTGTAATACAAGGTAAATAAAGGAAGAAGACTTACTTGAAGTTGTTTTGTCGTCCTATGTGTGTTTCAGGTCGCTAGAACGGTGTTTTATGGAAAACAACTTCAAGTAAGTCTTCTTCCTTTATTTACCTTGTATTACAGAAGATCTGTAACTAAATTTATGTTATTATTCTGAGTTATCGGAAGAACTCCCATACAAACCTTGTTATACAGTCAGAACTTGGGCGGCCTGTGGTAAGATCGTACCAGAGTCCACTATAACAGTTCGGAAGAAGGCCAAAACAACCGAACCAACTGACAGAATGTCATAAATTAATTGAAAAATAAGCTGAGAACATAGTTTGTCATATTGCTGTTTCCTATAAGTTTAGTATGCCTTTCACTTTACTGCTAATTTTATTTTCAAGACACTAAACCACAGAAGAAATGACCAATATTATTTCATGCACAGTTGTTTGTGTCTCAAACAGAGTGCATCAGAACTAATGTTATCAGATCAATCACTTGCCTGTCTCAGTTGTGACCTCAGCCTGGCCTGTGCTACACCAATAGCTCAAGTGTCACTGCCCTCTGTTAGTATCCAGAGTGCATCAGAACTAATGTTATCAGATCAATCACTTGCCTGTCTGAGTTGTGACCTCAGCCTGGCCTGCGCTACACCAATAGCCCTCATACCTCTGGCCTGGCAGGCAGACTGCAGTTCCTGCACAGTTAAGCTGTCAACACCTTCCTTCTTGATCATCTGAAGATGATTAACATACATACGTGTACTTAACAAATAGATGTTATTTGCCAATCAGCAATATCGTTATGCCAGCAATCAGCAATATCGTTATGCCAGCAATCAGCAATATCGTTATGCCAGCAATCAGCAATATCGTTATGCCAGCAATCAGCAATATCGTTATGCCAGCAATCAGCAATATCGTTATGCCAGCAATCAGCAATATCGTTATGCCAGCAATCAGCAATATCGTTATGCCAGCAATCAGCAATATCGTTATGCCAGCAATCAGCAATATCGTTATGCCAGCAATCAGCAATAATTTATCGTTTTTTGAAAAACAATATTGTATTTGTAAGTAAAATGGCAATTGCTGATTTACAGCAATATCTCCGATATTCTGAGGATAGCAACGAGGATATTGAAGATGATGCAATACATGCATACATGTACCATATTGGTAAATTTGTTAAATGTAGGCATGTAGCCACCATTGAACAGGCTGCACTTACCAAGTCATCTGTCCTCAGCTGTCTGAGTTTCATCTGAAGTTGGAATCTGAGGTAGTTGTTAGTGCCAATGGTTGGTAGAAGCAGTAGCCTGTTGATGGCCTTCAGTTGACCTCTACTCATGTTATCTAGTGTTATCTCATCTTCAAACAGTTTGGAAAATCTTAAGATATCCTCATTACTTGGTTGTTCTCCCTTTGTTCGGATCTGAAAATGGGAAAGTGAGATATTGGTCAATACATGTACATTTCAGGGCCGGATCCAGGAAATGCAGAAAGAGGGGGCTGTAAAGTGGGGCATAAACCTCATGCCATACAGGCACAATTAGCTAGGGGGTCTGGGGGCATGCAAATGAAAGGGGAGGCCACGGTCCCCCCTAAATCTGTCCCTGCATGTATTAACATTGATAAATTAGTGATATAGCCAGTTTCGTATGAGTAGGACAAACTAGCTACGTCACGTCCATAGCCTTACTGTAACCATACAGTAACTTACTGTATGTTAACTCTGTAATCTGATTGGATCAGCAAGACAAGTACAATAGGGAAACCATTTCAAAGTCATGGCATGCTGTACAGTAGCTCTGCCAAAGTTTGTCCCACTCATATGAAAACTGCTCTAGTAATAATTTAACAACAATAACAACAAACAATTTAATAATAGTCATGTAACAATACTAATTTGATAATATGATAATCATTAATATTTTAGTCCCCTCTCAATCATAGGTGGTTCCATGACTAACAACAGTGCTGCAGTGTAGCTACAATCCTGGTCAATAGGGTTGGCACACTTAGCTATTTTTCATAAAACAAAAACGTTTTGTCATTCCAAATCCTAAGTGATCTAAACTGGCCTAGACTACATTTGTGTGAGACCATGGGGCAACTGAATTATTATATCGGGCAACAGAATTAAACAACAAGAAAGCAGGCAACCAAATGATAAAGGAATGGATTAAAGAAAAGCTTCCTCAAAATCAGTATTTTTTTTAGATTTGTACGGAACAAGTTTATAATAATACAATTCATAGTACGAAACTATGCGAATAGAATCCCCAGGCATTTCACACAAGCACATTCTAGAAGCAAGAAACTGGGAATGAGAATGGAAGAGAGGCCAATGGAATCACAGGATTCATAGAAACTTTCCAAACATGATGCCATTTGAACAGTTGTTTTAGGCAACTCAATTTTTTTTCTGGGCAAAAAAAGATTTTAATTACAGCAACCACAATGTAGAGACTGCTTGCCCTGTGGCTCTTGAAAAAGTTAGGTGCGAGCCCTGGGGACATCCTAACCATTTGAAAACACTCACATACAAAACTATGAATAAGGAAGTTCCTGACTATCTTTCAGAAAACAAAAAAGATATCTAATGGCAAATACCATACATCAGCAAAACCGTTGATGTTCAAACACCAATATCTTTGTTCCTGAGGTCAACAGAGGGGCTGTCTTATAGAACCCTTTCTCAATTTATATCCAAAGCTCACAGTAGTGAGCTGACAGGTTACATGTACATGTAGCTCAGTTGGTAGAGCACGGTCTAGAGTGTGGAAGGTTGGGGGTTCGAAACCCAGCCACGTCCTTGGCCACATATAAACCGTTAGCCTTGTCTTCTTCCTCTTCTAATCTATACAAGGGAGACGTAAAGAACCTGTTGTGTTATTTTGAGAAAGAGTATGGGATTATTTCTCAACACAACAGCCTGGTATTCTGACATACCAGTACTAACAATCACTCACGATTGTAAACTGCACGGCAGCATATTGTGCCACAATAGCAGTGTCTGTATCACAAAATATAACCTTGTGAAGCGCATTTCAATATATTCATATAGAATTTGTGCTATATAAATGAATATCTTTACCTTTTAGTGTTTAATAGTCAGACTAGATTTTAATCCTTATTAAGTATATTAATGTAATTAGTTTTGTTTTTCTTACATTTACATACATGTACATGTTGTATGTACATGTATTTCTACCTACATTATTACCTACTATAGTTTTAACTATATGGCTCCAAGGGGGAGCTCTAAATTATTAAGTATGTTGATGTACATGTAATTAGTTTCCTATTTTTTCTTACATTGTATATCTATTTATATCTAATGTCGCTTTTCACTCAGTGATATACCAGCGCGATTTGGATGCATAAACAAAAGACAACACTGTGTTTGTGGTGGTAAATGGGGGAGCCATGCCCAGCCGATAGCGTGATAAGGCTGGCGTGATGACTTTTTGTGCTCTAGCTGTTACATAACACTGTAACCATCACCTTGGCCTTTTAAGCCTCACTCATCTCCAGCACGCCCGTGCTGGATTGGATAAGGGTATTGGCAGCGCAGGCCTTGACCTTTAAGACCTCACTCATCTCCCCAGCACTCCGCGTGCTGGATCGGACAAGGGTATTGGTAGGTCAGCAAATGTAACAAACGCACTGCAAGCTCGCAGTGACCGCTCAATAAAATGCCACATAAAGCAACCCCTACATGCTTGGGTAAGTCGCCAGACAGACTTAACCGCCACAGATGCAGACATGCATCCCCCCAAGCAAATACTCCCAACTCATGATGGGCGACAAGGGCACTAGCCCTTTAAGCAAAGATAGCCAAGTTGATGCACAACTGATATCAATCAGATGACCAGCCAAAACCTTACTCTACTAATATGGCAAAACTGAGGTACATTGTAGCAATGGCGCTGGATGCACCAGACCAAAAACAATTCTACTTAACCTAAGACTTTGTGTGAACCATGTGCAAGTAAGCACTGAACCCTGCATCTGTCTTACAAGCCTTGAAAACGCCACCCTCATGTACCTTGGGTACACCGAGACTAGGTTTAAAGCAAATATCAGTGCTTCCCAAATAAGACCTCAAGTTAAATTACAGCTTCTCGCAGACCAGCATGTGAATTTGCTACATGTGCAGAGAAATCAAAATAGGTGCCTGGTTGGGAAACAGTGCATGCTATACCCTGGCAATGTGCCGACAGCATGCTGCATCCTGATAATGTGCTGACAGTATGCCACGCCCTGATGTGCCTACAGCATGCTTCATCCTGATAATGCGCTGACAGCATGCCACGTCCTGATAATGTGCTGACAGCATGCTGCGCCCTGATAATGTTCTGATTTGGTGTGAAAATAACCTACATTTGTATGACAGAAAAACCTAACCTAAAACCCTTTGGGAAAAAAGGATAGGAAATCTGGGTGGAGCCAAGACGTAACTCCCGTCCCTCCACAGGACATAAAAAGTTATTACTTTATCGCCCTTGTGGCCACGATTACTAAGCAAGGTTTGAGCATCTTTCTAACGAAAGGCTATACACCATCATGGCTAGTATACCTGGAGATTACCAGTATGAGGGACAGCCCATGTAGAATGGTATATCATGTGAATATGAATCTGAAATGTGACAGACAGACTCTGTCTGAGCGCTCACCCAATGTGAAACAAACTGCTTTTACAATGTCATTTCAAATGCCCTATATAATATTTTCCTGCCCTGTATGGGGTCTGTAAAGCTGCTAATAGTATGCAAATTATGTTCCGCTAGATGGAGGTAATGTTTTCTGCTGCCTTGGCAAGTGTATATGCCTGGTGTTGAGAGCAAGATACCACCTCATGTATGGCTGCACTGCAAGTGCCAGGGGTTCTGCATGCATCTGGTGCTTATTTAGGTGACTGGAATGATTGTCCTCATAATGGTGGCCCAGTATGAGGTCCCCAAAGCTGCTAATAGTCTGCAGATAATGCACCGCTATGTAGTCTTCCACCTTATTAGGCCTGTTGTAGAGAGCGTAAGTCCACCATGGGCATGTCTGTATTTCAATTGCCAGGGTTGTGCACACCACTGGCACTGCATGCATTAAAGCAATTGTCCTAAAATGAAAAAATTGTGTCAGCTACATGTGTGCCAATGAGTTTTCCACTCACTTGTTTACAGCGAACAAGGAAGTCATGTTGCATATTAGATGTAGGATAAGGTAATGCAGGATAGACGTCATTCTTGGGCTCTTGGAGTAGCCCAGTTTGTGGTCTGCTCAACTGATTCCTGTCATGCTAAACTGTAGGTATTATCCGACAAACTGAGATCTCCAAATTTATAATGCGTGCTGCAGGTCCTGCCATGTAATATTATACCAGTTTAATTGCCAGGGCGAATGTATAGTAGCCAGGCTACTGTGTAGACCTTTTTTTTTTATAGGTTTATGCACGTGTACAGAAAATGTTAACCTTACGAAGTGAGATTGTGCAAATTGAACTGTACAAGCAGTTACAGCAACATGTGTGTAAAAGAGATTTGTATGAAAAACAACAACAGAGGCGTTTTTGCCTTGCATTCATGTTTTCACTGGAAATGCCTGCATTAACTCAACAGCAATTCTTCACATTACCCTAAATTGAGCATAATACATTAGATTTGATGATATTTTGTGGTAGCTACAATTGTAGTATTCGCTTCCCACTAGTCTTATAAATTATGCCTATTATAGGCGACCATTCTGAAAGCAGTCTTTGGAAGAGTGAACATTCTAACAACAAGATTAACATTCCAGTGGTATATGTAGTTGGTTAAATGTATGGGAAAACTTTATGGTTGGTTTATGCGCGAAGCGAGAAAACAGCTAGGGAATGCTTAGGAGATTGTCAATGCACTGCCAAAGTGCATTTAATGTACGATTTAATGACAACTCTGCCGTATTTCCGGTGAGAATTATTTGGGACATCCACTAGTAGGTATTTAAATCATACACAAAACATGGTGAAAACGGCTAGTGTTAGTAAAATTATGCACTGCAAAAGTACGACGTTTACTGACAACTCCGCATGATTTCCGGTCAGGAAATTACCAAGTTTACTGACAACTTTGCGTGATTTCAGGTCAGGAAATTACCAAGTTTATCGTGCAGCTGCAACGAGCAGTGCTTAAAGTGTCAAGTTCCGTTTCAAAATGTTACAAGCGTCTAACGTTTGCGGCCAGACTGTGATCTACGAGAGGAAAAACCTGTGGTTGCGTGAAACCTGAATTGAATCAAAGATGGACTCAGCCAGCAAAGGATTAAACGACAAGAGTGTGAATAACATTGCGCAAGCCGAAGCGATGCCATTAACAGCAGAGCAACGTAATCATTAACTGACTGAAGGGCTACATCCAACCACGAACGGCATTATAAGTATGTAGGAGCCCCGACATAAGACGAGACTTGGCCCACTGGATGGCAAATCAAAGTTAGGGAACATTAATGGTGCTCGAGGCGAAAATCGTGAAACCGACATGCGCGCGAAAGTAGTTTTAATATACGCCACATTTTTATGTATCTTGCCTGATGGAAAATTTTATCCAACACAATGACTAAAATATTAACACTTATCTGTGTTCTGGAGGGCGACATTGGGGAGAGCCCGTCGTTGGCTGTGAAGATATGATGGGAATATCTCCTCCCGGGTAATTGGCAAGTTGCGTGTTACGTCTGTTTGTGTGCAATCTCTTGTTGTTCCTGCGAGGACTACAATTATTGTTTCCATGGCAAATCATTGAAAGACTTCATTTGAACGTTATCCAGTATAGTGAAGGTCAGGTTGAATCACTAAGGTGAAGACAGGCACTGAAAAACAGCCCTGAGTTAAATAATTTGGCCCGGACTTCATCTGATGAAAGTTGACACCCGACCATGTGCAAATGTTCGGCTCTTCAGCATTGCGGTTGATAAAATACATTTACACATGTAGATCATAGTTGTGTAGATGAGTTTTCCACCTGAAAATCCATTTAAGTCCTGGATTTCAACTAAACCAGGGCTGATGCGCCGATGTGGGGTTGATCAGTACCGGTAATATAGCTCACTCCAGCTTCGCTTTTAAATGACCACGTTACAAATTCATTTACCCTTTCTCTCATTTTTGGCTCAGTACTGGAGGTTTGTAATTGTACGCTTCTTCGATATTCAATCGTGCACGCGTGTACGTGGTCTGCCTGATTATGGAACAAATCAAATCTTTGCGTATAGAATGAACAGCCAGGGTTTACGACCCCGGCAAAAATTTGTTAACATCGTGTACTGCTTTTGGCCAACTCCCCAAAGTATGAGAAATACTTTGACCCTGAAGCTTTATTTACCCAGACAAGTTCCTGTCATGTGACTTTGCTAACCAATGCTACAGTCTGTATTATATTGATAGTAGATGTCACAAGCCTGGAATGGAGACATGAATGCTCTATTGAGTTACTGAATACGAAAACACCCAATCACATGTACCCTTACAAATTGCTAGCCGAGCAACAGACAATGTGGACTTTGGAGCAGGTAAACACCCGACGCCAGACTAAACATACCAACGTAACTCGAGGCCGAGGGCTTATGGCTCCATTAACTAAAATTAATGACCCAGATCGGGTCATTAATTTGACATTAAAGTAGATTACCTGTTATAGTTTTATTTACACAGCTCCAAGGGAGAGCACTTAATTGTGATTGTGACACCGTGGATATATAAAGTTATATTATTATTATTCTCTCACACGTTTATTGCTGGATTTAAGAGCCCTTTTACTATACTGGATGTTAATTGCCAAAAAGGTCAGGAAGTAAAAGTGTGTAAATAAATGTCACCAACTTCGTTCCCAGGCTCTTGGCCATGTTAATCATGTTACAGATCTGGTGAGTGACAAATTCCTCATCACAATAACTTGTTGACCCATGCTTTGCATATGCATGAGTTAAAAATGATTACAATTATTGCATACTTGGACATGTGTGTTGTATACCCAATAGTCCACTGCAACTAGTAGATTTTCATGTTGGGCAAGTACTTTTTGTCTGAGTCACTTTCCCAATGGGAAAGTTTGTTAGGAGTTGTAATTTAATCATTTGGGCTAGTTCAAAATTGCCTTGGGCATGTAAAACTCAAGCTCAGGGCAAGCTGAATTTTTTTTCAAGTCTTGTTGTACAATATCTAGAGGTTTTGCACCATCACGTGATGGCAGCCATGTTGGTGGCAGGAACAATAGAATGTTATTCCTTTGAGATTTAATTTTTCACATGAGTAAACAAATTTCATTGTTCCTGCCACCAAACATGTCTGCCATCACATGATGGTGCAAAACCTGTATTCCTCTCAAATCTCAACTATTACATTTTGTACCTTTTCAAAGAAGTTGGCAAAATCTACAACTGCCTCCTGAGTGGTCTCCTGCTTGGCAGTGACTGCCATCTCCTCCACAGTATCCTGTAAGAACTTGGCCATCTCTATCTTACCCTTCAGCTGCTTCCTCTTGGCCTCTTCCTGTGAAGTGAGGTGTATGCTAATAAGCAAGTAGAAGTTGTAGTATAAATGTTGCCTCAGCTTTCCCCACATTACATGTACTTAATTTACATACATGTACTTAATTTACATACATGTACATGTACATGATTGTATTACAGCTATTTCAATTAATGTTGTCTGGGAGATAGGGAATAGGGCATTAGGGTATTATATGTAAGTTCAAAAAAACTTATAATGAATATATTATGGTTACGACTTATACAACCTGGAAGACTTAGTCGACTTAGTTTACAGTTTATTTATCCATTTTTAGTCTCTGAACAGATACCCTATTCCCTAATACTCTATTCCCTATCTCCCAGACAACAATAATTGAAATAGCTGTATATACATGTATATAGAGAGAGATTTCAAAGGCCGACATTGTTGTTAGTGGTGCACATGTGAGAAGAAATTTAAGTGACTGAGAGGGGACTAATAACTAATTTCCATAAGAAAAGCTATATTATTCCAAAAACACGTGACTGGATCTCCAATGCAAGTATTTGTGGTGCAGTAATGGTAAAGCTCTGGTCTTACAAGGTATTCTCCAAATCAAAAGGGTTGCAGGTTTGAGTCCCACTACCGGTGAACGAAAAAGTGAAACAAAAGTAGTATAAATGATGTGTCATTAATGAGTGAATTACAAAGTTGGTTGTGGGGGGCTAGGGAAGGGAAAAGGGGGTTAGGGAGGGGAGTGTGAAATTTTTTTTTGCAGGGGAGGGGAGGGGTGGGAGGGATTGTTTTTCATTTTAAATTTAAAATTCCCCCCCCCCCCTTTTTTTTATATGAATCCTTAAAACTTGTGGCTGCAAGCATGTGCAGGAATGAGTTATTGAATGAGGTGAATTTTCATTTTCAAATGCTGTATCCTTTTCCGAAGATGTGTTTTTGCAAAATTTGTACCATGTTCGGGATATGAGATTTTTATGGCTAACTTGCTTTATATTACTGGCAGGTGGCTCAAACCTGGACAGACATGGTGGTGGGTCCCTAGCCTATCAATTCAATCACTTAGTGGCGATGACGTAATCGATCACATGATTTTAAGTACAAGCCCATATCTCCCTCATTTCTAAAGCCAGCCGGCTCAAACTTTGACAGACATGGTACAGGGTCCCCACGATTCACTTAGTGGTGATGGCGTACAATGTAACAATGATGTCATCGGTCACATGATTTTTAATATATGCCAAAACTGCTCACTGATCATCTGCAAGTTGTCCTTAGGGGTCCTACTGTATGTTTACAATCTTGGATTGAAAAAAATAAAACCAGTATGAAAATCTGAGAAATGTCATTCCCAAAAAAAAATTAAACCACAACATATATTTTTAGCAAGGTTAACTTTATAGTTTATATCGTAAAGCAGCAAGGAAAGAAGTTTGCATGAGCTTGTTTGTGTATCAGCAAAAATGGTGGAGTTTAATATACTTTTAGTGTGAAAGAGCTAGGAGATTAAACTGTTGCCTAGTTTTTGTGGGCTGTCTTACAAAATTTATTACTGGAGCCACAAAAAGCTACATTGTGTAGCTGACACCACCTGGAGGCTAGCCATTGAAAGTTCAAGGTGTTTGGTGTCTGTCCATCGATGGTGGACACCATCTGGTGGTTTGGCACCACTGACAGTAAACGCCAGGTTGCACCGACACCACTAAGAAGCGTCAACACCATCTGGCGGCATTTGCAAAATGTTTGAGCAGGACTGTACATATACTGTAGCTACTGTAGGCTGGTCCATTTAGAAAAAAAATACCATCAGCTGTCTTGAAAATGGCCCTTGGCCAGCAGCCTAGGTCCATGCTCAAGATGCCTAGATCTGTTAAGTTTTTGCTCTAGTACATGTGCATGGTCCTCCTGGCCAGTAAATAATGTAACATCACTTTTCTTGGACGAACCATTTCAGTTCTTAAGCAATATATTTCTCACCCTCTTTGATTTATCCTGAAATGTGCTGGGCAGCATGTTAGGGAAGAGTTTAACCACAACTGGAAGCAAGAACTCCATGAATGGAATGACAAGGAAAACCAGGAAAGGAACCAGTCGGAACAAGTCTGCTGTAGTACGCAGGAACTGTTAACAAGGCAAACACTGTAATAAATCTGACTGAACAATGTACTGTTTCTCGTTTTTCCCCACACCTGATGTACACCATATCACTACTGCAGGAAAGATGCTGTCTACCTCTGGACCTCTGAAAGCTACTCAACTTTGTACTGCCCACAGCTACACGACTTGTACAAAACTGTACTTCTTTTATGGGTTAGGAACTATTGACATATGCTTATATAAACATGTACCGGGTACGTTAAGTGAGGCACTATTAATATGAACATGTTGACGGCCCCTTGCATTATTGTTAATTTCACTGGACGTGTTATTATAGAGTACAGATGATGCCACGTTTTGAACAGAATCATTTTCTAGGCTCCTTTTTTCCCTAATTAGTGTGTAATACTAATAATTATACAATTACTTCAATTTGTGATGTAATTGTGCAACCCTGAAAGTTTCAAGTCTCATTCCAAAAATTGCATTAATAGCTGATTGTCAATCAAAATTGAGTTCAGTCTAGGTGGTAAAAGCTTTGTATGAGACGAGTCTGTGTTGGATTGATGGTCAGCAGGGCACGAAGAAAATAAAAAAACCAGCTTGCCCATAGCCCAAAGCTCTATAGGGAGCTACATGTATATGTACAGTATATATAGCTTAATTGCAAAGTTAAAATTACCTCTTTACCAGTTTGTTTAGTATTTTTGTTCATTTCTGACGTTTACAGTACCGGCTGGAATTATTGAAGCATTTACCGCGGTTTTACCGCGTCCAATGACCGCGGTAATACCGCGGTTTGACCTCAGAATGACCGCAGTATTACCGCGGTAATACCTCGGTAAAACCGCGGTCAACTGCGGTAATTAGTTGGCCGCGGTCATGGCCACGGCCACTGAGATTTGTATCACACCGAAATCATTGACTTTAGTGTGAAGATGTATCGATGACTCGGCGTTCTTTTCATTCTTTATTCAACACCGCTGTTAACTTTAGAATCTTTTATTTTCGTTTCATTCAGAACTCAAACGGCGGGTAAAGAAGCACTCATCGGTGAAACTAAGACTTTAGATTTAGAATCTTTTATTTTCGCTTCATTCAGAACTCAAACGGCGGGTAAAGAAGAACTCGTCGGTGAAACTAAGACTTTAGAATCTTTTATTTTCGCTTCATTCAGAACTCAAACGGCGGGTAAATAAGCACTCATCAGTGAAACTAATTAAGACTTTAGAATCTTTAAGATTCTAACCCGCCGTTAGAGTTCTGAATGAACGGCGAAAATAAAAGATTCTAAAAGATACTCCACTGAGCGCAAAACATAACACCAAATAAACTTTTACTTCAGTGTAGTTTCACATTTACGGCAGATCCTTGTCTTGTTACTAGTATTAAAAGGTTTCGGCAGAAATCATTGTAAATGTTTGTGTATTAAAATCTCAACTCTTCTGAATTACCACGTGCAATCAGTCAGGCGTGATCGTGTCAGTCTGAAATTTTACAGAACATCAACAGAGTTTTGAACCAACATTTGTCATATTGAAAGACATGCAAACACTTCTATACTCTTATCAGAAAACTTCTACTGGGAAAGTGCAATTCCTTTTGAATTAAAAGAGCTTTAATGCCTTGGATCAGATCAGTCAGTTCGCGTAAATGGAAATTAATTGCGCCCCCGCGGTATTTGTGTCAGAAATGAGACACGCGTCTGGCTGACAGTTCACGATTGACAGGGACTTTTATTAAGAATCTTGACTTTTTGACACCTCTGGCACGCAGGTTATTTACCAAAACCATCTTACTGTACGTTTGTAAAACTGTTTGTCATGAATTCGAATTTGTCACGCGTTAATCCTAGTGAAAGAAAGGTTAAAATACAAAACTGGGCAATGAACACGTACGCGAAATTTCGGATCACTATCTTTCAATAACCTGGTCCGAATTTTCGTTTGACAATCTGAACGAAATATCGTCGAAATGTCGCTCGCAGGTTGGCGATATTTAGCCTTGGCATTCGAATTTTCGCGTATCTGATCAATTCTTCGTCGAAATTTCGAACGAAAAGTTGCCTGTCGAAATTTCGGCGACATTCGTAGGAACAAAGAGCGAAATTCGTCGAAATACGTTTGCATGACTTTTGCACAATACTACAGTATTATATTGTGTCATGACCGCGGATTTTGACCGCGGCTTTCATTGCGGTGAATAATTTGACCGCGGTAAAGCCTCGGCCATGGTGCGGTAATACCGCGTCCAATGACCGTGGTATTACCGCGGTTTGACCGCGACCCGATGCTTCAATAATTCCAGGCGGTACTGTACATGTAAATGCCAAAAGTGTGTATGTTCTACAAGCTCAGTAACCAGGCATTCAATGGCGCATGTACAAACTCTCTATATTCACCTAAAAGTTTTCATTTTCTCTCAAAAAACTGTCTGCTACACACTCCTTTGTGAAGTTTATAAAAATCTAAGCAAATGTTACTTGCCCCTTAATAGGGCAACCTGTGAACGGGAATCACTAGCACAACAAGCTGAACTACAATGTACTACAAGTACTAGCCCATGGCTATCAGACAGCACTTACATCATGCACTGAGCTAAATAAAATTTTCTAAATGAAACTTGAAACTTTCAGGGTCATGGTAATAAGTACATGTAGCTTATAACTGAAAAGTTTCATTTTAGAATTTCATTTTTTATTTTATTATTTGTATTACCTTAGCCTTGTCAGATATATATAGTGAGATCTACATGTATATGCCTTAGATTTTATTCAAACACACGTACATTTTATATCATTATTAGTTCATAGTTATATTAGTTTATTATAATATTAGTTTTAATTGTGCATTGTGATGTGGAACTGATCAACTTTTTGTATGTTGTGTTTGTTCTTGTCACATTTTGACATCAGTGTCTGTTGTACATTGTATGCATGTACAGTATAAGAGTCCTAGCAAACACATGGCAAAATGAATGATATTTGATAATTACATTCATTTGATCAATTAATTCATGCAAGCCATTCAATATGTACATCATTCGATACAAATTTCAATGAGGAAATGGACCGAAATATTTTGAAAACCCATACGTGTGTTATAATAATATACTAGGGACTTACATGTACCAGATGCAAAATCCTGCATCCTATATGCAAATAAATTGAAATTGGACTTTATAAAATCAGCCTGCATCCAAGGGGATGCAGAACATACATGTATGTTGACTTCACAGGTATCGGAGGGATGAGCAAGTCTAGTAAGTTGTTGAAGTCAATTCTGTTAAATTGTTAAATTTAAGCTTACGTATGGATAATTGTATAATAATATAATAATATACCATATTTCGAGTGCTGGTATTTTCCTTTATGTGAAACTTATTAAAACTCAAAAAAGTTTGTGCTAAACAAAACGATTTTTGAAGAAACAACAAAAATACCTGTGCAAATTGTACCACAGGTAGCCTGTGACCTCATGCCCAGTCTCCCCAACGGCATTTACAGAAACAAAACTTTCAGGGATTAACCTGGGACTCTCAAGTAAATCACTGATAATAAAAAAAAAATTAAATTGTTAAAGTTAAGAACATTAAAGTAGCATACCTGTCGACGTTCCCTTCTTGTCAATGACTTGCCATTCAGAACCTGCCACAGAAGTTTCAGAGTGATCCTCATTTCAAAATACAACAACTTAAATCCATTGTAGTAATGAATAACTTCATGCTTGGCCCTTTCCCATAGTGACTTCTTAGCTTTTGGCTTAACAACCGGTTTTGTTTCCACAAGATCCTCAGGACTACAACCATACTGAAATGCCTTTTCCTTGGCTTTCTCCTTCTTCTCTTTGATTGCTTCTACAGTCTCTTCAACTCTTGATTTCTCCTCTTGCCGTAAGGCTTCCCCAGATTTTGGATGCTTGGGTTCATACAGAATACTACTTGTAAACAAAGTTCTCCTACCACTACAGGCCTCTAAAAATCTATTTTTCCTCTTTGACAGACTAAAAATTGAGAGTGATGACAGTGGTCTGTCATAACAAAGAATTGAATTTTTTTTGTCTTTCTCTTCTAAAAATAACGCCTCATTATCTAGGCAATTAATTTGAATTTCAAATGGACTGTTTGTACATGTGTAGAACCTGCTATTGTACTTTTTCTGATAACCATAAAGTACTTGCAATTTTTGGAGAGGGAATGAAAATTGCACATCACATCTTAACGGATGGTAAGATACTGTTTGCAAGAGTTTCTTGTTAAAATGTTGTGGTGTTGTAAAGTATTGATTACTGGATTGTTCTGAAAATCTATTCCTTTTCTTCTCCTCTATGTGGCTTGCTAGTGTGCTTGAGTTTCTAAGGGGTAATAAAGAGAAACAACTAAGTATACCATTTTATGAAAAGAAAGTGGTAATTGTGAGATGTATTGTATATTGTAACTAATAAGTACAATCTACCGGTACTGCTAGTTTACAATCAATCCCCTGGGCCCGGTTCCTGAAAGCCAGATTAGCGCTAATCCAGAGTTAATTACCATGACAACTAATATGTTTTGTTGAGAGTTAATCCAGGATTAGCGCTAATCGGGCTTTCAGGAACCGGGCCCTGAAATTCAAATGACAAAGATGTAGCAGCCATGTTGGTCTACCAAACATAGAAGCTAACAATGAAACTTGTGTTAATGTCAACCAATAAAGTCAAATGAAGACAAGTAATCAGTCATCATGTAGACTGCAAAATTTTGGATTATATGATCAAGGGACCATCAAAAATCCCTGCTCCCAAAACATCTATTAAACAGGTCCAAGGCCTGGAGGTTACATATTTTGTTGTAAGTGCATGGGGAATTCATGATCAACAGAAATGGGATAATGAGATAAATGAAATAAAAACCTCAGTGGTAACCATGGCTCCTCAAGATATTATGGAACCAACTGAACAACCAGCAACAAAGGCGAGCACTTAATGGCATGGCCATCATTAGAAAATGTGAACAGCATGCGCACTGACATTAGTAGGCACCGTCCTTAACTCTTCCTGATCACTGTATGTTTTGGGCAGCTTGCACTCTGGGATATTTCGTTTTTCTCAAATCAGCAGAATTTACTATTCCTACGTACAGTGTAATTTGGCTAGCTTTTCTCTGTCGATCCATTTGACTGTGAAAGACTTAGGGCTGGATTCCATCTCAGCTCCTTCACATGCTTGTGAGTAAAAATCAAGGCATCTAAAACCAACCCCTTTCGCAAAGGGCACTTTTATTATCCACTGGGCATCTGTGGCATATTTGACTTGCAGGGGTGATACAATGTAAGTCTGGCCCACTTGACCCATGCTTTGTTAACCAGCTGGGTAAGAAAAATCATGTTAGCAGCAGGGATTAATGGGAATTATTCTAGCAATAGTTTCCACAGAGGAGCAGCTACAGTAGCAGCACGGAATGGGGTGCCAGACCATTTGATTCAGGCATTGGGACGGTGGAGTAGCAGTGCATACCAGCTGTACATTAGGACTCCAGCAGAAGCTCTTGCAAGTCTTTCTCCTCATTTGGCGTAGCAGTGGCAGTCCTTTAGCTGTTCCTCGTATGTACACCATAGTTATTACAACGTTCGTATTGATCAGGTTAGTGATGCAGATGGGGGTTTGGTGCTTGGGGTTGTTTGGAGTCGGAGGTTCCATGTTACCCATCCACAGACCCTCCTCTTTCCAAGCCCCTTGGAGCAGAGTTCAGTGTTTCGTGGTGGACTGTGGTAGGGTTACCATGGTTACCTCCTTGTTTGCAGTATGGTTCTGTGGGGCCCCTGGGATTTAAAAGGGGCTTTACATGCTTGTGGAGCAATCGCATTCATAGCATTCTGCTGATCTTTGCGGATCATTGAGTGCTTGCATGCTCTAGCATGTGTGGCTGATCGTAGGGTTACCATGGTTACCTCCCTGTTGTGCCTGGACTGGTGTGTCCAGCACATATACCTTTACAGCACCTAATCCCAAGCTCATCTATTGGTGATGAGTTTAAAGACGCCGAGTGTTGGTCTGGCCGGGGTCTCCTGCTCAACAGACCGGAGCTCACTGAGCTTAAACCGGGAGGTAGCATGAGTTAACTGGGAGGTGGTAAAATATATAATATTGGACACTAGGAGACCCCTAAAGATTTTACAATTCCTCGATAGGGGGTGCGGATATTAAATGGAATAACACATTTTCATATCACACTGCTACACCCTGTGGAGTACAGGCGAACCAAACAAACTTACCTCTCTAAAACATGCGGAAAGCGTCTAGCATCTATGAATGAGAACATACAGCATAATCAGAAATAATTTCTAATTCTCACAACGTTTCATAAAGTAATTTTAAAACTGCACACATGCAATCTTTGCAGTTTGTATACATACATACATACACATCATTACATGCAATTATACAGTTGTACTTACCAGAATAAAGGCTTATCCACGCAGCCGGCAAACCACGAGTTTGAGCCAGATGCACTCGGCTTGAAGCAAAAAATTGGCCGACTACCATAGTACGTCGATACTTCAATGAATGATCTTCATTTTGGCCAAAAAATCAGAATAAATTCAGAAGTTTTACCGGTGCGATGATGCATTTGTCATCCAGGCAACACATGTGCGCAAGCGCAACTGAGCCCATCGTATTTGAGGCAGCGGATCAACCTCGTGCCCATGATCCAAGTTTATAGCCATCACGGTTGATATAATCACAGGCAGCCCAAGCTCACGATTAGTCCAACGGTAAATTACGTGAATAGCGCGCTAGCCTGTTCACAGGCTCTAGATACTGGGGAAAATGATGAAAATAAAACGTGGCGAAAACAAAATGGCGGACGGAAAGAAGTTCTCGTCTTCTCATTTGTTTTGTCAGATTTTTTTTTTTTAAGTATCCAGGGCCTGTGAACAGGCTAATAGCGCGCTAGAGTCACCGTTTTCATTGTCTTCTCATTGATCGAGTTTGTATTCATTTCTTATCGTGGTAAAAATAAAAAATAAAGGTACTGAAATAACATTTTGCAATAAACGTACCTTGAGTGTTTGCTATTCGTTTCGTATTTATCCAAACATTCTCAAACTTAGTAATCTTGGTAGACTTTTTTTCAAAGTTTTGACACTCGGTCCCAGACCCTTCCTCAACTCCGAAATGGCTTTTCAGTGATAAACCGGTCAGTTGTCATTATAAATGTAAGTTTCTTGATTTTTATTCGGCTTGTTTTATCAAAGATTTATCAAACTCTCAAATTGAATCTTGCTTCTCAGTTATTCATAACAATGATATGTAAGGAGCTTGCAGCTTAACCGTGAAAGTCTTGAGACCCATTTATTGTTTTATTGCATGAGTTAAATTTTGACTTTGACGTAATGCACCAGTCAAAGTAAACCCCGAGCCCCCCTCCCCCACCCCAGGATATAGGTGGAGATTGGTTCTGGATAGCTTGCAAAACGTGACAAATTGCGGGGCAAATTTTTCTTCAAAATAAATGTAAATGCCCCACCCCCTTGGGCAAAATTGTGGCTTATACCCCGTCCACATCAAAGCTTAAACATGTTGAAAAGCTGTTTAGTTAAACAAAGTTAAAAAATCTCCTGCCTACACCACAAGCTCCAGGGCGCTAAACCATATTTAAACTAACATTTCTCAACTAAAAAAATAAGTTCAAGGTAGTTTTGACCCTGTGCAACTAAACACATTTACGACAGAGGTGAGCCGAATGAACCGGCCCAGTTTAATTAAACATGTTTAGTTGGTGTGAACGAATTTGCAATTCCGATCTTGATGCTGAACTGATTATTAGTCAAATTGTGAAGTTTCGAAGATGTTTTCCAATTATTTTAAACATTTTTCCAACTTAAACATATGCTTTCTAACTGGATGGATGCGGATGTT
This sequence comes from Actinernus sp. WN-2022, assembly GCA_030867875.1. NCBI lineage: Eukaryota > Metazoa > Cnidaria > Anthozoa > Actiniaria > Actinernidae > Actinernus > Actinernus sp. WN-2022. The sequence goes on along the minus strand of JAOWCC010000577.1, from coordinate 2,577,487 downwards.
TACTTTGACTAGTACTTTGACTAGTAGTAGTAGTAGTAGTAGTATAACTTTATTTAAGCACGCTAGCCCTGTCAACAGCAGCTGATTTACACAAGGGGCGTGACAGAAATATAAAATTTACAAAATATTAAAATATATTATGAATATAGATAAAAATAAAATGTTTGAATATTACGTAATAATGACTAAATATTTTTATAGCTGGTATTTGTGAGCGGCAATTTTAGTCTTGAAAGAAGGGAATGAGTTGGAGTCCCTAATTTCATTATGGAGCGAGTTCCATATTTTAGCCCCACTGTACGAGAAACTCTTTTTCATACTTTCGGTTTTGGGTCAAGGTAACTGCAGTGAGGAATTGGAGCCCCTAAGATTGTATTCCGTGACCTCAGATTTCTGTTTAAACAGATCCATAAGACAAATTGGGGCTTGACCATTTATGACTTTGTACATTTGTTTCGCCTTATTTTTAGCCCTTTGAGTTTCAAGTGTTTCCCACCCTAGAGCATCTAATGCTTCAAGGTGGGGAGCATCGTTTCTCAAATTCAATATTATCCGAGCAGATCTATTCTGTAATATTTGCAAACGTTTGGAGTATCCGTGACCTAGGGTGTCCCATACCTCACTACAGTAATTGAAATGGGGGTTAATAAGGGCATTGTAAATATCAACAAGGGTATCTCTATCTACAAAGTCCCTCACTCTGCGTAGAGCTCCTATTCCTGAGGACACTTTTTTAGCAATTTGACCAACATGTTTGTCCCAGGCCAAATATTGATCAATCTCAACACCTAATACCCTGCTATTTAAGACCTGTTCAATTTGGACCTGTTCAATTTCAATCTTTGGCTGTTTGACAAGATTTCTAAGTTTAAAGTGGGATCCAATCAGCAGAAATTCAGTTTTCGCTACGTTGAGACTCAATTTGTTTGCCAGGAGCCACCCCTTTACATAGTTTAGGTCACTATTCATGGCCATCTCAAGTTCCTCTAACGATCCCCCCGAAACTGTTAAATTCGTGTCATCAGCAAACATACGAGATGTTGAGTGCTTTAGACATTCCGGTAGATCGAGGAAGAAGAGAGGGATTCCACAAGTTATCCGGCTTTCGGAGGATACCGACTCATTTAGCTGGCATAATTGTTTACGATCAGTTAAATATGATTGTAATAATAGATTTAAGGCATTTTCAGTTATTCCAAGGATTTCCAATTTACGTAAGAGTATTTTATGATTTACTGTATCGAATGTCTTATTTAGGTCTAGAAATACGACCAAGTTAAACATTTTACGATCCATATTAACATACCAGCTGTTAGTACAGTCAAGAAGGGCTGAAACAGTTGAGTGTAGCTTCCGAAAGCCAAATTGATGATTAGAAATTAATTTATTGCTAGAAAGGTACTCGTAAAGCTGGTCATAGACAATTCTTTCCATGATCTTGCTGATAACCGGCAGGATAGAGATCGGTCTGTAATTATCTGGCAAGTTACGAGCACCTTTTTTATACTGAGGTATGACTCTGGCTATTTTCCAATCAGAAGGAAAACAACCAGTAGATATTGCATAATTAAATACAAAAGTAAGCGACGGGGAAATAGCTGAACCCGCAGCTTTCAATATTTTCCCAGATATTTTATCAACACCTTTGGCTTTAGATCTGGATAGGCCACTTAAAGGGGCCGTCTCACCCACAGTGCTTAGCACGCTCACATAGCATTGCGGCCATTTTCGATGCCATCGAAATCCAGACTTTTATGGCAGTGATTTTAATCTTCTCTACATCTCTGCCATCCTTCCAGCTATCGTCAAAAAAATCATACTTGGTTGAACCTTTTTTATTGCTCTTCCTATTGAGCCTCTTATTTAAGTGTTTTAAATTATTTGGTCATGCAAATTTTAGTTTTATTTCAGGTGGCCGTAGTTCTCTGATGGTGCCAGTCTCGTTCGTCCTCAACGAAAGGAAACAATTGTCCGTTTGTGTCCACGATTTCCACCTACAACATGGAGAAGCTATTCTGACCATTAATATTTATATGTAAAGATATATTAGCGCTTAGTTCGAGTATCTACTATCTTTGAGCCGACTTGGGTTTTTGAACACCGTGGCTGGCTTACGTGACCACAATTTGTAACAAAACTACACTTGAAGAACAGTTTGCTAAAATTATTTTCAGGGCTTTGGCGTTTAACTTGTGGAAACAGGTCTCTCACTGGTTTCAAAGGGCGGAATTCGGGCTATTAGACAGTGATTTTGCCGAGATTTTCGGATTCACCGGGTTGATCACTCGCACGAAATTTGACAAACAAAGCCGTCGAGCTGCATGATAAAATTTCCTATTCTAGCGAGCTGTTATTCGTTCACTGTTCTCTCTTGAACTGATTCTCTGGCACCAGCAATGAGATTTACTGCTAGCAGATGATCTCTCTCTGCAGGGAAAAATAAAACCGAGGGGAGAAACCTCTCTTTTCATATTTATTATTCTCGGTTTATAGTGCTGATGACAGGGTTTGGAAGCGACGGGTGAGCGGTAAATATTATAGTGAACAAAATATTATAGGCAACGAAACTCCGCTTGGTCGACCCGAAAAGAATTGAGCAATTTCCTAAAAAAAAATTGAGAGCTTCGGCATTTAAATTGTGGAAACAGGTCTCTCTCTGGTTTCGAAGGGCTTTCACGCCGTGATTTCGCCGAGATGATCGATCAAAGTTTATGACTCGCACAAAATTTGACAACAGAGCCGCCGTGATAATAATTTCCAATTGAAACGATCGAGCTGTAATTCGTTCACTGTTCTCTCTTGAACTGGTTCTCTGCTACTGCAAGCAACGAGATTGCCTGCTAGGAGATCTCTTTCTCTCTCTCTGTGTCTGCAAGTAAAAATAAAACCGAGGAGAGAAATCCCAGAGAAATCTCTCGCTTTCATAAATATTAGTATTACCTGGAGAGAGTGTTCTGTTTATAGCAGCGACGGGTGAGCGGTAAATGTTATAGTACAGCCAAGTACTGCTGTATAACACTTTGTAAGGTACTGTTAGTTTTATCAAGGTCATCCATGTTCAAATCAAAATTATCATGTCACCAACATAAAGAATATGCTTAGTTCGTGAGTTTCCCGCCGTGAATAAGGGTCAAAGTCCCGGATATAAACAATAACAAAAGCACGCTAAGCACTGTGGGTGAGACGGCCCCTTTAAGAGCTTTAACACCTTCTCGTTACTGACAGTTTTAAAGTTCGAAAACTTGGACTTAGAAGGCTTAACAAGACTTTCAAAGTTGACGTTGGAATCGGCCATGGTCTGCGCAAGACTACGGGCCTCAGCTATCTCCTCCCGCGAATTAATGTTAACGCCATTTATTTTTAGCTCATTAACTACGGTTTGGCTTGAAGAGCGACCGAGTAAGTTGTTGATTGTTTTCCAAGCTTGTTTCGGATTATGCTGTTGCGAAGCTATTGTATTACGATAGTAATTAGCCTTTGCTATTTTTAGCGCTATGTTAACCTTATTCCTGGCTGATTTGTATTCATTCCAATCGATACTTTGTTTTGATATAATTGCTTTGCGCTTGTATCTGTCTCTTGTGTGAATCAATTCCTTTATGTCTTTAGTCAACCACGGAATATTGAAGGACCTTGGTCTTTTGTGTTGTATCGGGAGCATGCTTGTCCAAGACTTCCAGGAATAATGTTTTCCAAGAGGACCACATCGAGTCCACCTCTTTTTCGTGGACAATTTCATCCCAGGGTTGATTAGAAAGGTCTTCAATAAATCGTTGTTGACTAAACTTTTTCATGTTTCTAACTTCGATTAATGTAGCTTTAGCATGAGATTTCGTTACTGGATTTATCTTTCTGACTCCAAAAATTAAACTGTAGTCACTCATTCCAGTGTGGATGACACCCGATAAGGCAATCTTTTCGGGTGACGTTGTTACGTAATGATCAATTAGGGTTCTCGATGAGCTAGTTATCCGAGTGTTATGTTATTAATTGAGTCAGCTGATAAGTCTCGTAAAGTGTTTTGAGCGATTTGGTTGATTGGTTAGGTGCATAATAGAAACTAAAATTACAAATGCTCGACCACCAGTTCTAAATCTGGTTATCCCTGGGTATTCCTTTGAATATGTTCCCACCCCTCTTGCTTCAGGAGCGGTGGGGATGTATATCAGAATCTAAATTATTCTGTGGTAGAAAAAACCTCCATGCAATCAGTCTTTTCAAGCACAATGGATCGAAATTCACTTAGTTAACAAAAATAATATTATATGTGGAGTCATGTACAGACAACATAATTCACCTGATTCATTCCTGGCTTATTTTGACGAAACCCTGGAAAAACTCAATTCAAATGATAAGTCAGTTTATATCCTTTGAGATTTTAATATTGATCTCCTGAAATGTGAAACATGTAATTTTTTCCATGACTTTCTAATCTCACTACAGAGTTGTTATTTCATTCCAACAATCGATAAACCTACAAGAGTGTATCAAAACTCTGCCACACTTGTTGACAACATTTTCATTAATCATCCTGGTGAAGTACGTCATCTTCAGTAGTAATGTTCTCAGTTCTGTATAACTTCTTCAGCGAAGGAAAAGATTAAGGGTGCGTTTACCAATTTCGTCGCTAAGCAGCGACGTTGCTATGAAGGGTCGGCGCGTGCGCGTGCTCATGCAATGGCGGAAAAAAACTTACTTCCGATTTAGTGAAAAAGCAACGCGCGCGCTTTGCAATGCTCCACTCCTTCAGTTTTGTTTACATTTCGTAAAAGTTACAATGAAGTTGTTTTTGCTACTTGAACCCGTTTTTTATTTTATTTTCCATGCTTCAAGTTTACTTAATATAATGCCTAAAAAGAGCGATAAAACCGAGAAAACCATTCTAGCTGCGGAGGGTCGCTGGACGAGGGAAAATTCCGATGTCAGTACGTGGAATTCGAGTGTCAAGTGCAAACTAATTTTCGTTCGGATTTCGACAAAGAAAGTTTGGAAAGTGCTCGGAAAGAGCTTGTTGATAACGAGGGGAGTCAGAATGTACTTACAAGTGAGCAGCTACACGTGAGAGGAGTCTTCTAAGAGTTTGGTTTTGAGCCACTTTCACAAGAAAGTAGCGAAGAAAAATAGAGTGCCAACGAAAGAGAAATCAACTCCATTTTTACGGCGGCTCGTCACGATACTATAGCTAGGGGCTTGACTGGAAGTAATCGGTGAATAATGACCAAAACGTTTTCATATATTCTGATACCAGAGTGTTCTGATACCCTGGACACTATTTCTAACTAAAGAAGCAAAGACCGATACTGAACGTAGAACGTAGATTGTCGTTCACGGTTGCTTGATTGAACAATTCGTCAACTATTTCTAAGGCCGGAAATGTCTGTGAAAAATGCGGAAGTTAAACATAAATACGGAAACGGACGATGGAAAGTTCCTATTAACTTGCGACCATTCCTTTAGGGCGAACAAAGCCTAAAACCTACTTGCCGAATTTTGTAATTATTTCTTTATTGATCAATGGAGAATATTATAAGGATTACGAACATGTGCGAATGATATTACACATTATAGCAAGATATTCCTCTAGAATTGGCATATTTAGCAGTGTTTTTGATTGCTATAGGATAGAAAACTGAGTCAGATTTTGATGTAAGCTTACCGTAAGTTGAATCGGGTTGTTTCTCCTCGACGCGACGTAAAGTATAAAAGTGAGTGACTTTATTTTAGTGTCAATGTATTTAGCTTTGCAGCTAATTGGGTACACGTCACTAGTCCTACGATTTTTATACGTTCTTATCCGAGAAGACGTGAAGGTCTAACCGTTTACTGTATTATGTAAAGGCTCCCGCTCGACAGACCGGCGCTTATTACAACCGGAAGGCGGTTAGACATGTGACTGATTATGGTGCAAATCGACTTCTTTGCGTGAATAAACCACTGGAATTAGATGTCTGATAATGCAGCTCTGTTTCAATTTCACTGATTTCATTTTCTTGTCCAATGCCTTTAGCTTTGCCCTCGCAAATTCCATCCATGTATGTAAAGATAATTGCTTTGTAACCACCCGAACGCGGCCGTGCCCCGTGGACCGCCCCGTGGGCCCTGGTAACAATATCATACTTCCGGTTTCACAAAAAATGAAACTGACTTCGTGAAACAAAGAAAAGTCAATCCTTTTTCACATAAAAATTGTCCTGAAGTCGCATTGCACAGAGCCAAGCATGGGTTTAGCGAAAAAAATAAAAACACGGAAGTTATGACCATCTTACTGTTAAAATTCACGGGAAAAAATTCTAAAACGATCAATTTTCGGTATATCGTGAAACGCATGCTACACCTTTTGTGCCTAATCCAGACCAATGATAAATGCAAATATGAAAGCACTATCCCAAAGCAATCATGAGTTGATTGAATTTTTCTGCCTTGATGACGTAATAATGACGTCATACGATGACGTCATCAAAATAAAAAGGTCCGTCTCCCAGGAGTTCCTGAGTGATTTATTAATTATTTTACTCAAATTGTTGGCTTTTTATGGCGTTTTAAATTCTACTTAGCAACGGCCCAAAACAATTGGTAAACGCACCCTTAAGGTAAAGAAAAATAAAATAAGGGTTTATTCAAATTTTCGCGCTGATAAATTCAATGAAGCTGTTGTGAACATAGATTTCAATTTAGATAATTCCAGTGATATAAATCATATATTCTCGTCCTTTTATAGGAAACTAAACACAGCTGTTGTTACCGTAATAAATTTGCACCTTTTAAACCACTTTCTCGTCATAAACTTTATGTAAACAATTCAATAAACCCTGGATAACGTATGGTATAAGAAAATCTATCAAAATCAAAAATAAACTATTTTTACATGGGGATAGAGAACTATATAAGTATTATCGAAATAAGCTATCTGAACGGCTTACGCCGATTAGTAAAAAGATTTATTTTAATTCTTATTTCGAAAATAATATGAATAATATAAAGAAAACTTGGAAAGGAATAAACAGTCTCATTAATATTGCCAAGAAAAATTGGAGGCCTATATTTCTGCTCTAAAAGATCACCAAAATAATTCATCCGTTATAAACGATCTTCTAAATTACCAAACATAATGAACAAATATTGTTCAACTATTGGAAAGAAATTAGCAAATCAGGTTCCTAATTCACAGAAACATCCATTAGACTATTTAAGTAATATTAGACAAAATGATTCATTCTTTTTTAATCCTATAACAAAAGAAGAAATTGAAGACGAAATTATTTCAATACCAAATCGTTCTATTCAGATTAAGATCGTACGCTAGGTACATTCGTGATTCGTAGTATGATTTGTAAGGTACTCGGTACCAGGCCTACGCGCGCTATTGGTCTCACCGGTGTTTGGAAGCGGCCATGTTGTTTGGATTCACACTGTTACCAGTTAGAAATAAAGTTTACAGTTAATCAGAAGATCTCTGAGCATTCCCTTCAGACAACACAAGTAGAACATGGTGACCCCGACGTCTGAACAAAACTTCTGAAGAAATTCAACGCTTCTAAATTCAGCTACACGGATCGTACGAAAGGACATCAGCACCATTCCGTTCAACAAAACCATCTACACAGAACTCCTTCCAAGGCACTCTCTGCAAGACCCTTCCGAGGATACACTTCAAATACACTTCAGGCGAGTGGTCGTTGACAAATTTGCCGAGTTGTCACTTTCTGTGTGGAATTATTGTGACTTTCGAATCTCATCTAGTGAACATCTCGTGTGTGTGTTACGTAACATTACAATATGGCTGCTGAAGGGTAGGCTAGACTGCAGAATACCCTACCACGTAATCTACCTTACACGATGACAGTCAACGCGAACGACGCGAGTCAAGTTAATGAACATATTGATGAAAACAACTTGCATGAGATCCTTCAATCTGCATATAAGAAGCAACATAGTACTGAAACTGCACTTACTAGAGTACACAATGATGTTCTCCGAGCACTAGATGGTCAGCAATCTGTTATACTTCTCTTATTGGACTTATCGGCTGCGTTCGATACGGTGGATCACCAAATTTTGTTAAAAAGAATGGCTAACCGATTCGGTCTGATTGATGATGTGCTTGCTTGGTTTGCATCATACTTGTCAGAGAGAAAGCAGTTCGTCAGTGTGTCTGGTGGCGTTTCAACGCAACACGACTTACTATTTGGACTTCCCCAGGGCTCCGTGCTCGGACCCATGCTCTTTTTATTATATACAGCACCACTCGCAGACATAATCCGCAATCATGGAATGGGTTTTCATCTTTATGCAGACGACACCCAAATTTATATTTCGTTCAGGTCCTCAGAGGCAGACTTGGCTAGGGCCAAAGTAGAAGCGTGCACCCAGGATATTGACCAGTGGATGTCACGGAATATGCTTAAAATGAATAGGGGCAAAACCGAACTTATGATTCTAAATGCGCGACATCGTCCCCTACCCCCTATAACTTCCGTTTCTATCTGTGGCGAGGTTATTGAACCCTCTGCCACCGCTAAGAATATTGGTGCAAACTTCGACTCAGCCATGTCCATGGAGTGCCAGGTCAATGAAATCTGTAAATCGGCATTTTTTCATCTACGAAACATATGGCGAATACGAAAATATATATCAGTGCACTCGGCTGAGATACTAGTGCATGCCTTTATTACATCACGGCTGGATTTCTGCAATTCATTACTTTGTGGACTGCCAACACAATTGATCCAGAAACTTCAGAGTGTCCAAAATTCAGCAGCCAGATTAATATGTATGACAAACAAGTACGACAATATTACACCCGTTTTAAAGGAGCTACATTGGTTGCCAATAGAATATAGGATCAGTTTTAAGATATTATTACTTACATATAAGTGCCTGAATGACACAGCTCCTATTTATCTGAAAGATCTAGTCCGTCCTTATGTACCGAAACGGCAACTAAGATCTGCCTCTAAGAACTTGTTAGAATTTGCACCATATAACTTGAAAGGGTATGGCTATAGAGCCTTCTCTGTGTCCGCGCCTAGGCTCTGGAACTCACTACCGGACTTTATAAGAGACCACCAAACAGTTGAAAGCTTTAAAATACATGTTAAGACTTATCTTTTTAGACAGGCATATTTTTAAATTTTTAAATTTTTAAAAAAATATTTTTTCTTAAGATTTTTATTTTTATATTATATGTAAAGCGCTAATGGGCTGTAGGGAATTGGCGCTATATAAATGTATTATTATTATTATTATTATTATTATCACGGTCAAACCACAGGCAGCCCAATCTCGTGATTATTTATACGCTTACAAATATCGCTTGAATAGTTCATATTATAAATCCTTCCAAAACATGTATGTTAGACAAATAAATACACGACTTCACCCTACAATGTTTCAGTTGTGGTTATTCGTACCTCTGAGCTCTTCTAGGGTCGTTTCCGCTGTTTTTTCGAATCCTCCTTCCCATCTTCCTAGGAAAGGAAGAAGGCCGGCGACAGCTGATAAATATCCGATGCATACCTGAAATCGTTGCCAAGAAAATCACACTTTGCCCACTCCATAGAATGATAAATGAACTCATCCCTACTCGTGTGTTAGTGAATAAATATTGGTTTCCACTTCAGTTTTCGCGTGTTTTCAAACTGTTAAGTTGCTGTTTGTCTTCGCCAGACCGAGGCTCTTCGACGGTTGATCCTTCGTTGGCTGCCAACCTCGAAGGCCTTGGAAATGCATGGGCAACAAATTGTTCGATTTCTCGATTATGTGGTATCGCTGGATCTTAAAATTCGAGTAGGGATGAGTTCATTTATCATTCTATGGCCTGCCATAGTTTCGAGTTATTTGGAGTGAGCGAAGTGTGATTTTCGTGGCAAAGATTTCAGGTATGCATCGGATATTTATCGGTTGTCGCCGGCCTTCTTCCTTTCCTAGGAAGATGGGAAGGAGGATTCGAAAAAACAGCGGAAACGACCCTAGAAGAGCTCAGAGGTATGAATAACCACAACTGAAACATTGTAGGGTGAAGTCGTGTATTTATTTGTCTAACATACATGTTTTGGAAGGATTTATAATATGAACTATAATTTCAAGCGATATAAATACATCATGAGATTGGGCTGCCTGTGGTCAAATATGTAAATCTACAATGAACCGCGGTCTACTTGTTGACGCGGTGACGCGTTGACATCGGAAAGTGTACTCTATATATTACTACCTTCGTTCTACAATCAACCGCAGTCTACTCGTTGACGCGATGACGTGTTTACATCGTTCTACAATCAACCGCAATCTACTTGTTGACGCGGTTGTACGTTACGAAACGCGAATGCGCTTTTATTCTTGGTCTTGGACTCTGCAAGAAGTTCGAGCTAGTGACTCGCACCTGTGTGCATACAGCAAAGCATATCCATGGAATCCAACCATGTAGAGGCTGTACACATCACCGATGAACCAGAAGACCGACTATAACCAGCTCCAAAAGAAATGGAAAAAGCATCTGCCACTCGGAAAGAAAACAGGCGACCACCTGAAGGACCTGAAACAGATCTTCCCTGAGACCTTTGATGGTCAGGTCGGTCTCTTTGAAAGTGAGGTCGGCCTCAAACTCTCACCCGACGCGAAACCAGCTCAGCTACCACCTCGTGCTGTACCAAAAAGTGTTATGCCAGAGCTAAAGAAGGAGCTAGACAAGATGGAGCAGGAAGGAATCATCCAAGCCTGTCCAGAAACAACTGATTGGGTACACAACTTAGTAATCGTCGTCAAGAAGAATGGAACTCTGCGTCTATGTCTTGATACAAGAAATCTAAATAAGTACCTGATTCGCAATGTTCACTACACCGCATCTTGGGAGGATGCTCAACACAGCTTCAAGAACGGTCAGTACTTCTCCACACTTGATGCCAAGAGTGGGTACTGGACCAAACAGCTTGATGAGCAGAGTCAGCTTCTCACCGCGTTCAACACGCCGTTAAAGAAATATTGCTTCATACGTCTACCATTTGGACTGTCAGCGTCCTCTGAAATCTTCTGCGAGCACATGGATCGAGTCCTGTCTGGCATCCCTGGCACATTCCCATGTGCAGACGATGTCAAGATACAAGGGTCAACAGAAGAGCGTCATGACATCCACCTATTGGAGACTGTCGAGAACGCACGCCAAGCAGGGCTTAAATTCAACCCAGACAAGTGCTTCGTCAAGAAACAGCAAATTGAGTACTTCGGACGTGTCATCACTCCGCAAGGTGTCGCGCCGTGTCCAAAGAAGGTCAAGGGTATCTCAACGCTTGCTACCCCAACAGACAAACAAGAGCTGCAAAGCCTACTGGGTACAGTGAACTTTATGTCTACGTTCATCTCCAACTTGACCAAGAAAACTCATCTCATGCGAAGTCTGATGAAACGCGACACACATTTCGTATGGACCAGTGACATGCAGAAGGAACTGGATACCATCAAGAAAGACATCGCCAACGCTGTTAAGCTCATCCATTACGACCCAAACAAGCCAGTGCGCTTCCTCAGTAAGGCACTCACACCTTCTGAAGCGAACTATTCCAACATAGAACGGGAACTCCTCGCCGTCTTGTTCGCCTGTGAAAAACTGCACACGTACACGTTTGGGCGGAAAATCACCGTGCACACAGATCACAAGCCCTTACAGTCCATCTTTCAGAAGCCAATTAGCCTGGCTCCAGCGAGATTGCAGAGGATGCTTCTCCGTCTCTCTAAATACGACATCCAAGTAAAGTATGTTGGATCCAAGAATGTGCTACTTGCTGATACTCTGTCTCGTCTCATTGAACCCGGCAGCGCCAAAGAAATCCCTGGTTTAGACGACATCGCGCAAGTTCTGAAGGTGGAGCCGACTCGACTCGAATCCCTGCAAGAGGAGACTAAAGCTGATTCCATCTTAGCTGAGTTAACAGATCGGATCATCACTGGTTGGCAAGATCTACAGCAGCATCTACACCCATATTGGTGCTTCCGAGATGGATTGACAATCCTGGATGGACTTGTCTGAAAGGGAACAGAGTCATAATTCCTACGGGTATGAGACATGGAACCCTCAATCGTCTGCATGACGCACATAAAGGTCTCACTTCAACACTCCAGCGCGCAAGACGCACTGTGTATTGGCCAAAGCTACAGGACGACATCACCGAGATGGTCCAAAAGTGTGACGAGTGCAAAAGGCATGGTAACAAGAAGCCCAGACCCCCAGAGCGACAAATCACAGCAACACGCCCAATGGAAATCCTGGGTATGGATTTGTTAGACTTCCGGGGCCAGCATGCCCTGGTCACAGTTGATTACCTTTCTGGTTTTCTCACCTTTGATACCCTGGATGGTGAGACAACCGATGCAGTCACAAAAGTGCTGAACAACATCTTCAGGAAGTTTGGACTGCCGGAGAAAGTCATCTCCGACAATGGTTCTTGCTTCAAATCTAACAGCTTCCGACGCTTTTGTGAACAGCTCGACATTGGGCACATAACATCCAGTCCACGCTACCACCAAAGTAATGGTCGAGCAGAAAGGGGAGTCGCTACTATTGAACAGATCCTAAAGAAGAGCGCAAGCGACGTTGACATCACCAAAGCCCTTACAACATACCTTGATACTCCAGTGAGTGACACATTACCATCACCTGCTGAACTGTTCCACAATAGGCGAATCAACACCCGCCTTAGCATGTCCATGATACTAGTCCCACTGACTGATCAGCAGAAGACTTGTCTTAGTGAAAAGCGCTCAGCACATTTGAAGCCACCCAAGCAGGACAAAAACATCTACCTGCCTAACCAGCCCATCTGGTTCACTGATGACAGTTCAGATGAGTGGAAACCAGGATACATTGAGTCCCAGGATACTACGCCAGACTCATACTGGATCATTAACGATAAGAGCAAGAGAAGGCTGAGACGCAACAGACATGACATTAAACCACGTTATGCCACCATCGCACAGCAACGACCCCAGCCGTCGATCCCTGTGAGATATATCCAGTACCGATTGCACCAATACCACCATCGGCAATCTCTGAAGTGCCAGAGCCAGCAATTCCAGGTAACCCTTCCACAGGTACACCACACACTGTAGCAAAGTCACCACCTGCCAATAGTGGCAAGATAGCAACGCCGCAGAAGAAGTCTAATGATGAAGCGACCAGAGTCAAACCAGCAGATTCAACACCAGTACTGACAAGATCACGTTCTGGACGTGAAATCAAACCACCAAGAGACCCGGACTTTGTATATAGCTTTGTTTAACCTTACGTGATTATAATCTCATTTAGCTTATTAAGATCACAAGGATACGTTCAGTTTGATATGTAAAGATTTATATGTTGGTCCTAAAACCATCTCAAAAAGGGGCATGTTGTATTCAGATTAAGATCGTATGCTAGGTACATTCGTGATTCGTAGTATGACTTGTAAGGTACTCGGTACCAGGCCTACGCGCGCTATTGGTCTCACCGGTGTTTGGAAGCGGCCATGTTGTTTGGATTCACACTGTTACCAGTTAGAAATAAAGTTTACAGTTAATCAGAAGATCTCTGAGCATTCCGGCTTCAGACAACACAAGTAGAACACAAATAACAAATCATATGGTTTATACTCTTGCTCTATTGACATGCTAAAGTGCTCGAGACACTCACTTAGCACCATTAGTATATTTAATAAATACTTCTGTCCAACTTGGTCAATACCCATCTAAATTAAAAGCATCTGCAAAATTTCATCTATATTTAAATCTGAAGATGATACGGATCCTAATAATTATAGACCAATCTCTTTACTGTCAGTATTTAATATGTTTGATATGTTTTATAGAAAAAATTATATACTTTTTGATGGACAATACGGTTTTAGAACTCGGCATTCAACTCAACATGCTATTCATGACATATTGAACACTATACAAACAAACATGGACAACAAATTGTTCACATGTGCTGTTTTTATTGATCTTAAAAAGGCCTTTGATACTGTAAACCACAGTATCCTATTACAGAAATTATATCATTATGGCATCCGTGGAATCTTGTGATGAGTGGTTTGAGTCATACCAGTATCTGGGAGGACTCAAACAACACAAATTGGTTCATAAGCCTCAGATAAACTTAGTTTTTTTCTCTTTGCAAATGATACAAACTTATTATATGCAGATAAAAACCTAAAATCTTTTGAACTTATAGTAAACAATGAACTTATAAAGAAGTCAAATTTTGTACTTTTTCGTCCTCCGTCATAAGAAACTAATTTCTGAAGTGACTAATTAAGGTCTTTGATAATTCATCTGACAAGCTTGTTCTCCTTGATTGCAAAGAATATGTTAAATATCTTGGTCTTTTCATTGATAGCAGCCTTTCATGGAAGTTCCATATTAGACTGATCAGCACAAAAATAAGCAAAACAGTTGGACTTATTGCTAAGATAAGATATTATGTCCCTCAACGGCACCTTGCTAACTTTATACCGATTTCATACAACCATACCTTACCTATGGTATAAGTACATGGGGACAAGCTGCCAAAATATATTTAACTAAACTACTCATTTTACAAAAGTGTGCCCTTAGACTTATTTATTCCAGTAACAGGAGAGAAAGTGCTATTCCTCTTTTTATTGATGCCGTAATGTCTCACGCACCTATTAATGTTTTATATCTTGAATCAATTGCAAACTTAATGCATGATATTGATGTTGTCAACAAGAAGGCTCCTAGGCCAACTTATGCAATTTATTTCCATTCATAGATATACACTCATACAATACTAGATCATCTACATCTCACAATTTATATACAGGGCGCACTCAAGGCTAAACATCCAATACAAATCATTTTCTAGGACTGGTGTAAGATTGTGGAATGAAATACCAAATGAAGTGAGAAATCTATCCAATAAAGCTTTTAAGAAAACCATCAAAAAGAAATTACCCGTCGCAAACTGTTTGCGACTGTTTGCGATGGCTTTACGGAGGGTCTACATGTCAGTTGTCAGTTAAAATTTTGGCCATTTGTCAGTTAGCCCTAGTTAATCATTACTAGAGAAAATTTACAATGTTTGACCCACAAAAACCAAATTTGTCAGTTGTCAGTTATTTTTCGGTTGTCAGTTGTCAGTAAAAAAATCGTCATTTAATTGTCAGTTGTCAGTTATTTTTAAGACTGTTTGTCATTCAGACCCTCTTTACGTCAATGGAAAACAGCCTTAACATCCGGGAACTTCATACTAGCTTCTTAACATTTTTTCAGCTCAGTATCACCACAGGCAGCCCAAGCTCAAAGTTTGAATTTATTTGACAGTTGAACTACGAAGGTTCAAACATCCAGAATATCTCGTACTTTATCGCACTAAATGGCAAATGAATAACACAATAAACTTGCTTTGATGAAGATTAAGTTGTTGTGTCTTGAATTTGGGGGTTTGGGGGCCGATTTAACGAGTTTCTAGGAAACCTGGATTCACTCTACCTAAAGAGTAGCCTGCGTAGCAAGCGTTTCCGTGGGTTTTTTTGAAGCGTAGGAAGACTTTTTCGCTATTTGGCCGCGCGAAAAATGGGGCGAGAGCCATTTTTCGCGCGGCCAAATAGCGAAAAAGTCTTCCTACGCTTCAAAAAAACCCACGGAAACGCTTGCTACGCAGGCTACCTAAAGAGAGGAGATATGTCTACGGGATCGGGAAGTATCACGTCGATTGAGTGGATTTAAGGGTCATTTTTGCCGTGGAGATGACAGGTATGTGAACACGCCATCGCGTCCGCTTGCCGGCCTTTTCTCTCTTTAGGTAGAGTGAATCCAGGTTTCCTAGAAACCACTAATTTCAAAATTCTACGTTGTATCGGTCTTTGCTTCTTTATAGTTATCATATAGTGTTATCTGTTGTATATACATCAAGGCAGCCTGTAAATAATAACTTGCATGACTGTTTTTTTGACAAAACGCTTCCGGTGGGGAAGTCCAGACCATATTAGGACCGAAGCGTTTGCGGTGTCCTTCGGGATAGCAAGTAGCAGGCGGAAGGGAGGAGTGTCTGGTTATAATTTCCTGCTGTTGAAGATCAAAGTTTTCAGCTCTTTTAACACCCTGAAGAATGTCTGCTACACCAAGTAAGTGCCTATTTTCTGCACAGACTCTATATTTGAGCTCTCTTTTTTGAAAAGCACTGTTTTTTCATGTGTTTTTATTATTTTAGAGCGCATATCTAACTAAAGTCGTAAACGTAAAGTTGAGTTCGCGGTCTACAAGTACAACTGTTGCGTGACAGTACAGAAGGCAAAAAATACGGCTAAATTTGTTTTCCTCTGGTGCATTTACAGAAGGTGTGTATGGCTCGCTCCCTCGAGTGAGGAGAGGAAAATTCACTCTTCTAAAGGGAGACCCAAAAGGCAAGACGTTCTTGTATACCAACGGCAAAAGCGTCTTCATTAGAGATCTTGAGGTAGGAAATTATATAGCTTGAAATTGACGCAAATCTTTGAATGAAAGACCTTTGGAATTTTATCGTGGTATGCAAAAATGTTATAGAATTTCGGGTAACCAGAAAACGAAGATAAATATGTACGCTTTTGGTACTGCAGGCGCAACATGGTCATGGAACATGGTTATGGTTTATAATTACCGAACGGAAACATGTTCAAACTCTTCCAATCACTAGCTACATTTAGAGTCTGTTGTTATACGTTTGCCTCCACTTCCCTGCAGGTTTATAAATTATAATTTAATTTTAATGCAAGAAAAGTAGGCTGTTTCATGGTATTTCATACTTAAAGGAGCTCATTCAACCAAGATGCATTGCGAGCTCAAATTTCTCGATCGCCCATTTTCGGGGCCCCCGATAATGGCTCTGGAGAGCTTCTTGAAACAAATCCTATTCCATCGGTCTCACAGGGGCATACCAGTTGATTACTTATAGGGGAAAATGTTCCTTATTTATTAGCTTTTGTGTTCAGTCATATATTTCCGAATTTTCACCTGCCAGGGGAAATATTGAACGTACTCTGGGAGTCGCCTTTGGTCAGTGAAATTATTACTAGAGCCTGTACTGGAGTTAGCCGACTGGTTGATCGTAATTCCTACAGTTTAACCAAATCAGGGCCTTTCTACATTGGCTTGATCGGCCCGCAGACCTAAATGACAAGAAATTTAAAGGTCACTGAGAAGAGCTGAGCCTTTTGCTTATCATTATCGGACACTTACAACATTTAAAGCAAATTGCTTTGACTGAAGACTCGAGTACGCGGTACACGCGCGGTACATGCAAGATTACAAATCTCGCAGTTTCTCTCTTAGTCTTATAGTCTTGGTTTTCGCTCAATGTACATGGACAACGCTGAGACAATTAAAGTAAGTAAAAGTGAAATGTTGTGTTGATATCTGCATGAGCGGCTGTAAAGTGGAAACCTATTTTATAAATGTTTCTTTGCTGATGAATATAAAACTTCAAGTTCAATCAAGTGCCGCTGGGCGCTCAGAAAACTGATTGATCGAATTTTTTTACCCAGTATATCCAATGTACGATTAACGGAAGTCAAGGGGCTTTTAAAATGACACAAACCGGCTGAAATTCAGGCTAACAAACAATAACATTTATACGGATTCGATTCCTCAAATTTGATTTAAAATTTGCATATTACACATTGGTGAGTCAAAATGTGGTGTGGAGAACGCACGGACCTTGAACACAAATAGAATGTGGCAAACAGTATAGTACTTCAACATTTCAAACCAGCATTTTGGCAGGGACAACCTAGCTCCTTTCTTTCGACTACACGTTCTTGCATGCACAAGCCTAGAAAGGAAAGAACTCTAAATGTATAACGCTATCGTAGAATTGATTAATTTCCTTGCCACACGATCTGCATCGCTGGAACTTGGTCCAGAAGTTGGACAAGTTGGTTCGCTACTGATCGAGCATGAGATCGATGGCTAGCATCACGTCGAGGAATTTTGATCGAAGAACCGTAGTAATTCCGCTCATTCTATTATATTTCTTCAAGTATAAAGGCAATAGATCTCCCCGCCGATCTCGGCCATTCAGTTCAACTCGTAAACTCTATTTATAAACAGCCCGATATCACATTTTCTGATTGGCAGCTGTCCGATTTCAAGTAGTTTCCCGTATGAAAACAATAACAGTGACTCGCAATGCATCTTGGTTGAATGAGCTCCTTTAATACTTGTTAAACATTGTGCGTTTTTATGCTCGTGGGTCATGTGTTTGTGACACGAGACCATATTTGGTCAAACTGGGACGTACATATTTATTTTCAATGACATCATAACGTTCTGGATTTAATTAGCATTTCCCTCCTTCATATGTACCGTGCCTTGCATAAATTCACACCTAAGAAGCCTACAATATACTGATCACTTGAGGTGAAGGAATATTGAGATCTGAAGCTTTGCCTTCATTTCTACTGAATTGCAAACTGACAGCCTGCAGTCTTAAAATAAATACACATAGTATAATTTCATAGAGATTCTATCATTCTGATTGGTCGAGAGGTTGTAATCAAGGCGGTTACCTTATAGTCCCCACATATTCTAACTGACTTGTCTGCTTTTGTCACAACCACAATTGGGCTTGCCCAGTCTGATCTCTCAGTTTTCTTTATAACCCGTGCTTCTCAAGCTTATCTAATTCCTTCTCAACTGCTTCCTTCAGTGCATAAGGAACTTTCCTTGGCTTAACAAATACTGGCTTTGCCCCTTCTTTCATGGTGATGTGGGCTTCAAACCCGGTCATGCCCTCATAATCTTCCTCAAACAGTTCACTGTGTTTATGTATAGAAAGTAAATCATCAAGTTGACACCTCTCATGATTTGACTTTAGGCTATTGATGCTGAAAATCTCACCCCACTCAAGCTTTACATGTGATAGCCAATCTTTGCCCAGTAGAGTAGGCTTACCCTCATAATTGGCTACGAGTATTGCCAATTGATACTGATTGCCCTTGTATACCACTCTGCACTGCATTTTACCACACACCTCAAGTGTTTCCCCAGTGTAGGTTTTCAATTTAACTTCTGATGGAGAAAGTGGAATATGACTAAATTTTTGCATATATGTGCTCTTACTCATAATTGAATAATCAGCTGCAGTATCCATTTCCATTGCACACATAGACCCTTCAATTGACAGCTCTACTGTATACCGCTTGCGTCTGGGTCTATCTAGCTAGGTAGCTAGCTGTAGCGATGGAGTAAATACCCAACTCATCAAACTCACTCCTCTCATTATATAACTCACTATTCTCATCACTTGTTATATTATGCAGATTACCCCTGGGTGCTTGAGCTGGTTTAGATTTTACATCTGATTCAGCTGTCTTACAGTACTTCGACAAACTGATGCGATATGACCAATTTTAGAACACTTATAACATTTAGCTGATTTAAACTTACAACTAGGTGCAGCATGCTTTCCCCAACATCTGTAACAAGATAGTTCATCAGTGTTTCCTTTCACAGTTCCTAGTTTATTTACAGTTCCTTGGCTACTATCCCTTTCAGCTCCAGTATTGGGCCTGAATTTTTGAGTGTTTTTCTCTGCCATTTCCATTGACTTTGCTATCCTGCTGGCCTTGTCAAATGTAAGGTCCTCCGTGTTTAACAGCTTATTCTGAATCTTCGTGTTATTAAGTCCACAAACAAAATGGTCTCGCAATGCACGATTGAGGAATTCTCCGTAATTGCAATGGATGGACAGTTTCTTTAATGCCACAATGAAATCACTTATTGATTCACCTTGCTTCTGGTGGTGAGTTCCGAAATGGAAACTTTCCGCGATCTCCAATGGAGCTGGGTTATAGTGTTTCTTTAGTGCTACAACAATGGCTGCCAATGAGGTGTCCCTTGGCTTTGCCAGTGCCAATAAATTGCTCAGCGTGGAGTATACCTCAGGACCAATTTCGGTTAGCAGAATGGCTCGTTTTCTATCCCTAACAACAAGGTTAGCAGCTTCGTTGTCCTCCCCTGGAAGTTCTACGATACCATTTGCCGTAAATAACATCTCCATTCTCTCTACGTATGAGCTGAAAGTCCCTCTTTCCTCATTAAACTCTCCCACACGACCAAACAACGCGCCAGCCGGCATCTTGGATTTTTGGTTGAAAGCACGTGTCGGATATCACATGCCAAATTATGGTAGAAATATTGCAATTTTCCCAAAAATATATCTCCAACAATAGCTTGGGTTTCTCGTGTGTCTTTGTGCACGTAGAAAGAAGTCAATCCTCGTCGCCAAAATGTAGTATATTGGGCAGAACGGCCTCCATAAAAGATAAACACAAGCACCATTTGATTGAACACTCAACAACGCTTTATTGCAAAGCATCATGGGTATGAATATATTACATACATGAACAACGCTGAGACAATTAAAGTAAGTAAAAGTGAAATGTTGTGTTGATATCTGCATGAGCGGCTGTAAAGTGGAAACCTATTTTATAAATGTTTCTTTGCTGATGAATAAAGTTCAATCAAGTGCCGCTGGGCGCTCAGAAAACTGATTGATCAAAAAAAAATTACCCAGCATATCCAATGTAAGATTAACAGAAGTCAAGGGGCTTTTAAAATGACACAAACCGGCTGAAATTCAGGCTAACAAACAATAACATTATACGGATTCGATTCCTCAAATTTGATTTTAAATTTGCATATTGCATTGGTGAGTCAAAATGTGGCATGGAGAACGCACGGACCTTGAACACAAATAGAATGTGGCAAACAGTACTTCAACATTTCAAACCAGCATTTTGGCAGGGACAACCCAGGTCGAGAATCTTGGTTAAGATCTTGTTAAGATCTTGCAAAGATCTTACCTGATCTTGTTTCAAATCTTGCCAAGATCTTGGGCAAGATCCTGCAGGATCATGCATGGTTTTAAATAAGATCTTGGCAAGATCCCACCTGATCTTGGCAAGATCCCGCCTGATCTTGGGAAGATCTTGGGAAGATCCCACCTGATCTTGGCAAGATCCCACCTGATCTTGGCAAGATCCCGCCTGATCTTGGCAAGATCCCGCCTGATCTTGGCAAGATCCCGCCTGATCTTGGCAAGATCCCGCCTGATCTTGGCAAGATCCCGCCTGATCTTGGCAAGATCCCGCCTGATCTTGGCAAGATCCCGCCTGATCTTGGCAAGATCCCGCCTGATCTTGGCAAGATCCCGCCTGATCTTGGCAAGGTCCCGCCTGATCCTGGCAAGGTCCCGCCTGATCTTGGAAAGATCCCGCCTGATCCTGGCAAGTCCCGCCTGATCCTGGCAAGATCATGCCACTAACAGATCCAATTATATAATAATAAGTTTGTCTGACCTAATAAATATCCTGCTCAATCTTATTATCATTTCACAAAATTATCCTTCCCAACCTGACCAAGATCCTGTCTGATATCAAACATACATGCCCAATAGTTGACTCAATTATTCGAGCTATACAAATGTACCTCCCTTTCACATTTCAACTCTTAGTACCGGTACATTGTTATACATACATGTACATGTATATCACAATAAAATTATACAGTAAACTTAGAGATTCATTTGGCAATAATCATTTATTGAAGTAATAACAAGGCATACAATTAACTCTAGTAACAATTAACATCAGATTGCAAATATCAGTAATTCATTGAACATTTTGTTTTCAATTTGAAATAAATAGTTCGAGCACTGGGCACTTTAACATAGCCCCCTTAAAATCTAGCTTAGGGTTAGGAAAAAACTAGCAGAGTAATATTTTATTGAATGTTCCTTGCCATTCTAACTTTTAGTTTATTAGCTATAGATTTTATAAACTATAAAGTTTTCAATATAAATGATTCTGATCTTCACTGAGACACTACTTCACAGTCTACTTTTCCCTAATTAGCTTTCATTGTTGATAATTTCAAGAATTCACCCTTTAGCCCCAAGGGTGATCACAGGGAAGCAGCATATCATAAGATATTCTACATGTATAAACATATATGTACAGTGTATTTGGAGTTGATCAAAATTTATCCAAATGTATAGAGAATTTGGATGACTTGTGGGGCTGAAAGGGTTAAAAACTTTGGTCCTGCATCTTTCATTCAAAGCCTGTAAAAAAAACAATTTTAAAACCAAAATAAGAATTGCAATTTTAGACAAGTACAGTCTATGCTGTATAAGGTCTTGCACAGTTTGCCAAATAGAAACTGGAGAGCGACAAATATGTTTCTACATCCCAATTCCGTTTCTACCAAAATGACTTGTGTTGATCAGGGTATCGATAATTACTCCAACATCAAACATTTTAGAATGATAAAATTCAAGAGGATTACAGGGCTCCACACTAACAGTTACCCCATCACCAGTGGAAAGTAGAATTTTCATGTGGCAACTAAAGTTTGATTCGGAAGTATATTTTAAATATATTTTCTATATTTACTCAGTTTACCTTTCCACATGTACAGTGGCAACAAGTCTTAAAAGTTAGTGTCGAGCCCTGGATTAACAAGACCCAGGACAAGATCATGTGAGCTTTAATTGTGAGCTTTAATTGTGAGCTTCTTGATCTTGGGAGGGAGAGCAAATTATTGCAAGTATTTGACCGGTTTCATTTGACCACATTACACATGAGCTTTCATAAATAGTTTCTTCAAATATATCTTGGAATATATTCAAGTACATGCACTGATCACAGGACTCCAACTACACTAATTAGGCTGTATTATTAGGAACTTTTAGTGGTGTTTCTTTTAGTGTGATGTGAGCAATATGAATAAATTAACGAACCGAATATCAACTTCGAATTTTCTGCTCACCTACTTCACGGATATCTTCAGGAATTCATCTCTTTCCAGAACTGAAACTGCCTCTCACTTGGAGCAGTTATTATTATCTTTCATCTGATGAATATTGGCATTGAAATGCTGTAGAAATGACCTTCTAAGCGGACTGTTAAAACTCCAAGCAGGCACAATCAACAACAACAACAACAACAACAACAACAACAACAACAACTTTATTTAAATACCACAAATTATTATATATACAGTGAAAGGGAGATTATTCAGAAGTAGGGTATTTGCTACCCAGAATAACTATATAAAGCTAATCTAGCTAGGCAGCGTTACACAATATTTTTCTAACATTGTAGAGTCGAACAAGTAGCATATTATAGTCTCACACATACACACACATTGAGACACAAGTATAGAACAAGAAACTAAGATGGCGCCTGTAATTTGAAAAGTGCAAGTGCTACCATACATGTATATGGATAGACTTGGTTCTAGGCCACTCGGTTAAAGCACAGGCAGCCCAAACTAAAACAATTGTAAAATTGCCTCAAACCCGAAATAAACACATCAGTGATGAACAGGAACAACTTCTCAACACATATGTAAGATTTTATGACTTTATTTACCATTTTAGTACAGTGGTTAAAGTGGACCTTGTGTCTTCCATGTTATTTGAATTTCTCAACAAAAGCACACATTTTTAAAGGGCTGGATGGCAATATTTTGCTTAATTAAACAACGGGAAAAGTGTGAGGCTAATGGTAGGTGTGGATCTTGTTAGATTTTAACATAATTCACATCAAGATATCAGCAAGATCATTTACAAACCTGCCCGTTCTCTTAGGTCCTCTACACTTAATTTATTATAAGTCCCTAGATCGAACACTAAGACATATGGTGACAGATCGTTTTCAGTTGCTGCGGCAAGATTATGGTATTCGCTACCAGTACATCTAAGATGCACAGACTCTTTAAGCCATTTTAAATCATCACTTAAGACCTTTCTTTTCAGTAGTAGTTAGTTTTTTATAGTTTATATAAAATAATATATATTATATTTAATTAGATTGATTAGTCTTTTGTAGAAATAGTTATTTTACTATTGTAAGGGCATTGAGACTTATATATATGCTCCTAATACGTTTTAAATTTTTACTTAAGACCTTTATTTTCAGTAGTAGTTAGTTTTTATATATATTGTAATTAGATTAATTAGTCTTTTGTAGAAATAGTTATTCTACTATTGTAAGAGCATCGAGACTTATATATATGCTCCTAATACGTTTTAAATTTTTACTTAAGACCTTTATTTTCAGTAGTAGTTAGTTTTTATATATATTGTAATTAGATTAATTAGTCTTTTGTAGAAATAGTTATTCTACTATTGTAAGAGCATCGAGACTTATGTATGATGCTCCCAATACGTATTATTATTATTATTATTATTATTAAGATCTTAATAACATCTTACAAAAAAGGTTTCAAGATATTGTAAGATCTTGATAAGATCTTAGTACATGTTAAGATCTTATACAATCTTTCCAAGATCTTGTTAGATCTTGATAATTAAGATCTTTCAAGAAAATATTTCAAGATCTTTAGAGGATCTTTCCAAGATCCTGTAAGATCTTGATAAGATCTTGCTAAGATCTTACAAAACATGATTTCAAGATCTTGTAAGATTGTTTATAAGATCTTTCCAAGATCTTAAGATCTTACAATAAAATATTTCAAGACCTTGTAAGATCTTTAAAGGATCTTTCCAAGATCTTGTAAGATCTTGATAAAATCTTGCAAGATCTTTAGAGAATCTTTCCAAGATCCTGTAAGATCTTGATAAGGATCTTGCTAAGATCTTACAAAACATGATTTCAAGATCTTGTAAGATTGTTTATAAGATCTTGATAAGATCTTGATAAGATCTTGATAAGATCTTGATAAGATCTTACAATAAAATATATCAAGATCTTGTAAGATCTTTAGAGGATCTTTCCAAGATCTTGTAAGATCTTGTAAGTTCTTATAAGATCTTAGTAAGATCTTGCCAAGATTAAAAAACTTTTTAGACCAAAATGTTTTTGCAAGATTATGCAAAATCTTGGCAAGATTTAGTAAGATCTTTCCAAGATTTAGTAAGATCTTGGCAAGATTATTTCTAGGTAAGATCTTTGTAAGATCTTACAAGATCTTTCAAGATCTTACATGATCTTACAAGATCTTGACAAGATTCTCAACCTGGGAACCTAGCTCCTTTATTTCGACTACACGTTATTGTATGCACAAGCCTAGAAAGGAAAGAACTCTAAATGTATAACGCTATCGTAGAATTGATTAATTTCCTTGCCACACGATCTGCATCGCTGGAACTTGGTCCAGAAGTTGGACAAGTTGGTTCGCTAGATCGAGCATGAGATCGATTGCTAGCATCATGTTGAGGAACTTTTATCGGAGAACCGTAGTAATTTCGCTCATTCTATTATATTTCTTCAAGTATAAAGGCAACCGATCTCCCCGCTGATCTCGGCCATTCAGTTCAACTCGTAAAGTCTATTTATAAAAGGCCGATATCACATTTTCTGATTGGCAGCTGTCCGATTTCAAGTAGTTTCCTGTATGAAAACAATAACAGTGACTCGCAATGCATCTTGGTTGAATGAGCTCCTTTAAGTTGGGTTGATTTAGGGTTGAGTTGCCCTTTAAGTTGGGTTGATTTAGGGTTGAGTTGCCCTTTAAGTTGGGTTGATTTAGGGTTGAGTTGCCCTTTAAGTTGGGTTGATTTAGGGTTGAGTTGCCCTTTAAGTTGGGTTGATTTAGGGTTGAGTTCCCCTTTAAGTTGGGTTGATTTAGGGTTGAGTTGCCCTTTAAGTTGGGTTGATTTAGGGTTGAGTTGCCCTTTAACTTAGGTTGATTTAGGGTTGAGTTCCCCTTTAAGTTGGGTTGATTTAGGTTCACACATGTACTAACTGTCAACAAGAAAGTGGTAATTAGCATATTGCAATTGACTCTTGTCAAACATCAAAACATTACGAAACTTATCCAAGCATTTATGGAATAATTATTGTTTTCTATCAAATGTTTTGGTTTACATGTATTTCAAGACTTTTTGATGCTGTAGATCAGCTGCCATGCTGAGGTGGCAGAGATAATAAGGAAAATCTAGGTTCTTTAGGCAGTCCAAGCCACTTACTTGTAAATATAAAGATTTGTATGAGAATAAACTTACCTTGCTTGCAATACAGTATGTACATGTATTGCTGTTTTTGGGGGGTTAGAAGGGTGGGGGGGAGTCCTTAGGGTAATTCATAACAGTGGAGTTGTTTTCTTGAGCCATCTTGACCCGTTGATGGCTAGCTGCCTGTGAGTGGCACCAACCTGCTCGGTATTTAGTTGTCAACTGTTGGCAGCTCTGGTGCCATCACCGGTTGCAAAGTTTTTGAGTGGGACTGTAGTTGACATGATTTAAGCTTAGATATTTTTTTTTCAATTTCTAAGAATCCAACGATCATTGATGTATATACTCAGCATGCCAAGGATACCACAGTGGCTGTTTATGCACCAAGTGGATTTTATATCTCTTCTGGAGGTAAGGACTATCAGCTTTATCTCTTCAGTTAATGTTTAACAAAATATTTAATAACCATTCCAGCTAAAAAGATATTCTCACCATTGTTGACTGCTGCTTCTCCAACTTTTTGTCAGTTAGCCGTATTATGTATTGTTACGTGTACATGTATATTATTGTAAATAAGGCCCTCTGTTGACTGTAGGGCTTTGCACGGGGTGTGATGTCATGCATAAACCATTTTTTTTAACACATTAAAAATAAAGAGTTTACAGTGTACACCCTAGTTTGTTTTCTATGAGAGAACCTGATCAGAAGACATGCTGTTCTTGCATAGATCCATTCAACTATAAAATAACGTAGTGCATTTGTGCTAGAATGCAGTGACACATTGATAAAGTTTATTGTATTGACATACAGTACTGAGTCGAAGTGCAAACATTTTGCCTATACAAACTCCAGCGTTCCGAACTTTTTAGCGTATTCCCACATGTAAACTGAAACAAACACAGCCTACATTGCAACTCCAATCCCAACACTGAAGATAGTTTATTGTGGCTGCCCCAATGGCAACCACTCCAAGTCTGGTGGCTTGCTTGCACAATAAACACTTTCAACGCTCGGTAATCACTCGATAAGTTTACTAGAAGCTCCAATAGCTTAACAATCACCACTGTAAACTTGTACATACAAGCGAAATCCTGTTTGTTAACGAACCAATAACGATATAAAGAGGTTGAAAAATCTTTTGTTCCCCAGTTGGTGCAGAGCGAGCGACACTGGAATTTACAATACCTCATGTCCGCACCGAACTGAGGCACATGTGTGACATAACAGGAAGTAAAAAATGTGACCTGAACTGGAAATGAACAAAGACAAGTGATTCGGCCATTACATTATTTTATCATTCACCAAAAAGAGGACAAAGGATTTTGCTGAGAAAAGTGAGATGTGTTCATGCCTACTGTTTCAAATAAATAAATGTTTGGGGTTCTTGGATCGTTGTGAAATGTCTAGACCATGGTGTTAACTTTTAGAGTCATCAGAACTGCGAAAATATGATTTGGTAAAATCTTTTCACTATTATTCACAAAACTTTGTATGGAGAGTGGGACAAGTCAGCATACCATTTGTATTGCAATTTTGAGGATTTTTTTTTTTTTTTTGATGACGGATTGTAATCACAGAACCATGTTACTAAGTTAGTAATTTTTAGAGCAGATTTGAGAGATAAAAATTATTGTCAAGACTCGATATAACATACAAAATGTATATTACACATTCAGTAAATTATAAGTTCCCCCTCTGAAGCCAGACTAAGGTTAACTCTTTGACGATGGACCGTATTTGAGCTCAATTGGTGAAATCCTGAGTGCTAACTAAACCCTCCCCCCTCAGTTCCAGTTTGGCTAGCCCGGGGTAATTAAATACTGCTGACTTGTTAAGCCAAGGACTCAAACTTTCCCCACAGTGCCATTCGGGAGAATTCTACGCATTCGTCGACGGTACATGTACATTGTAGGTATTGCAACTTCTGTAGGGTTTCCAATGAAATGTGCTCTATTTTTGGAGAAAATTGCTACTGTCAGAGAGCTTGAGGACATCATTAAGTCTGATGACGGCTGAAAAGTACTTGGTTTGCTTTTAGTAGGCCTTGTGAGGGGATTTCACAGGGTTTTTCCGTTGTGTTTCTGCTTTGAGACACATGAAATATTCTTCACTGAAATCCTTGAAATCCTGCAGGTGGTTGTCTTTTACCCCTGCTCAACCTATTAGGATGTGTTTTTGTCACTTTAAAGCAATGGCTTAAGTCCAAATCACCGCTCTTGGTTGTAGGGGTAAAAGACTTCTAAAAAAAAACCTACCGGTGTCCCAGAGGGGGGTCCCCTTGTGATTTTTTTGTTGATTACCCAGCATGCAATTGGAGGTGGGAGCTGGTAAATGTGGTCGAGTGAAATGTAGTGTAAACATCGACGTCGTTCACAGTCGTTTGGTGCATTTTATGCAAACAAACCTGCTGGTTGGAAGGTACTGTAACGCCAGAGTGCCGATTTTGTATTTGCTTTTCATTTCAAGTGCGAATGGGAAGGATTTTTTGAACCGATTTTCAGCTCCTCAAAATTCGTAAAATCGAAGAAACGAAGTACGATTCTCAAAACAAATGAGTTTTCTCCAAAGTGGAAGAGCCAAGCGATTCCTGTTATAGCTCTAACTTTGAAGTCATTCATCCCTTCAAATAATATCGCAACATCGTCTTTCCAGCATGTCTAGATGTGATGCAATAATTTTTCCAGTTATCGGTCACATAGGACCGATATTTGCAGGGTACGTCGCCAAACTGAACATCTGTGGAACTATCCGTTGGGACAAATTTTGCTATTTTTGTTTAAATTAAGCCAACTTTTGAGTAAACATTAGGCTAGATGTGGGAAGAAATCGTATGATTTTTGATTTTTCAATTTGATCTTCATAGTGAAATTATTGCAGATTGTTTAAATTATGACGTCACAGTGAATGACATCACTGAAATGCATTTTGGAGCATAATTTGGGATAAGAAAAAGTTTTAAACAAAGTTTTTTTGTCTACTCTTTCCCAGATTACTTTGTGATATTCCTGACAAAGTATTGGTACATTTTGGCAGGACACATGAACCATTTTTGTATTATATTTCGTGACATCCGGGGGTAACTTGCTTTAATAGCAGATTAATTTTAACCTGAATGGATTACATTTTCAAAAATTCATATCTCAGCTAATTTAGGTCGTACAGACAAACGGGTTTCAGCATTGAGGACTGCCCAAATAGATATATCCAATCCCTCACGTAAAGGAAACTAATCCTAGTTCAGAAATTATCAATATCATGACGTCTTCGATTATTAAAGCATCATAAAATATAATAAAGTAACAAAAATGGCACAAATTTCCACTCATTTTCATTGCATTTCCTTTCTTTGTAACATGGTATGTGGTCTCAAAGTGAAGACTGCTGCTTCAACTTGAGTTCTAGTGTGCATTATTTTGGAGGACAAAACCAAAACACGGTTGCAAACACCCTTTTCAGGGGATGTTACAGGGATGTAACAGGGTAGGTTGTTTCCTAAGGATTAAGTTAATGATTTATCCTTAGACTTATAATTATTATTTTCTCTTTTTCAAATTATTATATTATGACCAATTATATTATTAATTACTCTTGTTTGTTACCCAGCGAGATTAGCTCGATTATAGTTATTCTGGGTAACTATTACCTCATTATTTTCTGTCAATTTATACATGAATCTGCTCTTTACTTTTTTTGTATGGTAATAAAGTTGTTGTTGTTACTGATACAAGTAAGAAAGAACAAAAACAAAACTAGCTCGTAGTAGTAATATCACACAACTAAGTCAATATTAGAACGGTTATGTAATAACATTACAGGAGGATTATCATTTAGTAGTACATAGAATTCAGTAGAAGTTGTAGTGTTATTTAATATTTAAGCGACATCATTTAACAATATATACAGTACCGCCGGGAATTATAGTGACATCCGACCGCGGAAAAACCTTGTGCAACAGACGCAGAGCTGCAGTACGGCGCCGCGGTCACCGAACAAATGACTGCGGTCACCGAACTAATGACCGCGGTCACCGAACAAATGACCACGGTAGTTTTTGAGGACGCCGCGGTTGCAAACTGAGGTGACAAACTGAGGTAACAAACTGAGGTGACAAACTGAGGTGACAAACTGAGGTGACAAACTGAGGTGACAAACTGAGGTGACAAACTGAGGTGACAAACCGAGGCGCTTGCTGCGGTGCCGCAATGGAAATACATGTACAATGTACGTTGTTAGCAGTCTTCGTACTTGAAAGCTTTGAATGTGATGGATGACAAACAGCTTATGCATTGAGCCTAATCACCCAAAGAACGATCACCAGCATTAAACTTCTCGTAAACAATCTTCTGTTAACTTTCATAAGTT
This sequence comes from Actinernus sp. WN-2022, assembly GCA_030867875.1. NCBI lineage: Eukaryota > Metazoa > Cnidaria > Anthozoa > Actiniaria > Actinernidae > Actinernus > Actinernus sp. WN-2022. The sequence goes on along the minus strand of JAOWCC010000577.1, from coordinate 2,547,180 downwards.
GTCTTTCTTACTTGAGGCCGCCATTCGCGTTCTTATTAACTAACGAAACCAACTGCTTCAAAATAAGCATTTCTTGAGAGACGGCCCGCTAACAATCTTCTGTTAACTTTCGTAAGTTGTCTTTCTTACTCGAGACCGCCATTGGCGTTCTTATTAACTAACGAAGAATAACACCAAATAAACTTTTGCTTCAGTGTAGTTTCACATTTACAGCAGATCCTTGTCTTGTCACTAGTATTAAAAGGTTTCGGCAGAAATCATTGTAAATGTTTGCGTATTAAATTCTCAACTCTTCTTGGAGTCTGAATTTCCATGTGCAATCAGTCAGGCGTGAACGTGTCAGTCTGATTTTTTTACAGAACTTTGACAGAGTTTTGAAGCAACGTTTGTCATATTGAAAGACATGCAAAAATGTCTATACTCTTACCACAAAACTTCTACTGGGAAAGTGCAATTCCTTTTGAACTAAGAGCTTAATAAATGCATTGGATCAGATCAGTCAATTCGCATAAATGGAAATTACTTGCGCCTGCGGTATTTGTGTCAGAAAATGAGACACGCGTCTGGCTGACAGTGACAGTTCACAATTGACAGGAACTTTTGTTATACTGCGCAGTAAGAATCTTGACTTTTTGACGCCTCTGGCACGCAGGGTACAGGGTAATAGTGAACAATCACGTACCCAATTTTGGTCGTTAGGTTGTTGGTAGGTTGTCGGTAGGTTGTCGGTAGGCTGTCGGTAGGCTGTCGGTAGGCTGTCGGTAGATTGTCGGTAGGATGTTGGCAGGTTGTCGGTAGATTGTCGGTAGGTTGTTGGTGCAAAACCTGTCGGCAGGTTGTCGGTAGGTTGTTGGTAGATTGTCGGCCGATTTCATATGGTTGTCGGTAGGTTGTCGGTGGAATTTACGTAGTTGTCGGTAGGTTGTTGGCGTGTTGACGGTACTAGATTGGTCAATAATCTGCCTTATAAAGCTTCTCTAAAATGCTTCAAACGATCATGTACATGTTTTTACACTTTCAGGACTTTATGCCACCTGATTTTTTCCTTGATGAAATTCATAAACACGGCAATAAACTGGCTTCACATGGACTTCACACGGGCAGCCATCTTAAGACCGCCATCTTGGATGTAACCTCATACTCTGCTGTGGACTGGTCTCCAGTCACATGGCTAGCCTCTTGCGTACCTACATTGTAATATCGCTAGTGCAGATCTACTTACACTTACAGTTAAATACCAGTTCAGTTAATGAACACAAGAAGCAATTAGGCAATTAACTTTATTGAATTTGGTGTCTCTTAAAAGAGCCGTTTGTTTGGATTGGCACTTAGTAGCCAGCAGCGATGTCCGCTATGATGGCAGCGAAGTCGTCTCGTCGTCTCTCCTGTCTCTTCCACATAAACTCGTCTAAGTAGCTGGGAAGATGGTCATAACGGGTGCCGTTCATGCGTTTCAAATTCATCTTTATAATAAAGTGCCATTTTCAAACAAAGTGTGCGTGCTCTAGACTGACGAGCTCGCAACCAGAGTGGTTATTTCTTGGCACTAATAGCTATCATGTCTGCAGTAAACTGGTGATGAGCTACAAATGTAGTTCTTGTCATGTTCATAAACAAAATGGGGATCAGGTATAGTTTACGGCTCCACTTGACAAAGGAGTTGTAACTTTAGAGTCGTAAACTACTAAAGACTAATGTTTTAGTAATTTAGATCAAAGCAAAGATCAAAACATTGAATAAAAGTTAACATTTGAGTAAGTTGAGACTTAGGAGTTACGTTAAAATGTTTACGCCAAGTGCAGAGCGTATGGAAATTTGAATCCAATCCACCACACAGTTCTGTCACGCAATACCGTGAACTTGAATTAAAGAAATACACACAAAACAACGGCCTACTAGAGTCACATGAATTTCAGTTGTGTTGCACTTGCAGTGTTATAAAAACATGGCAGCCTAAGCAGGGATGCATGGGAATATAACAGGGTGACTGCAACATTTTTTTCATTTTTATTTGGCTCCTATTAAAGAAGCTGTCTTTCCGGATGGAGACCGTCGTCTTGCAGAGGTGACAGCGCAAGTTATATATGTCCCGAAGACTTTTGCGTTGATCAAACGCCATGGGATGAGAACATCTTGGACGGTCCATGTGATCAGCAAGAAGACCACGGAGCTGAAGAAAATAATAAACAAACAATTGAATTTGGCTAATATGCAGAGACGCTGTGAAATCTAACACGTCCTAAATACAATGGAGCAAAATTGAATAGCTTAAGTTTAGAAAAGTCACAAGAGCGCTAATTTGGGCCCGAATACGGCAACTTTGAACCGGGCCGTTCTGCGTGTTACCAAGGGAACTGTCTTGAAATAAAAGAACCTGGCAGACTGGGTCCAGATATCCTGAAATATCGATGCAATAGTCATTGTTAAGTGTGATTCCACTACTATTTTTCCTCCAATAAGTTAATAGAAGTCTCAACTAACTGTTGATCTTGTTTTAAAAAAGGAGTCGTAAAGTTTAGAGTCGTAAACTTGAGTCGTAAACTACACGGTGTTACGACTCCTTTGTCAAGTGGAGTCGTAAACTACACCTGATCCCAAAATGGCGCTCAACAACAGATGCTAGACGAAACATAACATTGAAACTTCAATATCTTGTATTTTCTCTTCACTTTTGGGTCTGAAAACAAGCTTAGAAGATACACATAATTATTACTTGTTGGTAAGTTTTAAGTGTCAGTAAATTCGTCAATATCTTGTCTTAGAAGATTCACATAAGCTTATTTATACTTGTCGGTAGATTGTCGGCTGATTTCTTGCAGTTGTCGGTAGATTGTCGGTGGAATTTACTTAGTTGTCGGTAGGTTGTTGGCGTGTTGTCGGCCGACAATCTACCGACAACAACTTTGGTACGTGATTGTTCACTATTACCGGGTACAGTATGTTGCCCTAATTCCAGCCGGTTTTTGCATTTATCATTATAACTTACCTTAGAATAAAAGCATCGATCAGGAAATTTCCCACGAGATTAGCTTATTCCTTCATTAACCCTATGGTAAAGTTTTGATTCGTTTTTCTTCACGATTTAAACAAGTTATTTCTAAAAATATTGTTCAAATTGGTTGTCCTAATTCCGGCCGATAAGAATAAAGATGCGTACTTGAAGTTTTGCTGATATTTTCTTGGCTTGTTTCAACTAGAAACTCCTGTGGCTGCTTGTCAAGGTATTTGAGATGAAAAAATATGAATCAGGATCCCTGTATTACAACAACTGTGCCCACGATGACAACTGCGCCCACGATGACAACTGCTCAATCGCTCATCTTTGGATATTACAAAATGGGTCGCATTGTCATTTTGAATGTGGTGGTGAAGGGCTATCATGAATTTCAGATACGCCCACCTGTTTCTATGACCCTCAGTGTAACGAGAGTACGGCAATATAAACACGATAAAAACGCTTGTTTACAGTTTAGTATGGGCTCCAAAATTAGAAACCATACCGCCATGCCGGAATTAGGCACACCAAACGAAAATACAGGTGGACTTTCAATTGAAGTTGCACTCCGTAATTTGAAACTGTTCAGACTAATTTTTCCTCCCAGAACCGAGGTAATCTTTAGAGTTTCATCTATGCCAAAAATCAACATTTGACATACCCTACTTTGCGAGAAAACACTTCTGTTGCTTTATTACCTACATTGTAATTCAAAGTGCAGTCAAAAGAGACTCGACTTACCATTTTACTAAAGCTTGGATTTTCCTGCCTAAAAAGACGACAGGAAGCCCACAAGAATAGTTTACGAAAGCAAACTAATCAATAATTTATCGGATTGTGTCGTTTGTTATTTATTTATAGTTTACGGAGAATAATCGAGTTTCAAAGACAAAGTGGCTGGAATTGGGACTGGCCAGAATTAGGGCAACATACTGTATTTACCAAAACCATCTTACTGTACGTTTGTAAAACTGTTTGTTATGAATTCGAATTTGTCACACGTTAATCCTGGTGAAAGAAAGGTTAAAATACGAAATTGTGCAATGAACACACACGTTTGCCGAAATTTGTTCGAAATTTTGGATCACGATACTTCGATAACTCGGTCCAAATTTTCATTTGACAATAAGGGGAATATCGTCAAAATGTCGCTGAACAAAGAGAAAAATTCGTCGAAATATGTTTGCATGACTTTTACACAATACTGTAACGAAGCCAACTGCTTCAAAATAAGCATCTCTTAATCCATGGCGCGCTAACAATCTTCTGTAAATTTTTGTAAGTTGTCTTTCTTACTCGAGACCGCCGTTCGCGTTCTGATTAACTAACGAAGCCAACTGCTTCAAAATAAGCATTTCTTAATGCACTAAGAAACGAAACCTTTAAATACCTGGGCTTAGAATTTGACCAAACTCTATCTTGGGAACACCACATTAACTCTATCTCTAAGAAAGTATCAGCTGGCATTGGTGTTTTAAAACGTGTAAGGTATCTGGCTCCTTTCGAAGTATCATTACTCTCCATGTACAGAGTGCTAATACTACCATATTTCGATTATTGTAGTACTGTATGGGGTAATCTTGGCAAAGGACTATCCGACAAACTCGAAAGACTTCAAAATCAAGCTGCCAGAGTAATCACTTTTTCTCATTATGATAAAAGATCTGCGGAGTTACTTCTAGAGTTCAATTGGCCTGATCTCGTAACCAGAAGAGCCCAACAGTTGGCAATTACTATGCATAAAGTGATGCAGGGCTGTCTCCCACCCTATCTAAAAAATATCTTTACTAAAATTTCCAATAATTATACATTCCCACAATCTTAGGAAATCATCTACTAACCTTTTTATCCGAGACCCCTAACTGAAGCTGCCAAACACAGCTACCATTATAGAGGGGCAGTTCTCTGGAACAATCTAACTAATGAGGCAATAAATGAACAAAATACTAATGCTTTTAAAAGACTTGTACGTAAGCACATTTGATTATCTTTTATAAGAAAGTAATTTTACCTAGCATTGTATATTAAAGATTTATTTAGGGCCTATTTTTATCAACTACATGTATTAATATTTAGAGTCGAAATTTATAATTGCAGATAGTGTATTTATTATTACTCGGGCTGCCTGTGGCAGCAACGAGTCTTAAAATGCAAGTCGTTATTTTTTAATTTATTTTTTATTCAGTGTAGCAAGCATTCTGCGCATGCGTCAAAGGTCAAATTCACACCAATCAGATTGCACTGTGGTGGTCACGCAACAATTGCCAGGTTAATTTATTTACATAATTGAATACAGTAAAGCAAGATGGTGGAGGACCCACGAGCAACTTTCTCTCTAACTTGGAGTCCCATCTCTCAAATGTAAGCCAGTTTAATGTTTTATTTAACTTCACTCGTGCGAAAGCCTTCCAACAGGCTCAGGATATTTCAACTGGCGCTCTTGTTTGAGGTACGTTTCGTAGGTAATAAACACTCAGCACAGAAATAATTTATGATGACCGAAGCAGTTATTCAACTCTCAAGCTAAACAAGACTCCTCTCACGGCCGAGGTTTTGGTTCGAGAAATTAAAGGCTTCCAAGAGTTCCCTTTATAGTTCTGTAATATAATGAGCAGACTGCAGTTTTGGGAAGGAGGTAAAAGCTTTTAAATAGAGATAAACAAAATGGGCATTTCAGTTAATAATCTTTAATCCAACAAATACTGATATGGACGCGATCAGCGAGCTGTGACGCAGGGTAGAAAGAACAGTAGAGAAATATAGTGATAGCTCCATCATCGGTGGACAGGATATATATTTATTAGCGTTACGGAATGTACACAAGTGGCCATGGGTAGGAATTAATGCAGAATGTTTATGTTATATAAACAAGTTACATAATCCCGTTGGGATAGCGTTGAGGGTGTATAAAGAGGAGTGATTAATATGTAAGAATCATTCAAAGGCGTTTCTCTACCTTGATACCTAAATTTTCTTCAGGATATACATGTATGTTGAGAACAGAAAAAATTACTAACTACACATCTATACAGAAGTGATTGGCCAACATTATATACTGAGCACTGTAATTATACGTGTCCGACTAGTATCAATAAACGAGATGCCCATCCCTGATCTGTTGTTTGTGTTTAATGCAGTTTAGCTATTAAATGTTTTATGCTCGTTTCAGAGTGATAAGAGTATAAATACATTTGAGACACTCATCTATTAGTACTCTGAACCTGCAGAACAGCAGACTAAATTAGGACCGAATTCATATTTTTTTCGATCAAAAAAAGAATCAATGCCTTCAGTAAGATTCCCAGTCATATCAGTAATGGTGACTACCAAGCATTGTTGCTGGGGGAGATGTGAAAAACCTTCATAAATCCGGCGCTCAAAGAGATATGTCTCGGAGAATGAAGCATCGATCGGTACACCGCTAGTAGAGGTTTCTCATCTTTTCTCTGCCTTTTTGATCACTCACAGGAGGAGCTTTTCTGTTCCAAAACCTTTACAGCAAATTCAGTGAGAAATGTCAGCGTTGGATAAATGTTTGTACAAGAGACCTTAAAAGCACAGAACAACGAGACTAGGTCCGGCAATGAAACGTAAGTGGCTATAAATTACTGAAACCCTGACTATGTATCCACCAGTAAACAATGAGAAGGAACTACTGTTCAACCATTCAGTTTACTTGAATTTATCAGTGGATTCTAAATACATTTTGGAAGCAAAGCCTACATCTACAATGCTTTGATTTATTTTCTGAGCACAAATGAAGTTAATTTCTTTCGGAGCTGCAGGTATTAAATTTGAAAACTCGATAAATGCAAACAATAATATAATGGTTTGAAAGAGCACACCAACATAAGCAAGATTGCCGAATTTTAGGATGCTATCAGTTCATAGTTTTAACGTATATGCTCTTCCAGCCATAACAGCTTTGGTCTCCGATGAGTTTTATTGAAGAATTTCCTATCTCCATTTGCCGATGAATGCACTCGGCACGCGGCTACATTCTTTTGTTTTTGCCTTAATACAGGAAAACCTGACCTTTGTAACTTTTCAATGTTTAGGTGAAGTCTTACAACGATATTGCATGGGAAAAGATGAGTTTGGGATACAGTTTAAATACCCGGTTTAAATAGGACTTGACAGTCTATAATTATAGTAAGCATGTCTCGTTGGTTGGCCAGCGAAGATGCAAAACTCGCTTGACAAGATCGATGTTTGTCGCTTAGTTTAAATCCTCTGTATTTCAGCCAAAGTTTAAGCTGTTCGACAGTATAATCATCAGGTTCTCTTTCAAAATATGGTCCAGGAAAGAAGTCATTTCTGGTAGAATAGACAGAGGACGAACTGAAGTGCTAGTCAATTCTTGTAAGTTGATACAAGAAAAGCGGTTTGTTTGTCTGAGTCTTGGCGGGGGGTCTAGACGTGTGACGTAATTACCGCGCTCCGCTATTAGCGTGCGTAACATGAAATTACATATACATGTATATACTAGGGGAGCAGAGAATGAATGTCACCACGCTACCGGCCACTCCTAAAGACTGGTAAATTCAGCTAATAATTCTTCCCTTCGGTTATTACTAGAGGATTTCAAATGAAAGTGTATTTCATCTTCAATCTCATGTGGCCCGAGTGAAAGCCCAGATGGGCTCTTGTTTAACTTATCTTACACAAACTGTATATTACTGTAACAAAGCCAACTGCTTCAAAATAAGCATTTCTTAATCCACGGCGTGCTAACAATCTTCTGTTAACTTTCGTAAGTTGTCTTTCTTACTCGAGACCGCCATTCACATTCTAACGAAGCCAACTGCTTCAAAATAAAATGTATGAGATGAACATGTAGATGTTACATGAGGTCGCGGTTAGCGCCGCTGCACGACCACCACGGCGATCTCAAAAGTGACCGCGGTCACCTCAAAAATGACCGCGGTTTTTGGCAGTAAAACTGCGGGCATTGCATGCGGCACAGCCGCGGTAAAGGTCCCTATAATTCCTGGTGGTACTGTACATGTAGCTTAGCATTGACTTAACTTAACGTAACTTATCAAGGCATTATTAATTAGAACTTTCAACTAGTTTCATTAGCATTGTTATTTGTCAATATCATTATTTATTATTTTTAGTAACAGGAATAATTTTATTGTATAGTAAAAAAAGGAAAGAAAAAGTACATGTGTGATGCATTATGGGAAGGGTTGCTTTCTTGCGGTTTAAAGACGCTAGGGAGCCCACCGAATTGGTGTGAGTTCATCACACTTTCATTCCTGATCGGCTTTCTTCACAGGATGTTTTTGTTTTATTCTATAAACCTTGAACTGTTATTTATTCACTTCTCCAATGTCTCTAAATTTCTTCGTGTAGCAGTGGCTTTGACTGTGCTCCTATCAGTGAAAATAGTGTCGGCAAACTATTCTTGAGCAGCATTATAAACATTTGCATGAACTGAAATGGCTCTGTTTTAAATACTCTCAGACTAATTAAAATTTATTGCAGCACCGTTCAATTCAAGAAACAGAATTCTGTGGTGGTAATTTGTTTTTAATTTTGCAGAAGTTGGTTTAAAAAAATACACTTAATTATGATTGAAATAAAGCCTACTTTGGCTTAATTATCAAAACAGCCACTTTGGCCTACTGTAATTCTCAAACAGCCTGAATGAAGTGAACAATACCTGCATTGGCCATTTCTGTTGGTAATAATTTTGCTTTCTCATCTACATTTGTAAAATATGCCCCACATCTCTTTTCCATTTAACCCTTCTAAATTATTATTCCTAAGTTTGGTTGCATTCGCTAGGTTTCGTGTTCACTAAAAATAATATACATTCGCTTCTTGTTCAGAGTTTGCTGGCTTGCAGCAGGTTTGCTCAGAGTTTGCAGGGTTTGCTTTCAGGGTTCGCTCAGAGATTCCAGGGTTTGCTTGAGCGAACACTAGTGAACCCAGTGAACCCGAGATAACCCTATTAGGGTTCGCTTCTGGCAAACCCTGCATTCACTTTGCGTTCGCTAAAGCGAACCCGAGCGAACATTATTTTTTTTATATAACTGCATGGAGGTACATTGTAAGTTCTGGTCAGTACTGTATTTGGGGGGAAATATGAATACCTTGAGTTTGTTCTTTTAGATGAGAGTGGCAAGATAAGGATATGGGACACTACTCAGAAGGAACATCTATTGAAGTATGAGTATCCAGCCATAGGTGGGCCAGTCAGGGACATTGCCTGGTCACCAGACAATAAAAGGATTGTGGTCGTAGGGGAAGGTAGAGAAACGTAAGTGCATGGGGATAGCTACAAGTGTAGGTGGGCCTGTGGGGGAAATTAGCTGGTCACCAGACAGTAAGAGGATTGTGGTCAGGGGGAATGTAGAGAAACATAAGTGCAATTGATATGATTGTGGTCATAGGGGAAGGTAGAGAAACGTAAGTGCATGGGGATAGCTAGGTGTCTGTTGGGGAAATTACCTGGTCACCAGACAGAAAGAGGATTGTGGTCAGGGGGAAGGTAGAGAAGGTACATTCCTCAGTTAACCAAGAGTAGTCGAAAGGGATGGCGTTGGATGAACTTTTAGCATCTGTAGCTCTTATACATGTATGTTGATCAACTTGATGTCAGGTTTGGGCTCCACATTTTGCTGTGCTTTTGATTTCTATTTCTTCTATATTTTCATAAAAAATTATCTATCTCAAGACTCTTTAGGTTGTAAACCTTTAAAATAGCCGGGTAAAAACTTTTAGATGACATTTCTGAAAAGAAAACGGTGCTTTTTTTCTGCTGCATTAGCTCGGTGTATTCACTGTGTTTGACTGTTGTTTTGATTGTGGTTAACCTCCAGTTCAGCCTTGACAATGGTAACCAATGACGCTGTAACCGGTCTATACAGCCATGTACCTGCAGTTATATAACTTTGACTACTGTTGACTATTAATCTGCTTAAAACTAGTTGAATATTCCCTTTCATCTTCTCAAGGTTTGCTAAAGTGTTCCTGTGGGACTCTGGTTCAACAGTTGGAAACTGTGATGGTCACAGTAATTCCATCAATGCCGTGGACTACAAAGGGACACGACCTTTCCGTATTTGTACAGCGTCTGAGGACAGAACCATAGGATTCTTTCATGGACCTCCATTCAAGTTTGATCATTTAGGTTATGTGAGTATATATGAACACTTTCTGGGCTTTCTTAAACAATAGCTGTGATAAAGTCGTTTACCCAGTAAAACTGGCCCCAATAAAATCCATCTGGGGTTTGAATTTACCTGGTTACATGAAGACCGTTGAACATCACGCCCCAGTAACTTTGTGGTGTGAAGTCTTATTGTAGCCGCGGAAAGCATGGGAGATTTTATTTTAAACATGCCTGGATGACTTAGAAGCAGCATAACACTACTAAGTTATTGTCGTTTTTCTATGCCTGTTATCCTGCTCTACTGGATCCGAAGAGCCAGAAGGAGACGGCAGCACTTTCTTTTGAATCGGTCGCAATATATTTGCATGATAGTCGCGAGATTAAGGCACGCTATTAAAGTCTGTACGACAAGCATGAGTTTTTCCAAGACCACAGCATTGGTTTCAGGAACTGCTTAACAATCGTGCACTTGATATGACTGTGGTGGAAAGAAAATCTGAGAGTTTCTAGACAGCGTTTCGAATATATTTGTAGGAGAGTAGGACCTGCTATTCACCGGAGTGATACACAAATGAGGGAGGCCATTCCCGTCACCAAATGGGTGGCTGTAAGTCTATGGAGATTGGCCATGGCCGGGATATTATAACGTGACACCGACCTGAGGGGTCATGCTAAACTTTGCTCTGAGGGATTTATGAATTTTTACTGAAACCCTGGCTGAAACCCAAACAATCTAGTACCTTTTCTAGTTCCTAACATGACTTTAACAGCCTAGCAGGTAAAAGTGCCATTTTGCCATTTACCAAAAAGTCCTTCCAGATCACAATATTCTTCAAGTTGGTTCCCTTTATTCTTACTAGATATTTTTTTAAAGTATGTTTTCAGTTAAAAAGTTGAAAATTGTAACAAATTAAATGATTATTGAAATTTACCTATTACCAAGGAAGGCATAAATTTATGGATTCCCACACTGATGAAGGAAAGCATAAATTTATGGATTCCCAGACGGCAAAGGAAAGCATAAATTTATGTGCTCCCTGAAGAAAGACCCAAATTCTTTAGTTTTTGTCGAAAAAGTCTGCATTTTTCTTCAATTTCTTTATTCAAAAGTAGCCAAAATATAAGGCTGGTATTTTCAAAAATGCCACTTGTCAAGCTTTTTCCCTAAAACGGCAAAACGGCATTTTCTCCTGCTAGCCTGTTTTTAAGAGTCGAGAGCTTAAAAGAAATCAGTTCTGGTCTAAAGAATTTCTGCCAAATATCCGGTGTGAAATCCGCAACGAGCTCGAATCACTCAAAGTGAGCATCGCTGGTTTGAACAAGAAGGTCGATGAAATTGACAAGTCACAACAAATTGTATCAAACCAATACGATACAGTATTAACTACGATGTGAGGTGTTAAGAAACCGATGCAAGGAGCAGAGAATCTAATCCAACAGATTGAGAATGATACGATACGAGAAATGCGAGAAATGATAGCTACATTTGTACGATCTTGAAGCAAGACTCAACGAGTTCGAGCAGTACTCGAGAAGAGAATGCCTTTAGATAAATGGCATACCGATAGTACCCAATGATGATCCAGCACTTCTCGTACGAGAGATGTCAGAGCTAATCGGCATACAACTCGAGGATACTGACATCCCTGTGGCTCACCGCCTGCCACCGACGAAAAAACTGAAAGACCGTCTGATTGTAAAGTTCACTCAAAGAGCGAAGAGAGATGAAATCTTTAAGAAGAGAAGGAACCTGAAATCCAAAAGATGTAAAGACCTGCCAACAGTCGCCCGACAGCCTGAGTCTGCAGCGATAAATCACAAAGCCGCAATTCATGTCAATGAGAGTCTCACACCGTTCCGTAAGCGCTTGTTTGGACAGGTTTTGGAGTTCAAACGCAACAGTGACTATAAATTTATTTGGACTACCAATGGCAAGATTATGTTATGGGAAACAGAGACATCACCTCCTTTATGCTTTATTATTTTGTGACACATGAGGCATTCGATGAGTACGTTGACCGACTAACCCAGTACTATTAAATTATATATATACAGTACATGTATCTACAATGTACAGTACAGCTCAAAAAGAATGCACGCGCAAGAACTTCTTTTTGCGGACGCAAGAAGTTGATTATTGCGCTTCTTTTTGCGCTTATAATTAATTATCAACCGCAAGAAGTTAGACCCGCAAGAACTTCTTAAACGCAAGAAGTTAGAACCGCAAGAACTTCAACCGCAAGAAGTTCAACTTAATTCAAACGGGTTGAAACTCTCTTACTTATTAACGCGAAGTCGTCCCTTCGACTGGAAAGAAACAATTATGTTACATTTTGCAGACTGAGGTTCACGTTCTGCGGGAAACATCAAATTAAAGTACTAAAGAAATATATTAGAACAACAAACACAAACTATGCAGCAAATTTATCGCATTTTGGAACTGAAATTTCACATCTTACATCCAAGTGCAACTTTTCGCTAATACTGCTGTTGAATAATAGCTTGGTTGATTATATGACAAATGGCCCTAATAAGAGTTGTGTTCTTTATTGAATCCCACCGCCGCTCATGTGTTCAGCTGACTATTAAATAAGACAAACACGTAAGAAATATTAAAAGTAAAAAGTCCGAGACAGCAGCCCAAAACATTTTCGCCTTTCACACTTCTTTATAATATTTATCACCGCCGTTTGTGTATATCGGCGAATTAGCACTTACCTCCTTGCTGCTTCACAGCTCGCTTATAACGCATCCTCCCATATATTCTGATAACCTTACTGAAAATCGTTACTTAAAATGTAATATGGAAGCCTGAGCTTTCGGTACAAAATAATAACAAACAACGGCCGCTCGATCGCTTCAGTTCTCGTTATAAATACCGGTGTTGCGAGGCCAGCTTTATAGTTTGCCGTGCAAAGCATAACATCAAATAAACTTTAGCGTCTGTAGTTTCATATTTATAGCACATCCCTGTGTTGCTCAAGGTTTCGGCTCAAATCATTGCAAATGTTCGCGATCCTAATTATAAGGCATATTTTCGAAATTAAAATCTCAAGTTCTTGCCGTCTGAATTTCTCCACGTGCAAATCAGTCAGGCGTGAAAGTGTCAGTCTGAGTTGATCGCTGCACTTTCTGAAGCCAAGTTGGCAATGAAACCGTGTAAAACTATACTCTTAGTCTTACCAGAAAACTTCTACTGGGAAAGTGGAATCCTTTTGAACTAAATGCGCCTTAATTCGTAGAATAGTGAGTGACTGTCTTCCCAAAATTTTACAGGTCAAAAAGAAGTGGTAATTTGCATATTGCGATCGACTCAACAATTATCGCTAAACGCGCAAATCAAAGCAGTTGGATCGAACTGCAAAACCTGGGAAACCTGGCAAAACGAAAGAAACAATTAATAAACACTATCATAAACGAATCAAAGCAAATTGTTAAATACATCTATGTCTTTGAAAATAAGTTTTTCAAAAATATTACCGAAAGTCTTTCTAAATAAATTTGCCGTGCACACTTGTAAACAAACCACGATCTAGCGTGCATTGTACTCGCGTTTCGAAGTTTGGACTTGAAACTTTTTGTATTGTTTAACTTTGTGCATGGTCTTGCATTTGAGCCGCAAAAAGCGGATTATCCACTCTTTACTTCTTGCGCGTTCTTGCGGCTGAGCCGCAAAAAGCGGGCTATCAACTTCTTAAACTTCTTGCGTGTTCTTGCGGGTGAGCCGCAAAAAGCGGGTTATCAACTTCTTGCGGGTTCTTGCGGCGCAAGAAGTTCTTGCGGGACTTCTTGCGGGTGCATTCTTTTTGAGCTGTACTGTATATACTAATATTTGCAGTTCACAGTTATGGCTGGTTATCAAGAAACAGTGAGTAATTTTCCATTTTACTCTTTGTCTGACAGATAATTTAATGTAATGTTTGGTAACTGGTCTGGTTGGGAGAATAATGACTTTGATCTCTATGACCTTTTCTCTAACCCAGATAAATCTGATGAATCCGATCCTGATTCAATGCTTTCTACCCCTTGCTCCAATTATTATTCAGTTTCCAAATTTAACAAAGTGCTAACTAACTCTGGCCCAAAATCTCGATCCTTCAAAGTCTGTAATATTAGAAGTCTACCCAAAAATTTAAATCTCTTGGAAGAAATATTAACCTGTCTAGAATTCAAACCTGATATACTTGGAATTACTAAAACAAAACTACAAATGAACATTCAATAATCAATGTTGAAATTCAGCACTATAATTTCCTTCACACTGACTCTCCAACCAATGCTGGTAGGGCAGCTTTGTACATATAGCTAACAACCTAAAATCTATACCTAGGCCTGATATCAAATTTGAAATGGCATCAGTTGAATCTTGTTGGGCACAAATTGATGCTGGTAAAAACAAAAAGGGTATAATCGTTGGCTGCATTTACAGACACCCCACTTGTAACCTTGGAGTTTTTAATACCCAGCTAAATGATAAAATTATAGTTAAAACACTGAATATATCTTTGGTGATATGAACATTGATTTTCTAAAATATAACTCTCATTCCCAAACTGAATAGTACTTGGATATGCTTTTTACTAACAATCTGCTTCCCATTATTACTAAACCTACAATCATGTGTACCAGAGTAACTGATCACATCATCATTGAACACTCATTGATCACATAATATTATATACCAATTCATCTACATCCTATATTACTTCAGGGATTCTTACAGTTGACATCTCAGATCACTTAATTGCCAGTTTTCTGTGTCATTAAATCACAGCTGGATAAGACCAATAGTAAAAGATATTATAGAGACTACTCTAAATTTAACAATGAGCTTTTTCTTGATGATGTAAATGCAATTAATTGGGAAGAGCTAGATTCTTAGTCCTGATAAAACCCTAAACGAAAAAACAGAAGACTCAATTAATGCTTTAAATAAAATTGTTGATAAACATGTACCTTTAAAACAGGCCACCCAATCAAAGAAAAACAATTAAATAAGCCATGGCTTACAACTGGAATCCTTAAATCAGTCAAAAGGAAACAAAAAATGTACCACACTCATTATCTGAGCAAAGACCCACAAAAAATTAATAAATACAAACAATATGCAAATATGCTCACACTTTTAAAACATAATAATAAGAAAGACTACTACCGTAAACAATTTTCTAAATTTACATTGTATAGGTAAGGACAACCTCAAATATACCTTGAAGCTACAATGTAATTGGTACCCTTATTAAACGTAAAACCAAGGGCCAGTCCTACCCCACAAGAATTGTGCAAAATAACAAGACATTCACTAATCAAACTGATATTGCTGAGCTAAATGTATTTAATAATGTACATGTATAGGTCCAACTCTAGCAATTATTATTTATAAATATTTACTGTAAATGTCTACATTATTCTGTATTGTAACATTACCATAATTATATCCAAACTTAGTTTGTACATGTAAACAGCCTTTATTTTCTTCCTCTTCTCTCATTATAACCAACAGTCATACTTTTTAAAACCCTGTAAAGATACAATCAAGCCTTATTTCGTTTATTTATTCCTCCCCTCATTAACTTTCAACATGGTAGTGGTCAGACCTCATCTGGAATATGCTAGTTCTGCATGGGACCCCTATTTGAAAAAGGATGTCAACAATATTGAGATGGCGCAATGACAAGCTGCTCGCTTCGTTAAACACAATTACATAAGGGAGCCCGGAACAGTTACTCAAATTCTGAACGACCTTCATTGGCCTACCCTAGAATTAAGACGAAAAGAGGCACGGTCATCCATCATGTATCAGGCAGCCCATGGTACAATAGCAGTTACTTTACCAGATCACATTACACCTATGAACCCCCGGACAAGACAATACCACCCATTACGGATGACTCAACCAAGTACCTCGTCTGACACATACAAATACAGCTTTTGGCCCAGAACTATTAAAGATTGGAATTCACTACCTACACAGATTATAAAAAAAAACAATCTAAAAGCCTATAAAATAGCTATGAAAGATAACTTTTTAATGGAACAGAAGTAATTACATTTTATAATAATAATATTTTATTACTTCTTATTATTACTCCTTATTACTTTTATTTTCTAAATCCATTTTACATGTCTATAATTTATATATATATATTTATTTATTTTATCTCTGCGTGGTACTCACAAGGTGTTGCAGAGTATTATCATAGAAATAGAAATAGAAACTCGAAAGCTTTCGCTCCTTTGATGCGCGCCACCACTACACACTATCATCTAAGATTGTAATAATTATTATCTACTATTTATTTTTCTCTTTCTTATGGCTTGTTATATTCAACCAATAATTGTAACCTATAGCGCTACATGTATAAACAAGTTTGAATAAATTGAACTTGGGAGACTGCTACCATTCGTGCGGGCTGACACTTGGTCTTTCTAAACCATTACTGCTGTTTATTGTTGTCATGAGTTTATCGAACAGCTCTGCCGGATAAAAGGGGACTTCATCAAATTTACAACTACTCAAGCAGAAGTCAAATCAAAAATAGAAGGATTCAACCATAAATCAAAAATCCCTAATGTAGTGGCCGCTATAGCGATACTTACTGTTTGTAAACACTGACGTCATTTATATATTTGCATATATAATGTGGTTGGCAAAAAAAAACATGTGTTTGTATGACTTGTATGGGAACTAGCGATTTAGGCCTCACAAAATACATCTAAAGTCTCAATTGTGATTCCAAATCTTAATTCCTTTATAAGACTTATAAGTTAAGAGCATATAAGCTTCGATGAAAGGGCTTGCTTGCATTTTGGAAGAACAAGAAAGTAATTTGGCGATGAATAAGCACCGACCTGTGATATTTTATAAGCATCTGACTGGGTTCACGCTTCGTTTCTACCAACCACAGAAAGCAACAAATGTGGCGTGACTGGCCTGTGTGACGTCACAGTAAGTATCGCTATATATAGATGGTACTCACATCAGCATCAAGGCCCTGTTAGAAAATCACGAGGATTACTTTAACAGGAGACATTTCTACAGCTTCATAGCACTTGTAAGCAATCCATTACTCAGGTGGCATGTCTGTATCGACTGACTACCCGGGAAGCCTGTACATGATGCTAGAGTTCTTAGACTAAGCAAAATTGACAAAGCATTCTAACTGAACCAACTTTTGATATCAATGGCACTACGATCCACCCACTGATTGTGGGCCTTGTCCCATTCAAAGATACACGTGCTTAAACGCAAAGCCAGAATAACTGTTGAACATGCTTTTGGGCGCACCAATGGGAGGTGGCAAGCTTCGTTAAAGCGCCTGGATGAAGACACGTGTAGAACCCCCGATACTATAATTGCGTGTTTCGTGCTGCATAACATTTGCGTTCTGATGAATGATGAGCTGGATATTGACGACGACGAGGGGCCAGAGCCTGATGCTTGTGCCAATGCAGCTGCCACGAGAACCAGACTTGCTATAATGGACTACATACATGTAGCAAGACTTTAACTTTGCGCACATTGAACATATCGCATTGAACAGTTCATGAATAGTTCTCTTGATAAAAGCTACATGTACATTTGTACATGTATATACAGACATCTTACTGTGCGGATCACATGGTATTAATTTACATGTAGCCAAACGGCTGTATTTATTGACATTTTATTTTACTTTAAATTTCGCTTGAGTTAATTGCGCCGGTTCAGATTGGTGGAACAGTGTTCGTCTGAAATACTAAATGCCATGTATTTGTATAATCACATAAGATAGGTCACTAACCGTGTAACAAGGTTTTTCATCATTAAACCAAACTGCAACAAACGTGCACCTGTTCCGTGCACACAAGTGTTGTTTATACTGTTCATTAAAATAACACAACTTGTCCTGAGCTTAGTGTTTTCAAGTCCTTAATTTTTTTTCTGACCAAACGTATCTCCCAGCTGTTTATATTGTTTATTAAAATAACACAACTTGTCCTGCATGAGCTCAGTGTTTTCAAGTTCTTAATTTTTCTTCTGACCAAACATATTTCCCAGCTTCCCTAACACAGACAACATGAACTCTTGATGCCGTTTTTCAGCATCAGCTTGATGCTCAGTCCTTTCAGGACATCTTTATCGGTTTCGTATGCTGTTTTGAAGGCAGACGCTTGGTTGGAAATCATTTCAGCACGAAACTTTCGAAGTCTGAAGATTTTTTCGACTTTTTTCGTCCCTCGCTGGTTCAGGCACTTTCGTTCACATCTGGGTTCTTTTCTTTTGTCTCTTTTTCGTTTTCATCCATTTTCTCTTCAGCATCATCAAATATTGGTGTCTCACGAACAAATTTGGGACTGACTTTATCAGAACAACCCATAAAAAATGTCAATGTCGTCGAAGAACTCAAAGTTCTCACATCCCCGTCCAGTTCGGCTATTGTTGTCCTTAATTTTCTTCTATTTATCGAAGATTGTTTTCCATTTCTCCCTCATCTGCTGCAGAGATTTCAACTCGCCCTGCATGCTGATATCCCTACACTTGACTGTGAATGATGTGTGGATTGCATCCCATACAGCCTTTTTCCCACGCAGGCTACAAGCTTCTTTTAGCTCCTTGTAGTGCTCGCTGTATGACTGAATTAGGATCTTCGTATCTGGAATCTCCCACCTGTTGTTGCTTGCTTTGCCCTGTTTCGAGTTTTTCGGCTGACTGACATGAGTTTGGCTTGTTTGGAGACCCAAACCAGAACAGGATGGCTCTGGATTATAGTTGAACTGCAGAATAATTATACGTACAGTAAGACAGCCTTGGCCTTAATTGATTTATCGCAAGATTAAACCTTAGAAACGGATAGAAGTTGGTAGGATTTTCCCGCATCGGCTGCAACACAGCATAATTTCAACCTTCTTCCCCTTCCATTTCATCAGGATTCATTCTATTGAAGCAAAAAGCACAACCATTATTGCAACTTGACTTTATAAACAAGTCTGTACAACTTCTAGTCTCAAAATATGCTAAAATGTCAACATGTCAGCTTCAATACTTACATGTACATCATTTGCCGAAAGTTTGGCATGTTTCCGCGAATGAAGATGGGAAGAATTTAATTCCACGCTTGGTTGATCAAAACGATCACGCCTCTCGAGAACTATCAGATCCTCGAAATTTAATTGGCTGAGCTATCTGGGGTCGGCAGCGACCCCTAAGACTTATCTGGGGTGCTATGAAGGGAAAGTTCCATTGTTCTTTCTTACGTAACTATGGAAATATACCTAGGTACGTTTTCTCCTGGGGAAATCGGTTAGACACAAAAACATGAATTTACCCAGGTAAATTTCCAATATACACCTAGTAAAACTGGTCTAGTGTAAGTACTGCAGCTAATAATTTGTGAAGGCCATAATACAATGTATATAACCGATTGATTTTCTATCCTTAGAACCATGAGAACTATGTGAACTGTATCAAATATTCACCCAGTGGGGACCAGTTTGTCTCTGGAGGAGCTGACGGCAAGGTAAAAATGTGTACAGCCTTAGTAGTAAATCAGCAAAACAACATACATGTATGGCAGGGCTCGAAATTGCAACTAATACAGTCAAAAATGCAGCCAAATTATTATCGCTTGCAGCTGGAACGTTTCTGGCAGTTGCATAGCTTTTCCTTAAATAAATGAACAAATAAAAGTAATTGTTATCAGACTGACCAATCATTGTGTCTGATAGATATTGCCTTCTGTTTCCTTCTGTAGGTTTTTGCCAAAAGTGATGAATTACTGCATGTACTGTACACTGAACAAACACTAAAATTAATTATCACCCTACATGTACATGTACATAAACATGTAGGTAGGACAATAATTTGACAGATACCGGTACTCAAACAGTGCTTTCATTAGATACTACAGTAACTACAATGTACCAAGTGAACAGCTGTTGTAAGCCATGGAGTCTCAGGCTACTTTGCGATTTCCATGGATTAACAATAATATAGATTATTGTTATTAGTTAACTTGAGGCTGTTTTATTTATAATCAAAGACAGCTCCAACTGCATACAAAAGCTTTTAAGATTACTGGACTATTATATGAAAAGTACAGAAGCAGTCTGATTGTATGGTCAAGTAATTAATATGTAGAAAGTAATGTCCCTGCATCATGTATGGGTGGCACAGTGTGTAACCTCTCACCGCTATGTCCCGGGTTCCATCCCAGCTCGTGTCATACATGTATGTGAGTTGAGTTTGTTTGTTGTGTTGTTCTTGCCACGAGGGTTTTTCTCTGCCAGTTCTCCGGTTTTCCTCCCTCCTCAAAAATCAACATGTGAGCTTGAATGTAGTGAGTAGAGAATATATGAGTGTAGTGTGAGCGTGTGTGGAGTGAACCGGTATGGAAGAGCCCCTCACGGGGAGTGCCTGGTTGTAAAACAGTATTTATTGTTATTGTCATTGTTTATATTATGAGTGCAAAACAAAGAACTTTGTATTTTGCATTAAACTTTGGCATACTGTTTTTGTCCTTTTCATACACGTAGTTATTTGTGTTTGATGGCAAAGAAGGCACCTTGATATCTGAGATAGGTGCTGACAGTGGAAATGGCAAAGCCCACTCTGCAGGGATTTATGCTGTAAGTAACTAAGACTTCTGAATTCCATCTTTATGTTGAAGGCACTCCTTTGTTGAATTCCATTGTTAATTCAATGAATGGAGATCTTGGGCTATAGTGAACAAGTTGCATCGTAAGTATGTGGTCGGTAATGGGTCGGTAAGTGGTCGGTAATGGGTCGGTATTTGGTCGTAAGTGGTCGGTAATGGGTCGGTATGTGGTCGTAAGTGGTCGGTAATGGGTCGGTATGTGGTCGTAAGTGGTCAGCCGACCACTTACCAACAACATATTTATGGTGCAACTTGTTCACTTTAGATCTTGAATGGTAATGAGAGCCTTAGAAATAATAGTAATTTTTAATAATGATGATGACGATAATAATTAAATACAGTAATTATTTTTTAAACACATCGAATTTTCAACATTATGCAAATCACCACATTTGATCAGTATACATGTAGTGTATAATTTTACTGTTCTAAGGAAGCCAAAAAGCAGGCTGTGTTAACTAACCTGTGAAAAATTGTCCACCATTACTAAGTTTTTAAACAAGAAATTATGTGTTAAAGTGGTATGTTTGTAACATATATTGTCCAATCACCACTTGCACAATGTCACAGAGTTGGTTTACATTTGCATTAATTACATCAATGAAACGACAGTAAAGGCTCCAATGAAGGACGCATCCTGGGGTGTGTGTTATGGTCCGATTTAAGGCACGTTTTAGAGCACGTTAAGTTGACTTGTAGGGTGTGCAATGGTGCATTTTAAGGATGTGTTTGAATCCAGTTCCAAAGAACGTAGACTTGAGTAATTCGAACAGTCTTGATACACAAGATCTGTGACGAACGTCTTGTTCTGTTGAGGCTCTTGGAGAAGTGGAAAGAAACATTGAGCAGCACAAGATCAGCTTCAAGATACTCAAGAAACTCTTGGTAGCGGATACAGCGATTTCAATAATAATACACGGACTGAGAATTCAATGGCGACCAAAATTTTTTTGGCAGCCGTCAATCATAACTACGAACTATGATACGATGGCTACCAAATATTTTCGAGCGATAGCCGGTGGCCATCGTATACAGTTATGATTGACGTAAAACACAAAACGTTGGTCGACCTTTGAGTTCTCAGTCCACGTAATGATGCAAATCGCTGTAACCAGGCATCGTACCACAACTCTTTGGGCCTTGGAAAGAAATTGAGCGGCTAGAAAAAGCTCTCAGTGAACAGATCTCATTCCTGTGTTAGCCACAATGCTACATGTAATGTAAAACGGCTCTCAGTGAACAGGTACTAGATCTCATTCCTGTGTTAGCCACAATGCTACATGTAATGTAAAACGGCTCTTGGGAGCCAGCAAATAGGAAAAGGTGGTGATGAACTTTGTAAAACCTGTCCAATATAGTGTGGTTATAAATTAGTCGGCAAGCATCTAATACGGGTAGTTATGAGTCATGCGAGCCAAAATGCGAATGAAGAGCCAGAGGGTATAGAATATTGCATGTGTTGTGGTCCTTTGCATAGGGTACATGTATCTGATCCTTAATTTTATAAATACTTGATGCTAGGATCCCATATTTCGGTTGTAAGGCCGACAGCGATTTCAGGATGGGTGTCAAGAAAACTATTAATGATGACGTATAAGACCTCGGAAACTAAGACCTTTTCCTGCTTGCAGACAATGTTTCTTTTTCTCCCATTTTGTAAACTCGACCTGCTTTACACAGTCTTTTGCCGGTGTGTTTAAACTGGCTAAGACAACAAACGAAGGCCAAGGAAAGTTAAAAGAGCTGGCAGCTCTGTTCTGGTTTGCTTCCATGGTAGTGGGACAAGTTTGTTTTAAAGCATTTGTTTTGCTTTAGCCCCCAGTTTAAACACACTGGCAAAAGACGATGTTAACAGGCAAAGTTTATTTCGAAGCGTTCATTGTTTTAGCCAGTTTAAACACACCGGCAAAAAACAGTGTTTAAAGCATCTGTTTCCGGGGGCATCTCACAAAATTTTCTCACATGATTTCATTCGGCACTCCTCAAACGAAATGATTTCTATAAATACATTCCAAGGGCACGTTTTGATGGTGCATTTTATGGCACATTATTTTGAGGAATCCTGCATTAAGGCGCCTTTTAGCGTGTTTTTAGGTGCGCTGTTAGACACATTTAAGGTCTTGTTTTAAGGCGCATTACAAAGAAAAACTTACAAAGAAAAACAAAAAGAAGCATTGCGGTCTCATGCTCATTTTATTTTCTTCCTCTAGAACGTGGAACTAGGTTTGCTTCACTAATGCATTGAATCATGTGCATCAAGCCTGCAAAATGAGAAGTGTGAGAACTATTTTCATTCACATCTGAATTAAAGTTCTTTCTTTTCTGTCACAAAAAAATCTTTGTTGGACATTTTTCTCATGCGAAATATCGCTTGATTTCAATCTGTTAAAAGTGAGGTTTTAGTCAACAAGCATATTAAAAGTGAAAATTATTGAATGTCATTATTGAACTCGCGACACAAAATAAACACATGCGATTTCTGACTCGAGCTGGCCAAAGGCCTGGCCCGAGTAATAAACTTATATCTATATGTAAGTAAATCTCAAGTATAATTCTGAAGAGAGTAGAAAAAGGGTATTTCTGATCATAGTGAAACTTTAATGATTTATGATGATGATGCTTAATAACTTTGTTAGGTCAGCTGGAGTCCAGATAGTACCTCAGTGCTGAGTGCATCTGCTGACAAAACCTGCAAGATTTGGAGTGTGACTGACAAGTCCCTTACTACGTATGTGAGAGAGCTTTTCATACATTGTAACTTATTGCTAAATAATTTTGAAGAATTATTTTATGCAATCAACCTTGATTTGGGGGACTTTTAGAGTAGTTACATGTACGTTAATATAACTAGTACATGACTGTTTTCCAAGTATGTCAAAACTGTTTGTCATTTCCTTTGACCTACATTGTACAGTAGTGTAAACTTTAGTATAAAGACAACAATGTACATGTAAAGACAACATATATACTTGCCGAGAGCCTTATTCTGGCTAGACTAGACTATAACGATGTTGTTTGCTCCCCTATACCAACCGTATCTAATCAAGAGACTTCAGCGAGCTCAACTTGCAGTAGCAGGATTCGTGCTCAATCGCTACACCAGAGAGACAGATAGCTTGAATCTTGGTTGGCATGGCTTGGAACAAAAATGGTTCGATACTTATCTTTACTGGCAGAAAACAACAATGTTTCATAAACGGGTATTTGTCATTGCCAACTGAGATGTGGAATTCCTTTTAGTTCGATTCTCAGACCCTTATTACTTCTTCTTTATATAAATGATTATTAATCTACCACTCCATGTTTATATGCAGACGATACCCAAATCTTTGCATCCTCACTCAATACAGCTGAACTTGCGTCTAATCTAAAGTCTGATCTCAATAATATGGATTGTGATTGGCTAGCTGTGAATCAACTTCAGTTTCACCCTTATAAAACAAAGCTAAATAAATGATCATTGGATCTGCTTATAATTTAAATAACAAAACCAGGAATTTGTCAAGCACTATCTCTATAGACAACACCACGGTTTCACAAGTGAATTCCCATAAATGCCTAGGGGTTGAAATTGATGAAAAGCTTAATACTTCCGAGAACCACATTGAGCAAATCTGCAAATCTGCAAGTGAGTGTGGGCAATTGGTGCCATAAAGCGAATTAAACCTTTCGTCTAGATTGATTCACTTGAAGCAATATATACAGAGTCTTAATTCAACCTTACTTCGACTATTGTTCCCCCTTATGGGATACCTGTGGAAAGGTTCTTAAAGACAAATACAAAAAAGTCCAATCCCGCGTTGCAAGAGTCATAACTGGTACTAATTATGACACCTGATCATCTGAGGTACATGATTATTTAGAATGGAGAACTCTCCAAGCAAGGCGCATACAAACCAAGGCGATATTAATGTACAAAACTCTCAACGAACAATCCGCACCCTACTTAAGAAATTATTTGACCAAAATTAGTAATAGTAGCAAATATCATCTAAGAAACTCTAGAGACTGATCTAGCAGTTCCAAAGCCACGAACAAATTTTCTCAAGCACAGCTTTAAATACAATGGTGCTACATGTATGTTATGGAACATCACTAGCTTAAGAAAAAAACTACCCTGTAAGATCCCTGTAGCACCCCTGGAATAGGGCTGCATTGATAACCCTGTTGCATCCCTGTTGACACCCACTGAAAGCCTTGTTACAGCCCGTAAATTGGCACCAGGTATAACCACCCTGTAACAACCCTGTTCGTACACTGTAACAGCCCTGTGTAATGTCCCAGCAGCAATATAATTTAAAAGCCTTATTACAACCTTGTTACAACCCTGTCACAGGCCCAGTATTTTTTTTGGTTAACAACCTTGTTACAGCTCGTAAATTGGCACCTGGTAACCACCCTGTAACAACCTTGTTCGTACACTGTAACAGCCCAAGTATGTAGTCAGGGCTGTTTAAGCCCTGTTACAGTCCGTAAATTGGCACCAGGTACATGTAGCCACCCTGTAGCAACCCTGTTCATACACTGTAACAGCCCAAGTATGTAATCAAGGTTGTTGCTACAATGTTGTATGGGATATAAAGGTTGTTTGTTTGATACTGTTGCCTTACTGTACTGATCCATGCATGTACTTCCTGGCATGATGCAGCATATTAAAAATGAAACACCTCATCATCAAAATTAATGATTACTGTCAGTGGACTTACACACTTACAGTGGCTTGGAGTGATCCTTTGGAACCCTGAACTGCTAGAGAAAAGCTCACTCAGTCATTGCTTCTCCGGACTCAACACACAAGTCACAACACAGGAAAGCGCCTCCCACAATGGAAAAAAACTGGTTTGTTTTCCTGCCTCTGTAATATGCACCAATCAGAGCATGTATTATAGTCACGTGACATAGGGCCACGATCAGCAAAATGGCGGCCATTTTCCAACATTTAACTGTAGTTCAAGTTTCAAGTTATTTGGTATCGTACGGTGGCTCGTAAGGGACATCAGAATTTCAAACCACATTTTTTCGCTAACTCGTCAAAAATGACGAGTTAATTTTGCAAACCACTTTTTTTTGCTAAATCGTCAAAAATGACGAGTTAATTTTGCAAACCACTTTTTTCACTAACTCGTCAAAAATGACGAGTTAATTTTGCAAACCACTTTTTTCGCTAACTCGTCAAAAATGACGAGTTAATTTTGCAAAGCACATTTTTCGCTAACTCGTCAAAAATGACTAGTTTATTTTGCAAACCACTTTTTTCTCTAACTCGTAAAAAAAATTTGGCCCACAATACGATCATAAGAGTGGAAGAGGTGTATACAGGAAGTACATGTAATGGTTGTAGAAATATTTACTAGTACGTAATACATTACATGCAGAAGCCTCACGACCATTGTTGTAATATATAAAAAAAACATGCAGGAGAGAGCATGGCACAGCCGTACAAACTCGTTAAATTTTGAGTTTTCAAAAATTGACCAATGGTTCAATATTAAAAACATAAACCTGGACTTGCATTGAAGTTACTTATTTTTACTTGCTCTTTCCATTTCTGGCATTGAAATTGTGCTAGATTCATGATATTTGAGTGACAAGGTTATGTGACCTCCAGCTACAAAGGGCCTATTGCAGGCTGATTAGGAAATGCATGATAAAAACTAGTACATGTTTTCGTCGCTGAAACAATTTGTCGTTTTGCTGTAAGGCCATGCATAATAGGCATCATTTTGTCAGATGTCAGTACGTCACATGACTAAGATTTACTGGATTAAGCAGTTAAGCAAGAGGGTCTACAGTGTATATGTGGATATCGTTAGTGCAAGGGGTGCATAGGGAAGGGGGGATATACTAAGAGTGAAGAGGAACGGGTAGTGGAATCTCTCTTCTCTCAAAAAAAAATCGACATTTCTCCCTCCTCCCTACTGAGTTTTAAACATTTCTCCCTAGACATGTATGTAGATCCCATTTTCTCCCTACACATGTATATAGATCCCATTTTCTCCCTACACATGTATGTAGATCCCATTTTCTCCCTACACATGTATGTAGATCCCATTTTCTCCCTACACATGTATGTAGATCCCATTTTCTCCCTACACATGTATGTAGATCCCATTTTCTCCCTACACATGTACATGTATGTGGTAGATCCCATTTTCTCCCTACACATTTATGTAGATCCCATTTTCTCCCTACACATTTATGTAGATCCCATTTTCTCCCTTCTCCCTGTATGCTAAATTCTTCCTCCTCCCTAGTTTTTTCTGGACATTATTTTCTTCCTCCTCCCTGATTTTTTCTGCCAATTCTCCCTCCTCCCTGTTCTGTTCCTCCGCACTCTACTAAGGGGACGTGCTAGGATAGGATAAGAAGATATAATTATATGTAGATGATAGTTATTGTGTTGCACTGGGCATCCAAACGTTTTTAACGTTTAGTTTATATGACATGCAGGCTACTATTGCCTAGAACTAGACTTTCATAGATACTAATAATACTAAATATAATAATAGCATTTTCATAATGGCAAACTTAAAGAACAAACTAAAATGTATTTTTATTGTTATTCTTTCACTATAAAAAAACATGCACTGTAACTTGAAACAAAATTATTTATGAGATCACCACACGAAAGTTAGTCCACAATTACCCTATATCATTATGACGTCACGGCTTGTTTATGAGGGGGACAGAATCGACTTGAACAATAGAATTTTGAACTAAATCTGCTCTGCTGAGGAAAATTTAACTTCGAATTGTCTGGTTTCCAGATATCAGCTGTATCAATGTTTATTCCACAATATTTACCGTATTTGGTGGCTGCTACCGCATTTGATAGCTATTTCCTTTGTATTGTTGCTGTTTTGTCCTCCTCCCACCACCGTGATCCTTAGCGTTTAAACGATAGATTGTTTTGATTTGATGTCATAATGATATAGGTCAATTGACTTCATTTAATATAAGTTCATGCGAAAATGTTGCAGTTATTAGTTAAAGGGATACCCGAGCGAAAAACACATTAATTTTGGGCTCAAAAGCATCTTTCAGATGTACTTTGTTCAGAAAATGCATTAAAATTTGATATAACTTTTTCAGAGTTGAGAACGAGCCCCTCAAAGACCTGGGCGCCGCCATTTTGTTCACATTAATTCCTGTGACATTTTTATGTCACTTCGTCCCACCGGAGTCTTGCGGCTAACTTGTAGCCACTTGTTTTCTTTGCAGAATTTTCACACGCTCGGAATTAGAGTAGATTTTCGTCGATATGGCAGAGCAATTTCGTACTAGAACAAAAATATGATGAAGACGATATTGTGAGAGAAGTTCAGAAGACTGGGAGGACAAAGAAAAGCATGTAGAAGGCTAGAATATCAACGAACAACAAAAGGCGACTACCGAGCTAGTCATTGCTATAAAGATTCGCTGTGTATTTTTGTATGGAACTTGTCAGCCTTAAACACAAGACTAAAGGTAGATTATTACAAATTGATATCGGCATAGCAATCGAAACTTGTTTAATTTGACCCAGAGAGATAATC
The DNA here is from genome assembly GCA_030867875.1 of Actinernus sp. WN-2022. Classification (NCBI taxonomy): domain Eukaryota; kingdom Metazoa; phylum Cnidaria; class Anthozoa; order Actiniaria; family Actinernidae; genus Actinernus; species Actinernus sp. WN-2022. Next base: position 2,518,890 of record JAOWCC010000577.1, on the reverse strand, counting down.
AGGGTGTAGCAAGCCATATGATTTTAATTTCGTTTACCTAACTGATGTGTTGTGAAACAGCGGGCGTGCGCCAAGTTCCACCACAATTGCACAAACATGCCGGGCTTGATCACGCCAATGCTTTCACACAATTTAATAAGGGAGTGGAATTATTTTTGCAATAAAATTGCTCCGAGTGTCTCGTTCTTGTGTCATTGCTTATAGTCTGCTGTGTAGGGCTAGTTAAGATCGGTTTTTACAGGGAGGTTTTAACTTTTCAGGTGTTTCGTTTCAGTTGCACAAAGCCATGCAGTCAGTACAGATCGAACCGGATAACTTGCAAATTATATAGCTCCAATAATACATAAGTTTCGAAAGCAATGCCACTGAATATCAATATTGTCATAATCTACCTTAGTCTTGCGTTTAAGGCTGACAAGTTCCATACAAAAACACACAGCGAATCTTTACATCATAGCACAACACCAGTTTTGCACTAGCTCGGTAGTCGCCTTTTGTTGTTCGTCTGATCATAGGCAAACCACAATAATGAAGTGAAAACTATATTAAACACGCTTTCCATTCAACCTAAAAAAACGAAAATTCCGGTAAGAAATCAAATGGAACGGTAAAATTTCCGGTTCGAAGTTTCGGAAATTGTGGACCACCTCTTTTTCCGAAAATTCCTGTTCGACCGAAATTTTCTGTTCCATTCAAAATTTCCGATTTAGATTTGCTGTGATTTGCCAGTTTTGAGAATTGAAATCGAGGCTACTAATAACCGGGTAGTTTCTGCGAATGGAACGCGTATTTTTCCGCCCGGTTTGTCTAATACGAAAAATCCTGTTCTATTCGACATTCGAAATTTTCGAAACGTCTAACCGGTCGTTTTGGTTGAATGGAAAGCGCCCCCTGTGTCCGAGCCCATGGTGCTTTGCGCGCGCAAATCATTTTCGTAGGCTACGAAAAGTTGTTGTTATGTGACTCCCGAATCTTTCGAAATCCATCCCTATTTTGGCCATCGTGTAATTATTGATAGGTATATATGCTTAACTAACTTTCTTTTATCTTAAATGTTGTATATATACTTTTTTAAATGAAACTTTAGGTCGAATATTTCTTCGAATGCGAGTAGAGGAATGCCGGAGAAAGGACCGAGACAGCGAGGCGAAGTGACTCTAATAATCCTTCAGCAGTCCACATTTTACTTTCTCTACGTCTAACCGGTTGTTTTGGTTGAATGGAAAGCGCCCCCTGTGTCCGAGCCCATGGTGCTTTGCGCGCGCAAATCATTTTTGTAGGCTACGAAAAGTTGTTGTTATGTGACTCCCGAATCTTTCGAAATCCATCCCTAGTTTGGGCCATCGTGTAATTATTGATAGGTACATGTATATATGCTTAACTAACTTTCTTTTATCTTAAAGTGCATATCACCCTTTTGCAATTTTTATAGCTTATGAACCTCCGAAAGGTTTTGAGTACTTCTGTGAAGAAAGTTTTGGTTTAAAGTGAATACTTTATGTTCTACGCTTGTTTGAAATCGTGTAAATGTGACCTTTCCTGACCCATGACCGCGTAAGTAAAAGCCTGGGTCGAAACCTGGGTAGACATCATCTCATTAATGCATTATTCTCCATGGCGCCTTTTTATCACAACAACATCGATGCATAGAAAATATACACAGTTTTCGAGTTGTTAGTAAAGAAAAAAGTCATTTTAGTCAACATATTAAGTATTTCTTCGAATGATTGCAAAGCCGAATTAATTATATGACGTCAAGATGACGTCTACCCAGGTTTCGACCCAGGCTTTTACTTACGCGGTCATGGGTCAGGAAAGGTCACATTTACACGATTTCAAACAAGCGTAGAACATAAAGTATTCACTTTAAACCAAAACTTTCTTCACAGAAGTACTCAAAACCTTTCGGAGATTCATAAGCTATCAAAATTACAAAAGGGTGATAGGCACTTTAAATGTTGTATATATGCATACTTTTTTAAATGAAACTTTAGTTCGAATATTTCTTCGAATGCGAGTAGAGGAATGCCGGAGAAAGGACCGAGACAGCGAGGTGAAGTGACTCGACAAATAATCCTTCAGCAGTCCACATTTTACTTTCTCTAGGTCTACAAGAGAACACTTGCGGTTCAAAATGACTACTACGTGAGTTTCCCGGGGATTTGCTGCACTAAGGGACCGGCGGGCTTAGTTGGAAATACAAAGCACAAAGCAATCACTTCTGGCATCAAGAACATTCGTAATTATAATTTCGCACGGCTAAGCTCCACTGAGGTGTTACGACTTATCTGTATCTGTATATGTTTTGCATTTTTATTAGCAGAGAAAGCAATGTCCTTAACATTGTTTTTCTTCCTCCAGTACGTCCAGAAAGTCTTGCTAAAAAAAGTGAAGAAAAGTGAAAATCAACCAGAGAAGTGAAAATCTCGTTTTAAGAGAAGCGAATGTGGGAAATGAAAATCTCGTTTTAAGGGTCTTTGAGAAAGTCTAGTCAAACTCCAATCTGCCGAGTTCAGCTGTTACTTCGCTGTGAGTTTGACTCGAGTGCGAGTACGACATTTCATTTTGCACTCAAAATATATCATTCGCAATGAAAGTAGAGATCTTCAAATACAGCTAAGCAATACTGGAGACATAAAAACAAGGTAACAAGCTAAGAGTATGTGTTTGCTTGTAGAGTTGTGAAAAGTCGCACTCGTAAATCGAATTAGAATCTAAAGACAGAACAACTGGCTTCCTGCCGAGTACTATTAAAATCATATTCGAAGCATCCGGGCAAAATTCGTGGGCTCGATTGGGTTTTTAATCCGGTAGAAATTATGAAATTCGTTATCCAAGGTGTATGTGTACTTCTTTTATGAAACATATAAACAATCGAGAGCATTTTAGTTCGACTAAAAGCTGGCCTTTAATTTATGCGGCCGTTGATAAACAAACTAATCATAACATTGCCGCAAAGCACCATGGGCTTTAAAACGTGTTTACATATTGTTTGTGAAGTGAAAACGAGAATAAAACGTGTTTTACGTACTTTTTGTGAATTTGTCATTTTTTACATGATGACGTCCAAAATCAGAAAAAATCTAATCTCTCTAAGGATTTTTGATCTACTAGTAATTTATGAATATTTTCCGAACCTACAAAGTAAGGCGCATAAAACCTAGCATGCATTTGCCATTACGAGAAAAAATGAAGATTTTACAACACTTTTCAAACCAATTTTCAGCATTTTTGGCGAATGAAAAGCCATAACTTTGGTATTTGTCGGTTTCCAAAATCCATGCTCGATTTTGTGGAGAACGTGATCAACAACATTTTAACGGGAAAAAGTTTGGTGTTTAGTGTAAGCGCGCAAAATGTTTAGGATTTTTAGAAACCGGAAGTGAAGAAATTAACGCATGCGCAAAAGTGCCTGTTTTGTGGACGTGAAATAGTCTCAGAACTGTTGTTGCAGTAAAGTCTACAATAATTGGTCGAACAGGATGTGCATTTTCTCCTATTTCCTCCGACAATGGCCAGGTTGGGGCTTGGCTGAATATTCCAGTCTGCAATGAGCTAGCGTGATTGTCTGCAATGAGCTTCGGACTGTGTGGCACATGCTAGGAACCCATTTGGCGGCAAACCGAAGAGCCAATAGAAATCAAGCTAAAATTAGACCGAGATTCAACAACTTTCACTTGAAGTTGATCTTGTGGCGTTCACAGCAATTTGTTTTCCGACATCAAAAATACTTTTTTAAGAATGAAAACTGACCTGTATTTTAATTAGCGGCACTGAGGTTCAATTACAACTTTACCAGGAACCTGGAAGCATTATCTGGAGACAAAAGTGTGCATGTTTGTGGACTATTTGTGTTGAAAACCTGCCGGTCGAAATCACTCGACTTCTTGAGTAGCTGAACTTTTCTTCGTGTGTTTAGAGGCCATGTTCTTGCTGGAAACAGCCATTTCAGCTTCTACATTATATCTTTGACTACTATAGATACTATTTACTAGATGTTCTTTCAATCTATCAACAGCAGGAAGAGCTCGGCTACAATGTACATCTGAGAGTCCAATACAAGTTTGCTTTCCCATTCATCGGCTTTCACTCATGCATCACTGTGTTGGCGGCGCTGTGCGCTTGCCATTACTCTTTTGCTCGGTACAAGTTATTAATTATTTCCCTTTCTCTAGGTTCAAGTACAGTTAGGAGCCTTTCGAGTACTGAATGATCCCTTCAAAATTATCGGATTGAGTTTCTTGTCAAGTATTGTTTTCTTTCACACAATAAACCAAACTTTTCATTTTCCAGTGACAAAAGGCTTGTTCCGACTTTTGAACTTTACTTCATTCATTCATGAAAACCTTTCAGGTAAACCACGAATAGAACTTACAAACATGTGTAAGTTAGCTCAGTGGTTAAGCTCCGGTCTGTTGAGCGGGAGGTCGCGGGTTCAAACCCCGGCCGGACCAATACTCAGGGTCTTAAAATAACTGAGTAGAAGGTGCTGCCTTTGTGAAACAACTGCAAATGGTTAGACCTTCACGTCTTCTCGGATAAGGATGTAAAATCGTAGGACTAGTGTCCCCAATTAGTTGCAAAGCTAAATACATTTGACACTTAAATAAAGTTACAAGTAAGTATTAAACTATCGGGTGGCCAATGGACACGCATAAACCTAACCTAAGAAAACAGCCACCTCTTATCACCCGAGTCGGCTGTTTTTACAGGCTAGCATAAACCGGAAGTCAAAATCGCATCTGCTCCTGCGAGCATAGCAACAGTGTTGCGTAGCAACGGAATATGTCAATGGGCCCTTAATCATTAAAGTGCCTATGAAGCTTATTTTTTTATTTTAGATATCAATTCTACATCAAGTGGATAGTAGAATGGTACAATATATATTGCTTTGAATGCTGTGCCGCTGAGTTAAGGAGGTTTTAATATCCAAAATGCTAATTACATGACGTCAGGGGAGGTATCTGCAATCACTTCTTAGTGGTTGTGAATGGGCGTTTCTACTGATATAGGAAAACAAATTTCTAAAATCATTTTATTTCAACCATGGGCATAACACTGATAATTTAAAAAAAATGTTTAATTGTACCAAAAAAAAATTGTATAATAATTGATGCCTCCCCTGACGTCATGTAATTAGCATTTTGGATATTAAAACCTCCTTAACTCAGCGGCACAGCATTCAAAACAAGATATATTGTACCATTCTACTATTCACTTGATGTAGAATTGATATCTAAAATAAAAAAATTAGCTTCATAGGCACTTTAATTTCGTTCTTCTCACGGTCATGGCGATGACTACATTTGCATAACTGTCGTGCTTACAGTGCTTATGTACAATAATTAAATATTTATGTCGCTAGTGTGAACGAGACTATGAGTCTGCATGTTTGTTATTGATACATGTATAATATCCATTCCTCTAATGATTATAATTTTTTTCCATGTTTCACATATGAATAGAACTTTCAAAATGGGATCAGAACTCGAGGACATGCAAGTGGGCTGCCTGTGGCAAGGGGAGTACCTACTGTCTGTGTCACTATCTGGCAATATTAATTATTTGGACAGAAATAACCCAGAAACACCATCCAGGATTATTAAGGTATGATGTTAACACAGTAAACACTTCAGATGTATGAACATTCTCAAAGGCCTAGTGCCATATACATTTGTACTCGACATTAATGCTTTATATGATATACATTCTTTGTATGATATTAATGCATTTCTCAATAACTATAAAGTTAGTGCCATATACATTTGTACTCGACATTAATGCTTTATATGAATTTATACATTCTTTTTATGATATAAATCCATTTCTCAATAACTATAAAGTTAGTGCCATATACATTTGTACTCGACATTAATGCTTTATATGATATACATGTACATTGTTTTTATGATATAAATCCATTTCTCAATAACTATAAAGTTTGTGCCATATACATTTGTACTCGACATTAATGCTTTATATGATACACATTCTTTGTATGATATTAATCCATTTCTCAATAACTATAAAGTTAGTGCCATATACATTTGTACTCGACATTAATTCTTTTTATAATATAGATACGATAGTACGCGCGCTCTGATTGGCTAAGAAGCCATGTTTTACCAGAGTATATAACATGGTTAGCCGTGTTATATAGTTTTCAACTGGCGGTTTCCTTTCATCGCGCGCGTAAATCTATATTATAAAACAGATAAAGAAGCCTTAAATCCATGTTTTATACTATCATAAAACACTCTGGTCATTTGAGAACACTCTAGAAATGTTGAAAGCACGCGCCTTCGGCTTGTGCTTTAACATTTCTCTCATGTTCTCAAATGCCCATCGTGCTTTATGATGGTATAAAACATGGCTAAGGCTTCTTTATTTGTTAAATATGATATACATTCTTTGTATGATATAAATCCATTTCTCAATAACTATAAAGTTAGTGCCATATACATTTGTACTCAACATTAATGCTTTATATGATACACATTCTTTGTATGATATTAATCCATTTCTCAATAACTATAAAGTTAGTGCCATAATTATACATTTGTACTCGACATTAATGCTTTATATGATAAATTATACATTCTTTTTATGATATAAATCCATTTCTCAATAACTATAAAGTTAGTGCCATATACATTTGTACTCGACATTAATTCTTTATATGATACACATTCTTTGTATGATATAAATCCATTTCTCAATAACTATAAAGTTAGTGCCATATACATTTGTACTCAACATTAATGCTTTATATGATACACATTCTTTGTATGATATTAATCCTATTCTCAATAACTATAAAGTTAGTGCCATATACATTTGTACTCGACATTAATGCTTTATATGATATACATTCTTTTTATGATATAAATCCATTTCTCAATAACTATAAAGTTTAAGTGCCATATACATTTGTACTCGACATTAATGCTTTATATGATATACATTCTTTTTATGATATAAATCCATTTCTCAATAACTATAAAGTTTGTGCCATATACATTTGTACTCGACATTAATGCTTTATATGATATACATTCTTTGTATGATATAAATCCATTTCTCAATAACTATAAAGTTAGTGCCATATACATTTGTACTCGACATTAATGCTTTATATGATATACATTCTTTTTATGATATAAATCCATTTCTCAATAACTATAAAGTTTGTGCCATATACATTTGTACTCGACATTAATGCTTTATATGATATACATTCTTTGTATGATATAAATCCATTTCTCAATAACTATAAAGTTAGTGCCATATACATTTGTACTCGACATTAATGCTTTATATGATATACATTCTTTGTATGATATAAATCCATTTCTCAATAACTATAAAGTTAGTGCCATATACATTTGTACTCGACATTAATTCTTTATATGATACACATTCTTTGTATGATATTAATGCATTTCTCAATAACTATAAAGTTAGTGCCATATACATTTGTACTCGACATTAATGCTTTATATGATATACATTCTTTGTATGATATAAATCCATTTCTCAATAACTATAAAGTTAGTGCCATATACATTTGTACTCGACATTAATGCTTTATATGATATACAATGTACATTCTTTTTATGATATAAATCCATTTCTCAATAACTATAAAGTTTGTGCCATATACATTTGTACTCGACATTAATGCTTTATATGATACACATTCTTTGTATGATATTAATCCATTTCTCAATAACTATAAAGTTAGTGCCATATACATTTGTACTCGACATTAATTCTTTTTATAATATAGATACGATAGTATGCGCGCTCTGATTGGCTAAGAAGCCATGTTTTACCAGAGTATATAACATGGTTAGCCGTGTTATATAGTTTTCAACTGGCAGTTTCCTTTCATCGCGCGCGTAAATCTATATTATAAAACAGATAAAGAAGCCTTAAATCCATGTTTTATACTATCATAAAACACTCTGGTCATTTGAGAACACTCTAGAAATGTTGAAAGCACGCGCCTTCGGCTTGTGCTTTAACATTTCTCTCATGTTCTCAAATGCCCATCGTGCTTTATGATGGTATAAAACATGGCTAAGGCTTCTTTATTTGTTAAATATGATATACATTCTTTGTATGATATCAATCCATTTCTCAATAACTATAAAGTTAGTGCCATATACATTTGTACTCAACATTAATGCTTTATATGATACACATTCTTTGTATGATATTAATCCATTTCTCAATAACTATAAAGTTAGTGCCATATACATTTGTACTCGACATTAATGCTTTATATGATATACATTCTTTTTATGATATAAATCCATTTCTCAATAACTATAAAGTTAGTGCCATATACATTTGTACTGGACATTAATGCTTTATATGATACACATTCTTTGTATGATATAAATCCATTTCTCAATAACTATAAAGTTAGTGCCATATACATTTGTACTCGACATTAATGCTTTATATGATACACATTCTTTGTATGATATTAATCCATTTCTCAATAACTATAAAGTTAGTGCCATATACATTTGTACTCGACATTAATGCTTTATATGATATACATTCTTTTTATGATATAAATCCATTTCTCAATAACTATAAAGTTAGTGCCATATACATTTGTACTCGACATTAATGCTTTATATGATATACATTCTTTTTATGATATAAATCCATTTCTCAATAACTATAAAGTTTGTGCCATATACATTTGTACTCGACATTAATGCTTTATATGATATACATTCTTTGTATGATATAAATCCATTTCTCAATAACTATAAAGTTAGTGCCATATACATTTGTACTCGACATTAATGCTTTATATGATATACATTCTTTGTATGATATAAATCCATTTCTCAATAACTATAAAGTTAGTGCCATATACATTTGTACTCGACATTAATGCTTTATATGATATACATTCTTTTTATGATATAAATCCATTTCTCAATAACTATAAAGTTTGTGCCATATACATTTGTACTCGACATTAATTCTTTATATGATACACATTCTTTGTATGATATAAATCCATTTCTCAATAACTATAAAGTTAGTGCCATATACATTTGTACTCGACATTAATGCTTTATATGATATACATTCTTTTTATGATATAAATCCATTTCTCAATAACTATAAAGTTAGTGCCATATACATTTGTACTCTACATTAATGCTTTATATGATATACATTCTTTGTATGATATTAATCCATTTCTCAATAACTATAAAGTTAGTGTCATATACATTTGTACTCGACATTAATGCTTTATATGATACACATTCTTTGTATGATATAAATCCATTTCTCAATAACTATAAAGTTAGTGCCATATACATTTGTACTCAACATTAATGATGCAAACTCGCAAAATGCTACCAGATTTATTAACTTTGCGAGTTGATCTTTAAGGTACAACTTGTTTTACAAGAGTTTAATATTCAGCTACTGAAGATAGCAAAAGGCAATAGGTTGTCATCATGGGCATATCCCCACATACGATTTGACTTGAATATGCCTAAAGTGTTCTGAGATGTCTACAGTTCAAACTACACCCTGAAAATAAAGTATATGTTTTACGCTATGGGCTCTTTTTACTGTGAAAATGTAAAAATACACCATCCACCCAATCGGAAAGGGATAAAACAAAATTAATTTCCATCGCAAATCTGATAACTTTCCCCACATTAGGCACAGGTGTGTGGCACAATGGGTTAGTGCGCGGCACGTTGAGCATGCGGTCACGAGTTCGATTCCTGCCGTGGACCAGCACATCTGTACCAACTCTTGTTTAATGACCCGAGTAGCTTGTATAGCTTTGAATTCCCTTTATTTGGAGCTGTGACGTGGAAGGGGGTGAAGTTGAGTGCACTATCTGCCTCCTGGGAGAACAGTCTGCTAGGGGTTACCGACACCGCGGAAATACGTTTTGTGACGTCACTTCCGTTGATCAGCAGTCGGCGCCATTAGAACCGGTTTCTTAGAACATTACGTTCCGTCTGCGTAAAACTGAACAGGCAAGTTCGATTTGAGAACTTCAATATGCAAAATGGAGCTCAAAATATTGCACCAGAAGTCTTGCATCTTATGAAGTAACAAGTCAGCCGAAATAAGTCAGGTATTCGTGGTCGTGGTAGAAAGATTTGCTGTGGAAATGAGTTGATGTTCGCCGCTGTCACATGCGAGGTGAGTTAAGAAAATGGATTTATAATTTTCGAAGTAATACTAATTGTACTATCAGCTTGACTCGGTTGCACATGATTGCGTCTAGCAGCTTCACGACTGTTTCAGTTTCGCGCTGGAAATGTAAATTTAGTTCACGCACGTAAAATAAGCTAAATTAAAGGCACTATCTTTCCGGGTATCTTTCGAACTACGCCAGTAACCTTTTCCAAAATGTATAATTACTGTAGACATTTACTACGATCATGCATATACATGTATTAAATAACGAGATCGATCAGAAGTGCGTATTCACTTTTCGTACTGAATGGTGGTTTCTTGGTGGGTTATTTTCCCTGGGGGGGGGGGGGGGTTTCTTCAAGGTAAAAAGGGTAGGGGTGACCGTCGGAAAACCTCGAAAACTACCCTAAAAATACCAAACCGTGAAAAATTTTCCACTCTGAAATGTACCTCATGGTCTAAAAATCACCCTGAAAAATGGATTTCGGTTGGACAACCCCTAAAAAATACTAAATCGCAGATTTCAAACCCTAAAAAATACGACTAACACCCCTACCAGCCGAACATAGGAAGAACCCAACCCCCCCCCCAGGTTATTTTCCTATGATTTGAGCTGTCATAGACTGGTCATGTCAGCCGTTATCAATGCTATTTTGTTAAAGAACTAGTTGTAGTCATAGATTAGTGAAGTGCATTCACTATTAAAACTCATGAAATAGATATTGGACTAATAGACATTATTATTACACCCTAAATCTATAATAATTTGTGTCCATTTTTCCCCGACTATGACAATGTTCCATACCCCTTACAGCTTGTCATGGTGTTTGTGCTCTACCTTTGCTGTGATCCATTTTACAACTACATTAGCGGAACAGTGTTTCTATCAATATTTTCATGTTCAGTATGCATGTACATGTACAAGTTCAGTTCTTACTCACCTCGCCTTATAAAATTGTAAGAACAAGTCTCTGTTTCCATGAAACTGGGACAAAACATTTTTGTCCAGTCACATATTTTGTATAAACTGTCACTAATTGTGTACTGTCCAGTAATGTTAAAATTGAACTTTGCTAGAGAAGAACCAATCGTCCCAATTGTAGACACCCATTGAGTTCTTCATGGGATCTTCTTGTTGACTGAACAGTTGCCTTAATTAAATTTATCTTATTTTGGACATAATCAATGAACTTGGATGACTGAAAGTACTAAATCTTTCTCTGTTGTAGGCTTTTGTAGCTTAGAACTGTCACCACCATCCTCATCATCACCATCATCCTCGCTCATTGTGTATCAGACCAGATAAGAGCCTGGCCAAGATTTCATGACAAGGATAGCTTCTGGATTTCATAAAGGTGGTTTGGAAGGCAGATAATGCAACCAAGGCTGTTGCCCTGGCCATCGCACATACTTGGAGGATAAAATGTGTGCCCACATGTTAGTTGGTATATTTCTTGTTGGCCAAGTCACAATCAAGCAGTGGGTTTGGTTCATAAGAACCCAAGGGGAAGAGACTTAGTTACAAATTCCTTCTTAGAACTTGCCAAAGGTGCTTTGCCATATGGTCTCCCAGCTCTGTTCATGGCTCGTGGTAGTATGTGAGATTTGCCAAGGTTTACAGCGACTTGCTCAAACATACAAAGGATTCCTTCAGAGGCCAAACCTACAATATTATTATCATAACTATTAATTTAATACTCCAACATGTTTCTGATTCCTTTCTGAAGTCTTAAACTAACAATAAAATTAATTTGAATTATTTATGTACTTTGCTGGGTTGTCGGTTTCTGCTAGCTGTCAGGTTAAAAGTAGCTAACTGTTTTGCCCAAATTTTCATTCATGTATGGCATTTGAATCTATTCTTGTAACCACCTGTAAAACACTGACTTTCTAATGTATCCTGGCTTATACATTTACTTTTTATTTTTTTGCTTTAATTTCCTTTCTCTACACTTTTTTGTTTTAATACTCTGGTGCTCATGGTACAGTGTTGGTGAATGGTGGATGAAAAAGTCTTTCTAGCCTGCAAAACAGGCCCTCAGTGTTATTTCAATGCAAAAGAAGTGATAAAATAATTTGGCCGCGCAAAAATGGAAAAAGGAGACTGGCACGAGAGAGGAGAACGACTCGCTCTGCTCACATCACAACGAACTTGCTTTGCTCGCAAGTCCTACTTTCTGGGGTCTCTTCTAAAAGTGCCTGATCTACAGGCTAAAGTCTTTTCAGGTGGTTTACTAGATTTTGTCTCTTAGGGCACTTTGCCATAGCTTGACTTAAAGAATCCAGCTGGCTCTGTTTCAAAGAGGGCTCTGTGAAAATTTGAATTTATTTAGTAGTATTAGTCATTTTTCCAAAGAGATCCTTGAAAACATTGGACGAGCTTCCTAGGGCATTGCTCGAGTTGAAATTTAGGCATTTATTGTGGCACGCAGTGTAAACTTAAAATTACTATTTTGTGTAGGTTTTGGGATGCAAACTATTAAAAATAAGTTGTCCCCATGCACCAATAATACTGTATACTTATTTGTCTCTGATGGCATAATGGTATTCATTGTTTCTGTTGTTTAATATTTCCCAAGTGGGTGCCTCATTGGCCCAGAAACTGTCCTTCTATAATTTTCCAATAAGCTGGATTTTCTACCTGAAATTATTTTGTTAGCCAAAATTGGATTATTTCCATCCATGTGAAGGAGTGTAGTCTGACAATTAATATGTTTAACAAATGCACCCAGTTACTTAGGGACTGTTCAATAATTATAGTTAAGGGGGTCTGGAGTTTATTTTCTAAATAAACACAATAACAAAATCCCCCCCCCCCCCCAAAAAAAAAAACATGAATTCTTAAAAACATACCGCCCCTCCTCCCAAATATGTCCTGTACAAAATGTACCCCATCCATTTTGTTCCATCACAAAAAATGTACCCCCCACTTTCAACAAATTGTAACCTCCCTACTTTGAACTCCAGCCCCCCTTAGCTATAATTAATGAACAGTCCCGTAGAAATAGTAAAATTATTTAATCGCTAGTATAGAATTGTCAACATTAATTGTAATGCAAAAGCTTTTTTTAATTAACTTAAGCTTATATTAGTTGACCAAATTGCAGTTTTTCGGATGTTTACCTTCTGTCTTTTCGCACCACCTTCATTTACTGGTAAAGCCTCTTGGGTGCTTCTTTCTGGCATTTGTTGAAACAGTGAGTTCCAGGGTTGTAGCTGGGGGGAATGTGCTTCGGCTTTGTCCAATCTTGGTGTGTTTTTATTGGTACCTTTTAGGGGTCAAAATTAGCTTGAGCCACGCCCATTTTAGTACCTCTGGTCGAAACGAACATTTCCGACGAGCATCCCCGGCCCTTATATATGGGAGTCCCTCCCCCGGGATGAAGACACCGGGAATGGCCCAAGTCGACGGAGACTTGGAGCCATTTTAGCCTCTGGCTTTGGCCTTTCTTCTTTCTTCTTGTTAATAAATTGAATTGAGACGAGCATCGTTTTTCTGGGGTGGCGCAGTGGTTAAGCGCTTCTCTCACCTCTGTGGCCCAGGTTCGATTCCCGGACGCGGCGCCATATGTGAGTTGAGTTTGTTGGTATCTCACCCTTGCTCCGAGGGTTTTTCTCCGGGTTCTCCGGTTTTCCTCCCTCAAAAACCAACCTAAATTCCAATTCGATCCTGGAGTTCGTCGGAATACTTAAATATAAGTCTGGATTGGGAGACCCGGTAACGGCTTCCTGTATCTTCGACGTAAAATCAACCATTTATTTATTATTTATTTATATTTCATTTTCCGGACGAAGTCTGTCAAAATGGCGCTGACAGAGGAATAGTGTTGAAGCTAATCTTCCATACCTACAGGTATCTGTAGTGCTTAAACTTCCATGGCAAGTCGAAGAATAATGCGATGTCTGAGCGAGCACACGGCATGTTACGAAATGAAAAAAATCGTGACCGTATAAACTCGCTTTCACGACGAGTGTGCCTTTTGCTTCGTCGGGTTTATATCGTGTGCAAGCTCCATTTTTCTTGTGCACAATTTATTTTACGGAACAGTTATTGAACTAAGTCGTAATGAAGTATGGAGGCTAAGTATTGTGTTTCTTGGCTAAGTCTTGGGGTTTTCCAAGGCATGTACAAAATACGAAAATTATATTTTGAATCTGCCGGCGTTTCTAATTTATTGCGAATGACCGCTGACTAGCAAAATAAGTGATCGCATCGGCAAAAACGTATTTCCGCGGTGTCGGGGTTACCGACGTTAAATAAAGAGGTTTTTTTTACACATAACCAGACGATATTCTTTGAAATTAAGCCATAATTAGTGTGATAAAAACAAATTGAAACTTCAAAAATTCAAATGAAAATCTTTATTTCAATGCTTTTCTATTGAATTTATATCAACCAATTAAATTACGAGAAAGAAGAATAGAAAATAAACACCTTTTTATGTTCCTTGCCGTTCAGTGCTATCGTTCGTAGCCGGAGCATTTATTTTATTTACTTATAAGCCCAATTCCTACCCGATTTATACACAATTAAAAGTACATCATGCATAAACAATTTGCTGTCGCCGGGAGGTCAACAGAACAAGCTCTAGTTTACCTCCTTCATTTAGCCCTTGAACCTCTTGATAGAGGTCACTGCTCGTTAAGGTTCTTTTTTGCCGACTTCCGAAAAGGGTTTGACCTTATTGACCATGGTATTTTACTAGACAAGCTTTCTAAGTTTAAGTTTTATAATTATTTATTAAGATGGATAGACTCGTTTTTGCAGGGTAGATCTCAATTTGTACGTATTACCTTGACATGCTCAGCATCACATGTTCTTAATGGTGGAATACCCCAGGGAACAAAACTAGGCCCTATCTTGTTCGCAGTTATGGTTACTGATCTCCTGCCCTCATGGGGCCCACATGCTAAGTTCGTAGATGACTTAACAGCTTTGGAAATTATTCCTAGAAACTCACAATCCTTATTAAATTTTATTGTAGACGATATTCAATCTTTCGCGGTCAATAATAATAATATGCAGTTAAATCTCGTAAATGTAAGGCTACATGTATGTCGATTGACTTTTTACACTACAATAGTTGCGTGATGCTTCTCGGGGTATTTATCTCAGAGGAACTCACGTGGGTTGCCCACTGCGATTATGTAGTCAAAAAAGCCAATAGGAGGCTTTATGCCCTGAGGCAACTCAAAAAGTGTGGTTTCCCTTCTGCGGACATCGTTATTATTTACTGTACACTGATTAGATCTGTCATAGAATATGCGTGTGTCGTGTATGCCAGCCTTCCATTATACCTATCTAATGCCCTGGAAAATATCCAGAAAAGGGCATTGTCCATTTTTCCGCGTATTGTTTACGGCGAAGCATTGGAAAAGGCGGGTATCCTCACTCTAGCCGATCGTCGATTAGCGGTGTGTAAGAAATTTATAAGTAGCATTAAGCCGGGTAATCCCATCTACCCCCTAATACATAGCAGAGTAATAAACTCATCGGCGCATTACTTGCTAAGATCGGGCAAAAGCAGTTACCCAATGGCCACTAAGACTGACCGTTTTAGCAACTTTGTAACTGCGAAATTCCAAGGTATCTAAATTTAACTTGTATCATATAGTCGTGAATAAACTAATTATTATTATTATGATGCATGTACATAAGTAAATCTTATGCAGTTGATAAATTACCAAAATATTGATTGTTGATTTTGTTTGTTTAGGGGCATCATAAGAACATCACATCAGTTGCTGTTAGTTGCAGTAAAAAGAAGATTTACACAGCTAGCTATGACGCACGCCTTGGTATCCTTTGATGTACTCTAATGTCATTTATCAGTGAGTGTAACAGTCATGCAAGGTTCTTGGTAAAAACGTTATTAGGATCGAGGCAGGCCTAGAATGGACCTTGAGCCCTATTGTTTATACCCCTATTGTAATCCTATTGTTGCAAGATTTTTTTCTGGCATCGGACCTTGCACGATTTAAAAAAAGACATATTCAGTATTCAGCTAATGATCTAAGTTTCACCCTTGCTCGATTTTTTTCTAGGTGATTTTGGCTCGTCCAATTTTTTTTTCTGTGAAAATTCGGCTCGCTCGTTTTTTTTTTTTTGGGGGGGGGGGGGGATTTGCGGTACCCCCACCCCCTCCAAAAAAAAATCAATTTTCAAATGGTCCGTCCCTAAGTTTAAGTTTCCGTTATCAATTTGATCTCGGTAAAGTAAATAATATATCCGCATTATAATATAACTTTGCCACACAATGCGTGTCACTAAAGGTGAAAGCGTCGGTAATTCCACTGTGGCATTTAAAGTTCGTAATTTTAAACACATCACACAGCCATCAGAAATATATACTAACTGAATTATGTATCATTCCCGGAGTTGCATGTGGCCTGTCTGGAGACTATACGGTGTGTGTGGTTTGAAAGCCCTTCCGCCCGGCTCTGGCAACCTCTTCTCTTTATGAATATGCAACCATAAATCAGTGAAAATATTACCAAAGGGACCACATTAACCTATGAATTTTGTAGAGAGTTACGTCCGCCATTACTGAAGTGTGTTCCAATACTTCGCGATTTTCGACCAGCGGTTTGCTGTCGTGACATCATTTTCTCGACGCGTCGCTCTTGTAAATGCATATATCCATTCAAAACTTCGTTCCTTTTCATTTTGGAAAAAAAAGTATAAACATGTACTTTACTTATAGGTTCGTGCGAGAGTTTGTGTGAAACGTAGCCCCACATGTTGTTGTGTTGAGAAACTGGCGTCACGTCCGCTGAAAATTAGCTCTGTCACGGTTCGAACGGTTCGAGTAATGGCGGACATAAAAACTCAAGATTCGGACCCCCAAAAATAAGACTTCCCGTCGTCATATCAAAAACAGTGTGGATAGGAAAACTATAGCAACTTTACTTTACAAATACGAAATAAATATCACTATCTCACAATTTGATCGTAGTGGCACTTTAAAGTGTCTTTGAAATGATTGCTTGTTTGATTGACTTATTCCATGTCAATAATGGAAAAAATGATTAGACTTCAATGAAAGAACATTAACAGTCTTTACACTACAATAAAGCTGCAGAGATATGATACTGTTCCAGCAGCCGATGTCGTCATCATTGAGAGCTGTGTCGGTATAAATCTGTACGCAAGAGAATTAGGAGAAATATTTGCGAATGGAAGACCACTTAATTACGCTTAAAGGCTTGAGTTGCATGTCCAGCAAGATATCATTAATGCATGCAACGGCTTGAGATAGTCGCTCGTTTCCTTGACAGTCAGAGAAGTATGTCAACGTTTTAGCGAGTTCCATTGCACCTTGCATAGAATTGACTTCTGAAACTCTCAGTGGCCGTTCAAAGTCCTCGATCGTCTCTTCATACAATACATAATCTTATTTGGATGACACAGTTCCTATTTTGATAAGGTAGCCTGCTAGCGGCTGTTATAAGATGTTTTTTCGGATCGGACTACCTGTGGCGCACAGTTTGGGTTCCCATTATTCACTTAGTGGTGATGTCGTAACGATGACGTCATCGGTCACGTGATTTTAAGTACATGGCCGTATCTCCCTAATTTCTAATGCCAGGCGGATCAAACTTTGACAGACATGGTATTCGGTCGCCATTATTCACTTAGTGGTGATGTCGTAGTGATGATGTCAGCGATCAAGTGATTTTAAGTACACGCCCTATCTCCCTCAACCCGGAGAAAAACCCTCGAAGCAGAGGAGAGACTAACAAACTCAACTCAAATAATTATGATGTCGAGAGGGGTCACAGAGGTGGGAGGTGAACGCTTTAACCACTTGGCCACCCTGGCTTCCCTAAGATTCAATTCTCAGGTATATTTTGCATTATAATAGAATTATGAGAGCATCCAAAGAACACACAATTTGATTGGCTGGTCAGCGTGCTTGATTTTCTTATAATGCACGTTTGGTCATCTTATAATGCACGTTTGGTCATCTTATAATGCACGTTTGGTCATCTTATAATGCACGTGTGGTCATCTTATAATGCACGTTTGATCATTTGTTGCTGCGTAGATCGAATTTTATAACATAAAACAAATAAATAAAAGATGGTTCTCCTACATTTATGTCCTACAATAAAATAATGAACTTTCGAGGTTTTGGAAAGCAGTTTTTCAAGACCTCGAGTGTGCATTATTTTGTATTAGTATATACCACACCAGTAAATATCACTTTTTTCGCGCTCTGATTGGCTACTGAAACAGTGAATATGATTTCATATTCACCTCCGAGCAGAGCAGCGATCCCCTCGCGCGAGTTTTTGTCCATTTGACAGAAAAGAAAATAACTATTTGGTACTGGCTATTCACCTGCGGTGTGGTATATGCTAAAACAATTATTTACCTCAGTGTCAGTGAGTAGTCGCCGAAGCGGCTCGGTAAATATTCACCTCCTTCCATCTTTTATTTGTTAACTATTTAAACACTATTTAAACACAATTACAATAAATTTTCAAGATTTAAATTTTTTTTTTTAAAAATGGACAATTTTTGCAAAAAAATCTTAGATTTTTCAAAATATCTAAAACTCACTGAACATTTTGTGCTTGGAAAACATTGTTACATATATTACTTGATTATGTAGAACAACAAGGACCTTTTGGCTTGGACTCTTCCCATGTGGCATCATTTCGTTGTGATTTCTTAACTTTACCATAGCAAGCTGGAGTGAGAGTGGACAAGCTTCTTACTTCAAAGGCAAAGGACATACCAATCAAGTGGTTCACATGACAGTTGTAGACGATATGCTGGTCAGTTGTAGCTGGGACAACACGATGAGATTCACATCTCTTGAAACGGAGGAGTTTGGGTAAGCTCTACTATTACGTACATGTATGTACGAAAACATTGTTGCCCTGGGGAGGGAGAGGGGTGGGGAAATTTTAAACAAGGACTCACACTATAAAAGGGCCTTGACCAGGTTGAAACACCTTCCCTTGTCAATCAGCCTTTTTACCACAATTGCCGGTAATCTCGCGATCTGATTGGTCGATGTGCGGTGGTAAATGAGAGTCCAGACAACGGTGCTGACGCGAGAAAGTTATAGACAACGCTGGCTCTTTCAAAGCTGTCACGCTTTGTAACGAAACTTCCTTGTACGTTTTCTAATATTGTTGTAAAAAACAAATGGAAATTTGCTAATTGTCAAATGGACATTTCTGTTCAAAGCACAGCAACACTTGATGATGTGATGCTCCACTTGAGTGACCTGTGACATTTGGTATGCAACAAAATTCAAATCGAACCCTGGAATGTGTGTGTAAAAATACACTAGAGAGTTTGTAAACGGTAACACTATCGACAGGCATTACCGAGGTATTGCTTGAATGTGTATGTGTAAAAATGCACTAGAGAGTTTGTAAACGGTAACACTATTGACAGGCATTACCGAGGTATTGCTTGAATGTGTATGTGTAAAAATACACTAGAGAGTTTGTAAACGGTAACACTATTGACAGGCATTACCGAGGTATTGCTTGAAAGTGTATGTGTAAAAATACACTAGAGAGTCTGTAAACGGTAACACTATTGACAGGCATTACCGAGGTATTGCTTGAATGTGTATGTGTAAAAATACACTAGAGAGTTTGTAAACGGTAACACTATTAGCCGGTAACAAAACGAACGGGGGACTGGAACCAAGTCAGTAAAACTAATTCAAATAATAACTAGTCAAAGTGTGCATTATTTTCCAAAAGAACAGATCAAACTTAGCAAGTCTGGAAAGTTTGGTGAACTTTGGCTCAATATTGACGATGCTAGAAGGCATCGTCTTCTGTAATCCACTTTAATCTTTGCCATCCTCTATCGAATACGTTTTAAAAGCAGATCAGGACATTCACATGGTATCTGTGTTTGATCTTAGGATGTTATTTTTGTAGTTTTGTTTTATTGAAACTTGAAGGTTCTATTGACAGTGCGCCATGAACTGTTTGGTGTTGACATTACTCGTTCTGTTTACAGAGATGATGTTATCGGCTTTGATTCTCAGCCTCAAGGTTTTGGTGTTGGCAAAGATGGACTTGTTATAGCTGCCCTGGAGAAAGAGGTACTGTCCTTATCACACACACATGCCTGAAGTATTATTATTCATTAAACCATGAAATACCGGCTTTTACCCACGATATAAAAAAAATTACACCGCTGTGACATCACACTTCATGTTGTGCGTAAAAACCGGGTAATTTATAGCTTGGTAAAAATAACAGAATATTACAAATGTACATGGCACCTTGGAAAATGGTTTTATCTTCTCGTGATGAATTTGTTGTAATACATTTGATTGCTGTGCTTGTGTATTACGACATTCACCACTCGAACATATCTCAGACATGTAATATCCTTTATATAGTGTTTTATGGAAATAAGAGTATTTCTCGCATGTTGTTATTCCAGGTTGTTGTCATCCGTAACAAAAAGGTGGTGTTCACGCTCAAGGCTCATTACGATCCAACAAGTGCTGCTGTTCACATTGGACAGACAGAAGTGGCAGTCGGTGGAAAGGTATTTCAGTTAAGACATTGTAACGGTAACAAGATATTCTTAATTGGCCACGAGTAGGGGACTGGGATAGTGTGAAAATTTAA
The DNA here is from genome assembly GCA_030867875.1 of Actinernus sp. WN-2022. Classification (NCBI taxonomy): domain Eukaryota; kingdom Metazoa; phylum Cnidaria; class Anthozoa; order Actiniaria; family Actinernidae; genus Actinernus; species Actinernus sp. WN-2022. Next base: position 2,498,070 of record JAOWCC010000577.1, on the reverse strand, counting down.
TCTGATTAAAAAACGAACCACACCACAATAAATATTACATCAAAATAGCCCACTTCAGCGATATGCTTTACTTGTCACGAACAAAGGTTTCAATACGAGGCCCGGTGCTAAATTATTTTTTTTCGTTTCACAGAGAAAATAATAAATTTAATTTAGCACGGAGCCTCGTATTGAATCCTTTGTGCGTGACAAGTAAAGCATATCGCGGAAGTGGGCTATTAGAAGGAATCATCGAGTTCCAAGGTTGGTTTGATTTGAACATATGACGCAATTTCAAAAATCGCAAAAATAGGATACACGTAGAATGTATGGTTACAGGGGACGCTTGTCGTTATGGTTAGAATGTATGGTTACAGGGGACGCTTGTCGTTATGGTTAGAATGTATGGTTACAGGGGACGCTTGTCGTTATGGTTAGAATGTATGGTTACAGGGGACGCTTGTCGTTATGGTTAGAATGTATGGTTACAGGGGACGCTTGTCGTTATGGTTAGAATGTATGGTTACAGGGGACGCTTGTCGTTATGGTTAGAATGTATGGTTACAGGGGACGCTTGTCGTTATGGTTAGAATGGATGGTTACAGGGGACGCTTGTCGTTATGGTTAGAATGGATGGTTACAGGGGACGCTTGTCGTTATGGTTAGAATGTATGGTTACAGGGGACGCTTGTCGTTATGGTTAGAATGTATGGTTACAGGGGACGCTTGTCGTTATGGTTAGAATGGATGGTTACAGGGGACGCTTGTCGTTATGGTTAGAATGTATGGTTACAGGGGACGCTTGTCGTTATGGTTAGAATGTATGGTTACAGGGGACGCTTGTCGTTATGGTTAGAATGGATGGTTACAGGGGACGCTTGTCGTTATGGTTAGAATGGATGGTTACAGGGGACGCTTGTCGTTATGGTTAGAATGTATGGTTACAGGGGACGCTTGTCGTTATGGTTACATACATTTCTCTGTTATATTAGCGACTTAGGAAAGCTTGCCATTCAATTCATATTCATTTCAACCCTAAATCTTGTTAAAGTTATTCATTTTGATGTGAGCTTTCTCGATTTGGGGATAATATTTCACACACTGTCCCAGTTCCCTACTCGTTTCCAAAGTGGTTAAAGTGCATATAAGCCCTAGCCAGTTATCTTTGATATCGATTGTACATGAAGTGGATAGTCCAAAGGTAGAATATTTCTTGATTTGGGTGTTGCGTCTACGAGATATAAAGGTTTGTATTTCCAATATGCTAATGATATGATGTCATCACCGACATCACTTATTATACAAAAGCATGCTGGTAGAGACAAATTACCTATTTTTAAATTCTAAGTTATATTTGAAGCTTATCAAAGTGATTTTACCAAAAAAATATTTCTAAATTAGAAAATAGCTTAATTTACAAGCAAATGTCGGTGATGACATCACATCATTAGCATATTGGAAATATAAACCTTTATATCTCATAGACGCAACACCCAAATCAATAAATATTCTACCGTTGGACTATCCACTTCATGTACAATCGATATCAAAGATAACTGGCTAGGGCTTATATGCACTTTAATACGCCTTTTGCAGGAAACAGTCACATGCTGATACAATACAGTCACGTGCTTATATAATACAGCCACGTGCTGATGTGCCGGGATTCGAACCCACGACATCCCGCATGTATGACAGGGATCCTACAGCTGAGCTAACTGGCGCCATCGATATTAGAGAGAGAAACATTACGTTTACCGACAAACTGGAAATGTGAGATTTTGCTAGTTACCTCCAAGTACTAAATCAATCAATAACAAATAGATTGTAGCCGTGCTTTCATCGCTGTACCTTTTCATGGCCGTACGAAAATTGAAGCATGGCAGTCACGAGTTTCTTAGCTCCGCTTTCAATAGCGTTTTTGGCGGTTATATTAGCCCAAAAAGTTAATAATTTGCCCACAATTTCGAGGAAATTAATGGCTTTGGTCTAAACATTACCTTTGCAAGCAAGTCATCGATAGTAGCCGGGTATGAAGCAATTTACTGTGTTCATCCAAACAGACACAAAGGAGGCGCCATATTGGACTACAGAAACACAAGACAACATCGAAAATCTGCATTACTTCTACTTGTAACACTACTTATTGGAGGTGATATCCACCCTAATCCAGGCCCCAATTGGAAATATCCATGCGGGATATGTGCTAAACCAGTTAAAGTGAACCAGAAAGGAATACAATGTGATACTTGCGATATATGGTATCATTCTTCGTGTTGCTCAATCAGCGAAGAAAACTATAACCTACTGGCGAACTCACCTTGCGTTTGGATTTGCCTTCAGTGTGGATTACCGAATTTCTCTAACTCTCTTCTCAATACATCAATGGAGTCGGATTTGTGTAATTCTTTCGCATCACTGTCCTCACTCAACGAAATACCACCGATAAACACAACAAAGACAGATCCTACCTCAACTAATTTACATAACAACTATACCGTCCATTCCAAGGCCCATTCCAAGAAACCACATACTAAGAAGAACAGGATTAATGGCAAACTTAAAATAATGACAATCAACTGTAGAAGTCTAAGAAGCAATCGTAAACAAAATGATCTACTTGAATTACTTGAATTTCACAAGCCTGATATTATATGTGGAACCGAAAGCCATCTGGACGATTCAATAAATTCCTCTGAAGTATTTCCTCCAAATTATGAAGCCTACCGAAAGGACAGAGATCCCAATGGCGGAGGAGTATTTATTGCAGTTAAAAATAACCTAGTTGCATCTACCGAATATAACCTTGACACTAATTGCGAAATCATCTGGGCCAAGCTCAAGATTCAAGGAAGTAAACAACTTTTTATTGGTGCCTATTACAGACCTCCAAGCCGTGTTACTGATCCACTACACGAACTCGAGATATCTTTGAGGAAAATTCCTTCTTCTCATAGTTTACCAAACATCATCCTTGCAGGAGATTTTAATCTTCCAGACATAAATTGGATTGATTCAAGCATACTATCTACTCCCCAATATGGACAAGAAGTAAACCAAGAATTGCTTAAAATAGCTCAGGAACACTCCCTTGAACAACGCAATAAAACACCTACCCGAGGGAGAAATATCCTTGACCTTTTTTTCACTACTAACCCTCAATTAGTCGACAGCATGGATATCACTGATGGAATGAGCGACCATGATATAATAATCACGAAAATCAACATGAAGGTCAAACTAAACAAAAAAAAGCCAAGGAAGATATACCTGTTCAAAAAAGGGAACATTGAAGGAATAAAAGAAGATTTAAGATCTCTCTATTATAATCTCCAGGCCAGCTATGCTAATTGTTCTACTGAAAATCTCTGGTCCTCGTTCTGTGATGAATTAAATAACTCAATCAATAAACACATACCTACTAAAACAGTCAGTGGAAGACCAGATGTCCCATGGATGACAAAGCGCATAAAGAGCATGCTTCGACATAAACAACGCCTGTTCAATCGAGCAAGGAAAACCAAGAAAGAAGAGGACAATTCTGCATTTCGCAAATTAAGAAAACTAATTAAAACTGAACTAAATAAATCCCACAAGGAATACATCAGTGATCTCCTGGATCTTGGCCCAATTACAGAACATAACAACCCTAAGCCCTCAATTACCAAATGCTTTTGGTCCTATATCAAAGGGGAAAAAAAGGATAATGTTGGAATCCCAACATTAAAAGTAGACGACCTAGAGTATGATGATAGCAAGTCAAAAGCCAACATCCTAAATGAACAATTCCAATCTGTGTTCACCAACGAAACTCTAAATAATATCCCTCACAAGGATCCAATTTTTTTGAAATCATTAGTTGAAAACATATCGTTTGATACAAAAGGTATTGAAAAACTTCTTGGTAATCTCCAATCCAAAAAGGCATGTGGCCCTGATCTCCTACCTACCAGGATTCTCAAAGAGGCATCAGCTGAAATAGCACCAATCTTGCAGCTAATCTTCCAGAAATCTCTTAAAGATGGTGATCTACCAAAGGACTGGCTTACTGCCAACATTGTTGCTGTTCACAAGAAAGACAAAAGAAACTGTCCATCTAATTACAGACCCATCTCACTCACTTCAATTCCCTGCAAAATTATGGAACACATCATTTACCATACTATTATGAATCATCTTGAAGATCACAACATCCTATCACCAAACCAGCATGGCTTCAGAAAAGAAAGATCTTGTGAGACGCAATTAATTAATACTATTGAACTACTATCAAGATCACTTGACAAAGGCAAACAAATTGATACCCTAATTTTAGATTTCTCCAAAGCCTTTGACACTGTTCCCCATCAGCGTCTTCTCTACAAATTGAATCATTACGGCATTCGTGGACCAGTACTGTCCTGGCTAAACAAGTGGCTAACAGAAAGAGCACAGAAAGTTGTAGTTGATGGAGAATCATCAGATGAAGTCACTGTGACCTCAGGAGTACCACAAGGAACAGTGTTGGGACCTTTGATGTTCCTCTTATACATCAATGACATTGAGGATGGAATAAGTTCTAACATCCGACTCTATGCTGATGATTGCCTATTATTTAGAAATATTGATGAGGAAGAAGATGCTCTAAAACTTCAGGAAGATCTCAAAACCCTAATTAAATGGTCTGAATCCTGGCAAATGAATTTCAATACCAAAAAGTGTTATAACCTTAGCATCCACCGTAAAACACAACCCATACTGTATAACTACACAATTGGAGAGAAGAAATTACAACCAGTGGCTGACCACCCTTATCTAGGTGTGCATCTTCAATCCAACCTGAAATGGAATCATCATATCAATGAAAAAGTGGCCAAAGCTTACAAAACACTTGGCTTTCTTAAAAGAAATTTAAGTTACTGCCCAGAAACCGTTAAAGAGCAAGCATATACTGCCTTGGTCAAACCTCATCTGGAATATGCTAGTTCTGCATGGGACCCCTATTTGAAAAAGGATGTCAACAATATTGAGATGGTGCAACGACAAGCTGCTCGCTTTGTTAAACACAATTACATAAGGGAGCCCGGAACAGTTACTCAAATTCTGAACGACCTTCATTGGCCTACCCTAGAATTAAGACGAAAAGAGGCACGGTTATCCATCATGTATCAGGCAGCCCATGGTACAATAGCAGTTACTTTACCAGATCACATTACACCTATGAACCCCCGGACAAGACAATACCACCCATTACGGATGACTCAACCAAGTACCTCGTCTGACACATACAAATACAGCTTTTGGCCCAGAACTATTAAAGATTGGAATTCACTACCTACACAGATTATAAAAAAAACCAATCTAAAAGCCTATAAAATAGCTATGAAAGATAACTTTTTAATGGAACAGAAGTAATTACATTTTATAATAATAATATTTTATTACTTTTTATTATTACTTTTTATTATTTTTATTTTCTAAATCCATTTTACATGTCTATAATTTATATATATATATTTATTTATTTTATCTCTGCGTGGTACTCACAAGGTGTTGCAGAGTATTATCATAGAAATAGAAATAGAAATAGAACACGAGCCAAAGTTCCATTACGTTGGGGGAGGGGACAATACCTTTTTCCACCATCACTCTCTCTCACCCCTCCCCAGGGATTCGTTTTATACTCGGTCCTATTCCTCGCTCGGTCGAAATTAGTGATCAAAACATGGCTAGTGACCAGGAAATAAAACTTGCTCGCAGTCTAATAACAAATATGGGAAATAAATAACAACTCACCTTCGCGTAGAAGTTGCAGACAGCGAACGCGAGGAAATCGTCACGTGATTGTTTCTGCCGTTCACGGAAAGATAGAAACGTGCATGATCTTACCCAAAAAAATGTTTTTCATTTTCATAATCCATGTGTTAAGTCTGCGTGCGCCATGGTCCTTTGGTACAATTTCTGGTCAGTTTGAAAGAGACTGGGATATTTTGAGTAAGATTCCAAGGTCTCCAAGGTTGTCGCCAGGATTTGGGAGTAAGGTCAAAATCACAAATGGGACAAAAGTGTGGAAAATGAAAAACATTTTTTTGGGTAAGATCAGGCAGAAAACAAATGGGAAATATTGTTGGAGACTCCACGGGTGAGCGTGTTTATCTTGAAACACCGTGACATCCAGTGGCTAAATATAATGGCGGGATGTGAGAGTGAAGGGAGTGAGGGAGGAAGGCAGCCTGATGGGAGGAGGGGGTAGCCTGATGGGAGGAGGGGGGGGGGGGGGGGGGGGGGGGGGCAGCCTGATAGGAGGGGGGGCACATCGGGCAGAATGGCGCGACATACATCCGGGACATTCTATAGTCATCAGCGCCAAATTCAAAAGCTACTCAATGAATCGTGATGAAATTTACAAAGAAATGGTCTCAAACGCGTCAGGGATGTTACGGTTTCACTCATTTGTGGAAAAACTAAATACAGTATGCATTAGGCCCACACGGATTTTAGTAGAAGAGATATCATTCGATCATTTCTGCTCAATATCAGAGTTTTCCGCGTATTAATAAGCTTATACATTTTGACCTGAAAAACATTTTTTTTCGTAGTATTTAGAGGGGAAAATGGCTAATGTGGGTAATTTTCTCTTTGACTAATTGTCGTATTTCTTAGGCCCACACGGGAAAAGATAGACAGACATCTTACTAACCCGTGTACGTTTTTCCGCTCTAGTTGTTGTCTTGACGGTTTTCAAACCAAAGCGTTTATTTGCTCTCGAAATCACTGACTACCAAAGAAAGCGAAAATGAAAACTAACAGACAACGAATATAAACAACGTAGAAAACATTTTAAGAGCATCAAAAACAAATGTTAGTGTTTTTTTAATAGCAAAATCTTCTCGCTCTATCACTGCATTCCCGCGATAGCCGGAGTAATTTGTTTGTTTGGCTGAATCAGAAGTCAGTGGAAGTAAAGCCGTCACTCTTTCGAACAGTCGCCTCCTGATCGATCCCTGATCGATATAACAGGACTTCGATAATTACTAACAAGCCGTTAGTTGCATATCGGGATAAAAGACAGACGAGCGTAGGGATTTTCATAGTCCCATAACAGAAAGTGAATGACAGTGATTGACGTGTATTTAATGTAATGTGGGAGTAGGGTATTCCCACACCGATCACTGAGTAGCTAATTACAATCGTCTTATTGAATTACTAATTAGTGTTATTCGTAATTATGCCGACCTCAATTAAATCTCGCAGCCGTAAGTACATGTCGCCGAAAACAATAGCATTCTGCCCGTCTAGTTGTTGTCTTGACGGTTTTCAAACCAAAGCGTTTATTTGCTCTCGAAATCACTGACTACCAAAGAAAGCGAAAATGAAAACTAACAGACAACGAATATAAACAACGTAGAAAACATTTTAAGAGCATCAAAAACAAATGTTAGTGTTTTTTTAATAGCAAAATCTTCTCGCTCTATCACTGCATTCCCGCGATAGCCGGAGTAATTTGTTTGTTTGGCTGAATCAGAAGTCAGTGGAAGTAAAGCCGTCACTCTTTCGAACAGTCGCCTCCTGATCGATCCCTGATCGATATAACAGGACTTCGATAATTACTAACAAGCCGTTAGTTGCATATCGGGATAAAAGACAGACGAGCGTAGGGATTTTCATAGTCCCATAACAGAAAGTGAATGACAGTGATTGACGTGTATTTAATGTAATGTGGGAGTAGGGTATTCCCACACCGATCACTGAGTAGCTAATTACAATCGTCTTATTGAATTACTAATTAGTGTTATTCGTAATTATGCCGACCTCAATTAAATCTCGCAGCCGTAAGTACATGTCGCCGAAAACAATAGCATTCTGCCCGATGAGCCTGATGGGAGGAGGGGGGCAGCCTGATGGGAGGAGGGGGGCAGCCTAACGGGAGGAGGGGGGGCAGTTCCTTGGGGAATGGTAGGTAATGGCCCCCTGTCCCCACCCCCCACCCCCACAAAACAAATTGTTGACCCTCTGGCGACAACTCTGGTCCAAAAAAAAAAAAAAACTTTGGTGCGTAAAACTTAGTGCAGATTGATGAAATGTTGCCTTTGCCGTACTTGCCAGGATGGCCATGTGCATATCTACACACTTGATAACGACACACTGGACGAGAAAACCAAAGTCCCAGTACATGGAGACGTGACTGCCCTTGCGTACTCGCCGGACGGTGGGTGTCTGGGTGTGAGCACCAGTAGCAAACATGTGTACGCCTTCCAGAAAAAGGACTACAAGGTCAGTGGTTTGTCAGGTGAAATGCAGGCTAGAATAGCCTGTGAATACAGCCGTCTTCCTTCGGGAGCCACAACATTCCATACTGGTGACGTTCTGCGGCCAGGAGCCAACACAGTCTAAGTTGTACACGTGTATTTTACCAGTCTAGCCATTGTTTTGTGGCGTTTAAACAGACTTGTAACATACATGTGCATAAGGTATTGAATTGGCCCCTAGATGTTGTCGTGCTATTTCATTGGCTACCATGGTAATAAGACATAGGAGCCAATCAAATAACGCCACAACATCCTGGCCGCGGAACGTCATCAGTATGGAATTTTGTGGCTCAAATCACACGTCTTTCTCGGGAGGCGCTTGCATTTGGCAACCGAAGGAAGACTGCTGTATTCGCAGGCTGGGGAGAAAGGCTGGTCGAATTTTCGAATGTCCTAGATCAAAATTTACCTCAAAATGTATTTTTATGATGGTGAAGGTAGAGCGACCTTATTTAACGTCGGTAACTCGTGACAGACTTGAAAACTGATAAACTAGCTTGGGGCGGAGGTTGGACCTACGATTTAACTTCCTTATCCGAGAAGACGTGAAGGTCTAACCATTTGCAGTTCGAGAACGAGATTTTTTTCAAAGGCAGCACCTTCTACTAAGTTATTTTAAGACCCTGAGTGTTGGTCCAGCCGGGATTTGAACTCGCGACCTCCCACTCAACAGACCGGCGCTTTACTACTGAGAAGGCGGTATCTTGTTAACAATGACTCTCGCCCTCATGGGCTACGAGTCCATAGCCCACGAGTCACAGCTGAATGGGCTGTTTAACCGTAGCTCATGAGTCACAGCTGAATGGGCTGTTTAACTCGTAGCCCACGAGGGCGAGAGGTCTAATTGTTTTAGTATAAACTAACTAGTCGGACAGTAGAAAATAATAGAAAGTTAACAAATTGAAGTTAGTTTTTTATGTGTCTGTCAAAATAGCTTTGTTTTGACCATGTTATGACGAAAATGAAGTCAGATTTTTTTGCCATGCAGTGCAACCACGTGATTGCATTTCTGTAAAGGTCCATTTAGCATCGTCCTACCAAGGCCTGTAGCCTTACTAAATGGCGATTAGTGTTTGCCACAGCTCAAAATAATGTAACAGTTGAAACAGGCTGGAAAACATGCTACGTTTTGGCATATAATTGTACTGTTGCAAAGCGAGTTTACAATTTTTATTCGGAAAGAGTTTTATATGGTGTTTGGGAAATTCTGCTTAACTTGCATCGTTTTCAAACGTTCACGCTGCAATCGAAGAACAAACTCTCAAACTGCTTGATATTACTTACTCACTGTGACATTTACTCGGCTCCAAAGCATTTGTTAAAATGCTTATTCGAAAAAGGGAAATTCGCTTCAACAGTGTTTAGTCACTGTGGGTTTGTTAAGTATTGAGTTAATGGACGTCATGGTCACGTGATCCAGCTCCAACCAGTGACTGGTTGAGATCACGTGAGGCATGTACGAAACAAGCCGGGAGGTCGTGCTACACGAGGCAACTGTCCTTGCAACGTTACGATAGAAAATCATTGGAAGTTGATGTGGGGAGTCGGATGTTCGCAACTTTGTTTGCAATTTGCAATGCTATCGAATTTCAGTTTGAGTAGCGTTGCGAAAAGTCTTTCCCTGTAATTCCTCTCGCAATGTTTCGTCTTTGGCAATCGAATTGAATCTAAGTTTCTCTGCAACAAAACTACAATAAATAACAGCCTGAGATAGAAGAGAATGCCCTGATATGATTTTCGGACTTTTTCTATAGAGGATGGCAAAGATTAAAGAGGTTTACAAAAGCTTATTATAGAAACTTCATTTCGGTTACAGTGAATCGATTTCAAGTTGCTCTAAATTTATCTTAATTCGCTCGAATATTTGCCATCCTTCATCAAAATCAGTAATGTCACATCTTCTCCAGTCTCCCTGGAAAGCATACTCTGCTAATCTGAGTATAGTTACTTTTGTCATGAGAAAGTTGATCATTTGGGGGTTGACAGTCTTAGTCTTTTCTCCACATAATGTACTTCTTCTTTCAATCTTTAGGAGTTGAGCAAGGACTGGACCGTACACACGGCCAGAATCAACTCCATTGCCTGGGCACCAGATTCCCGCCACATTGCCTCCGGAGCACTGGATACTAATATCAATATCTTCAGCATTGACAAACCAAATAAGAAAATCCACATCAAAGGTAAGTATGATGAATGACGAAAGGAACTTTGAAACACAAAATAAATTAATACACAAGTTATCCTTTGATCTGCCATTTTGAAAGACATGCGGAAGTGATTGTGTTGGTCGTTTATCCTTCATTTCTGGTATTTGGGATAAAATGTCTTGCTGAGAAAGATGCCGATGTTTGACCGCCATTCGTTGTGAACAAGTCCAAATAACTCATTGCTAATCTACTATTCTTTTTAATGACTTTGTCTAAAGGCCCGTCCAAATGAGCCTGTTGGATGATATTTCCTTTTGTGTTGAACATTTGTCCAACAATGTTGCGTTCGTTTGCACGGGCCTTAAAGTGTATATCGATTCTGTATCAAGTGAATAGTTGAGTAGTAGAATATTTATTGATTTGAGTGTTGAGTTGTAGAGGTTTCTATTTCCAATATGCTAATGATGTGACGTGTTTGACGTAAATTCGGGAATTTACTTTGATTTCTATTTCCTTGAATGAAACTGTTTTCTGATTTTGACAAAATATTTGGTAGAATCTCTGATATCAGCTTCAAATATAACATGGATGTTTACAAAACGTCATTTATCTCTACCAGTATGTTGTACAACAGGTCATTTATCTCTACCAGTATGTTGTACAACAGGTCATTTATCTCTACCAGTATGTTGTACAACAGGTCATTGATCTCTACCAGTATGTTGTACAACAGGTCATTTATCTCTACCAGTTTGTTTTTGTATAATAAATGAAGACTGGTTTTACGTCACCAGCTTGAATATATTATAAATAGAAACCTCTATAACCCATGGATGCAACACTCAAATAGAGAACTACGGTACTTACCCGCTTATAAGAACCTAGGTTTTTCCAAGTTAGCCTAAACAGGTTCTTATATAAATGGTGCTTAGTGGAGTTTTAGGCTATTTAGGTTCTTAAACAGGTTCTTATTTTTATAAGAAAGATATGATACCAGTGGCTGGTAGAAGGGTGGCATGTATATTAATTTAATGCCAAAACTGGCCTGGCCTTTGGACAGTATGTGATCATGACCCATTTTAGTAGATATTTCAATTCTCAGTATCAGGCTAAATGTTGATTTAATAATATATATATATGTAAATATTTTTTTCCTAAACACTTTAAGATAATAACTAAAACCTTTTAAGTACTTTCAATGTATGTCCTTTATTGAAGACAACAATGAACATGACAAGTATGCTATCGCTGTCAGAAATGAAGAAGGGAAGCTAGTTGGCCATGTCCCCATCGAATTGTCAAAGCGTTTTAATAAACTCTTGCAGGATTATGGTGACATAGAAGCCGAATGCATTGGCAATCGTTTCAATGCTGGACATGGCAAAGGCCTTGAATTTCCTGTGGACTACAGGCTTACAGGGAATTCTCTGTACTTGAGGAGGTTTATAAGGAGGCTGAAGACAAAAGAATTCGCTGATAAGCTAAATATTAGTGACATCGGAAAGTGCAATTCTGCATGAATCGACGTGCAAGGGTACAGAATGCTTTGATTTATATTTGTGCTGCTTGAATTTGGAAATGTAGATCATATGTATGTGACAACTGAGACAAATTGCTAAATTATAACTGAAGAGATGCCGGACATTTTGCTGCAAAACTCTGAACTCATCAAGGAGACACATCAATTGTATTTTTAATTATCACTGAAGACAGGGCTCATCCCTAATGTAATGAAAATTTACAAGGTTTTCATACATTATTTATACCAAATTTAGAGATTTTTATAGTGTATACATGTTTAAGTTCACTACTTTTGAGAGTCATGTCTTTTATCTTTGCCTAGGCAACCCAAGCTCTAATATTTTATTGTGAAGATCTTTAAGGTTCATTTTCTAAAATAAGAACCTGTTTCAAATTTTAGGCTAAATAGGTTCTTATGTAAAGGGGGTCTAAATTGAGATTTTTAGGCTAACAGGTTCTTAAATTCTAGGTTCTTATAAGCGGGTAAGTACTGTATTCCACTATTCACTTGATGTAGAATCGAAATTAGTTATCAAAATGTTTGACCCGATATACACTTTAAGTGTTTCGTGTTTCTAATGAGAACAGGTCTACCGGATAATGTGAGTTGGTCCAGAAACTCAGTGCAGTAAAGACCGGGGGTGAAGTTGAACATCGCAAGAGTTTTATTACTTGAGACATGAAAGGCAATTAAATTTTGAACTGGTTCACGATAACAACTTGAAAATCGAAGCTTGTACTTTACAGTTGAAAGCGTGATATCCTGGGGTGAAGTTCGCGCGAGCGTTTTGCAGACCTGTTTCTATCAGTCTCATATTGTTTTAGCCAATCAGCAATGACGGCTGTTAGCAGAGCTCTCTCTGTGGAGATGGAGTTCTAGGTACGAGACTGTTTCTATAGTCTTGTCTCGTATTCGAAAATTACCGCTGGAATCGTTAGTGGTTAAGCGCGGGTTCGCCTCTCACCTCTGGCCCATCAGTGTTCAATTCCCCGACGCAGCGCCAGATGTGAGTTTGTTGGTATCTCGCTCTTGCTCCGAGGGTTTTTCTCCGGTTTTCCTTCCTCCGCAAACAGTTGGACTTTTAAGGTAGTATCCTATTGGACTTCACTGATAAAGAGTCATTGTTTTAGGGTTGTATTGTTTTAGGGTTAGGGTTGTATTGTTTTAGGGTTAGGGTTGTATTGTTTTAGGGGTTGGCTGTTCTTTGGGTAACCAATAACATTTCTGGTTGCAACGGTGAAGCCTGGCCCTCCGCAAAACCCAACACGCTGCTCTCCTGTCGGTGTATTCGGGGTTCCTGTGGCGCGCTGACACGAAAGTTTATTCTCGGAGTTCCTGTGGCGAAGGAAAGGAGAGCCGGCAAGGACGCCTTTGTTTCCGGAGTATTTCGCGTTCGCCGGCGAACGCGAAATTCCAATTGGCTGATTTTGACAGCTTGTCAATTTGACTGTAAACAGCCACAGATTTATGTAAATTTAGACGGACTGCAACATGGCGGATAGAGAGGAAGTTGAGAAAGCGATCGCGAATACTCTACGAGAATTAAACTCTCCTTGCCAGGAATTAAAAGAAGAGCAAAAGCAAGCAGTTGTTGCACTTCTAGAAGGTCTCGATGTTTTAGGCATCCTGCCAACCGAGTTCGGCAAAAGCCTCATTTTTCAAGTTTATGTTAGCATGAAGACAAAGCTAAACTCTGCCGTCGGAGAGGAAGAAGCAGAAATATTGGTGATTTGCCCGCTGGAGGTCTTGTGAAAGACCAGATAAAAGAAGCTGAAGCTACCGGCATAAGTGCCGTTTGTTTACGGGATATTGAGGACTACACAAGAGTGAAAGAACAAATTGTTTGCTTCTGCCGAAGAGGTGAAAACGACAAAATTCAAGGCTGCATTAAAACGGCAAGACTCTGCCTTGCGGCGTGTTAGCGCGATTGTGGTGGACGAATCTCACACCGTGGAGACATGGACGGGCAAGCGGTCAGTTTAAAACTTATTTTAATTTAATTGCAATACTCTGTATTAGTATAATTTCATCAGTGAATATAGAGATCCCCGTGCTCTGATTGGTCGAGAATTACGTCATGGAGGTGAATATAACATACAAGGCATTTACCAAAATGGCCGCTCGCATATTTACCGACGTTTCTCACGAAGAAATAAATAATATGGAAGAAAAATCTTTTCCAAAACCCCGTAAAGATCAGAAGCAACTAAATAAGTACGGCTAAACTTGAAACTTTTTTTTATCCATAAGCCTTCACAAACAAAGTTTACTTACAAGTTTTGGATTGATTTTTTTCGGTCCTCATGTCTTAATGAATCACAAACTTTCACAAGGAAATAACGTCTACTTAGAGCAATAAATAACACAACGAGACCTTGTCCTACAAATTTGTGAACGGTTCCACTCAAAAAGAGTGTACTTACTTGAGTTATTTTCCTTGTGGTTCTTGATAGAAAAAACAACAAGTTCTAGTTTCATTCAGGGAGCCGGTTGCTGTTAATGTTTATTATGCTCTTCTCTCGCCGCTCTCCGTGTGTTTTCAAGTTTTATCTCATACCGAAATCATTTCTCTCTTGATTTACCATTGTCTTTGATTCTGTGATGGCTATAATCCACAAAACTACAAACAGTTTGTAGTTTCCAGCAAAATTGTCCTTTGAAGTGAACTCCCTTTCGATAAATTTTCACTCGCCGTAGCAGGTTTTCAGTTTTGCCCATTTCTACTCATTTTCGCTGCATTTCCTCTCTTTGTAATACGGTACGAGGTCTCAAAAGTGAAGACTGCTGCTTCAACTTGAATTCTAGTGTGCATTTTGACTGTTTTTCGGTATTTCTCTGTCTTTAGAAAATCCATTCTTGTAGTCCCTGCGAGTCTCGTGTCGAGTCGGTTTGTGCAGTGGACGTGTTATGCAAATGTCTGTCACAAAACTATCCTGTCACGTGTGCTTGTAAAACTTATAAAAGGGTCGGATTAGTCAGACTATTATTGTCTAGTTTTAATTTCTCTGATATTCACTGATGAGATTATACTAAAACAATTATTCACTTCAGTCTCAGTGACTATTGGTGAATATTTACCTCGACTTCGTCTCGGTAAATATTCACCAATAGTCACTTCGACTTCAGTGGATAATTGTTAATTTGATATGGAAAATATTTCTTTTTCATCCAATTTCAAAACCCATTTGAAATCAGTAGCCAACCATCAGAATCACTCGGGAGTCTTTTGGTTATCCTCCATGAGGATTTGACACTCGCGAAGTTTGTTTTGGTGCTACACGTGCAGCGCGCTGCTTTTTTTCGATTTTGTGTGTTTACATAGGGACGACGCTCATTGGCTAGATTTGACAGGTTCTTGACAGGTCCAGTGGTCAACCGTGAAGGGGGCGTAATTCCAGAAACAAAGGCGTCCTTGCCGGTTCTACTTTCCTTCTCCTCCCTCTCTCTTTTCTCCTCGGCCCCAGCGTGTCCGCGCGCCACAGGAACCCCGAATACGAGAATACATTTTCCGAATCAACCCACAGGAGAGCCGGCTCGCAGGCTAAGCATTAGATGGGTCCTGATCAGCCCACAGGAGAGCCGGCTCGCAGGCTAAGCATTAGATGGGTCCTGATCAGCCCACAGGAGAGCCGGTTCGCAGGCTAAGCATTAGATGGGTCCTGATCAGCCCACAGGAGAGCCGGCTCGCAGGCTAAGCATTAGATGGGTCCTGATCAACCCACAGGAGAGCCGGCTCGCAGGCTGAGCATTAGATGGGTCCTGATCAACCCACAGGAGAGCCGGCTCGCAGGCTAAGCATTAGATGGGTCCTGATCAGCCCTTATGGTTGTTTTAGGTCTCGTTAGATTTAGAATACGAAACTGGTCTATTGTGATTTAAAACATATTTATTTTTCCTTCACAAAGAAGTGTAGATAAGCAAAAGCCGCCATCGTTTCTGGTTTGGTGGATTCTCATTAAAGTACCATTAATGTACGTGTGGTACATTGTGAATGTTGTCTTGTTATCTTCGTAGCTGCTCATCCCCAGTCCATTGTTACGGACGTGGCGTGGTACGATAGCAACACCTTGGTATCCGTTGGTTACGACTGCTGCGTGCGGCTGTGGGGAATCACCCCCATATAATCACGAGCTAGTCACGTGCCGTTCACGTGCTGAGTGATCCGTGAGACTCCATGTAGGGGTTCTGTAGTAAACAATAATATCATTGATCCAGCTGATTTTCATAAAACCCGCCCAGTCTTTTTCAAAGCAAACTTAAGGATGACGTATTAGCGTATGAAGTGACGTCATTGAAAACTTAAAAGGGAATCTTGGCTCACAAACATGTTTGTTCTCAACTTCAGCTCGATTATATGAATGCTTATTAAAATCTATTGGTGTTTGTGTCCGGTAACTTGTACACTTGGTGTCATTTCTGTCCACAAAACTCATTTGAATATCCCGCGTGTTACCATCTTGGATCTTATGGCGTCACACGGATACACCTATTGCCAGAAAACAAATAGCGCTCAAGGTGTGTAACAATAGAGGCAACTGTGACGTTACATGGCGTCACACGGATACACCTATTGCCAGAAAACAAATAGCTCTCAAGGTGTGTAACAATAGAGGCAACTGTGACGTTACATGGCGTCACACGGATACACCTATTGCCAGAAAACAAATAGCTCTCAAGGTGTGTAACAATAGAGGCGACTGTGATGTCACATGGCGTCACACGGATACACCTATTGCCAGAAAACAAATAGCTCTCAAGGTGTGTAACAATAGAGGCAACTGTGACGTTACATGGCGTCACACGGATACACCTATTGCCAGAAAACAAATAGCTCTCAAGGTGTGTAACAATAGAGGCGACTGTGATGTCACATGGCGTCACACGGATACACCTATTGCCAGAAAACAAATAGCTCTCAAGGTGTGTAACAATAGAGGCAACTGTGACGTTACATGGCGTCACACGGATACACCTATTGCCAGAAAACAAATAGCTCTCAAGGTGTGTAACAATAGAGGCAACTGTGACGTTACATGGCGTCACACGGATACACCTATTGCCAGAAAACAAATAGCGCTCAAGGTGTGTAACAATAGAGGCAACTGTGACGTCACATGGCGTCACACGGATACACCTATTGCCAGAAAACAAATAGCGCTCAAGGTGTGTAACAATAGAGGCAACTGTGACGTTACATGGCGTCACACGGATACACCTATTGCCAGAAAACAAATAGCGCTCAAGGTGTGTAACAATAGAGGCAACTGTGACGTCACATGGCGCCACACGGATACACCTATTGCCAGAAAACAAATAGCTCTCAAGGTGTGTAACAATAGAGGCAACTGTGACGTCACATGGCGTCACACGGATACACCTATTGCCAGAAAACAAATAGCTCTCAAGGTGTGTAACAATAGAGGCAACTGTGGCGTCACACGGATACACCTATTGCCAGAAAACAAATAGCTCTCAAGGTGTATAACAATAGAGGCAACTGTGACGTTAGAAGATCCAAGATGGCAGCGCGCGGGAAATTCAAATGAGTTTCATGGGAAGGAAAGTCGGTTCGTAAATGACACCAATTGTACACTGTACAGAAGACAAATACAGTACTGAGCATCCATAAGAAATATTTGAGAGCAAACATGAGAAATATATAAAACTTGCATCATAATTAAGAGGAAGCACCCAGAAAAATGTTTCCCCAATTTTCAGGAACCCAGATTTCTAAGGCTGGTTCTCATATAACCGTCCCGATCGTCCGATTTGTTTCAAAAAGTGCTCCGACGAAAGGGACGGTTGTGTGTGAACACTAGTGAGACGATCCGGGACGATCGAAAACGACTTGGACGACCCGGACGATCGCGATCGCTTGAACTGAGTTCTATCCGGACGATCGGAACGATCGTGAAAGATAACGAACAATCATATGAGAACCACTCTCAGGCGATCGGGACGATTGAAGCGACCTATTCCAGATTGCACTATTATTTCCCAGTATTCATAGCTCGCCACCAGTTCCAAAGTGGCGGCACCAACAGAGTTCGACTCTGCTTTATTTATGGGGGAAATACAACAGTATGAATGCCTTTACAACAAATTCTCGCGAGACTACAAGAACAAATTTACAAGATTGAATTGCTGGAGGTCCATTGGTGAAAAATTCAATCTCGAGCCGTCGGAGGCGGAGAAAAATTATACAATTTCGCACCAAATATGGGCGGTTTTTAAGGAAGAGAAAAACTGCCGTCAGGTTCTGGACGCCATGCGGTGCCAATCCCTACAGAATTTAGTAATTTGGATTGGGCTAGTAAGCCATATAAGCATTTTTTTCTTACGAGCTCATGATCGGCACGATTATATGGGAACCAATAATCGATTAAATGGGAACCAATAATCGATTAAATGGGAACCAGTAGTCGATTAAATGGGAACCAGTAGTCGATTAAATGGGAACCAGTAGTCGATTAAATGGGAACCAATAATCGATTAAATGGGAACCAGTAGTCGATTAAATGGGAACCAGTAGTCGATTAAATGGGAACCAGTAGTCGATTATATGGGAACCAGTAGTCGATTATATGGGAACCAATACTCGATTAAATGGGAACCAATACTCGATTAAATGGGAACCAATACTCGATTAAATGGGAACCAGTAGTCGATTAAATGGGAACCAGTAGTCGATTATATGGGAACCAATACTCGATTATATGGGAACCAATACTCGATTATATGGGAACCAATACTCGATTATATGGGAACCAATAATAGTCTCGGTCGTTTTAAAAACTGCCTGAGACGACTGGAACGTCGGGACGATTATATGCGAACCAGCCTTCAGTACACTGCCACCAAATGTACGAAATGCCTCTTAAAATGTTCCCTTTTCCGCGTTGCAAACCTGTTAGCAGGTTGTTTTTCTCCCCTTCAATTAAATTGAAAATAAACTGGTTGAATGAATTGTAATGGCAGTTTTTATGCCATAAACTTTATATAGAAGGTCTGTACACTTTGAGATCGATTTGTAATGAGAAATAAAATATATTACTAAACGTCTTTCAATCTCCTCTTTATATTACGCCATGCTGACGAGACGGTCGAAACAGCTGTCATGGCTGCTACTTGCTCGGGCAAATGTTGGCTTTTTTGACAAATACAGAAACACCCCACTGTCGACGTGTATCAGTGGCGTAGGGAGGGGAGGCACACAGAAGACATTAGTATAATAATGAACATTATTGTTTCAGCGTTCTCTTGACACCCCGTCCCTCTCCACTTGTCAGTGCGACTAAGTGTTTTTCGTATTCTGCCGCATCCCACATGCATCGCAGCTTTCATTTTGAGACTGACTCGATGATTTTACAAGGCCTTTTGCAAGAAACGGTTTTGGTTTTCAGTGGTTACTTTGTTCTACACTTGTTTGAAATCGTGTAAAGTTGACCTTTCCCTATATACCCATGACTGCGTAAGTATAAGCCTGGGTTGATTCCGGTATATACGTCATATAATTAATTCGGCTTTGCAATCATTTGAAGAAATACAGTCGAACCTCCGCAACGGACACCTCTCGTAAGCGGACACCTCCTGGAAGCGGACACTATTCCGCGGTCCCGACCATTTCTCGAATAAAACACTCCATTTGCCACCTCCTGTAAGCAGACACCGTAACGCGGATACCTATCTCTAGGTCCGCATGAGCAAAAATAACAACCAAAATTAACCTCTCTTAACAAATGTATGCAGAATCTTTGAATTCTAGCTAAATCAAGGTCAGCTAAGTAAAAAGACAACATTTGAGCTATGAGCCTTAGATTGAACCTATATAGCCGTTTTAAGCATGTGGTTCACAATTCCACAGTTGCCTGCCACTTCCTACCCCTAGTGTCAACCTCCTGTAAGCGGACAGTGACGCTAGATCCCAAGGGTGTCCGCTTACAGGAGGTTCGACTGTAAAATGACTTCTTCGCTAACAACTTACAAACTGTATATTTTCTATGCATCGACGTTCTCATGTAATAGAAAGGCGCCATGGAGAATAATGCATTAATGAGATGACTTATTACAGGTATCGACCCAGGCTTTTACTGACTTACGCGGTCATGGGTCAGGAAAGGTCAAATTTTCACGATTTCAAACAAGCGTAGAACATTGAGTATTCTCTGTAAACCAAAACTCTCTTCAAGAAGTCGTCAAAATGTTTCGATGGTTCATAGCTATTCGATTATATTAATTACTTTAAGTGTAATTCCAATATATTTATACATTCGAGCATTGTCTAGTAGATCGTCTTTAAAGTGAAATTTGTAATTGTTCACTCTTTGCCATTATTGTTAAATATTATCACTGTGGCTTTTGTAATTTTAACTTCAAGGGTATTTAAGTGGTCTTGCATGCAGACCTTTGGGGCTTTTTGATAGTAGTACTAAGTCATCTGCATGTAGAAGACAATATACGTTGTTACCAATTTCACGGCGGTATTCTGTACGTTATGTTTAGGATTAGTTTTAGATACGTTAAAATCCGTAAACTAATCAACCAAATGACCGAACACCATTCTTAGTTAGTCCATGTGTCAAGTACTTCTACTGAATGTCACATGACCTAGTGATACAATAGTTACGGTACTTCCGGTTAACTAGCTAGTACCGAACACATCACTGTTCGAATTTTCCTGGCAGGTAACTAATAAATAGATTAAATAATGTTGGGCTAAGCATACAGATATATAGAATGGGATATATGTAATTACATGTTGTTAATCTCCCCCCCCCCCCCCCCCCACACACACCTAAAAAAAAAAAAAAAAAAAAAAAAAAAATAGGCAACGAAAATGAAGATTGGTATTCAATTTTGAGATATGTTTGCGTATTTCTAAAGTAAAGTTGCTATATTTTAACCGTTTTTGATATCACGAAGGGAAGTCCTATAAGTAAAGTTCAGAATGGAAAGGAAAGAACGAAGTTTTAATTGGAAATATGCATGCATTTACAAGAGCGACTCGTTGAGAAATACGTCACGACAGCAAACCGCTGGTCGAAAATAACGAAGTATTTGGAACACACCAGTAAATGGCGGACGTGATTTCGACGGTAAACTCCTGCAAAATTCATAGTTTAATTTGGCTCTTTGGTAATATTTTTCACTGATTTGGATATTTGCGACTGTTGTTTTGGAAAACAAAAAAGTAGATAGAAAATGGCTGAATTTCATCGTAGTGGCACTTCTCAGCACAGTATGTTATCATATCTGGCCTGTTATCGGCAAAATATTTCATTAAAGCCTGCCAACATTAGCATATGTACAAGCAACATACGCAGATGCAGTGTAGTATTTATCATTAATGGTAAGGCAGAAATTGAGTGGAGTGGTTTAGATTGAATGTATAGGATTTTTCGTAATAAATAAAATATTAGCGACCTTTGTTCTTTTTGTTATGTGAAGAAAATTTGAAGCCTTTTCGCCTGAAATTAAGTGGTTTGATTGTTTAATTCCCAACAGTTCATTCTTCAGACATCAAAACAATTGTTCAAACAATTTTTTTTTATTTCAGTGCGAAACAACCAATACATTAATTACGATAGTTTCCGTATGTTAACCGCCGTCAGAAGCGAGTAGCAGCTGACGTTTCGAGCGTTAACCCTTCGTCAGAGCGAAAGATCGTGAATAGTTGTTCGCTGTGACGAAGGGCTCAACGCTCGAAACGTCGGCTGCTACTCTCTTCCCATGGAGGTTAACATTGCTCAATCGACTTTTAGTTTATTATACCAGTGTCATACCAGTATTTATGAGGTCAAGTGACACAATTGCGCCAATCACAGTGGAGTAAATAATATTGGATAGAATATGAACAGCAATAATTAATAGATACAGAAGTCGTGGCCGTGCTTTAGAGGATTTAAATCTCCTAAAGCACGGCCACGAATTCTGTATCTGCCTTATCAAACGTCTAGATGTATAGTCATGTTTTCAGTTATTTTGGCGATACGACTGATTTTGGCCGAGAAAATCGAAGCAAAAGTTTGTTAACAAATCGGGACGAAATCTGTATCAAATTTACAGATCACATCGGTCAGTAATTTCCTTTTTTTTGCTTCATGAATTATTAATGAGTTTGATAACTTTGTGCCTGCATATACATTACACTGACTATAGGCGTTCACAATACTGATAACCGTCCCGCGGTACCAGATATCTGTGATCACTGGATCTGTTCAGTTCACAGATGTGTCTGTCCATGATTTGGTTGCTCCCTGTGGAATAGCGTTGATAATTGTACGAGCGGCAGCCTGTACTGTATATCAAACACTCCATGGCACAGTCGAGCTCGCTGCGAACTGCTACGATAGCACACCGGTGATTGGCTAAACTTTGATCCAACAACTTGGCTCGGCAATAGAACTCTGCGTTCCTGAAGATCCAACCTAGGGAAGAAGAATAAAGGTCATACTAAGTTATTCACTCTCATTGGTCGATAGCCATGTGTTATGTAGGGTTTATATAATAGATACTAACACGCACTCTGATTGGTCGATAGCCATGTGTTATGTAGGGTTTATATAATAGATACTAACACGCACTCTGATTGGTCGATAACCATGTGTTATGTAGGGTTTATATAATAGATACTAACACGCACTCTGATTGGTCGATACTCATGTGTTATGTAGAGTTTATATAATAGATACTAACACGCACTCTGATTGGTCGATAGCCATGTGTTATGTAGAGTTTATATAATAGATACTAACACGCACTCTGATTGGTCGATAGCCATGTGTTATGTAGGGTTTATATAATAGATACTAACACGCACTCTGATTGGTCGATAGCCATGTGTTATGTAGAGGAATCGCATAAACGCGAGAGCTGCACGTGATTTATAAGCACAGTGATAGTTTGGAAGTTCTGATAGGTTTTGCAGGAATGCAATCATATGGTCGTACTGGGTGGTAAAACATCTTAATTCATATAGTTAAAAGCACTTGTATGAGATCGGTAGTGTTATAGCAAAACCTGTTTGTAAATGCGATTTCCACCTCCAATCGATTGTCGATCTTTCTAAAACAGCATTTTTAAAGATAGCTTGCCATCCGGCATCCATGGCAATGTCTTTTCCCATTGAGATCACAAGCTCAATTCATTCGTAAACAAAGTATTATACCAGCACATGACTGTTTCCTGGAAAATGCCTATTACAACCGCTCCCAGTAATTATAATAAATCAACTTCACATAACACTGTCTCTGAAATTATGACAAAGTACATGGTCCATGAGGG
This sequence comes from Actinernus sp. WN-2022, assembly GCA_030867875.1. Taxonomy (NCBI): domain Eukaryota; kingdom Metazoa; phylum Cnidaria; class Anthozoa; order Actiniaria; family Actinernidae; genus Actinernus; species Actinernus sp. WN-2022. The sequence goes on along the minus strand of JAOWCC010000577.1, from coordinate 2,474,851 downwards.
ACCTGTTTTTCTGCATGCTCTTCTTTCTTATTGCATACACACTGTCTCTTCCATGTGGGACATGTTTTTTGTGAGAGACTAATTCATCCCACATCGATAGCAAGGTGGGAGAAATCAAAACTTAATATTTTATGTGGTGCATATCATAAGTACTTTACGATATTCGTGGCAATGTTGTATCGGATAATCGGCTCGCCATTGTACATCGATACAACATCGCCACGAATATTGTAAATAGTACTTAACTTGCTCAAACATATTACAGTGCAACATATCCTCGCTCTACAATTACCAATAATCAGTAATTGGCTTTTGCTCTTCAATTATCAATAATCGCTAATTCTGGAACAAAAATTAAACAATGACATTCTTAAAACCAGTCAAGGATAAAGATAAACAATTGTCCAAATCCGAACGGCGGTAGACGCGCTTAGTGTAGTGGTCGTGACGCCTGCACTATCAAGCACAACACGCAAACGATTACGAGTTCGAGCCCGAGTAGGAGCGCTAAAAAAAAAAATTCTCTCGTTTACCTTCTCTTCTGTTTACCTGCGAACCCTAGCTCTAGGTGAGTGAGAACCCGTCGTTTACCCGTGAACTCGTCCGATGGTTAGGGTTCGGTTCATGGTTCGGGTTAGGATTTGTCGTAGAATTACCAATAATCGGTATTCCAAGCGTGTTTGCCATTTACTGATTATTGGTAATTGTAGAGCGAGGATGCGTTGTACAGTATCACGATTCACTGATCATTTTGTTTACTTTTGAGACGCCAATATAACAGTCATGGTATTGGCGTCTCAGAATACCAGCCTCTGATTGGCTCTTGCGCGACCCTTGCAGTTACATGGGTTCCAGGTCAAGTTCAAAAGTCGTTTGTTTGACAGCAAGATTTCTACAATTTCACCTTCAAAACACTGTAAATTACAAGATAACAATTATACAATCCTAAAGGTAAGGTTGGCATTGTAGTTTCCATCAGAAATCTAACACTCTTATCCGCTAAAAGTACAATTTCCACAATTTTTTAAGCGATTTCAAAACACGTCGCGAAAGTTTTCTCCACTCAAGCCGTAAAACCGTTGCCATAGATATGCTAGGCGCCTTTTGAGAATTGAAATTACGATCAGCATAAGTTTGGTGCTTCATTCTCTTTCTTTCTTTTAACAATTCCTGACTTAACTGTTGAATCGCGATACAAAACTAATTGCGATTTTGAGACGCCGATACCGAATTATATTGCCGGCGTTGGAAGAAAATATATTTTTCGTATTGGGCTGGCCGGCAATATAATTCGGTATCGGCGTCTCAAAATCGCAATTAGTTTATAATATTAATTGAGTTGATATTACAATATTAAACGAGCAGTCAGAAATGTCAAAGGTCTCGTGCATGAGTCAAAGAATTGCAAACATGTGATTCCTTCGTATAGTTGTTGAACAATACGTGCGTATAACACACGCAGTTTTACACGTGGACTTGAGTCAACAGAAACGCCATTAAATTAATGAATTTCTGTCTTGGAACGTGCAATACATAGAGGATTTTCTTTTTATTATATGTACTGTTTAATAAACGAGCAGCAGTGTTTTATCAGGTTTAAAACTCGAGGGCGCAGCCCGAGAGTTCTATACCTGATAAAACGCGTACTGCGAGTTTATTAAACATATAATGGTTGTTTTATGAACCATTGAACCTTTGTATTCACAACGCCATGCAAAATATTCGAGTAACCCCCGCCTACGATAACGAACATCTCAAGGGAAGGACATGAAGAAATTACCATACTATGTTGTTTGAAGCGGCGTTTCGCAATGCTGAAAGCATTTTGTGGCAAAAAACAAGCTAGGGCAAGAATAACCTGCACTTGAAGGATTTGGTGTCGTGGTTGACATCGATAAAGTTCAAGACTTGGAAAGCGATGTGACTGACATGACGGCAGACTCTAAATTTTTGACTCCGGCACAAAATATGTAAGTTTAATGCACGTTTTTATTATTTTACGGCTTTGAGTTTGGTTTCCTAATTGGAACTAAACAGTGGCTCGGTAAACAAGTAATGGTAGTTGGATAACTTCATTTAAAAAATATTATCTGTGTATTTCGGTAGTCTGCTGATATTAGTAAATTTAGTGCAAAATTTATTATCTAGGTACCTTATGTTCCGTGTACTTTTTGCTATCTTTGGGTCTTTATCAGTGAATTCTTAATTAGGATGAAACTTTATATAAAATTTCATGTTCATTAGTATTCTTTATATAAAACGTTCATCCTAATTAGCAATTCAATGAGAAAGCTGAAACATCAATAGAAATTCCATTGTCTCGATCATTAACCCCGTTTCCCTCTGGGACAGAATTCAAATCCCTCCGCGGGCCTTTTAGAATGATGATATTTTATCAGGTATAAAGAAGCATGCACGTGACTGATTTGCTTCATCTGATTGGACAACATGCTCATTAATTATTCATGAGTTTTTGAAGTACAATTAAACTGCTCTAAGAACTATAATTCTCTATTCGTTTTACTTTTTACTCTCAGTAGAAACCTCTTCGTGATCTTTCGAAGCTCTTCTGTGAGAATTTCGTCGGGTTCTCTTGTCTCTAATTTGCAGTCGAGAAAATCCTAAGATAGTTTTAGATCTTATTTTGCTTTTGCTTTTTTTTGCTGCTCATATAAGCTGTTTACATCTTCCTCAATGATTTTCACAAACCTGCCGCCATCTTTGTAGTAAAAGGCGACGAGCGTGACGTCATTCATCCGGGAGATGTATTTTTCAATCTTCAGCGAGTGAAATATGGATTCTACGAATGGATTAGATGCTGGTAAAACAATCTCATCCATATAACAAAATATGCACAATGCAACGTGCAATATGCACAATAAAAGTAAGGTAACTGACCTTATTTAACGTCGGTAACGGTGCTATTACACTCGGTAACGTTTCGTGCAACGTGTGTCGCAATTTTGTTGCGATATAAGCTGCACGAGAAATTGCCTAGTGAAACATACCAAGAAATCAACATGTTTCGCAACGCGGTTTTTGTTGCAGCAAGCATTTCACGAAATTGAACCAAGTTCTACGTACTTTTCGCAACGATTGCGGTAGTGCTACATTGTTTTTCAGCGTTGCACAAGATAACACTCTCGTGCAACTTCTCTCGGAACAGTTTATGTGACCAACCAATCAATAATGCTCATTTCGTAATTTGCATAACCGTGCTCGAGCCAAGTTGCATTGCCTATTGTAATATAGCAAGGATTTCGTGAGATCTAACACGCGCTCTCATTGGTTGATACAGGGTCACGTGGCAGTCGTCAAAATCCAATGTATCCCGTGCGGGATTCAAATGTGATCACGTGGTAGAAGATGGTATGATAGGAATTATATTTGTAAAAGCTATATAACAAATCACTTAATTACTGGCCCCCCGGGAATCAGTGAGTTTGTTTCCCCTCGGTACCAGGCGTTTAGTGTAACATCTCCGGCGTTTCATGCAACTGCGGCGCATCGCTTTCGGCTGTTGCCATGGAGACAAGTTGCACGGAACATTGCCTCCCGTAACAGCGTCTCATGACAGTCTGGTGAGACTGATAAACTTGAGGCCGACGTGGAACCTACGATATAAAGTCCTTATCCGAGAAGGTCCAACCGTTTGCAGTTCGACTGAGAAGGATATTGGTTCGCAAAGACAGCACCTTCTACTCAGTTATTTTAAGACCCTGTGTGTTGGTCCGGCCAGGGTTTCTAACCCGCGACTTCCCGCACAACAGACCAGCGGTTGACCACTGTCTAACTGGGTAATGGCTGTATGCACGTAGCCGTATATGCACAATACTAGCTCACCTCTGGATTTCTTGCAAACGTACCCACAAAGCTCCCCACAACTGCCAGTACGCCATGAGCCATCTGTTGCTCGATAAACACAAAGTCCATCAACACCACTCTCATCACCAGAAGCAATACTTGCATTTAGCAACGATCCATTTATTGATGTATTACGTTCATTAACTAATTTAGAGAAACTCCACAATGTGCCATCAGTCCAGTAGAATGACTGACTACTATTGTCCACGTCTCTCAAGCCGATGTACATGCATTGAGATATCCCACGTAAAGTGTCCTCTACGAAAGTGTATTCCTCTTTGCTCCCTACGCTGACGAGATCAGAGTGTAGACGCTTGCAGGCAATCTTCGCATCACTCCAAGTCTTCTTTGCGATGTTCTTTTGGTAGCAAAACTGAAGATTAGCTCTCCAACCTGAATGACAACCAGTGTTCGAGATGTAAACACCTGGAAAGAAGAAAATGTATTGTGCAGTATTTGTTATGAATAACTCCTAACATCAGAAGTCCATGACTTCTGCTGACATACAAAACATACCAGGTATATCAAAGGACTTTAATAGATAGATGTAGATGTTCGATAACGTCAAATTTATGTAAATAATATTTTCAGACTGATTATAATTTTTTCATTATTTTTTTGCCGATTCTACTTTTAATCAGGAGACTTTTATTTTCACTTACTAATCCCATTTTAATTAGTTAATGTCTTTTTTCAGGTTTTGTTTTTGTCTTTCTGATCCAATCAAATTACAGAGTTACGGTACAGTAAGTAACAGTACGGTTACGGTAAGACTACGGGCATGCCGTACTTTTGTCTCACTCATACGAAACCGCTCTAAGCGGACACCTGCCGTAAGCATATGTTTTTAAATTACCTGTTTTTCTTTGGTAGGCTTGTTTGATGGTTGCGTTACTAATGACATGTTGCCATAACGCCATCTCATCTAGGTCCATCTTAGTGTACTGACCTGTCACGGGATCTCTCCCTACTGCCATGGACCAGTCCGATGAATTCCATCCCGTCTGGTTCACCAATACTGTTGTATTTACATCTTTTGACCTGTGTACAAGAAATGAACGATAAACATTACCAAAGAGACAACGCCAGTGATTACTTTATGGCTTGGTAACTTCGTGAGCAATGCGGATTGGTCAGTTTGCCGTCCATAACACTTGTGAGCCATGTAATAATAAGCATGTTATTAACACTCGCGTTTCCTCGGGCGCTCTACTGTAAGTTATGTAAACTCGTTCTCCTAGTTTTTTCTATGGCCCGCACGCTTTTTAATTCGCGCTTGGTCCATATAGCAGGGGACCGGTAAACTTCAGTCCATAGCTTACGGTACTGAGTTTAATAAGGTATTTACGGTACGGAGTTTAATAAGGTATTTACGGTACGGAGTTTAATTTAATAAGGTATTTACGGTACGGAGTTTAATTCAATAAAGTATTTACGCTACGGACCTCGCTCTCGTTTAATAAGGTATCAACTGCCAACGATTTATTTTCTGACTTGCACTTTTCAGCTGCCCCCAAGAACCGGTCTTGAATAACTAAGCCAATTTTACTTGCAAAACTACTTCTTTTCTTAAACTTGGGAGCATGACGAATCAAATATATTTAACTTCAGGTTTATAAGCCTCTAAAGGCATACAGAGGAGATATTGTAGTGGAAACAACTGTGAATTTCAGTGTTTCCCAAAATATTCGTTCCTCGTTTGCCCCCGCGCTTCAGTAACATATGTTGATTTGATTCCACAATAAACGTTTCTCGTTTGTTTGCCGACACACTGAAATTCGGAAATGTTTCCGTAACAATGCTTCTTCGTTTTCCCAGGACTTAAGTAATGGTTCGCCAAAGAACAGGAGCAAACGCCAATAGGGTGCGGCAATGAGCAATTGACAAATACGATTTTGCTTGAATATGCCTTAATTGTGCTTATGCTTACATCACTAGGCTAATGTTAACCAGGCCTTAAAATTAGGATTCTAAAGGCGAATTGTCACCCCGGCCATTCTTCGCGTGAAATCATCTTTACTTTTGAATTTACTTAAGGAAATGGTTTTACGTCGACGCAATATGAAACTGAGTGACAGCATTGCTGTAGATAACAATAGTGCTGAATTAGTAGACGATAAAAACATGAAGATATTAAAATTCCGTATGGTCTTTCGTATTTTCTAATGAATCAGCGTGCACGAAGTTCAAAAATAGTGTTATGCGTGTTCATATTGCACTGTGTATACTCCATTGTTCGCGTTGTATTGTGCGTACTTCATTGCACGTATGGCATTGTACGTATTGCATTGTGTATACTGCATAGTTCACGCTGTATTGTGCACACTGTATTGCGCATATGTCATTGTGCATATTTCACTGTGTAAACTGCATAGTTGACGCTGTATTATGCACACTGTATTGCGCATATGTCATTGTGCATATTTCACTGTGTAAACTGCATAGTTCACGCTGTATTATGCACACTGTATTGCGCATATGTCATTGTGCATATTTCACTGTGTAAACTGCATAGTTCACGCTGTATTGTGCACACTGTATTGCGCATATGTTATTGTGCATATTTTACTGTGTAAACTGCATAGTTCACGCTGTATTGTGCACACTGTATTGCGCATATGTCATTGTGCATATTTCACTGTGTAAACTGCATAGTTCACGCTGTATTGTGTACACTGTATTGCGCATATGTCATTGTGCATATTTCACTGTGTAAACTGCATAGTTCACGCTGTATTGTGCATACTGCATTGCGCATATACCTGTACATATTTCACTGTGTAAACTGCATAGTTCACGCTGTATTGTGCACACTGTATTGCGCATATGTCATTGTGCACATTTCACTGTAAACTGCATAGTTCACGCTGTATTGTGCACACTGTATTGCGCATATGTCATTGTGCATATTTCACTGTGTAAACTGCATAGTTCACGCTGTATTGTGCACACTGTATTGCGCATATGTCATTGTGCATATTTCACTGTGTAAACTGCATAGTTCACGCTGTATTGTGCACACTGTATTGCGCATATGTCATTGTGCATATTTCACTGTGTAAACTGCATAGTTCACGCTGTATTGTGCACACTGTATTGCGCATATGTCATTGTGCATATTTCACTGTGTAAACTGCATAGTTCACGCTGTATTGTGCATACTGCATTGCGCATATGTCTGTGCATATTTCACTGTGTAAACTGCATAGTTCACGCTGTATTGTGCATACTGCATTGCATTATTTCACTGTGTATACTGCATTGTTCGCGTTGTATTGTGCATTCTAATAATAATGGTTTATTAACAGTACTTCCACATGGCATTGTATATATTGCACTGTGTATAGTGCATTGTTCACGTTGTATTGTGCTTATATACTGCATTGTGCGTGTGGCATTGTGCATATTGCACTGTGTATATTATTGTTCACGGTGCATACTGCATTGCTCGTCTGGCATTGTGCATATTGCATTGTGTGTATACTGCATTGTTCACGTTGTGCATTCTAATAATAATAATGGTAATAATAATGGTTTATTAACAGTACTTCCACATGGCATTGTATATATTGCACTGTGTATAGTGCATTGTTCACGTTGTATTGTGCTTATATACTGCATTGTGCGTGTGGCATTGTGCATATTGCACTGTGTATATTATTGTTCACGGTGCATACTGCATTGCTCGTCTGGCATTGTGCATATTGCATTGTGTGTATACTGCATTGTTCACGTTGTGCATTCTAATAATAATAATGGTAATAATAATGGTTTATTAACAGTACTTCCACATGGCATTGTATATATTGCACTGTGTATAGTGCATTGTTCACGTTGTATTGTGCTTATATACTGCATTGCTCGTCTGGCATTGTGCATATTGCATTGTGTGTATACTGCATTGTTCACGTTGTGCATTCTAATAATAATAATGGTAATAATAATGGTTTATTAACAGTACTTCCACATGGCATTGTGCATATTGCACTGTGTATACTGCATTGTTCACGTTGTATTGTATATTCTAATAATAATAATGGTTTATTAACAGTACTTCCACATGGCATTGTACATATTGCACTGTGTATACTGCATTGTTCACGTTGTATTGTGCATTCTAGTAATAATAATAATAATAATAGTTTATTAACAGTACTTCCACATGGCATTGTGCATATTGCACTGTGTATACTGCATTGTTCACGTTGTATTGTGCATTCTAATAATAATAATGGTTTATTAACAGTACTTCCACATGGCATTGTATATATTGCACTGTGTATACTGCATTGTTCACGTTGTATTGTGCATTCTAATAATAATAATAATAATAATAGTTTATTAACAGTACTTCCACATGGCATTGTATATATTGCACTGTGTATACTGCATTGTTCACGTTGTATTGTGCATTCTAATAATAATAATGGTTTATTAACAGTACTTCCACGTGGCATTGTACATATTGCACTGTGTATACTGCATTGTTCACGTTGTATTGTGCATTCTAGTAATAATAATGATTTATTAACAGTACTTCCACATGGCATTGTACATATTGCACTTTGTATACTGCATTGTTCACGTTGTATTGTGCATTTTAATAATAATAATAGTTTAGTAACAGTAGTTCCACATGGCATTGTGCATATTGCACTGTGTATACTGCATTGTTCACGTTGTATTGTGCATTCTAGGAATAATAATAATAGTTTATTAACAGTACTTCCACATGGCATTATCACATATTGCACTTTGTATACTGCATTGTTCACGTTGTATTGTGCATTCTAGTATTAATAATAATAATAATAATAATAATAGTTTATTAACAGTACTTCCACATGGCATTGTGCATATTGCACTGTGTATACTGCATTGTTCACGTTGTATTGTGCATTCTAATAATAATAATAGTTTATTAACAGTTCTTCCACATGGCATTGTACATATTGCACTGTGTATAATGCATTGTTCACGTTGTATTGTGCATTCTAATAATAATAATAATAGTTTATTAACAGTACTTCCACATGACATTGTACATATTGCACTTTGTATAGTGAATTGTTCGCGTTGTATTGTGCATTCTAATAATAATAATAATAATAATAGTTTATTAACAGTACTTCCACATGGCATTGTACATATTGCACTTTGTATAGTGCATTGTTCGCGTTGTATTTTACATATTCCTATGCGTTGTCTGTATTACAATACCTTTTCAAGTTTTCATATTCAAACTACAAGAACAATAGATTCTGATGAAATCAAAATATGACAGAAGACTTTAACGTACCTCGAGCCATTCAAATAGAGCTGAATTCCTGTTGTTAAATTCCAAGTTAAAGCGATGTGATGCCACTGTCCACTTATAAACGGACCACTCAAAGACCGTAAAGTCCAGCTCTGTCTCAGCTTTGCGCTTTTGATGCCAATCTCAAGGTTTGCATCATTTGTTTGAGTAACACTGACTCCACGATCGCCACCACCAAAGACCAGCAGACGCTGTTGTTTGTCGTGCTCGTAGAGCTTCACCCATAATGCAATACTGAGTCCGGTGGTGCAATTGTTAATGTCCACGTAGCATGTATTGTTGTGCGAGCCAAGATCTAACCACGAGTCGACAGTGCCGAACAAACCTATACCAACATTAGGCGGTGTGAATGTTGCTTGTTGCTGACCTTAAGAAAAAGCTATATTTAATACGCGATTCCAAGGATTTTTCAATATTTCGATATATACTTAAAATAGCAAATCACCGATACTGCTGGAAAGAGCACCATAAAATTTGTTAAAATCCATACAAACACCACACAAACACCACACAAACGTCTGTCAAATGTTCGTATTTTGCAGGACTGTATATTTGTTCCTATACACTATATAATTCTCCAATTTGGGGTTGTAAAATTTGATAGTGCTCTTATCAGCAGTAGCGGTGATATTATAGGTAGATATCGAAATGTTGAAAAAATATATAAGGGTTTATTGTCAGAGTGCCGGGGGTTGGGGGGGGGGGGGGGCTAATATTGGTGCACTCCACCATACAAACGTCTATAAACCTCTGTTTCTCTTTGCTATTATACAATATATATCACTCTCAAATTTGGGGTTTAACGAATTTTATAGTTTTAGCAGTATCGATGATTTTGCAATTTTAGCTAGCTAGCCAGATTGAAATATTGAAATAACCTTGGAATGGTCTATTGTTTGAAATGGTTAAGGGTACACACATCATAGGATGAACAGTTCTACGTACTATCTAAAGGATTTGATCAATCGTTTTCCTGGTCTCACCGCTGCATTGATTTGACTAATGTGACTGCCTAATCTGCAGCTCTACAATTCACTATGCTTATCAGGATTGTGTGTTTCCTCTGAATATTAGTACCAATAGTACACCTCGTTCTGATGTCAAATACACTTCTACAACTGTATAACATGAGAACGAGGTCTTCCCTGCGCCATTCACGCCAATTAAAACTTAAACATATTTAAAGGCTGTTTAAAAATAACAAGTTTAAATTAATACCTGTTCTCACCGAATGCTCTCTGGTGCTAAACTTTGTCAAGTTCAAACTGACCTTTTTAACTAAACAACCCGTTCGAGGTAGACTCAACTCTGTGTAACTAAACACATTCAAGACTGGAGCTAGGTAAACTCAGTTTAATTGAACAGGTTTAGCCAGCATGTGTGAATGGGATATCAGTTTAATCATAGTTAAGAAAGTGGAATGGTTAGCAAACCCGGCAAACTTCAAAGGCGCTGCGATTTATGTTGGAAGGGGGTAAGACAAAAGATCGTGCACGGTTATAGTTCATTAGCGTCTCCTAACGACTGAACTGACACGTTTCTATTGGCTGATTTATTAGCATATTGGAATTTCTATTGTGTTTTGTGCACGGTAATGTTGAAAAAAGACATAACAAAGAAGGTCGCTGGGTTTCATAACCATTCCACTCTATTGACTATGGTTTAATTGAACAGGTTTAGTTGGCATGTGTGAATGGCGTATCAGTTTAATTAAACAGGTTTAGTTGGCATGTGCGAATGGCGTATCAGTTTAATTGAACAGGTTTAGTTGGCATGTGTGAATGGCGTATCAGTTTAATTAAACAGGTTTAGTTGGCATGTGTGAATGGCGTATCAGTTTAATTAAACAGGTTTAGTTGGCATGTGCGAATGGCGTATCAGTTTAATTGAACAGGTTTAGTTGGCATGTGTGAATGGCGTATCAGTTTTAATTGAACAGGTTTAGTTGGCATGTGTGAATGGCGTATCAGTTTAATTAAACAGGTTTAGTTGGCATGTGTGAATGGCGTATCAGTTTAATTGAACAGGTTTAGTTGGCATGTGTACTGGCTGGTATTTTGTCTGAGTGGGTTAATGGGATCCCTGTGGTTTGTAATGGTTTGTGACGTCACAGTGAGCAGTGATGTCACAAGCCATTACAAACCACAGGGATCCCATTAACCCACTCAGACAAAATACCAGCCAGAAGGCCTAGGCACTAGGCTGGGGTATCAGTGTTTTTGTAGCTGAGGAAGCACAACAGATTGACTGATGCAAAAAAAATGGTTCTAGCGTTAATTCTGATTAAATTGTAACCGATGATTCTGGTTCTCTTGGTAAAATGTGTGCTTCTGTAATATAGGAACTTCTCATTCTCTATCAAACAATACGTTTTTACCCCAAATGGGCCCTGAAGAACATGAGTGACAATGAAGTGTAGTGTGACCCATGCACTCAGATCCAGCTATTTTTTTATTCCATTCATAACGCAAATAACGTGTTTCAGCTATGCTGCTAAGCAGATTCTAACAGTGATCACTGATGTTGTTACACTTTTAATAAGCGGAAAGTCTCATTACCTTACTAATATTATTCTTTTCTAAAGCATGGTTTTCACTAGCGACGTAAGCAGAAGCGTACGCATAAGAAAGTTATGTTCTAGTGAAAATGAACATCACTGAAAGCAGGTGAACAATACGTAACAACGACCGACACCAGAAATGTTCTACTCTGTCAGCGGTAAACTACATAGGTGGAGTATACCAGCGTGGATGGTCTGATTCGCATTGTGGTTATGCCGTGTGTCTTACACGTGGAAGATCACTGGGTTCGAATTCCAGTCGTTTTTCCAATTCTCTCGTTTATGTTCTTTTCTTGTTTTCCTGAACTCTAGCCACAAATTAGCCTTAAAACCTTGCCGCTCACCTGATGGTTAGGGTTTTGTTTAATTATTGGGTAAGCTGTTGTATTCTACTTACGTTTACCTTCAGTTTTCACTGATGGAACGGAAATAGCCGTTAGAAGAGCTATTACTGTCGAGCTATTACTGTTGTGCTTACGTCTCCGTTTCTTGAATTTAACTGGAACATAACGTTCCTTATGCTTCAACTTCTACTTCCCTCGCTAGTGAAACCCAGCATTAACCAGTGGCCCATACCTCTAATGTACCCATGCCACCTCACTTTGTTTACTCGATAATAATCATACACCCATCTGTAGTATACCCTACTCATGGGCCAGTAGTGGTCTGCTTCAACATACCATGGACCCTCTGAACTAGAACATGAAACCTGCGACAAACACAACAGATCAATTAAAACAATAACGTAATAGATGAATTTTAAAAATTACAATAGATGAATTAAATGAATTACATAATAGATGAATTACATAAATAACAATAGATGAATTAAAAGAATAACATAATAGATGAATTAAAAGAATAACATAATAGATGAATTAAAAGAATAACAATATATGAATTAAAGGAATAACAATAGATGAATTAAAGGAATAACAATAGATGAATGACACGAATAACATAATGGATGAATGACACGAATAACATAATGGCTGAATGACACGAATAACATAATGGCTGAATGACACGAATAACATAATGGCTGAATGACACGAATAACATAATGGATGAATGACACGAATAACGTAACATAATGGATGAATGACACGAATAACATAATGGATGAATGACACGAATAACATAATGGCTGAATGACACGAATAACATAATGGCTGAATGACACGAATAACATAATGGCTGAATGACACGAATAACATAATGGATGAATGACACGAATAACATAATGGATGAATGACACGAATAACATAATGGGTGAATGACACGAATAACATAATGGATGAATGACACGAATAACATAATGGCTGAATGACACGAATAACATAATGGCTGAATGACACGAATAACATAATGGCTGAATGACACGAATAACATAATGGGTGAATGACACGAATAACATAATGGATGAATGACACGAATAACGTAACATAATGGATGAATGACACGAATAACGTAACATAATGGATGAATGACACGAATAACATAATGGCTGAATGACACGAATAACAATGGCTGAATGACACGAATAACATAATGGCTGAATGACACGAATAACATAATGGCTGAATGACACGAATAACATAATGGCTGAATGACACGAATAACATAATGGCTGAATGACACGAATAACATAATGGCTGAATGACACGAATAACATAATGGCTGAATGACACGAATAACATAATGGCTGAATGACACGAATAACATAATGGCTGAATGACACGAATAACATAATGGCTGAATGACACGAATAACATAATGGCTGAATGACACGAATAACATAATGGCTGAATGACACGAATAACATAATGGCTGAATGACACGAATAACATAATGGCTGAATGACACGAATAACATAATGGCTGAATGACACGAATAACATAATGGCTGAATGACACGAATAACATAATGGATGAATGACACGAATAACATAATGGCTGAATGACACGAATAACATAATGGCTGAATGACACGAATAACATAATGGCTGAATGACACGAATAACATAATGGCTGAATGACACGAATAACATAATGGCTGAATGACACGAATAACAATGGATGAATGACACGAATAACATAATGGATGAATGACACGAATAACATAATGGATGAATGACACGAATAACATAATGGATGAATGACACGAATAACATAATGGATGAATGACACGAATAACATAATGGATGAATGACACGAATAACATAATGGATGAATGACACGAATAACATAATAGATGAATTGGTATAGGTAATCAAATGGGTACGAGTACGTAGATTTTGACAAACACAAGTGAAATTTATCCCTTAAATTTCACGAGACGCAATTTTGATTACCAGTAATATTATGGAGGGAAAATTACGATGCAGAAAAAATTTGTGAAATTACAAATTACGTGTCAAATTTCAAGTTAAATTTAGAGAATAATTTGTCCTCTATGCATGGTATTACATAAATAACACAATAAATGAATTACATAAATATCATAATACATGAATTACATAAATAACGTAATAGATGAATTAAATGGGTCGTCTCTGTCTCCATTTTTGATGCCATCGTAAGTGGCTGCCAAACCAACATTCAGTTTTATGGTTTGAGCTCCTCAGCTCAAGTGAGAATGATTTGAAGAAATACGTACTGTAATGAACAGATTAAATGTATAGCGGCGCACATCAAAATCAACAGAACTTAACTGTATAGAGGCGCACATCAAAATCAACAGAACTTAACTGTATAGCGGCGCACATCAAAATCAACAGAACTTAACTGTATAGCGGCGCACATCAAAATCAACAGAACTTAGCTGTATAGCGGCGCACATCAAAATCAACAGAACTTAGCTGTATAGCGGCGCACATCAAAATCAACAGAACTTAACTGTATAGCGGCGCACATCAAAATCAACAGAACTTAGCTGTATAGCGGCGCACATCAAAATCAACAGAACTTAACTGTATAGCGGCGCACATCAAAATCAACAGAACTTAACTGTATAGCGGCGCACATCAAAATCAACAGAACTTAACTGTATAGCGGCGCACATCAAAATCAACAGAACTTAACTGTATAGCGGCGCACATCAAAATCAACAGAACTTAACTGTATAGCGGCGCACATCAAAATCAACAGAACTTAACTGTATAGCGGCGCACATCAAAATCAACAGAACTTAACTGTATAGCGGCGCACATCAAAATCAACAGAACTTAGCTGTATAGCGGCGCACATCAAAATCAACAGAACTTAGCTGTATAGCGGCGCACATCAAAATCAACAGAACTTAGCTGTATAGCGGCGCACATCAAAATCAACAGAACTTAACTGTATAGCGGCGCACATCAAAATCAACAGAACTTAACTGTATAGCGGCGCACATCAAAATCAACAGAACTTAACTGTATAGCGGCGCACATCAAAATCAACAGAACTTAGCTGTATAGCGGCGCACATCAAAATCAACAGAACTTAGCTGTATAGCGGCGCACATCAAAATCAACAGAACTTAGCTGTATAGCGGCGCATATCAAAATCAACAGAACTTAACTGTATAGCGGCGCACATCAAAATCAACAGAACTTAGCTGTATAGCGGCGCATATCAAAATCAACAGAACTTAACTGTATAGCGGCGCACATCAAAATCAACAGAACTTAACTGTATAGCGGCGCACATCAAAATCAACAGAACTTAGCTGTATAGCGGCGCACATCAAAATCAACAGAACTTAGCTGTATAGCGGCGCACATCAAAATCAACAGAACTTAGCTGTATAGCGGCGCATATCAAAATCAACAGAACTTAGCTGTATAGCGGCGCATATCAAAATCAACAGAACTTAACTGTATAGCGGCGCACATCAAAATCAACAGAACTTAGCTGTATAGCGGCGCACATCAAAATCAACAGAACTTAGCTGTATAGCGGCGCACATCAAAATCAACAGAACTTAGCTGTATAGCGGCGCATATCAAAATCAACAGAACTTAACTGTATAGCGGCGCACATCAAAATCAACAGAACTTAACTGTATAGCGGCGCATATCAAAATCAACAGAACTTAGCTGTATAGCGGCGCACATCAAAATCAACAGAACTTAGCTGTATAGCGGCGCACATCAAAATCAACAGAACTTAACTGTATAGCGGCGCACATCAAGATCAACAGAACTTAGCTGTATAGCGGCGCACATCAAAATCAACAGAACTTAACTGTATAGCGGCGCACATCAAAATCAACAGAACTTAACTGTATAGCGGCGCACATCAAAATCAACAGAACTTAACTGTATAGCGGCGCACATCAAAATCAACAGAACTTAGCTGTATAGCGGCGCACATCAAAATCAACAGAACTTAACTGTATAGCGGCGCACATCAAAATCAACAGAACTTAACTGTATAGCGGCGCACATCAAAATCAACAGAACTTAACTGTATAGCGGCGCACATCAAAATCAACAGAACTTAACTGTATAGCGGCGCACATCAAAATCAACAGAACTTAACTGTATAGCGGCGCACATCAAAATCAACAGAACTTAACTGTATAGCGGCGCACATCAAAATCAACAGAACTTAACTGTATAGCGGCGCACATCAAAATCAACAGAACTTAACTGTATAGCGGCGCATATCAAAATCAACAGAACTTAAATGTATAGCGGCGCACATCAAAATCAACAGAACTTAACTGTATAGCGGCGCACATCAAAATCAACAGAACTTAAATGTATAGCATCGCATATCAAAATCAACAGAACTTAACTGTATAGCGGCGCACATCAAAATCAACAGAACTTAACTGTATAGCGGCGCATATCAAAATCAACAGAACTTAACTGTATAGCGGCGCACATCAAAATCAACAGAACTTAACTGTATAGCGGCGCATATCAAAATCAACAGAACTGAAATGTATTCGGTTCGGCGCATGGAAAGTTTGTCGTCTGAAACGGGCCTTAACAGACTTAAAGGGACCGACGGAATATTTTCTTTTTCTGAGAATCCATAGACCCATTCGAAAAATGTTGACGTTAAACTTGCTTAAAGGATGTCTGCCCTCAAATGTTCCTTATGGCTGCCTAAATGTATTGATGTGTTTGTCTACTGTAAATGGTACACTAGATGTCAGTTATGGACCGATTATGTGTTGTCTACTGTAAATGATACACTAGACGTCAGTTATGGACCGATTATGTGTTGTCTACTGTAAATGGTACACTAGATGTCAGTTATGGACCGATTATGTGTTGTCTACTGTAAATGGTACACTAGATGTCAGTTATGGACCGATTATTTGTTGTCTACTGTAAATGGTACACTAGATGTCAGTTATGGACCGATTATGTGTTGTCTACTGTAAATGGTACACTAGACGTCAGTTATGGACCGATTATGTGTTGTCTACTGTAAATGGTACACTAGATGTCAGTTATGGACCGATTATTTGTTGTCTACTGTAAATGGTACACTAGATGTCAGTTATGGACCGATTATGTGTTGTCTACTGTAAATGGTACACTAGACGTCAGTTATGGACCGATTATGTGTTGTCTACTGTAAATGGTACACTAGATGTCAGTTATGGACCGATTATGTGTTGTCTACTGTAAATGGTACACTAGATGTTAGTTATGCACCGATTATGTGTTGTCTACTGTAAATGGTACACTAGATGTCAGTTATGGACCGATTATGTGTTGTCTACTGTAAATGGTACACTAGACGTCAGTTATGCACCGATTATGTGTTGTCTACTGTAAATGGTACACTAGATGTCAGTTATGCACCGATTATGTGTTGTCTACTGTAAATGGTACACTAGATGTCAGTTATGGACCGATTATGTGTTGTCTACTGTAAATGGTACACTAGATGTCAGTTATGCACCGATTATGTGTTGTCTACTGTAAATGGTACACTAGATGTCAGTTATGCACCGATTATGTGTTGTCTACTGTAAATGGTACACTAGATGTCAGTTATGCACCGATTATGTGTTGTCTACTGTAAATGGTACACTAGATGTCAGTTATGCACCGATTATGTGTTGTCTACTGTAAATGGTACACTAGATGTCAGTTATGCACCGATTATGTGTTGTCTACTGTAAATGGTACACTAGATGTCAGTTATGCACCGATTATGTGTTGTCTACTGTAAATGGTACACTAGATGTCAGTTATGCACCGATTATGTGTTGTCTACTGTAAATGGTACACTAGATGTCAGTTATGCACCGATTATGTGTTGTCTACTGTAAATGGTACACTAGATGTCAGTTATGCACCGATTATGTGTTGTCTACTGTAAATGGTACACTAGATGTTAGTTATGGACCGATTATGTGTTGTCTACTGTAAATGGTACACTAGATGTCAGTTATGCACCGATTATGTGTTGTCTACTGTAAATGGTACACTAGATGTCAGTTATGGACCGATTATTTTGTCCATAAAACTGAATCTTACGACGTCACACGGTTGCTTCTCTCACCTGCGCCCGGTTGTTCTAAGCAAGCGCTACCCCGGGGTTAAATCGCTAACTCGAGGGTAAACTGCACAGATTACAATTGACAGATTTAGCGCTACCCCGGGGTTAAATCGCTAACTCGAGGGTAAACTGCACAGATTACAATTGACAGATTTAGCGCTACCCCGGGGTTAAATCGCTAACTCGAGGGTAAACTGCACAGATTACAATTGACAGATTTAGCGCTACCCCGGGGTTAAATCGCTAACTCGAGGGTAAACTGCACAGATTACAATTGACAGATTTAGCGCTACCCCGGGGTTAAATCGCTAACTCGAGGGTAAACTGCACAGATTACAATTGACAGATTTAGCGCTACCCCGGGGTTAAATCGCTAACTCGAGGGTAAACTGCACAGATTACAATTGACAGATTTAGCGCTACCCCGGGGTTAAATCGCTAACTCGAGGGTAAACTGCACAGATTACAATTGACAGATTTAGCGCTACCCCGGGGTTAAATCGCTAACTCGAGGGTAAACTGCACAGATTACAATTGACAGATTTAGCGCTACCCCGGGGTTAAATCGCTAACTCGAGGGTAAACTGCACAGATTACAATTGACAGATTTAGCGCTACCCCGGGGTTAAATCGCTAACTCGAGGGTAAACTGCACAGATTACAATTGACAGATTTAGCGCTACTCCGGGGTTAAATCGCTAACTCGAGGGTAAACTGCACAGATTACAATTGACAGATTTAGCGCTACCCCGGGGTTAAATCGCTAACTCGAGGGTAAACTGCACAGATTACAATTGACAGAATTAGCGCTACCCCGGGGTTAAATCGCTAACTCGAGGGTAAACTGCACAGATTACAATTGACAGATTTAGCGCTACCCCGGGGTTAAATCGCTAACTCGAGGGTAAACTGCACAGATTACAATTGACAGATTTAGCGCTACCCCGGGGTTAAATCGCTAACTCGAGGGTAAACTGCACAGATTACAATTGACAGATTTAGCGCTACCCCGGGTTAAATCGCTAACTCGAGGGTAAACTGCACAGATTACAATTGACAGATTTAGCGCTATCCTAGGATTAAATCGCTAACTCGAGGGTAAACTGCACAGATTACAATTGACAGATTTAGCGCTATCCTAGGGTTAAATCGCTAACTCGAGGGTAAACTGCACAGATTACAATTGACAGATTTAGCGCTATCCAAGGGATGAAGTTACCCTTGCTTCGAATAACCGGGCCCAAGTTGCCATCTTGGATTCAAAGCGAGGCAATCCTTTGTTTTTGCTAGGTTAAACTCGTTCTGATATCCCTCGCTTTAAATCCAAGATGGCCACCAGGTGAAAGGAGTTCATTGTCAGAACAAAATAGTTATTTTGTTGTGTAGCAACAGAGGAACGCTGTTTATAATTTCTCCATATGCGTTACCGCAAAGCACATAACTTTACCTTCAATAAAACCTGACAGGATAACAGGAGAAGACGGAGTGCGAGAGCCATGTCAACAGGACCTGTAGAATAGAAACTACGATGCGTCTCTGATTTGTTATTCAATCTAAAAAAGCAGCAAAATAATATCAGATTTATCTCACGGGACCTCACACAGTAAACGTGTTGCTATTTTATTCGGACAGAAATTAGAACATAGAATAGAAGAACATAGAAGGGTCAAATAGCAATGTTAAAAGGGTCAAATAGCCATGTTAAAAGGGTCAAATAGCCATGTTAAAAGGGTCAAATAGCCATGTTAAAAGGGTCAAATAGCCATGTCAAAAGATCAAAATAGCCATGTTAAAAGGATCAAATAGCAATATTAAAAGGGTCGAATAGCCATGTTAAAAGGGTCAAATAGCAATGTTAAAAGTTCAAAATAGCCATGTTAAAAGGGTCGAATAGCCATGTTAAAAGGGTCAAACAGCCATGTTAAAAGAGTCAAATGGCCATGTTAAAAGGGTCGAATAGCCATGTTAAAAGGGTCAAATAGCAATGTTAAAAGTTCAAAATAGCCATGTTAAAAGGGTCGAATAGCCATGTTAAAAGGGTCAAATAGCCATGTTAAAAGAGTCAAATAGCCATGTTAAAAGGGTCGAATAGCCATGTTAAAAGGGTCGAATAGCCATGTTAAAAGAGTCAAATAGCCATGTTAAAAGGGTCAAATAGCCATGTTAGAAAGGTAAAAGAAGGGGGAAATGAAATGAAACCCTCGTTTAATTTCAAAATCATTTTTTTTATTCCAAAGGCGTACCGAGTGGTGTCCTCGCAGGCGCGTATCCAGACCGTTTCCACCGTGTGACGGAAAACGGTCAGATTTTGTCCATTTTGTCCATTTTTGCTTTTGAGTTACGTGTTGATTGTCGAGGAAATATTGCATCGACAATTATGTTTGTGACTCTTTTTGACATCTGTTTGACTGCCATCATTTCTGACTATTTTATTATTTCTGTAAAATGTGCCACCCCGTGTCAATTAACACCTTTTCAGAAACTTTTAGAACTACAGATTTCCTTATTACACATGCATGCCAGTCTTGTGTGTGTACATTTTTTGCAACTTAAAGGGATACCCGAGTGAAAAACACATTTGGGCTCAAAATCGTCTTTCAGATGTACTTTGTTCAGAAAATTTGATAAAACGTTTTCAGAATTGAGAACGAGGTTTTAACTTTTCAGGTGTTTCGTTTCAGTTGCACAAAGCCATGCAGTCAGTACAGATCGAACCGGAAACTCGCAAATTATATAGCTCCAATAATACATAAGTTTCAAAAGCAATGCCAATATCAATATTGTCATAATCTACCTTAGTCTTGCGTTTAAGGCTGACAATTTCCATACAAAAACACACAGCGAATCTTTACATCATAGCACAACACCAGTTTTGCACTAGCTCGGTAGTCGCCTTTTGTTGTTGGTCTGATATTCTCGCCTTCCACATGCTTTTCCTCGTCCTCCCAGTCTTCTGAACTTCTCTCACAATATCGTCTTCATGATATTTTTGTTCTAGTACGAAATTGCTCTGCCATATCGATGAAAATCTACTCTAATTCCGAGCGTGTGAAAATTCTACAAAGAAAACAAGTCGCTATAAATTAGCCGCAAGACTCCGGTGGGACGAAGTGACGTAAAAAACGTCTCAGGAATTAATGTCAACAAAATGGCGGCGCCCAGGTCTTCGCGGGGCCAACTTTAATTTGAGGGGCTCGTTCTCAACTCTGAAAAAGTTTTATCAAATTTTAATACATTTTCTGAACAAAGTACATCTGAAAAATGTTTTTGAGCCCAAATGTGTTTTTCACTCGGGTATCCCTTTAAATACTTTTACCTCTTCAGACGAGATTGTCTAATCAGCGCGGGTCGCGGGTAAAATGTCGCGGGTACGAAAAACGTCCCGTTTTAGTAAGCGCTACGGAAATGTAAAAATGCAGTGTTTGACTGGGTAAATGGTGTTTTGGGTCCGTCAAGTGGTGTCGACTTACGGGAGTGTCCGTTAGCGGAGGTTCCACTGTATATTGTTATATAACCTCTATATATTGTTTTATAAATAAAATGTTTGGGATTAACAATTCGTAGGCAATGCTTGCTTCAGCACTGACCACTGTTCAGCACTGACCATTGATTGTAATCCGTCCAATGCAAAGTACAAATACATACATATCAACGTTGTTGCGGGAAGGGGCTCATTAAAAATCTACACTGTTGTACTCAATATTTTTATTTTGAAAAACAGCAAGAACTAGGTCTCCTGGCGGGCCGACTCATCAATGGCAACGGCTGTAGAGCGATTTCTTCTATAAAAAAAACTGACAGGGATGGTTTCTCTCCATTTGCTTTCCTCTCGGTCTGGTTTTCGAACATCAACTAGAGTTTCATGAGCAAGACCGACAAGCTCGGGTTGCCTGTGTCTCCTATTTTTACGCCTGTTTGCACGCTCGTTGAAAGATTATTTCCAGTCTTCATTTTCCTGCGATCTTCCTCTCTGCTACGACCTCGTGGAGTTTAGTAGAGTTGACCAGAGCTGTTTGGAAATAGTTCTTTCTTGAGCGTTCTACAGGGCCTGTACTTTGACTGTAGCTACAGATAATTCAAAGGAAAACGATCTTTATATTTTAAGGGAAAATTGCAAAAACGGCATTTCAAAATCGAAGAAACTGTCAGTAGAGCAGGTAGAGCAGGGTATGTTTTCAGTCCGCAGTTGAGGGTAGATCTTCTGAAGGTTATTCGATGTACGGGATCTCGATGTATCGATATTTTTATCTAATCTTTGATAAAAAAACATCCAAATTATTTTGTTTGAATCTTTTGTACTTTTTGCTGTCGATCACACACCGGCTGCTTATATTACTGATTCTGTCTGAATGAATGTGAACTTTGTAGAAAGTCAGTCGGTGTTTTAGCACTGTAGTTCGTTCATGTTTCCTTTGAGGTCTTTGACAAGCTTTGATTTCTCAGCATGCTGCCTGTGATATCATCGATAATCTTGCAAGCTGTCCAGGCAGGATGATGATAAGTGTTTCAATTTTCTTTTCAAAATACAGTAACATCTTTTTAATTTTGTTGTAAAGCTATTGTTTTGCGATTGTCAGCATTGTATGATAGCCGGAGAATATTGCAGCCTTCTTTTCCGAGTTGGCGGGCAACCCGGCAGATAAGCCATCATTCGTCTTTAAAACAAGCAAACTCAAGGCCTCGTTTACCCTCAACATGGACAGGACTAAAGATCAGGTTTTAAGTAAAGAATGTTGTTTCTCTGATGGCAAAGTTAAAAGGTGCAACGGATTTGTATCGCTTACCGCTATATATATAGTGTGTATATAAGGGACATCAGAATTTCAAACCACTTTTTTCGCTAACTCGTCAAAAATGACGAGTTCATTTTGCAAACCACTTTTTTCGCTAACTCGTCAAAACAATTAGGACCGCAATGCGATCATAGGAGACCATTCGGTGTTGAGGAAAGTGGAAGAGGTGTATACAGGAAGCAATGGTTGTATAAATATTTACTAGTAATACATTACATGCAGAAGCCTCACGACCATTGTTGTCATTGTTGTAATATATAAAAAAACATGCAGGACAGAGCATGGCACAGTCGTACAAACTCGTTAAATTTTGAGTTTTCAAAAGTTGACCAATGGTTCAATATTAAAAATATAAACCTGGACTTGCACTGGAGTTACTTATTTCGACTTGCTCTTTCCATTTCTGGCATTGAAATTGTGCTAGATTCATGATATTTGAGTTACAAGGTTATGTGACCTCCAACTACAAAGCGCATAGTATTGCAGGCTGATAGGAAATGTATTATAAAATCCGTCAAATAAAATCCGTAAAATCGAATTTATGAAATATTCTTCAGATACAAACTTAAGATACCAGGTAAAAGATTAACATATCGCAATTTGATGGATGAAGCGGTGCTGGGAAGCGTGCAATCGTGTTTTCAGTTTTCCATACGTTGTCTGTTAATTTTGACGCGGAATTCCACTCGTTTTTACAGACAATGTATGGAAACACGATTGCACGCTTCCCAGCACAGCTACATCCCTCAAATTTCGATATGTTAATCTTTTACCTGGTATCTTAAGTTTGTATCTGAAGAAAATTTCAGACATTCGATTCTACGGATTTTATTTGGCATATTTACAATACACAATAGAAACTCGAATTGAAAAGTAGCAAATACTAAGCAATTATTGGACGAGGCTGAGCAAAATATGGCAGAGGCAAATAACTGGTAGCGAGACACAGACAATTAATCGAGTTCCAATAATTGTTTTATTATACAGTGTTTTTGTTACCTTTGGCATCCAAAATGCTCGCAATTTCCTTCTCTGAACACTCTGGAAACCGAGCGGCCATG
Source organism: Actinernus sp. WN-2022 (assembly GCA_030867875.1). NCBI lineage: Eukaryota > Metazoa > Cnidaria > Anthozoa > Actiniaria > Actinernidae > Actinernus > Actinernus sp. WN-2022. The sequence goes on along the minus strand of JAOWCC010000577.1, from coordinate 2,450,744 downwards.
TTGGATTTGTTGTTGAACAGCACTACGCATGCTCGCAACAATATCTGCCGGCAAACGCTTATTTGCGCGCAGTTATTTGCAGGTGAATCAACCAATCAGAATTCGGGATACTGCATGGGGAAGTCCATACAAATCCCACTTAATGTCTCTTTAAACTAAACAAAATCACATTATACGGGTAATATTTATTGCCACTTTATATGGAGAGAACGCAGAAAGTGCCTTGCCATTAATTAATCTACTTGAAATTCTAACTGTTGATCATGTTTATGAATTTCAGGCACTAAAAATTATTCACCATTGGCATAAAAAACAATTGGCAGCTATTTTTGAAAAATATTTTCAATATGTCTCAAAAGACAATTTGTATGAGGCACGTTTATAGAACAAGCATTGGCAAACAAACTATATCTGCCATGGCAACAGATATTTGGCAACTACTTCCCTCTGACCTCAAGCAACTTCACATGAATGCCTTTAATAAGAAGGTTAAAAACACCTATTACTAACCCAATATGCTTATTGATCTAAGCAACATACTCCCAAAATTAAATTACATAAATTAAGGAATAACTAAAAAAATATTTCTGGCTTCTGCTATATTGTATGTGTGTAAATGGTATTGGCATGACTAGTATGCTTTTACCATATTCTACTATTTTGTGTGGTTGATTCTGCTATTGTGCTTAACATGTGTGTGTGTCAGAGCTACACAAAACTACTTACATTATTTGTCTAGTGTCTCGAAGTGTCTAACTCGAAAACCTCACGGTTTACTTTGGCTCTAGGCATTTCCTTACATTTTCCCTATATTTAGCGATTATAGAACTATATTTATTTACAAACATTATTTTCTAAATATAGTAATATATATCTGTAAAAAAATGAAGATGAAATGCGAATAAGAATGTATGTATGTATTGTATTGAGGAACTGAAAAATAAATGCTAATATCTTACTCTTGTTGATGACAAGAGTGTTATAGAGGCCATCGTCACTGCCATGTTATGAAGACCAACTTATTGTTGACATCCAAGGGAACATTGCGTTTCTGCGGGTTTCCTCGAGGCCATGAACAATTACAATTTCATGGAAAAAATTGGCCCTGGAACTAATTATTATATTTTCCTTGGTGGACAAAGGTTACGCAGATGTCGCTCCACTCCTAACACCTTTTAGGGCGGCCCAAATTCGGCGCATGGCAAGGCATGATAAACGCCGCGCACGTAGGGTTAAAGTGCTTCTAACCCTTCTTGATCTTTTTCTATTTATGAACCTTTGAAAGGTTTTGAGTACTTCTGCGAAATACATTTTGGTTTACAGAGAATACTCTATGCTATACGCCTGTTTGAAATGGTTAAAATTGACCTTTCCTGACCCATGACCGCGTTAGAAAAAGCCTGTGTCGATTCTCGGGTATACGTCATCTCATTAATGCATTATCCTCCATGGCGCCTTTCTATAACACGGTCATGGGTCAGGAAAGGTCAATTTTTCACCATTTCAGTCAAACAAGCGTAGAAGATAGAGTATTCTATGTAAACTTTTTTTTTCGCAGAAGTACTCAATATATACCTCTCAAAGGTTCATAGGTAGAAAATGTCAAGAAGGGTTAGAAGCGCTTTAATCGATGGCTTTCTAAATACCGAATAAAGCATTTTAAAAACATATCGAGCGGTCGGCAGTATTTGGCACCAACCACGCTGATTTCAGCCGGTAGTTGTAGAGCTGTATTTTTTGACACAGAGACATGTCGTATTATTTGCAGACGTTTAACTGTCATCAAATGTGATCTACACTCTCAAATTAGGCTCACACAAGAACTGTAATCGAAAGCACTGGAACTGATGGGAAATAAGTAATTGCTAATATTTGATAATTTTTGAAGATTTTGCACAACTTTATTTATAAGCAGCCACATCTATAAAGAATTGTTATTAAAATGATTGGTTAAACAAAACAAAATTGCAGCACGTGCTTATTTAATAGCCTGCGTCGCAGGCCGGTTCAGTTCGGATGCGACGCAGGCTATTATTTAATGGCCATATTTATATAGCGCCATATCACCACACTGAGTCTCATGGCGCTTTACATTGTTACTGACATATCCCGTCAGTGATTTTTTTCGGACTGCTTTTACGGTGCTAATAGCTGCCACGCAGGTTACGATGTTTAGTGTGTGGTTAGTGCAATGGCCAGGCTGCTGTACCGGGTGACAATGCCCTGCTCTTTTTCGAGTAGTACAACAGGTTATTTCAGGTCCCCTTCAAATACTGATTAGAAGTAGAAGGAGACAAGGCGAACGGCTTATAAACGTCCCTGCCCAAGGACGCGGCTGGGATTCGAATCCCCGAACTCCCGCACTCTATACCGTGCTCTACCAACTGAGCTAACCAGTAAGGCGGTATTTCTGATATTAGCATATTTAGTGGGTGTTTCCACTATTAGTGGATCATTAAAATATGGAGTAGGTTATGTGAAACATCTCTAATAGGCACAATTAAACCTTAACTCCGTTGTTTTCTTTTGTTTCTACTTGACTATTAGAGCCTGACTATTATGTTTTTTTATTATAACTAGTTCAGGCATACCACTAGAACAATAGTTATTCTAGCTATATATAATTATCTTTCTTTTTTTATTATTATCAAACTTCTTTTATTGTGTTTCATTTTAATAACAATTCTTTATATATGTATCTGCATACAGTTTGATTTGTGTGGCTGCCTCTGACAAATTTGATCTGACTTGTGGAATTCTCCAAAGTTCGTGTCTGGGCCCTCTCCTATTTACTACATACTCGAGTAAGCTGTTCGATGTCATCAAGGGTCATCTACCTGACGTGCATGCTTATGCGGATGACACACAACTTGATATGTCTTTTAAGCCCGACTCTGCAGTGAGCCATGCTGCTGCAATTACAGCAATGGAGCAATGTGTGAAATAGATCAGAGACTGGATGCTCGCTGACAAGTTAAAGATTAATAATGAAAAAACATAGTTCATGTTGATTGGCACAAGACAGCAACTAACCAAGGTCAACATTGCCGATAACAAACAGTTGGGGATACCAACGTTGCTCCTGTACCTGTTGCAAAGAATCTTGGAACATGGTTTGACTCCAAGCTGAACCAAACTCACATTACCAAAACATGATAGAGGACCTGACATTATACTCCTCATATCTGAACGAATTCAAAGTTTCGAAGAAGTTTTCGTGAGTGTTTACATGTCGAGATTGCAGCGATGTCTCGCCACAAACGTAGTTAGGCCCGAATCAAACGTTGAACTTTTCATGTGCCGAACCTAATGAAATAAAAAAAAAACGAAATATTTGCTTGCGAATAGAATTTTTATGTTTTTCCACTGACTTGTAGTATTGTAGTGTTTAATTGAGAAAGTCACGTGTAACATTGTTATGTAACAATACAAGGCATGTGTGATGGAGCTGGGGAGCCAAAATGCATTGCGCTCCCACTTTAGAAGTATTGCCACGTGACCTCGCTGTCGTTCGGTCATTCACTTCAGATTTTTATCAAGTGAAGACGTTTTTATCTCCCACCTCCTCTCCTTATCCAGACCATGTTCTTCCCGTTTTTGTGGCCTGATTTACCAGATTGTAAATATTTATCGTATGATAATTTGGTTATTTATAAAAAGCGGCTTTGGATTTTTGCCCTCAGCCATTTTACTCCAAATATTTGGTGTGTGTGCTTTCTTTATAGTCGATGCCCAGTAAACTAGCCCAGTTAATGCAGCACTAAAAATAATATAAGTTGTCCTTAGACTAGTATATCAATCATCTTAAGTTCTGTATGATATAGCTCAGAGGGAAAACATAAAGCCGCCTAATTATCTTTTGTTTCAATTCCGTTCGGCGCATGAAAAGTTCAACGTTTTAATCGAACCTTACTGATGTTCAACATTTGTAATGATTATTGGAGAACTAGAATCTAGAAGTCATCGTGTTTTGGCAAATTCTCGTCAGTGAACTTCGCTTGGCGGCGGCCGTGAATTTAGTTGAGCCGCAGGCAGCCCAAGACTGCTAAGGAAAAAAGGATCTATCAGAAAGGCAGAATCAGTGACAAATACACAAACTGCAAGGATGGTTGTGCGCGAGCGAGGAATTTATCAACAATTCTAGCTCAGTTAAATCACTTGACAAAGAGTTTCAGTTTAAAACCCAAAACAGAAGTGCTCTCAAGACGTTGATAGTGTTAGTATGGTGAATTCAGGAAAGCTCACATTGGTCAGTTTGTAACAATAAGGTAAGGAATGATTTAGTTTCAAACTCAGTTTAAAAGTTTTCATTCAAAATAATTGTTAAGATTCATTACGGCATATTTGAACCCAAATTAAAATAGGTGTATATCCTATCCGTTACGAATCGTTACGAATTTTATACAAAAATTTCTAATATAATAGATAAACATATACCTATTAAACAATTATCTAGGAGGGAGATAAAGCTTAAATCAAAACCTTGGATAACTAGTGCTTTACGAAGATCTATTCAAGTAAAAACAGTCTATATAAGAAATTTCTTAAGACAAAATCTACCTATTATGATATGAAATTTAAGTTCTATAGAAATCAATTAAATCATCTTCTAAAAATAAGCAAAAAGCAGTACTACAACAATACTTTTGTGATAATATTAAGGACGGTAAAAGGATATGGATGGGCATTAAGCAAATAGTACACTTTAAGCACAAACTAGTCAGAGGTCTATTAAGATTGTTGAAAATAATATTGAAATCACTGACCCCAAACTTGTTGCAAATGCATTCAACAATTATTTTGCCAATGTTGGTACAGAATTAGCAAGTGAAATACCTAGTACATACAAAAGCCCAATGGAATATCTAAACGAACCAATGTGTAATAGTTTATACATTTTCCCCACTACAAGTAGTGTGAGATTGAAAGTGAAATTTCTGACTTAAAAACTGGCAAGGCTGCGGGACCATCCAGTATTCCAATTGACGTACTCAAAATGTTAAAAACTGTGATATCAAAACCTTTGGAGTTGGTCTTCAATGCTTCTCTTTCAACTGGTATTATCCCTAATGATTTCAAATTAGCAAACATCATTCCTGTAAGTAGTAGGGAGAGGCGAATTAAGCCCCTTTTTTAGGCCGTTATGCTAATTTTTAGGGCGCACTCATTAATTCAGATGACGTTACGAGTGTATGGGCGTTATGCTAATTTTTAGGGCGCACTCATTAATTCAGATGACGTCACGAGTGTATTGTTTCAAGCTCATGAATAAATTGAAGTGGAATCTCATTAAATGAAGTGGATCACATCATGAATACAATGAAGTGGATTACATTATCTATGACTCATAAGAGCAACTTTGCTATTGTCCTTAGGGATTAACGATAACAGCTATTACCTTCGCTATCTATCGTAACGTAATTCTGAGATCAGAATATTTATAAACCTTTACAGTAAATCCACTATGACTGATAAGAGCAACTTTGTTATTGTCCTTAGGGATTAACGATAACCGAAGAGCCATCAGTACAGTTTGATAGAAACAATAGTCCTATTGTTTTGAGGAAAACTCTTGAGATGCAAATTCTTCTCTAAAACTGAACTATAATTACCATACGAATAAAAACAAACCACCAGATAAATTAAACAGAGTTTATTCAATCTCAAAAACACTAATTTACAGTTCGTTTTCCTTATGAGATCGCAGCAGTTGACCTTGAGGTAAATATTTTTGGATTGTATTTAGACCACAATATTTTTGTTTGTGTGCAGGTTTTGAGAGTGTTTTTATCTTTATATACCATGCCGGAAATTCCCGCCGAAATTTGTCAATAATAGGTAGAAAAGATAGGCTTTGGAGGCTTTGAAATAATTGTTGCCTATACGAGCACTGTTGGATTTTAAGAAGTCTCCCAATAGTATTATATTTTTGTTCTGAAGGCCAAAGTTTTCAAGTGCACTGATTAGATACTCAAGGAATTTTATTGCGAAGGTAAATAGCGAAGGTAATAGCTGTAAGGAAAATAATAGACATTTTAGGTGTTCTGTAGGGGTTCTGATGTGCAGCTGAAATTAAAATCCTTCGCCGTCTATGCCGTTATTAGATTCCACAGCACTTTATTCACGAGCCTCAGCCAATAGATAATTTATTCACCTTCCTTTTATTCATGATAGCGCCACACTTTATTCATGAGAGCGCCACACTTTATTCATGAGCGCCGCATTTTGTTCATGCGGAAAGACAATAGATAATGAGAAACCACCACACTTTATTCATGAGTCCAAGACAATAGAACCGTGACGTCATCTGAATGAATAAGTGCGCCCTAAAAATTAGCATAACGCCCTAAAAAACCGGCTAATTCGGTGCCTCCTATACTATTCCTGTATATAAAAAAGGATCCCAGACTTGCCTGTGCAACTATCGACCTATTTCTCTTCTTTCTGTCTTTAATAAGCTCCTCGAAAAACTCATGTATAATAGACTAATTAAACTCCTAGGAAAAAACAATATTTTCTTTGAAAAAGAATTTGGCATCAGAGCTAGGCACAGTACAGATCATGCTGCTCTCTGCATAATTGATAAAATTCAAAAAGCAATCGATAACCGAAACTATTCCTGTGGAATATTCCTTGACTTTAGTAAAGCCTTCGACATTGTGAATCACCAAATTTTGATAAAAAAACTTGAATACTACGGTATTCGAGGAATTGCCAAAGACTGGTTCATTTCATACCTTGGTAACCGACAGCAGGTTGTTACTGTAAATAATTCAACATCTGATAAATGCAATGTAAGCTGTGGAATTCCACAGATATCAGTTCTTGGTCCCTTGTTGTTTTTATTATACATAAATGATTTTCATAGTTGTTCAGATCTATTTGATTTTCACATATTTGCAGACGATGCAAATCTGTTCTATAAACATAAAAATATTTCAATACTAGAAACAAATATAAATGCTGAATTAAATAATATCCATACATGGTTATGTGCTAATATGCTCTCACTCAATATAGAAAAATCCAATTTTGTCATTTTCCCTCCGCCACAAAAGAAGATACAGAATCAGTATTTTAATCTTTCTATAAACAACAAAACTTAAGAGGGATCTCTGTATCAAATATCTTGGTATTTTAATTGATTCTAACCTTAGTTGGAAAAAAACAAGTTGAATGCATTGCAAAAAAAATCAGAAAAAGTATTGGTATCCTCTCTAAACTTCGTCACTATATAAAACCAAACATTCTCTTGAGTTTGTACTATGCCTTAATATATCCTTTTTTGATTTACGGAATAATTATATGGGGAAATACTTACAAGACCACTCTTCAGCCAATTTTTATTTTGCAAAAAGAAGCAATGCGAATAATTACCTTCTCTAAATTTGATCATCACTCCAGTCCCTTGTTTAAAGCTCTTGAGGTTATAAAATTTGTTGATCTTATAATCCTTCATATAGCAATCTTTATGTACAAATATCACAATCTGCTGCTACCATCTGTCTTCCTTTCTTTCTTTACCAAAATAAATAAAATCCACAACTATAATCCAAAAGCAAGAACAAATTATGGAATATTTAACATAAGATTTCAAGGCCCATCAATATGGAATTCCATTGACGAAGAGGTGAAATCCTCCTCTTCATCACTTTATTCAAGATTATTAGTCCTCTGTACATCGCTTCTCTTCAAATAATCTCCTCTTTTCGAATAATAATGCTGTTTTGCAACACATATCTTTATTACTTTACATAAATATTATATTAGTCTACTTGTAGTTTAACTGTATTTTCTCCACCTTATAGTGTGTGAATGTGTGTATGTATGTGTGTCCCCGACCTTAACATGTAACATATCTTCAGTAAACTGGCTGCCTCGCATTTTTAACTCTTAAGGTTATTTCGGGTAGCCAGTAGTAGCCCTAGCGTTGTATTATTAATTTTCTTTTTGTAATCTCATTGTAAGTTATTGGGGTAAATAAAGGATGGTTGTTGTTGTTGTTCTAATGCAACATGAACACTTGGCTTCATTTTAATAGTTTATGGAGCTCTAGTTTACTTACATTAACAATTTAAACAATAAATCAAATTGACATGATAATTTTGCCTACATGTAGCTGTGAACCTATTTGCATTTTAAACGATTCTGTTACTTTCATCCAAACTTAATGCCCCTCAAATCGTCTGAAAACCAAAAAATACAACTAAACCTCATATTAATACGTCTGATTTCCTCTTATAGTCAGGAAATTTTAAACCACGAAACTACTCAGTTCTGGATTTTTATTTGCACTTAACAGCGTTCGCATCTTTTGGGTTTTTTACTCAAAGCTAAATTCATCAGAATTATTTTTTAATAGAAGACCTATCGCAAGTAGATGTCACTTTTGCATTAAGTTTGAGAAGTCTAAAATAGAGATTTAAATAACATTATTGAGCTATGAATTCTAATCTAGCTTGAATTTCATTTACTTTCAACCAGTGCTAGGTTTAACAGTTCTCTTGGAGTTATTTTACGCAAATCATTCGCTTGGAAGCAATTCCCATTGAAATGCTTTAACCTCAAGTGAGTGCTTCTCCTACATAAAAAACGCGAGCTGTTTAAAAATGAGGAATACGAAAACTCTGAAAACTGTCCATTCCACTAAGCTTAAAGCGAAAATATATGTTTTGTAATACCTAAAATTGTAGGTTTCTGAAACCTTCTGTATTAATACTTTAATTCTTTATACTTTAACGTTCGAAAAAAAGCGGTTGAACACCAGGCTTTGAAAAAGAGGCTGAAACAGTTTGTCAAAGATATAATATTTAACGTAATGTTTAAACAATGAATATGAAAGTTTCGCTGCAAAAATTGTTTTTAATAGAAGGTGAATTAGGTTTGAAAAAGCGTCAATGAAATGAGTGGCGAAAAAAGCTAAAAATACACTTGATATAAACTTACCGATATTTCAGTTAAAGCCGCTTTGATCCATTTTCAATATTTGTCCTACTAGTAGTTTTCTCTGTTTATTTTCTGTTTGGAGAAACTAACAACCAGCGGACCGAAGATTAATAAAAATTAAGTGAACGGCACCAGTTACGCAAATCATTTAAATTCTGCCACAGTTGCCGTGGGAACCTAAATAATACATTGAGCATGTGTAGTAGACTAATCAAATGTCGGTCATTTGATATCAAAACAACACACAAATATAGCTGTAGGTTATCAATGTAGTCATCGATTTAATTCCCATCCAGTTATGCGTTGGTCATTTAGCTGGCAGTCACTCGACACAATCTGCCATAAAGTCTTTGCTTTTTAAAGAGATTACAGAGACATCACAATTTTGACATAATTTAATATAGTAGATGTGTGAACGGTACGACACACGCTGCAGCATTGCGCGCAAGTTGTTCACACGGTGCAATTTGTTGCACGCAATGCTGCCGAGGTAGAACTCGATCCTACTTCTGAACTACTAATGCAACATTGCCGACAATGTTAGTGCAGCGTGTGTCGTACTTTAAAGACCCTGTGTCCGAGCCCATAGTGCTTTGCGCCAATGTTATGATTCGGTTTGTTTCAACGGCCGCATAGATTAAAGGCCAGCTTTTACGCGAACTAAATTGCTCTCGATTGTTTATCAGTTTCATAAAAGAAGTACACATACACTTTTGGATAACGAATTTCATAATTTCTACCGGATTAAAAACCCAATCGAGCCCACGAATTTTCCCCGAATGCTTCGAATATGATTTTAACAGTACTCGACAGGAAGCCAGTTGTTCTGTCTTTAGATTCTAATTAGGTTTACGAGTGCGACTTTTCACAACTCTACAAGCAAACACATACTCTTGCTACCTTGTTTTCATGTCTCCAGTATTGCTTAGCTGTATTTGAAGATCTCTACTTTTTGTGCCGCTTTGTATTTCCAACGAAGCCCGCCGGTCCTATGGTACAGCAAATCCCCGAGAAACTCACGTAGTAGTCCTTTTGAACCACAAGTGGTCTCTTGTAGAGAAAGAGAAAGTAGAGAAAGTAAAAGTAGAGAAAGTAGAGAAAGTAAAATGTGGACTGCTGAAGGATTATTTGTCGAGTCGCTTCGCCTCGCTGTCTCGGTCCTTTCTCCGGCATTCCTCTACTCGCCACTCGAAGAAATATTCGAACTAAAGTTTCATTTTAAAAAGTATATATACTAAAGTTAAGATAAAAGAAAGTCAGTTAAGCATATATACCTATGAATAATTACACGATCGCCCAAACTAGGGATGGATTTCGAAAGATTCGAGAGTCGCATAACAACAACAACGATCTTTTTTTCGTAGCCTACGAATATGATTTGCGCGCGCAAAGCACCATGGGCTCGGACACATGGTCTTTAAGGTCTCGATAAAGGTTCAAAATGGAAAAGTTTTGAAAATGCGTTTTTTCGCAAATTCTAAATCTAAAAGCCCTAATCTAGCATCACAAAAAAACTCAAACTCAAAAAAATAATTTAAAGCCTTGAAAATGCGACTTTCTGATTTCCCGCTAAAAAAGGCGCGAAAAATGATTGACAGCTGCTGTCATTCACTGGGCATGTTATTTCATTCTCGCTGATCCTGTGATTTTCTGCGCTACTTTTCGTTCGTGAAGATTTCGTACGTTTATAATGCAATGCCCAAAAGTGTAAAAGTAGATCTTTCTTGGTGCCGTATTAAAAAAAGAATAAGAAGAAAAAACACAGCACAATTTAGTTTGTAATAATTTAGTTTGTGAGTAAATTTGGAAGCGGGTGTAAAGTTCTTAGGACAAACAATGGCTGGAGGGATTATACTCCAGTTCCAAGAAGTTAGAATAATCGAAGCTAAGACTTAAAGTCCACAAAGAATGAAGCAATAAAGTTTTTCAATCGGCCAAAAATTTAAAGAGAATTCAATGCAGGAAGCTAAGGTTTGCTGGTTTTGTTTCAGCGCGATAAAACATTTTAGGATGACGTAAACAGCCTACCGTGTACATGGTGTGGTCGAGCTGCGCTGCAGTGGTTTTCCCTGCATGATATTAATTGTTTGCTTACTGTGGTGCCATTTTTCTGTACTCCTAAAAGAGTGTTTCTTCTTTAAATTAAGCTGGAATCGACACTATAGCTAACTAGTTTCTGTAGAAGTATCGAGCGTCGGTGAACTGTTATAGCTTCTCTGTTCTGCGGCTCGTCTGAACTTTGTAATCGGCCGAGACTGAACACAACATGAATCGCTCTGATTGGCTAATGTTAATGAGATTACCCTTGGAGGCGGGACTCTTAGTCAACCGTGAAATGAATCGAAAACCTTTTATCGGGCTGTTTCTCGGCTCTTTTTTTCCGGCCAAAAACAGAACTTTGTTGAAGTCCAGCCTTTTAGCGTTTTGTCCAATTTTCCTAAGTTTTTCACGAGTCGTGGAAAACAGCCGTTTCTCAAATACAGTGTCGGGGAATTTTGAAATTATTTTTAGTTCAGGTTTTATGACCTGGGTTGTATCAAAATGGGATGAAAAACTACTTTTTCAACTTTGAAAAGGGATAAAATCTGTAATACGCAATATATCAAAAATGCCCGACACGGTATTTGAGTCAATTTATTTGGGATTCGAAAGGGCTACTTAAGAAAAAAATTGTTTCAAAGCCTGAAGGGCTGAACTCCTTCTGGCGGACAGAGTCATTTCGCGTAGAAATATATACAACATCTACGCTTTTAACATTTGTTCAAAACGGATTAAATATGTACTTTCTTCAATTCAAGACCTTTAAAACGGTATATAGTACGTCTATGTGGCTTTAATTCCGACGTTGCAAGAGCGTTTTTCCGAAATGACACGTCGAACCTTTATCGAGACCTTAAGACATATTTCAAGTTATATTTCTCAAACGAGAGCGCGTTGTTTATCAGGGCTTCCAAACACCGAGAGCAATGAAAGCACTCGGGAATGAAAGCATAGCCCGAGTCGGCTTTTATTGTTTCGAGGTGTTTGGAATCCCTGATGAACAACAAAGTTCGAGTTTGAGAACTTCTCACACGAATACAATACCTGCATTCATAAATCAATAGAATGTATTTGTTATTTTTAATGAAAGCAACATTTTTATGTAAAAATCACTGCATGCTAATAGCATTTACATATTTGTGTTTGCCATGGCGGAGGGAAGGTTTCGCTGTCCCAAAACAGCAGAGGAGGAGGAACTTTGTGTAGCGTAAAAGTCAGTAGCGAACTCTACTCGATATAAAAAAATTAAATGATAAGTATCCTAACATTTTGTCGTGTTATTGTCAGGTTTGTAATCTTTAGAAGAATACTGGATGCTGAAATGAAAGAAGGAACTCGTACTGGAGTCGCATTGCGATCCAAACAAGAAGAGAAGCAGCCAGTGACTGAAGAAGAGGAGAGAAAGTTCTGGAAAATAGGACTGCTAGGAACTGGACTCAGCTAAGTCGTTGTTGAATGTAATGTATTATTATAATGGAAATTGTTTGGCCTCCGCGGAGGCGAGCATAGGCTAATCTGCCTAAGTAACTTTGAGATAGGTGATAACTATATCCGATTTGAACAAAATGCTTCGAAATCGTTTTATGGAGGGCTCCTTGATTTGAAATATGAACCACGTGTTGTAAGGCATATATGCCACTCTATAGGTGAAATTCACGAGCCTTGTTTAGTAGAGTATTACCGCCTATATATAGGCCTAGTATAAGAACAAATTATGGCAAATTCACTTTCAAATACTTAGCATCCAAATTATGGGAAAGCATCCCTCCTGACCTAAAATACCTATCAGCTAATTCTTTCAAAAAACAATACAAAACTTATCTCTTGAATCGTCAAACTTAATTCTCAACTATCACTGAATTCCTGATTTTCTTATTTTTATGGCAATCGTATGTAAGTTTTTTTTTTCTTCTTCGTTTCTTTATAAGTTGTTAATATCGTACTATATATTAATTTTAACATCAAACCTTTTTATTCCTAGCTGTAAATATGATCAATATATGCATGCTAATTACTTTAAATTGTTTAGTCATCTATTTCATTGTAATTTGTAACTGAGCTCAGCCTATTTTTACTTTCCGCTACTTTGGCTACTGCACACAGACATTGTATTATCCTTATTTCTAAACTAATGACTTCAATCCATTGTATTTTTTTCAAGCTACTCCTGTTATTTACGTTTTCGAATCAGTGTGAAATAAATTGTCTTGTCTTGTCTTGTCTTGTGCAGAGTCACGGTAGAAAAGTTAGCGCTTTTTATTTTAAGCCTAACTCGAAAACGTTCGCTTTTGATAAAATGCAAGTTGGTATTAATACCCTCAATCGTATGTTGCCAGACATGTGCAAGGCTGCAGGCATTAAGCCGAGAACTGCTCACTGCTCACTGCATATAGCAAGTTAATACGCGACAGAACTGGGCACAGATCAGATGTTTTGATGAAATACGAAAAAGCTAGTGAAAAGGTCGAGTCGAATGTAGCAGCAATATTAGGCCCTAAATACGAAACTGTAACAGCCACTGTGACCACTAGCGTAGTGCCAAGTAATGAAGGGAAGGTGGAACAGCAAGTTGCTGGTAACATTGACAAGATTCCATTTTGTTTCGGTGACTTTAACAATTGTACGGTAAACTCTAATTTGAAATAGTTAATCTGTAATGTTTAAGGTTACCGGACACCTTCAGGGTGCGTTTCCAGTCTAAATTATGTAGCGCCTCGAGGAAACATCGTAGATAAATCATCCATGTATCATTTTAATGCTTATGAAATTGGCTACAAGGATAAATAATTTGTTTTGAATTCTTTGAAAATCTCGAATTTTCCGCGATCCCGTTTCTCCGATCTAGTGAGATGGCTTTTAGAAGCTCCGGTTCCGAAAATTTGCTTTGTCGCATTTCAGAGGAATCGTATTACAAAAGAGTGTCGGGGAATTTCAAAATTCGATTTAGTTCAAAAGTTATCATGCTCTTCGTGAAAAAGCGAAAACATGCGAGAAACGCCGTCAAGAGCTCTCTTTTTAGTATTTCCAAATTCACCGACAAATTTTTGCAGCTGCGATATCAATTGACTTTTTGTGAAAATTTCACACAAATCGAATAAATTCCTCTTGAGTGGGATCTTTTTTAAAACTCTATTTTGGTTGAAAATCGAAAGCGCAGAAAATAACACTTCAAAAAAATCGTACGTGAATCTGAAGCCCCGCCTCTCCAACAATTAGATAGTTCTTGGTTCTAGTTCTCTCGTGTGACTTGAAAAAAGACCTGGAAGGACAAAGCCAAAGTGAACACCTAGAGACACCTAGAGGCGCCTCGAATGCCAGCATAGTTAGTAGAGGAGACACCGATTTGCAGGCATCTGAAACAGCACGGCAATAGCGAGACCGTTTCAAGCGATTCTGAGTCACCGTGATCAGACTTTCCATGTAAGCTTTCTTGGCCCGGGTTTCTTGGAAACAAATATTCTCTCGGCTGGCTCCTATCAATTCTTCTTTATGTTCAGATGTGGACCACTCGGCACTCTGTCTGAAAGTGAAAATACGAACCCTTGTCGTTGCGAGGACTTCTATTTATTTATCTATTTGGCTCGTAGGCGTATGCATTGTTTGGCCTTGTTTTGCTTTTCTTTTATCCTTGTTTTCCAAGCTAAGGGCATCCTGCTTGCTTTTTGGAAGACATAAGGCCAACAACCGATGGAATTATGGAATCGTGTGTGGAAAAACTTTTCACAATAAACAAAAACATGAATTTAATATGCGCTAGCTTTTCCCACACGGTCGTTACCAATCTCGTACCCAGATCCCATTTGTTTCTTACTGCGCATGCTCGACGAAAAAATAGGGCTCTGGAAGAATCCGATTTTTGTGTATTCTGATTGGCTGTTCTGAACAATGCAATTTCACCGGAAGTCAAACATAATTTATTTGGACAAATGCATTGAAAATTGGGGGTATCTAAACGCTAAAAACCGTTGGATTTTACCTAAATGGTTGTCGATCTCTTCAGGGATTCTTAGATATTTTCTTGCATTCTATCGGGAGTTCAAATCACTTCAGCGGCCAACTCAAATCGCATACAGTACATGAATTCGAAAATCGAACGCAACCGCCAGTAGCAGTTGATATAGCCGAGGGATTTACCGTAACAGATAGGTAATACTACGCATTCCCATATTAACAACATTGTTCGTAAGTGCTCTATAGGCAGAAATCTCTTACACTTGTGAACTGGCACTGATATAGCTGATCGCTTAAATATAAGCGTTTGTACTGATGAGAATGCAACGAACTCCAGCCTTCAAGGAGCTAAATACGAGAGAATCGCAAGTAAAAATGCCTTGACTTGCTTCTATGGTGTATTCAGTTGCTGTTTGTGTGGTCATCGGGCTCAGGTAAGGCAATTTCAGCGATCAGTTTTCGATCCCCATGAATCCTCTTCACGTGTACTGGAATCTATGATGTCTGATGAATCCACCGATACCGAAACACGAGCTTGATGCATGAAAATATAAAAGCCTTAAACTCCAAACTAAAAACGGCAGAAGATGAAAGAGACTCCCTAAGGCTTGCCCTGACACTAGCAAGCAAAATATCACTATCAAAATACCGGGCTAACTTCCAAATCTAAACCAAAACATAGGTCGATCTGAGGCGCTGAGCGAGAATCGAACACGAAGAAACGACTTCTCAGGTGACGTAATGATAAGCATGCGCAGAGTTGCCGGAAGTCCGTGATTCGCGGACTTCCGGAATCGGAATTCTTCCAGAGCCCTAATTTTTCGTCGAGCATGCGCAGTAAGAAACAAATGGGGTCTGGGTACGAGATTGGGTCGTTACGGGCGAGTGAGCACTTATCGTGTGTTTATTGATCTGCTGTCAATCAATCAGAACCTTTTACTTCCGGTTAAAAACTTCCTTTTGGTATTTCTCCGTCAATAATTTTTTTTTTTGAACGGAGTTTTTGATATAAAAAAATTTCACCATCTTTTTCGTTTTGAAGGTATCCGGTAACCTTAAGTTACCGAAACACAATGGAATCTTGTCAATGACATAGCCGCTAAATGAATAAGCACCGTTAAAATATCCTATGCATCATGACTTAAATAAAGCCATGGCACTAGGTAAGACCCAGAAAGTTTCTCCCTCGTACCAGTAGTTGCTTTAGTCGATAATTCAGAGTTTATTGAACTGTTTATTGAAGGAAAAAGTCCTCAACCATGAAGTTTTATATAGGGCCACACTCGTACAGTGAAAAGTTGTATGAAGGAGCATGCACGTGAGTGATTGCTTCATCTGATTGGACAAAATGGTCATTAATTATTCATGAGTTTTTGAATTCTCAGTAAAACACTATCGTCCATATAATAAACGCAATTAATATTATCTTGAACGCCGATGACAGGAGTTCAAATAAGACGAGCAGTTGAGATACTGGAAATTAAAAACGTTGAAAAGTTATCAGCTCCAGACGGCTGGATAAAAGTTTAGAAATATCACGAATTTCAGTCCATCCATATTTTCGTTCGTCCACCCAAAAACGCTAAAACGATCCGAAACGCTCAAGGCAGAGACTGCGCATGTCTAGACATGTTATTTTGATTGACATAACGTGATAATTTTTTTATAACCTGCGTTTCGCCGTTGACACGGAACGATGGATCTCCATTTCAAAAATCTCCATTTCAAAAATCTCCACTTTGAAAAGGGTTTTCAAAAATATGTGTTTCCTTTGGGAATGATTACACTTGTTCGGCTGTATAGTGTATTTTCGCCCCGTTTCACTGACGTCACGCAAAAAGACAGCCTTTAGAAAATACAATCATTTTAGATAGTTTGTATAGAGCAGGCACGATTACATACATGACCTGAAGTTTGGAGCAATAGAGTACTTTGCAGCTGAGCTGTTGGGCGGATCCTCTTCAGTGCCTTGTTTAGACCTAGTGGATCAATGCAGATCCGATCCATTCCGTTTATTTGCAGTGACAAGACTGGAGACCGCCACTGTGCAGGTTTGGACACTGGTTCTATAATCCTCGGTTTACTCAATTTCTCGGCTAACTCAGCCTTCAGGGCTACCGGAACCTTTCTCGGTGGGTGCACCACAGGCCTTACTGCAGGGTGGTTCAAATATTTTTGAACTGGGGCAGATACTTTTGAACTGGGGCAAATATGTTTACCTGTGAGCTTATGTTCACTGACCGGTTAGGGTCTTTTTTATATTGGGGTAAGCTATTGTATTTTGATAAATACAGACAAACTCACATGTTTACCTGCGAACTCTAGTCACCAATTAGCTGATCGGTTAGGGGTTTTTTAAATGTAGGGTAAGGGTTTGGATTAATCCACAGAAACATTTAAGAAGCATTATATCACTGACAGTGTTGTTTAGTGATTAGCCCTAAAGAACCCTACCCGTTTGGTTCGGTTGACACAGTTTGGTTCGAAGTACGATTGGCGCCGTAATAAAGTACACCTGATCATCTATAAACGATGTATTTTTCTGGATTTAGCCGCTTTCTTACTTCCCTTGAGTTGCTGCAGTTTTCATAAAATGCAGTCAACACAAAGTTCATCTGTATTACAGTTTCGTCCGGGTTTTAATATCGCCGATGTCATATTTTCTAAAGATGTTTCGAAGTCCGATTTTGTTAGCAGTACGCATGCGCGCATAATGGTTTCGACGATTAGTCACTTATAGAATAAACGGTGGCGGTGAAATCAACAAGCGCTTGTGTGGCAGAGCTGCTGAGTTCGAATCCCGGTGAGTTCGAATCCCGCCGAGTTCGGTACGTTGGCATTACGTCTGAATGAAAGGTAAGTATAAGGGAAGGGAGAGAAGGAAGGGAGGGGATGGTGACAATTCTTTTTTCCTGAGGAGGGTGAATATTTTTTTTCTTCTTTTGAACCCACCAAAATTTGATAATTGTCCCAGTTCAAACATATTTGCCCCAGCTGCACTGGATTCCTATTGACGATCTCGTGCGCGTGAAGAAGCTGTGTATTATGTTTAAGATTGTTAGTGGAAAGTGCCCAGAGTACTTTAATAACTATGTAAATTATTTAATAGACACTCACAATCACTGCACTAGAGCCTCGTCTAACCTTGGGTTAGTCGTACCTAAATGCTGAACGAATACAGGGCTTCGCACATTTCATGCGAGCGGCAACTCGATTATGGAACACCATTAGTAGCGATGCGAAAAACATTTCCCAACTAAGTAATTTTAAGAAACATTTATTCAACAACATTTTATCCAATAACTTCAAACATAAACATTTTAACATTACGAGAACATTTTAATTCAGTAGTTAGTCTACTTTTAGGACAAAATAAATTTCAAACTACAAATTATCTTTAACAATTAATATTACTTATCTAGTTTCTATATTGTAAATCATATCTAGTTTTAGTTTTTATAATGGGCCGCAATTCAATGCCGACTGATAGTAAGGTAACCGGAAAATTGTTTCTTTTTATTATTTTTTTCGTTACATCAAATGTAAATTTTCTATAACTTTAAAATGTGGTTTTGGGAAAATGTTTCGTCTGCTCTACGATCAGAGTATATTCTTAAGATGGCATAAAGTAGGAGAGAACCCCCCCTCCCCCCCCCCCCCCCCCCCCCCCCAAGATTTACGTCTTGTGCTTCGGAATTGGCCGGAGATGAAAGTGAGCAAAACAACCGAAAATTAAATACAAGTCTAAAAACAAGCAGTGGATGGTCGGTGATTCCAATGGAATCGCATTTTCCGTTCATACAATTTACAAACCAGATTTTTTTTAAACATTTCGTGCCTGTGGCAACTGTGTAGATTTTTCGATACACTGGTCCAAAGCAAAGTCTGCTGCTCATTATAAGACATGACGGTTTATCGAACGATATTATTCTCAGTTTAATTTGCGGCACTGGTAATCCATGGCCTTGTTTCTTGGGTCCAAACTCAATGAGTATTCCACAACGACACAAAAACTGAAGGATCTCATATGAAAATCTTCATCCGATCTCCGTCAATCAGCTTCATGAACAATAAGTGTGTCTGTAAAACTGTTGCAAGTCCTCCCGTCGATGTTAGTATTTCCAAATATGGTTTTATTTCGTCGAAGATGGTCAGCCAGTGAGTCGTTGAATACTCATCTGCTTGCAAATCTTTTTTTGCCTTGAATGAGGCTGTGGCAACGGGTTAGTATCCATCACCAGGCACCTGTAAATAAAACCTAACTTTGTTCGAACCACTTCGACCGGAAGTTCGACAACTCGGTTTTGTCATTAAGATTGACAACACAGCTGGCATATTAGTTAAACGTCAAAAGTCAGTTTCATACCCTGAATACGCCGGTTTCATACGCCGGGATATAATGGCATTTTCATCAAATCCAAGCTGATAACAAGGGCTCGAAGAAGTACACCCCACAATCCCTACTGAACCACAATGGTTTTGTCTTGGAATCTTATTATCGTGATCTCGATACGTTTAAGTGGTCGCGAGTTGAACGAAATAAACGCTGGTGTACTGATGTGATAGATTCTTGCTCTCGAAGTCGAGCTTTCCAGGGGGTTTTAACTGATTCATTTCGTTTCCTGGATCGATAATAACTTGCTAAATACGTTCATCTCAGCGGGTTACTTTCACTTCTAACACGGGTGTCTGGAAAACGAAGACCTAGAAAGCGAAGACCGAAGACCGAAGACCGAAGACCTGGAAAACGAAGACCCAAAAACGAAGACCCCCATAAATAATATAACATGATATGTTAAATGCTGCTGCTGCTGCTATTGTTAATTGGAAATCGCGAATCGCAGTTGAGCCGTAAAAGTGCGTTGGGGAAGAAATGATCTTTGTTTTACGGATCTGAAATATATCGAAAATATATATACGTCGGTTAGACACATGCAATTTAATCTAAATTAGATATAGGCACGAATAAAAACATTATCTGTGTGTCGGTTAGACAGAATTTAATCTCAATTGGATATAATAACGAATAAAACACGATCTGCAGTTGTTTACGCTAGGGTCTTCGTTTTCCAGATCTGGAAAACGAAGACCTTAGCGTAAACAACTGCAGATCGTGTTTTATTCGTGCTTATATCCAATCTATACTGATTCAATTTGTGTCTTCCCGGCTAGTCGCTCGAATTCTCTAGCTACCATATTTACGATTGTTCAATTTAAAAGGGGGTCTTCGTTTTCCAGATCTGGAAAACGAAGACCCTAGCGTAAATAACTGCAGCTAATGTTTTTATTCGTGCCTATATCCAATTGAGATTAAATTCTGTCTAACCGACACACAGATAATGTTTTTATTCGTGCCTATATCCAATTTAGATTAAATTGCATGTGTCTAACCGACGTATATATATTTTCGATATATTTCAGATCCGTAAAACAAAGATCATATCTTCCCCAACGCACTTTTACGGCTCAACTGCGATTCGCGATTTCCAATTAACAATAGCAGCAGCATTTAAGAGGGCATGAATGGGGTTAACTGACTACTGACAAACAGCCTTAAAAATAACTGACAAATGACGATTTTTTTACTGACAACTGACAACCGAAAAATAACTGACAACTGACAAATTTGTTTTTTGTGGGTCAAACATTGTAAATTTTCTCTAGTAATGATTAACTAGGGCTAACTGACAACTGACAAATGGCCAAAATTTTAACTGACAACTGACATGTAGAACCCCCCCCCCCAATCCAGACCCTCATTTAACATATCATGTTATATTATTTATGGCGGTCTTCGTTTTTGGGTCTTCGTTTTCCAGGTCTTCGGTCTTCGCTTTCTAGGTCTTCGTTTTCCAGACACCCCTTCTAACACCACTGGTATTGAAAGCTCAATGGCCCAAACAGACAGATAACCAACGGATTGTTACAGCAACACAACTATTTACTTTTCCAGGAGGCCTTCACTTCTCAAAACCTGGCATTTTATTGGACCCCATTTGACTGCACTGACAAAGAATTGCATTATTTTAGGGTTAGGGTTTGTATTGTTTCAGGATTAGGCATTGTTTGGATATCCAGTACTATGCCAGGTTCCGAGGAGGCCGTGAACGCCGCCCTTACTTTTCAGCCACCATCAGTTACATGAGGCGGACAGCGGTATATATTGTAACAGAGTGTTTGGTATATTACTTCAGTTAAATAATGAGTTATGAATTTCACATGCGTGCGACTATTGATACTTATATATACAATAGTGCAAACTTTAACTAAAGAAACTGATCAAAAGTAAATAGTTTACTTGATTATGTAGCTTTACCGGATGTTTAACCGCGTAGAATTCGAACATTAATTGGTTAATTAATTGCAATTAATTAATTAATTAATTGCAATTCTTCGTTGGCGGCCATGTTGGATGACAATAACAAAAGATTCGGCAATAATTGTTCTTTTTTTATTGTCATCCAAGATGGCCGCCACGTCTTTGTCTCTTAGCTCCGTGGAGTGGTTGCAAACCAAGAATATGCGTATGTTTGGAATACTGGAATTCGGAAACTGACTCTTGCTACCACTCATAAAACTATTTATTACGTAATCATTCTACATTCTTTACGAACGTTCAACAGTTTTTGTTCGTGATGTCAGTTACTGATTCTACAATAGTCAGGCCGATGGAAAAATTCCGCTCGATATCAGATCTTACAGCGCAGTTATTCCGTTCTCCGTTTTCTCGCACTTTGAAGTCTGGACTGATCGGTATCTGGTCCTTCATTTAGACTATAGCGTTTCAAACTGTAGCGTTTCAAAGACCAGAATGAAAGGATTCATATGGATAGAGCTGACTGCACAAGAGTCAGTGTAACGTAAAAAAAACTCTTACAGTTTGACCATCGAACTGCTGCAAGGTGTGTCAAGTTAGTTTTTAGAAATCAATCCAAATGAGGCGAAATTCACAAAAACTGAGAAACTGCAGCTGTTTTGAGCTGAAATTATACAAAATTAACTACTAAAATTAAATATTCAAAACCTTATATATCGTGGCTCGTTATCTACGAAATTAGGAAACTAGGATTTAAAATAAAGTGATGTTGTTTATATGTAGGGAAATATATGCTAACTATTTTGGTTTTGATGAAGCTATTCAGCAGTTTTGACAGAATTATGGGATTTAAAAAGCACATAAATAAATTTTAATAAGGAAAGAAACGTAAACTGGCAATGAAGTCGAACATTCTGTCAGCGATCCGAAACCAACAATTACCGCAAACTACTGTTAATAAAACTGTTCACTAAAATATCATACCATAAATAACAATCCCAAACCTACCAATAAAACTGGATAAGAGAATTTCAGGGGGAATAACTACATGTAAGAGATCGAGGTTGTTATACAATTTTGGACCAGAGTTTTCCTTTGTCGAACAGCAGCGACTCTCTATCTCTTGTTTAGTGATGTTAACGTATTCGTTAGCATAATCCAGCGAATTTATGAGCAGTGTTTCAGAAATAGAAGGATAAAATTCGACAATGTCAAATATCACGAAAGATAGGGACTTCTTGTTATTTAAATTGTTGAACCAGTCAATTACTGAGTGGGAGTTTTTCCACTGATTTGCCTTGGTGCAAGCTTTTAGTTTCATTGTTGTTGATGTTTTCTAGGATCTGCTTGCTAACAAGTCCCAGGTTGCTTTTTTGCAGGGTTGATAAGCCTGCAGGTTGGGTTATTGGCGAAGTTATCTTTATGGTCTTTCATAGTAATAAAGGCTTGCTTTTTGCCATGGTTTCTATCCTGTCGCTGATATTGAGGTCGGTTGAAATACTCTTTAATTCTTGGTTTATATGGTCGATATTGCTTTCATCCGCTTTCTTGTAATTTTGGTGATCTTCTGCCTCAGCAGCTTCTCGTATTGCTCCTTCTCCAGTTCGTACATGTTTCTTGTCATATCTGCAGGTGTGAGAACTTTGGTGGATGAGTTGATATTGCCGCTGAGTTGATATGTCCGCTTTTGAAGGTTGATATGTCCGCTTTTGAAGGTTTTTTGGAAGTGGTTGTGTATTGTTCTAAACTTCAAATTTTCTACCATTTTTAAAGGTTTCAGTTCGTCGACTTGCGGAGCCGGATTTTTTCTGTTGTTTTTTTAGGCCGAACTTGTTAGTTTGGCAGTTTTCAGTAGGTTTAATTTGAGGAAGAAGAATGCCTTCCATCGCATTCGTTTAATGACATTCTCAACTTTCAATGTTAACTTTGATCTGTAGGAATCTTTGCTAGGTAGCGGGATGTTTTTTCGTGCCGTAGTTAAAGTTTATCTTTACCATCTTACGAGGTTTGATCCGTGGCGGCCAGAGTCCCGGGGGGGGTACTTACATGAAAAATGGGTATGTATGTGAGGCCAAGAGGCTCAAACCCTGACCCTGTTTGACCCAATCCGAGCTCCAAAACCCTGATTGCCCCCTTTTTGAAAAAAAAAAAAAACCTGAATGCCCCTTCTTTAAATTGTTTTCAAAACAAGGTCGGATATATATCCCGACCGGTATACCGCTTACCGGGATTGCATGCAAAATATGGAACATTTCAAGTCGGGACGTGGCATTGGGTAAACAAATCAGCAGACGAAGTACATAGATAAGTACTGAAGTACGGGAACCTCAGTGCTTGCATGTGGGCAGGCGATCAAAATGCGGCAACAGAATGTCTTTTTTTGACATAGTAGCTAAAAAAAAACCTACTGCCTAAAAAATACTGAACCCCGACCCTGACTGCACCCAAATTATACTCAAATCCTGACCCTGATCTGCCCAAATCAGGCCAAAACCCTGACCCTACCTGCCCAAACGGAGCTCAAAACCCTGACCCACCCGGGCGGCACATACATAATACGTCACAAACAGGAGTACCCCCCCGGGGCCAGAGTGCTCAACTTAGTAAACGTATAGAAGCTGGATAAATTGTTGAAGGCTAATGTGTAGCCACAGCCATAAAAGTGCTCAATGCGGATGCAGAGCGTAAACGTGCAATCGAACCACCCTCCGTCTATTATAAAACAAATACCAGCAGCCATTAGCAACAGAATCTCCAGTCTCTCATGCGACCAAGCCGAGTTCGAGAAAGCTGCACCCCTCTACAACGAGGCCCTGAAATCAAGTGGTTTTACCGAACACATTCAGTATATTGAAACCAATCGCGGCAACAAGAGGAGATACAGACCAAGAAAAATCCTATCAATGGTTCAACCCCCCCTATAGCATGACGGTTCAAACCAACGTTGGAAAAATCTTTCTTTGTTTAATCGACAAACATTTTCCGAAATCACATCCGTTACATACGATTTTCAATAGGGGGAATGTTAAAGTCAGCTACAGTTGCATGGAAAATATGAAGAGTGCAATCAACCGTCACAACTAAAAAATCCTTAGATCCGATGAATCGCAAAATAGGACAAAGCATGTAACAGCCGATCGAAACCAGACTGCCCGCTTGACGGCGCCTGCCTAACAACCAGCCACAATCACCGCTGCAGATAACGAGCCTGAAATCTATATCGGAATGACTGAACACGATTTTAAAACAAGGTTTAGAAATCACAAGCTTTCTTTCAACAACAAGAAGTATTCTTCAAGCACCGCCCTCTCAAAGCACGTTTGGGAATTGAAGGAAGCCAACACCAATTTTACGATTAAATGGTCAATTACGAAACGGGCCAACGCCTACAAGAGTGGTTCCAAACAATGCAACCTGTATTTAGCGGAAAAACTTTGTATTCTAAAAGCCAAAAAAGAAAAACTTTTGAACAAAAGATCCGAACTCTTAGCTAAATGCTGACATGAAAACAAATTCTGTGCTGCAAGTTATAAGCCTCCGTAATCTAAGTTTTTAACATTTCATATATATATATAGAGAGAGAGAGAAAGAAGTGAAAAAAATGTGCCCTGAATGGGATTCGAACCCACGGCCACCAGGACCAACCACGCTGGCAACGTAGTCAGTTCAGTGGTGTGATTGTGGAACGTAACTATATAATAGTAAATAAATATATAATAGTAATATTTTAATGATAGAAAGAGAACATTTTCTATTTTGTGAATTTGTGCACATGAATTTCTATAGTGTAGCGCGGTAATCATTATCAATTAGTTAGCTATATACCCGGTAACTATAATCACAAAAAAACATCTACGAATTGAATTTCTAATAGCACTTTATCAATCAGAAAACCAACTCCGAAATTAGAATATCTCTAAATCCGGCAAAAATGTACTCGCTACATTTAGTAAATCTGTTAACAATTTTCGGTGTTTTCTTTTCAAAAAGAAGCCCAATTGCTTTTAGTTAATTCTAATCGCAAGCTTGGTAGAGACAATAAACTAGACTAGCGATTTGTTTCAAGAAACAGTTCATGTCTTCAATAAATCAAACTCAAGTTCTAAATTCTAAAACTGTCGTTTCTCGGTAAGCGCTACTTGCATTCATTCAGCAGCATCTTCTACTTCAGTTGATAAAGCAGTGTCCTACTTAACTGAAGTTTGACGGAAACATCCTTGAAGCTGATAAACTAGTTTCATTTCTTCCTGTTTATGACTATTTGTATTGTTTCCGTTTTCTAGATGTGTTGCTGTCAGTTGACACCCACGTACACATCAGCCCAAAGGAGGGAACTTTTCGTTTCTAAAATCATACCAAATGTTATGATTTAAAATCAGTCTCTATGGATACAAGTTCTAAGATAGCTTACGATATCTAAAACATCATTAACTAAAGGTGTTTCAGGTAAATTAAATCCGCTTGTACGCGAAGGGCTACAATCTTATGCCGATCAACCTGCAACCGCAAAGAAACCACCGACACTGAAAGAAACAAGAAAGATTACTTATACAGAAAAAAATATTTACTTTATAACTAGAACTACGGTAGTATATATACTTATATATCTCCAGTAACTTAGATGTCACAATAATTTGATTTGATTTCTCTTCAGAACCTTCCAAGAACATATTTACAAACTTAGACTATCTTTTTGTTTACTATGTTAACTGCCGCTAATTGTTATCAATAGAGTTCAAGTTCTTGAATGGATAATATTATGCTTCAGAAGCGAAAGCCAATATATTTAGTGCATTTATTCGACAAGAGGAAATTCGACGAGGTAACATTGTAGATTTGCGAATACTATATAACAACCTGAAACTAAATTACATTTCTAAGGTACTGTGAAATTAAACAACTAGTTCATTAAATCTGCAAGCCCTTCGGGAGAAATATTATTTTAAAAACATCTGTCCTGGTTCGAACAAACATTGGCTTAGCAGGCTTACGGCGGTCTTAAAATAGAATCCTTTAGTTTTGAAGTACTTTCGTACTCGCGTATTCAATGAATATCTTGCATGTAGCTAGTGCAGTCCTTTTTCTGACTAACCCAAGTTCGAAGAAATACGCACTGACTTCAAAAAGGCTGGTTTTAATTATTTTCACGCATTAAACTTCATGCGTTGTGCAGATGATCTACTCAGTTTGATGATGCCGCCAAGTGTTTTACCTTTGTTAGTCGCGAAACTTCCCTGAACGGCTCTCCTATCGAGTATCTTTATCGATTCCACGACCATTCAAAATTCAGAGCTTGGGTAAGACATCTACCCTAGTCCAACTGATAATTTCACGGTAGGCGTAGTGTTGAATTCCCGAGAAAAAAAAACGCTTTCTAGAGTTTAACTTAACCTAGCTTTGATAGAATAGATCTTCCGGCAAGAATAACCTATTAAATCCTCGCAAGAGAAACTCGTTTGTTGAAAACTATAATCCTCATTGTAAAGTACTTTACGTGGAAGTGAAAGCTTTTAATTTTAATCTAGCTTTTATAGAATAGATTTTCCAGTGTTTGTGTCCTTTCATCCTCGCAAGAGAAACTCGTTTGCTGATAACATTCTCATTGTAAAGTACTTTACGTGGAGGTAAAAGCTTTTAACGGTATTAACTCTTTTAAGTAGCTAATGCATAGCATAATGTGTGTTAAATGTTAGATTAGATGTTGGAAAATTAGAAGGCTTCCTTTTGATAATATGTTCGCCGGTAATTCCACCTTAACGACTATTATTACAATCTTCTTGTAAAAAAATCGGCCTTTATTCCTGTTTCGTAACAACCTTACTATATATAATACCCAATATGTTACTCGATCTGAACTGGATTTCAACATCATTGGAAAATAACTTCGTTCTTCGTGTGCTCCTGGGAGTATTTTTTAGCTAGGAAGTAGTTGAATTCGACCTTCATACCATCAGTTACAAACACCTCAACATGCATTTTTATTACGCATACTGATTCTGGAGTTTGTGTGTAGCGATAACTAGATATTGAATCGTGATCGATGATAACGTTTTCAATATATTACAACTGATCATATCATGAAACTTTGTTTTTCAGGAGTTTGCATCTTCTAGAATTGCATTTATCCAGTTTGAGGAATGAAATAAAAAGTGTTATTGGATCAAGGATATTCCATTTCAAAACAATTCAAAACTGATCCGCTTACTCTAAATCAGATTTCTTGGGGGTTTCCCGATCCTAGGTTTTTAACTACGCTTTCAATATTGTGAGGTTCGATTGAAAGGGTGGAAAGCCAAACATTTTTTACAGACTCTTTACTTAAAATCAACCTTAGAAAAATGCTGAACTTACCTCAGTT
Source organism: Actinernus sp. WN-2022 (assembly GCA_030867875.1). Lineage (NCBI taxonomy): Eukaryota > Metazoa > Cnidaria > Anthozoa > Actiniaria > Actinernidae > Actinernus > Actinernus sp. WN-2022. The sequence continues at coordinate 2,423,133 of JAOWCC010000577.1, read as the reverse complement.
TGGTCACTGATAAGGAGACTAATGTTTCCTTGCGAACGTAATTAATAAGACTGAAAGAATACGGCTTAGTACATCTTCTTCCTTCGATATTTCTTTCTTTCAACCTCTAGGAACATATCTTCGTTTTCCTTCAATCTTATATACCTTTCGCACCAGTAGTAGTATAAAAAAATTCCCGTCCCGGAGAACCGATAGGCTTTTAAAGAGATACTATTAGCATCAAACCTTTTCTATTCAACGCATTCTACGTTTGCCACATAGCCGCCAGAAATATTGTAATGAGGATATATGTAGCTGGCTGTCAAATTATTTCGATCCCCCAGGCTGTTTCCTTTGCAGTCGTCTCGTATAATAGATATACAGTAATTGTTTCCGTGGTTTATATTGGAGGGTACTTAATAATTCATTTATCTTCACGGAATTGTTTTCTAATAAAAATCTAGCGAGGCATGGGGTATAATATTGTTGAAGTCATGCGTTGTCTTTAAAAAGGAGTTTACATATTTTCTTTCTCCTTTCCGCCAGGAGATCCTGTTTCCGCTAAATCAAGAAAAATGCTCACAAGAACATAGTCGATCACTTCAGTTTTTTACTTGACGTCATCAAGTTTCTAGTGGGAAAGGGAATTCGGCTATTTCGAATTCAGAATATATCGAAATCCTGCAGATATTCGTCCTCTGAAAAGTAGAAAGTACTCGGTACTCTTAGCACATCCTTTTGAAATAAATTTGCTAATGTAGACACTGATAATATTGTTTTTTTTGTGTGTGTGTGTATGTCCCATAAAACGCACCCCAAAACTGTTAAATGTAAGTCAAGAAAGCTGTTTATTTTACATATATTAAAAATAAGGCCTGGCCCCTAAGCTAGATTAGTGTTAATCCTGGATTAAACTTCAACCGAGTATTTTGGTTCTCTTGGTAAACATGTATTAAAAAAAAATAGTGTTGGACTACTCATTCCTAGGTTTTAATCCCACATCAGTGGTTGTCTCAAGACCCGGCGCGAAGCGTCGAACTTCGGGCCCAGTCGCCAAGTATTCTCAGTAAACATTGACAACGCGTTTTGCCTTCATAATAGAGTTTTGAATTTTGTGAAAGCCGGCGGCTCAGCGTGTTTCCTAAATGGCATAAAAATCCATGTACTTTGGCTCGGTGGCATGATTGAATCCTGTGAATGGTGGCATCAAATGCTGATACACCTTCTACTGAATCACTAAGTTCAAAGTTCAACAACTTCCTGTTTGGTCTGACGTCCAACTTTGCCCCACCTCATTAATTAAGAAATAGAAAACATTTTCCGTGTTTCTATAGAGTTATAGAAACACGAGTGGGAGTTTGGGAGAACGAGAAATGGCAGGGCGAGTGTTTCCACAGCTATTTCGAGTTCTTCCAAACTTCCACAAGTGTTTCTATAACTCTATAGAAACAAGGGGGAAATGTTTTCTATTTCCTTTATAAAATAAACGAATAAAAGCACGGAAACGCTCGCTTAATTTGATAACCAAAACGTAAATTCTCACAACTAGCTCAAGCGCGCGCTCAACTGTCTATGTTTCTATAGAGTTATAGAAACACGGCTTACAGCCAATCAGAGCGCGCGTACTATCGAAACTATTTTATAATGCATTATTCTCCATGGCGCCTTTCAATCACAACAACATCGATATATAGAGAATACTGTATACACAGTCTGTGAGTTGTTAGTAAAGAAAATAGTTATTTTAGACAAAATGATAAATATTTATCCAAATTATTGCAAAGTCGAATGAACTCGATGACGTAAGATCAAGAATCGACCCAGTCTTTTTCTTACGCGGTCATGGGTCAGGAAAGGTCAAATTTTCACCATTTCAAACAAGACTAGAACATAGAGTATTCTCTGTAAGCCAAAAATTTCTTCGCAGAAGTACTCAAAACCTTTCAAAGATTCATATGTATAAAAATTGCAAAAGGGGTTAGGTGCACTTTAAAAAGCCAGGTCTTAAGTCTATTCTTAAAAAAATTTAACTGACTCACTGCATTTAATATTGTAAACATGTACCACTTAGTTACAAGAAGCGAAATTACCCTATATCATTATGACGTCACGGCTTGTTTATGAGGGGGACAGAATCGACTTGAACAATAGAATTTTGAACTAAATCTGCTCTGCTGAGGAAAATTTAACTTCGAATTGTCTGGTTTCCAGATATCAGCTGTATCAACGTTTATCCTATTTCCAGTTTCTGCAAGAGAAATTGAGGATGAAATATTAAACCTTAATACATCAAAAGCAATTGGTCCATATAGTATTCCAGTTAGACTATTAAAACTCTCCAAATCTGTTTATCAATTCCTCTTGAAATTATAATAAATCCATTCATTTTCTAGTGGAGCTGTGCCTGATCAATATAATGTAGCTCAAGTTATTCCTGTTCATAAAAAGGACTTCGTCACAAATATGAATAATTATAGACCAATTTCTCTTCTTTGTCTTTAATAAGATATTGGAAAACTGATGTTTATATAATTAAAGGTTAATTGATTTCATATTCTCTACCAAAAACAATTTGGCTTACATGCCAAGAATTCAACTTCACATGTAGCCGCTTTACTTATAATTGACAAAATACAATTATGCCCCATCGAGTATAATGACGGGACGGACGTCGTTTTGTACGTTGGCAAACATTATTAATATTACAACTGTTTATTGCCCTACTCGTCTCCCGAACCAAATCATACAGAAGACAGAGCACTTAACAACTAACAGAATGTGAGATTCAGCAGAAAACCTACACAGTGGAAATCAACAATCAAGCTTCCTGCCTTCGGCGAATACAACATGGCCGAGGGAAGAGATATCTCAGCTGCAAGGAATCTCCATACTGTGAAACGGGAACAAGCAGTTTTCAACTCAACAGACTAGCCCTTTGTGGGGACATCCCAGGACCTCGAACACAAGATTCAACCCCTAAGTACCCATGTAAGGAGTGTGGTAAAAATGTAAGAAACAACCAGGACGCCATTCTATGCTCTGAATGCAGTGTTTGGTCACATGCGAAGTGTCTCAATGTGTCCAAAGCGACGTTACAATACTTTCTAAAGAACCTTACGATTGACTGGGTATGTCCGTTATGTTTCCTCCCATGTCTTGGAAACTCTTTCAGTTCTGCGTAGAAGAACCGGAAAATATCGAAGCTTCACAAGGTGACAGCAATGAGAACATGCAGAGAACACAGCCCTTGGCTATGACTACCTTAGTAGTAAGGTGGCTTCAGATCTCAACTCTTCTGCAGCCTCCGAAATAAATCAGATAAACTGAGAAAACTACAAAAGATAAGTCGTTTCGGTGTTATAGGTATTACAGAAAGCCACTTGAACTCATCTATACCGTACAACGAGCTGCATATCGAAGGATTAACGTTTATACGCCTTGACAAAATGCAAAGGTGGGGGTTGTGTGCTGTACTATAGCTACGCAGACTGACATCTGAAAGCTACACACCGTAAGGATCTAGCAAAGAAAGACCTTGAAGCAATTTGGATTCAGATTAAGTTTCCATCGAATTCAGTATTATTATCAGTCATGTATAGATCTGAGCTACAATCGCCGAATTTCTTTGAAGATGTTTACGAGCAACTGGAAAAGCCCTGGATGAAAACCAGCAACATCTTCCTGATCGGTGACTTTAATTGCGACTTACTAGAAATCAATCATGCAATGCACAAAAGAAAAACATACTAAAACCAAGAGATTATAATAAAATAATAATAATAATTATTATTATAGTATTTATATAGCGCTAAAACTATAAAATTAATATTCTAAAACGCTGTTAAAATCGTTAATATATATATATATAATACATACAACCGTTAATATATATATATGTCAATACTAAAAAATACTAATGGTAAATACTATAATGAAATAACTATAAAATACTAACAAAATACTAAAATAAAGTAATAAATTACTATTCTCGCACACTATTTTGGATAGTGGACGCCAGCCACAACGATATTATACTTAGCCTCTAAACTAAGCATTTGTCCCATTACCAACCGGCCATATATAGCGTGCCAACTGGCCCAATGCAATATTGTCAATCAGCTGCATGTTACAGTGCCAACTGGTCCTGCACCATATTGTCAACCGGCTAATACATACAGTGCCAACTGGCATATATTATGTGACAACTAGCCACTTCTTATGCCAACTGGCCAACATCTGTGACAATAAGCCGATATGTATATACTGCCAACCGTTAACAGTGTCCCAACTGTTCAATTTAGTGCCAAACCGGCTATTCGTTATGTGCCAACTGGCATTTGTACAGCACCAACCAGCTTCCCGTATTGCGCTGAATGGCACGATAATTGTCACAAGGGGTGCACAACAGAGAGGACATCCCGAGGAACTTTCCCCAGAACATTACGTCTTCTGATATGCCGGATACGAAGGGCCAACACCCTGAAGTTAGGGGTGTCACTACCAAAGGCAGAGCCAGTGCTAGATGCCGAGATAAACGTGTCCTTTGCTAGAGGTATGTCGAACAAAGAGGCCACCAGTGTGCTGAATACCATAGGGGTATTATTAATGTTCCGTCCTCACTGCGTAATTGCGGGGATCCCACGATGGAAACACAGCTATGTCTGATAATTTTATTAACTATATTAAAGATAATAATTGAATTTCGGAACCATCCCTCGGGCAGTGCACTCCAAACTTACCCCGTAGTAACAACACAGCATCTGTCATTTGCCCTGATACACTTAGGTCAGATACGTTTACATTGCCTAATGAACGTGGCTTCAAAATGGCTTGCCTGAATATAAATAGTCTAATGACACACCTAGATGAACTTAGGGTTTTTATGACGGATACTAAATTAGATATTCTTGCAATTAATGAAAGCAAACTTGACGAAAGCATTCTTGACAAAGACTGCAGCATTACTGGCTATGAAATAATCCGGCGGGATCGCAATCGTAATGGGGGAGGTGTCTTACTGTATATCAGATCTAATTTAAATTTCTCGGTTCGTTCCGACTTAAATTCTAAAGATTTGGAAAATATCTGTATTGAAATACATAAGCCTCGCAGCAAACCGTTCATTGTCTGTTCTTGGTACAGACCCCCCTCGTCCAATATCGACGTTTTTACCCACTATGAGGCATTAGTGGGTAGCATTGATGCTGAGGTCAAAGACCTCTTCCTACTAGGCGACACAAATTGTGACCTGTCGCCACCTATCAATAGTAACACCTCTAAGACATTACTTCGCATTAATAATATATATGGTCTGAGCCAGATTATTAATGAGAGTACACGTATAACCGAAAACTCTAACACTTTGATGGATCACGTAATTACAAATGCTCCTGATAAAATTAACTGTTCTGGTGTCCTTACTATAGGCATCAGTGACCATAATATGGTATATGCCTACCGTAAATTAACCTTAGATACAAAGACAGGCCATAGATCTGTCCAGTATCGTAGTTTTAAAAATTTCAGTAGGCTGGCATTTCGGAATGACCTACGTAATCAATCGTGGGGCAACATGTATGAATCAAATGACCCCAACCAAATGTGGGAAGTATGGAAAACTACATTTCTAAAAGTCGTAGACAGGCATGCACCCACTAAACGTCGAAGAATAAAACCTAAGCGTTGTCCCTGGATAACCAAAGATCTTAGACAAAAGATGCTTGACAGGGACAAACTTAAGGCAAAAGCCATTAAATCTAATAATTCTGACGACTGGCTGATCTTCAAAAACGCACGTAATAACGTTAACAATCTAATTCGTAAATGTAAGGCAGACTACTATAATGCTTCTATCAAGAACAATGAGCGTGATCAATCAAAGATGTGGAAAATCGTTAATGAATTAACTTCCAGGAATTCCTCCTCGACCCCTATTAACGAGTTAAGGATCGATGATAAAGTTATTACCAACTCTGAAGAGATTTCAGAGACTATGAACGAGTATTTCACAGGTATTGGCCCGAAATTAGCTAATACTATTCCTCGCAGCGATATCTCTTATAAACATTACCTGAATAAGATTGGCTGCACCTTTCACCTTCAAGAAGTAAGCAATACTGAAGTTCTTAAACTCTTGAAAAAACTATGTATCTCTAAGGCTACTGGCTTAGATAATATCTCGTGTAGGCTGCTCAAAGACGCAGCTGATATTATCTGTGATACAATTACGGACATCTTTAATTCTTCAATCAAATCAGGCATATTTCCTTTAGAGTGGAAACTAGCGAGAGTATGCCCTATATTTAAAAGAGATAGTCGGAATGATCCAAACAACTATAGACCAATTTCTGTTATCCCTGTAATATCTAAAGTATTTGAACGTCTAGTATTTGAGCAGCTTTACAAATATCTACAAGGAAATAATATCCTTACAAATTCTCAGTCCGGGTTTAGAGAACTCCACTCCACAGCTACAGCGCTTCTTGAGGCCACCGATGACTGGTACAGAAACATTGACAACGGCTTTGTTAATGCTATTACATTTCTATACCTAAAAAAGGCCTTCGATACCGTTGATCACGAAATTCTAATTCAAAAGCTGGCATTGTATGGTATAGAAGGCGTTTCGTTGCAATGGTTTGGGTCTTATCTAAACAATAGACAACAAAGCTGCTGTGTCAACGGTAAAACGTCTACCCTCAAACATGTAATATGTGGTGTACCCCAGATCTCTATATTAGGGCCTCTATTATTTCTCATATATATAAATGACTTACCGAATTGTTTGCCAGATGCAGCTACACGTATGTATGCTGACGATACAACTCTCACCGCCACTGGAAACGATCCAGAGGAAATTAACGAATCTGTCACGAATAACCTGAATGAAGTGAGTAAATGGCTTGCAGCCAATAAACTTTCACTAAATGCGTCAAAAACAGAGATACTACTGATTGGCTCAAACCAAAGACTCCAGGAATTTCCCAAAGATATGTCGTTTCCAATTGGTGGTGAAGTTGTAAAGAGAGTTTCGTCAGTGAAGTACCTCTGAGTACACCTTGACGAATGTTTAACATGGAATACTCATATCGAAAAACTCACAAAGAAAATATCATCTGGTCTTGGTGCGCTTAAACGCATGAAGCCATTTGTTCCTTTTGCGACTCTTAAGTGTTTATAGGACATTAATTCAGCCCCAATTTGACTATTGTAGCTGCATATGGGGAAACTTAAACCAAGGACTCTCTGACAAGTTACAAAAACTACAAAACAGAGCAGCCCGCATACTAACAGGTCTACCTTTCCATACCCATGTTGACGAGCTACTGAGTAACCTAGGGTGAAAAAGACTAGAATCTCAAAGGGCCATTCAAAAAGCAGTCATGGTTTATAAAGCACTGCACGGCTTTGCACCCGAGTATATGACTAAAATGTTTGAAAGAAGAACCGAAGCTATCCAATATAATCTCAGAGGCTCGTCGACTAAAATCTCCTTTCCTCGTCCGCGCACAAACTTCGGTAAAAAATGCTTTCGTTTTGACGGGGCAAAGATATGGAATGCACTGCCCGAGGATGTCAGAGCCTCCGATAAAATAAGTAATTTTAAGAAAAGATTATCTATATTGTAACCTAACTTCCCTCTTTTAAACTACCATACTTCAACACACGACATTCATGTAAAACAGTAGGCATATTTTATTTTTTACAAGTTTTTACAAGTTTTATGCTATTACTGATGTTTACTCGTGTATAAATAAAGTGTATGTATGTATGTATGTTGTTAGGTTGGTAGATTTGGCGAGACAGAACTGATGGATGGTCCTAACTTCGTCATGAAGAACCGGATTGCGACTTCTCACTGAAGTACATGGAAAACATCTTGATTGTCAGTTGTACTTCCCTTCCTTCGAGTTGGTCTGCAAAGGACTGTAATACTTTGTGGGCTCCACGCAATTCTCGAAAAGTATAACTTTTTCCAATCTCATCTGGCTGCCAGTTCCCTTTAGCAACGTAATCTCCTAGGCTCATGATGCAACCTCCCCAAACACTATCACTAAGCATCAGAATAGCTTATTACGTCTGACTTAGGCGATGCTTTCCAGATTAGGCACCCATGATGCTTTCAAAAGAAACTTCCTTTTTTGATTCATGTGAAGTGAATAGTACTGTCCCATTTATTTGCTTTATTAATATTGAGGTACAGAGATCTTGTCCAAAGCCTGACAACTGGACGGAGTGCTAGTCCCATAGCCACTAGAGTCCCAGTTAGTTTTGCTACAGTTCTTGCAGATACATTATAGTCATTTGCAGCAAGCTGTTCTAGAAGTGTAGTCATGCATGTAGTCAATTATCCGGGAACACTAATAATACCTGTGAACGAGTTGACCGGCGTTACAGACGAAAACACCCAAAATGTTGAGTTCCTGTGATAGCTGCCAGTGTGACTGACTTTTCAATATGTACGACAAATCCAGATTTCACTTGTCTGACCAAACTTCTTTGGTGATCCGAATATATTCTCCATGAGATGAGGCAACACCTGCCCCATCATTGAGATGAGTAATTAATCTAAACCTTTCCCCCGCCAGTGTTTAACTAAGACGCGTTGAATCTTCGTAAAAATGAATGGAGCAGTTGCCAGCCCAAATGGTAAGACGTTAAAAACGAAGTATTTATTTACACCATTCACTTCCCATGAAAAACCCAAATATTTACGATGTGCTTCATATATCCCGATATGATGGTATCCACTTTTGTAGTAAAAGTTGTAAATCCAATCTCCAAGCATTATAATTTCACAAAATACCCGGATGTCTTCGTATTTAAATTTCAATATACGAAGAAACTGGTTAAAGGGGCTCTGTCATGAGATGCGCATGAACAGGTTTCAAGCAATTTAATGATATGTATAACACTTGAAAAATTAGAGTTTCAGTTCCTTGCGATCGTGATACAACGACAGTTATATTATAATACAAACTGGCTCTTGCTCGAAGGCATTCAGTTAGAAAAACATATTTGTATTGTTATCACTGCTGCAATGGAGATTCAGGCTGAAGAGAAACACATTCTGGCGAGTTTCAGTGACCGGTTGTCGAATTTACCGTATTTTACCGTAAACTACATTTCTAGGTATGCGAGTTGTGCTTTCTCGATGAGAACCTACAAAATGTACTCATCTCTCTCCAACTTTCAGGGAGATAAAATTACTTACAAATGCAAGAGTTCTTGTAGTCAGAAACGTATTAAAGGGGACGAATGCAAGCAGGAATGAACAACCGAAGCGTAAATTATTTCACTGGCCGCCGAAACCCGGGCACTGTAAACACGAAACTCGCATCTCAAAAGCGGTATTTGAAATCGTTTCAGGCTTCGTAAATGTTCCAGACAAGGACTATACTCTTGTGGGCTTTCCTGACACGTTCTCCAGTGTTCTTTCAGGCTCTTCAAAATCTTTCTGCGGCCAGATTTGTTTTCTTCGTCCATCACGGCCAGTTGGCAGTGCAGCCGCCATTGAAGCTCGAAGTTCTTGTCGATGCCATCCCAAAATCTCATTACAACTACATCTGAATACGAACATTTCTGGTAAATATAAAACTTGAACAACTAAATATGAAAGATAAACTACTATATACTAAAATGAGAGATGGCTGCGATGTAGACGGATTGAATCAATGTTGTGAGCTCCTCGGGATATATTTGCTTTTCAAACTTGAAAGCGTTGGCGAACGATTTCAAGTTTTGGGCGGCTTAGTAACCGGGCCTGTTATTCATGACAGAATCTCTTTAAGATGTCTTAGTTCAATAATCAGGCGACATCGGCCAGCAGAGTTCTTGGTGACTCCTAATGGGCTAATGAGAGCACTATTGTGATTCTTTAGGTATATCTGTGTTGGCGGAGAAACGACGGCAATGCATAACCAAACTGTATTATATTTAGCACAAAGTCTGAGCCAAAAGCTAACGTTTACCAACAGTCGACCTCCAACTTTAGTAATTTGAACGCCTTCAGTCATTTCCGATTGTTTTGTCACGTACTCCGCTATCAACAGAAACAATATCTTGTGCATGGACTTCTTCGAGTGGCAACACCTCTTCTGGTAGGTTGGTAATTGGTATGCTGCTCTGCAGCTGCGGGCAAGATTACCTGATTGGCCGCAACGAAAACAGGTCTGTAATGTCTGGTTTGGCGCGACGGTAACGTAACGTTTGTAATTGGATCCTGCTTTGATCTCCTGTTTGTTTAGATTGAGTAAAATACTGGACTTTGGGTGGCTAGCGCAGAACTAGATACTCTTTTGTCTTTCACTTTCTTCTCCCTCTCAGCTTAAGACTCTTTCCTTCTTTGATAGCTAGATTTCTAATCCTCTTCTCGTCGTCCCACTCTAATGCAAACGGTTCAGCTTTGTAACAATCAACAACGTCCCAGCCGGATCAGCCAACAACAGATGCTTATTCCGTTCTGACAGTAATTCCTTACTTTCAGTTGCCTTATGCTGAATGTCTGGACATTTTTGGAGTCAATAATCACGCTAGCTTCTCTTCGACTGATTTATAAACATGTGTTGGCGTTTGCTTCCTTCGTAGCGCCACACGTGGTCCAGTTCAGGACTCTGACTCCGCTCTGTTCCACTTTTGACGGTGACTTTTAGCTGCTCGAGTTCCTATTCTTGTTTCTTTTGTCCGTGTAACAGTTTCTTTGACCAAGCTGGTGGGTCTTTTCCACCTCTGGGCCCGTGGAGTTCCCACAGGAGGTCTAGGTTCATTTGAATGCAAACGGCTCCGTTCGGAATTGGAAGATCGAAGAGTGACTGCTGCCGTGAGGTTGGGAGGACAAATTTCGCTCCTTACTCTTTGGAGCTCTTGTTCCGAGCATTCTTGCTACTGTTGTATTTCTACAAATCGAGGAGTTCTTTTGCAAACATAAAGGATCTCTAAAAACCGTGGGTTGCACATTGGCTGCAACGAAAACAACTGGTCATGTGACCCATCTTTCCCGCCTTTCAGTTCTCGCACCAGGTATGGCCGTGTGCAAGAAACGACTTCTCGCTTCTTTCAAACCTCCGCCAGCGAGAAGTATAATACTAATACTACTGCAGGAGGTAAAACTTGTAAAAATTAATAAATTAGTGTATATGTCCAAAAACGACCAATAGTTAAAGCAGCTATGGAAGTGACACTATGCAATATAAGCATTATTGAACAAGTATGTCTTAAGGCGACTGTTAAAACAATCTATACTAGATGCGCTGCGGATCTGCTGTGGGAGGGAGTTCCATAGGATGGGGCCGGCCCTAGCAAAAGCACGATCACCAAACGTCTTATTACTAAGCTTGTTACAACTATTTAATATGCAGATCGAATGTCGTGAAAGAAGCAACTAGGATTAAACACCTAAAACACAATCCCTAATTGACTTGATTATAACATCAAACCAGAACTGGTACGCACGACTGGAGTAATGCCGTTGGGAATATCAGATCACAGACAGACAGACATACTTTATTTATACACGGTTAAAAAACATCAGTACAAATATACACAATTTAAAAACAGTACATAACTCAATAAAAACTGGTTTACGTGTTTGCCGTGTGGGAGTCCGGTGATGAGAATAGTGCGTCAACGCCCCTCTTGAAACATGAGAGGGACGTTAGTGTTCTCAGTTTATTGGGAAGCCCGTTCCATAAGGCAGCTCCAGAATAGCTAAAGCTGCGTTTTAGGTAGTCCGTTTTTGGCTTTGGTAGATGTAATTTGTTGTTAGAATCTCTCATGTCGTAACTAGAGTGTCGATAGGAAAACATATCTTGCAAATATGCTGGAGTGCGATTGTTTAAGGTTTTGTACATGACATGTGCTTTCTGCTTTGTTCGTGCAACTGCAATTTTATCCCAACCAAGCATATTGAGTAATGGGTCTGAGCTGGTGTCATAGCTAGATATTGTTACTGCCCTAGCCGCACGATTTTGCAATTTTTGCAACTTATCACTTAGTTTTAGACTAAGCCCGTCCCATACAGCACTGCAATATTCAAAGTGAGGTTCGATCAACGCTTTGTATATTTTGATTGCAGTATCCTCCGTAATAAAACGTCTGACACGCTTTAGAGCGCCAATACCAGAGGATATCTTTTTTGAGATCATATCAATGTGCTTGGTCCAGGACAGTGTCTCATCGATATTTAGTCCGAGGGATTTGCTGGAATGGACTTTACTAATTTCTTTTCCCTCAATATGTACACTAACGTCACAGTTAGCTTGTGTTTTGAGCCTCTGTCGTGAACCGATGACCATAAACTCTGTCTCTGCTACATTTAGACTGAGCTTATTGGCCCTCAACCAGTAGTTGAGATTTAGTAATTCTTTATTGATTTTTTTTTCAAGTTCAGCGTTAGTAGGAGCAGCAAAGCTTATGCTAGTGTCGTCAGCGTACATACGAGGGTAGCCATCATTTAGGCAGTTTGGAAGGTCGTTTATGTATATTAGAAAAAGTAACGGGCCAATTAAGGATCATGCGGGACGCCACAGGTTATTGAACTTGGGGTCGATAAATGGCCGTTAACACTACATAGCTGACTTCTATGAGATAGGTATGATTCGAACCAGTTTAATGAATTATGGTCTAATCCGTATTTTGCTAGCTTTTGGATAATGATGGTGTGGTCGATAGTGTCAAAGGCCTTCTTTAAGTCAATAAAGATCACACCATTAAGAAAGCCTTTGTCAATATTGACACACCAATCATTTGTCGCCTCGAGCATTGCAGTGAGAGTGCTGTGTAGTGACCGAAATCCAGATTGACTATTTGTAAGCATATTATTTTCATTAAAATATTGGTATAACTGGTCGTGTATAACTTTTTCGAATATCTTAGCAACAAGGGGGATGACTGATATTGGTCGATAGTTGTTCAGGTCCGATTTTGTGCCCTTCTTGAAGACAGGTGAGACCCGAGCTATTTTCCAGTCTGCAGGAAAAATACCCATAGATAAGGACTGATTGAGAATTGTTGTTAAAGAGGGAGCAATGATATCCCCAGCCATTTTTAACAGCTTTGAAGGGATTTTATCTAAGCTTTCTTAACATCAATTTTACGTATCAGTTCGATTATTTGTGAGATTTCTATTTTCTGAAAAGAGAACGAATGGCTGGTGTTTTCCATATAAGATAGTGGGTCAACATTTGTAGGAGAGATTTCACGTGCTAAGTCCTCCCCAATTTCCGTGAAGTGTGTGTTAAAAGCCTCCGCGATATTGTTAGAAGAGTTAATGAGTTGATCACCAACTTTAATTTCAGCAATAGCAGATTGCTTGCTTTGACGATTTTGCAATTCATTTATGAGTTTCCAAGTTTTTCGTTGGTCATTGACACTTTTCTCTAGGCTCTCTGAGAAATATTTGCGCTTGGCTTGTTTAATAGAATTATTAGTATCGTTTCTAGCCTTCTTATATTTTTTCGAAATAGACTGGTCATTTGTGGCGAGTGAGTGCGTTTCGAGAAATCTCTTTTGCGCATTTTGCGCATTAGGTCGTAAGTTATCCACGATGATTTTTTGCCCATAATTCTTTGACTTCAGCGGCGCGTGTTTGTTAATAATTACCATTAGATTATCTTTCCAAATTTGCCACATAGCATTTGGGTCCTCATGCAATGCGACGCCTTCTCAGTCTATTTGTTGTAGATCATCTAGGAATTTAGCTTTACTGAAGTTTTTAAATTGTCTAGTTTCAATAGTTTTATGAACACCAGTGCGTGGGCTGCTAGTTTTGCGCGTTGCATATATTAACGAGTGATCACTGATGCCAAGATCGTGAACTCCAGAGCATGAGATTTTATCCGGATGATTTGTTAGGCACAGGTCAATCAAAGGTTTTAGTTATTCTAGTTGGTTGATTGATTAATTGATTTAAGTCTTAAATATCCATAATATTGGTGAGATGAGTACCATTGTGATCGATAATACCTGGCAGCAGGTTACAGTTTAAGTCGCCCAGTAGGTATAATTCAGAGTTTTCGGCATCAATTTTTCCAATGAAGTCTTCAAATTTGCCGAAAATACCAGTGGGCGCTTGAGGCCTTCTGTACCAGGTACTTACAAGAAATGCTTTCGAGCGAGGTTTATTTATCTGTACGGTTAAACACTCAAGGTCCACCGAGCTCAAATCATCACGAGTATGGAAATTGTGCTTAATCGCACATATATACAAACACACCCACCATTCCGTGAACGGTCTTTTCTAACTATTTGAAAGCCAGGTAAATAAACCTCGTCGTCATGTATTAAAGGGTCCAGTTTAGTCTCATTTATTGCCAGAATATCAATTTCATTGTGTGAGCCCATAAACAATCTTAGCTCATCGATATGGGTAAGGAGGCTATTGATATTGAGACAAGCCATTACTAAACCACGACCACATTTTAGAGGTAGACTTACCGCCGTTAATAGGTGTGATTGTAGGTATTAAAGCAGAATTTTCATGTAATGTGGGACTTACGGGTTCCTCGGACTCCCAGGCGGCAAACACCTGATCCCTATTTATACACGATTGAAGATTGTTAAAAAGAATAGAATTTCCATTTGGCGACAGGTGCAGACCTCCCCGGTTTAAGTGTTCGAGTTTGATGTTAGAGTTATCAATGAAGGTCCGGCGATGTCGGCTGCACAGATTCTTTAGACAGTTGTTGACACTTGCAACTTTTCCCTCCTTATCGTCTCGTCTAGCGATCAGGCTTGATACCGAGACGTTATTTTAGTTGTCGGTGCATTTTCTTCAACCTGAAGAGCTAGGTTAACAATACTCTCAGCTAGCATAGCCGGCTCCATTGCAAGCAGGTCATTTGTGCCGGAATTCGCCGGAATTCTCCGGATTCTTCCTTACGAGAGGCCGTAGGTAATCCTCCATGTCAGATGTCGTCGCTCCAGAAAATGGCTTGACTACTACTTTGTTTGAGCTTGAGATATCCCATCCTATGATATTTTTAATCACAGAATCACCGCAGATCACAGTGACCGGTTGCCTTTAACTGATGCTTGTTTGGCATTTGGCGTCAGATTTGTTGTTCGATCATTTCCATTTCCATTGTTTGACAACACTTCTGGGCGCCGCTGGTTCTGGTTTAGATTCTCTTTGTTATGTATATCTGCTCTTTTTTTGGTTTGTTTGGTTATTTCCTTTTTTTCTTCTTTTGTTCCTATTGTTTGACGGTACGAGCCATTGACTGTCATTCTCCTGTGACCCGTCTTTATTTCAGTCTGGAATCTGATAGACAGGGGCAGTGGAGGGTGGCGGTTTAGCTGACGTCAACTCGGAGTTTGTGTTTGTAGTTTGCAAATGAAGATCTCTTGAAATAATCTGCAGAGCTAACTTTAAGGAATCACGCTCTTCGGTGACCTGGTCACATAGGTTTCTTTGGGACATCAGTTGGCCTCTTAGTTGTGCGTTTTCTTTCTCAAGTTTCTTGATCTCAGTTGTAGATGCCATAACAGTTTGCCTGTCTTCCCCCAGGTTTTGTGCCCTTTTGATCTCGGTGATTTCACTCTTCATGTCCATAATGAGTGAATAGCAGGGACATTCCGTAGAGGACTTGACTTTGACATTTTCCATACTGTTTGGTTGATCAGATAGTAAGTTAATTTGCTTCCTTTGGGCACGTGCTCAAAGGGATTAATTGCATAACTGACGGATGCTGGTCGACGAGTTCTTAATTTTGCCATTGTCATCGATTTCCAGGTTTTGGCGGGAATTTTGACTTAAGATGAATGACTGTAGCCGATCAACTAAGATTGTCTTCTTCCCGCTTTTACTGAGTCTTCGCTTTCCGAGTTCAGACTTCAGCTCCTGTAGGTTTAGTGACTTCAGATCTCTTCCATTAAAGGCAGTGAGCACAGAATCATCACCCAAGGAATCATCACCCACGGACCCGGCCATGCTGGACTTCGTACTCGACTCGGTTTGACTTTGGTTTTTCTCGCAAAATTCCGACTGAATACCACTTACTGTGGGATGTAATCCACAAAGCAGTTCACTTTCACTTAAAGCTCCGATGTTTGGCAAAGACGCTGTCTTTCGAAGCTTATAACAGCAAGATGTCTGGTTAATTTCGAGAGCGTTTGAAACACAACCTTCCGCCATAGTTAATATATTCATAAAATGAATCACAGCATGATTTATGCCACGCAAAGACTTGCAAACAAAAGACCTCCGCCAAAAGTCATAAAGATCAGAAATTTAAACGTTTTAACGAGGACAAATATAAAGCTGACATTGAATGTGCGCCGTTTCACGTTGCCTCAGTCTTCGATGATGACGATATTCTCTGGGCTTGGAATCTGTTGTTCAGAGAAATATGCGACACGCACGCACCTTATAAAGACATAAAAGCCGGTGCGTAGTCAGTCTTCTCCGTGGATAAATTGCGAGTGTAAGGCATACAATTAATCGCATATATAAGTTGTTCAAGAAAGCTGCGGAAACAAAGGACGAAGAGCTATGGACAATGTACAAGAAACTGAGAAATAAAATAACATCAGATATTAGAAAGTTACTTCCAAGAAAAACTGAATGAAGTAAAGACAACTGGAGAATATTGGAGCCTACTGAACAGGGCCCGGTTCCTGAAAGCCCGATTAGCGCTAATCCTGGATTAACTCGCAACAAAACATATTAGTTGTCATGGTAATTAACTCTGGATTAGCGCTAATCTGGCTTTCAGGAACCGGGCCCAGGGCAACGAATCCTAAGGTTAAAAAGAGCATCGGCCAAAAAGAGAGTGATGATAAAAGCTTGGCTGTTGACGATGTAGAACAAGCAAACATGATGAACACGTTTTCTCAACAGTTGGGCAGAACCTAGGTAGGAACTTCCCAACATTGTCTCGACACGAAAGTCACCAAGAATCACTCTCAGTCGCAGCAGTCCCTATCAGATCCGATATATGCTTAACTAGAGTCAAAATAGAAAAAGAAGTCTCCAAATTGAATCTAAAAAATCGACCGGTCCGGATGGGATATCACTCAAGTTATTGAAACTGGCCGGATGCGCAATCGTACCCCCATAATAATGCACTCATAATGTTGTATACGGTAAGCGTGAATACTAACACAGTCTTTCACGATTGGAAGAAAGTCCGACTGATTCCTGTATACAAGAAAAACGATGAGGCTGATACAAGTCAAGTCAATCTTTATTTACCATATATAATATATATGTTTACACACAAAATAAAATAAAATGAAATATATAATACAGTATTATTTGCTTGTTTGTTTGTATCTTTTGTCTATATCGATTTGTAGATCTATGTGGAATATGTTATATTATCTATATAGTATGTATATATGGAAGGTGTTCAGTGAGAAAAACTCCAAGGAGCTTGTACAGGCACTGACAGAAAATTATAGGCCACTATCGATGTTAAGCGTCCCAAGCAAAATAATGTGCGAGTTGTGCGTTACCCAGCACGTATTCGCAGAGAACGAATTAGCCACAGACAAACAATGGGCTTATAGGAAAGGACATTCGACGGAGCTTTTCCTAGTCCAGCTTACATGCAGAGATCTGGAGAAAAGCAATTGACGACAAACTTGTCGTCGGAGTAGCGTTTGTTGATTTTCAAAAAGCCTTCGACTGCGTTCCCCACACTACATTAATCTACAAACTACAATATAACTTTGGAATAAACGGAGGACTGTTGGCATGGCTGAAAGATTATCCGCTAAAAAATAGACAACAACTTACAGTAGTGAACGGGAAGCAGTCGGACTACGACGAAGTCACGTATGGAATTCAACAAGGCTCAGTTCTGGGCCCAACTCTATTTGCATTGTAAACCAGCGACATGCCTTCTGCAGTTACCTTGGGAACTGTATACATGTACGCAGATGATACTATACGGTGTATTGCATTGGAGAAACCATGGACCAGGTGACTGCGCTGCTCAATGATGCCCTTGAGGAACTGAATGGATGGTGTCTACAGAACACATTAACTCCACATCCAACCAAGTGCGGAGCCATGCTATTACGCAGAGGCAGTTTACAATGTTGAGTGTGTGGTTAGTGCAATGGCCAGGCTGCTGTACCGGGTGACAATCCCCTGCTCTTTTTCGAGTTGTACAACAGGTTCTTTCACGTCCCCTTCAAATAGTAATTAGAAGTAGGAGACAAGGCCAACGGCTTATAAACGTCCCTGCCCAAGGACGCGGCCGGGATTCGAACCACCGACCTCCCGCACTCTAGACCGTGCTCTACCAACTGCAGGAGCTTACCAGTGAGGCGGTTAGGATTGTGTAAAATGGGTAAGGATTTGTGTAAAAATGGGTAACACGCACGATTAGTGGGAGTCACAATTGACGATAAGCTGAATTGGATGCAACATACCCTGGAAGTTAGGAAAGGATTTGTGCATAAATTGAATTTGTTAAAAAGAAGCAGATTTCTACCCAGACAGTCCCTTTTAGATTTCTATTTTAAAGTTATTTTACCTTCGGTCATAGATGCGCTGCCGGTGTGTGGCGGTTTTAATTCTAAAGATAATTTTAACTCGTTAGAACAAATTACTTATAGAGCAGCTAGAATTATTTCTGGCTTTGCTAAAGATAAATCATCAGAAGACGTTCTTAAAGAAGTTAAATGGAACACGCTATTCCATAGATATAGCTATAAAGTAAGTTTGGCAAAATTAATATATAAAATATATTATGAACTAACCCCCCGAACATGTCTCAGAGAAGAATCATTGCAATTATAATCTTAGAAGCAAAAATAAAGTCGTCGTGCCTCGCTTTAACACATATTTTATGAAACACTTGATCGCGCATCGAGGCTCAATTTTATGGCATGCATTGTCAGTGAACTGTAACGAAGATTGTTTACAAAGTGTACACAAGTTCTGTAAAATGGTTAATAAGAATGTAGTTTATTTGAGTTTAACATAGTTGCAGAGCAGTGATACCAACCTGTTTTGCTCTTCAAACAACTATTCAGTAATCCCTTGAGGTAGGTATTTGATTTTCACTAAACAGGTAAAATCAGTATAGCCATAGGGCTTAGCCTGTGTACAGCCGTCCGTCTTCCCTCAAAAACTCGGGAAGGGACGTCTGTGCTACACTGTCGTTAATCGTGTTCCGGCATAATTTTGCATAAACTACATCTCAATTTCCATTGGCCGAGAAACACTAGACGGTACACCTTGTAGATTTCAAATTGTTCATTTCCTATTGTTAAAGTGCCTATGAAGCTTATTTTTTTATTTTAGATATCAATTCTACATCAAGTGAATAGTAGAATGGTACAATATATCTTGTTTTGAATGCTGTGCCGCTGAGTTAAGGAGGTTTTAATATCCAAAATGCTAATTACATGACGTCAGGGGAGGCATCAATTATTATACAATTTTTTTTGTTACAATTAAACAAATTTTTAAAATTATCAGTGTTATACCCATGGTTGAAATAAAATGATTTTAGAAATTTGTTTTCCTATATTAGTAGAAACGCCCATTCACAACCACTAAGAAGTGATTGCAGATACCTCCCCTGACGTCATGTAATTAGCATTTTTGATATTAAAACCTCCTTAACTCAGCGGCACAGCATTCAAAGCAAGATATATTGTACCATTCTACTATTCACTTGATGTAGAATTGATATCTAAAATAAAAAAATAAGCTTCATAAGCACTTTAACGGCAATGCAAGAGACAGAGGAGGCACAGGCAGCCCAATCTCATGATTTGTGTATTTATACGCTTACAAATATCGCTTGAATAGTTCATATTATAAATCCTTCCAAAACATGTATGTTAGAGAAATAAATACACGACTTCACCCTACAATGTTTCAGTTGTGGTTGTTCATACCTCTGAGCTCTTCTAGGGTCGTTTCCGCTGTTTTTTTCGAACCTCTTTCCCTCACCTCCTAATAAAAGGAAAATGCATAACCTGTAATCTTTGCCACGAAAATCACACTTCGCTCACTCCAAATAATTCGAAACTATGGTAGGACATAGAGTGATAAATGAACTCATCCCAACCCGAATTTTAAGATCCAGCGATACCACATTCTGGAAAAATCGAACAATTTGTCGCCCATTTCCAAGTCCTTCCGGTTAGGAGACAACCTCGTTCTGACGAAGGACTTGGAAATGGGCGACAAAATGTTAGATTTCTCCAGAATGTGGTATCGCTGGGTTTTAAAATTCGGGTTGGGATGAGTTCATTTATCATTCTATGTCCTACCGTAGTTTCGAGTTATTTGGAGTGAGCGAAGTGTGATTTTTGTGGCAAAGATTACAGGTTATGCATCGTATATTTGTCGGTTATCCAGCTAATAGCTTCGCCAGACCGAGGCTATTTTGACGGTTGGTTCTAACCGGAAATTCGGCGTCCAACTTAATATAATAATATAATAATAATAAATCTTTTGAGAGGAGGCCTCCGTCACTTATGCAAAAGTGGTTTTCAGGAGGGTCCTCTATAACATAAAATTAAAATTAAAAAGACAAAATGGACATAATAGATAAAAATATTAATAAGAAAGAACGATCATAAAAAGATAAAACTAGCATAAATACTGATTAATTAAAAACTTATTTATATTTCTTTTAAAAATGAACTTAGGCATGGGCTTTTTTAATTCATTTGGCAGTGAAGCCCAATCGTTTGTTGCCCTAAAGTACGTAGCACGACTTCCCCATTCTGTCCTTGGCTTGGGGAGTCTCGGCAGATACCCGTTCCTATATAGTATTATGACCATGCGACTGACTTAAAGTAGTTTTGAAAATATTAAAGTGTTCTGGAATATCCCCTTTGATTGCATTCTGAACGGCAACACATCGATGTCCAAAACGCCTTCCGACCAATGGGATCCATTTAAGCGATGCCAGGGCCTCAGCTGACGACAGCTTGCCTCCTTCAATCTTTTTAGCAAACCGATTTTTGAATGCCTGTAGCTGTTCCATTTCTGATTTCACACCAGGCTGGTCTCCCCAGACAGCGTCCGCATAATCTAAGTGGGGGAGCACAAGGCCATTAAAATACGCCATGCGAGTTCTCTTATCGAGCATGTGCGAAATACGGTTAAATACCGATAACCGATGGCCTAGTTTCCGTAATAAGTTACTGTGTTTCTTCCAGTTCCACTTTTCATCCAATGTTACTCCAAGGTATTTAAAATTATGAACGCGATTTATTTGCCCACCATCCGAAGCGAACTCAAAATCCTCAAAAGTTGACAACATTGTTTTGCTACCTGCCAGCATTATCTTGGTCTTCTTAACATTCAGGGTCAATCTATTGTCCGTATACCAGTCCGAGATTAGGCTGTAATCACGTCCAAAAGCCTCTTGAAGTTCAAAGGGTGTTGACGCAGCGAAAACCAAAACGGCATTATTTGCGTACAAAACCATTCGACTCTTCTCCACAACTGTTGGTAGACTATTAATGTAAACATTAAATAGCAGTGGACCTAGAATACTCCCCTGAGGTACACCGAGGGTAATTGGGTGGGTCTCCGACATCTCCCCATTTATCCACACACTTTGTCGTCTACCAGTGAGATAAGATTTGAACCATCTCAGAGTTTTTCCTTGCAGTCCTATGTGTTCGAGCTTTCCTAGGAGCACTCTATGGTTTATAGAGTCAAATGCTTTTGATATATCAACAAATAACAAACCAGTAAGTTTGCCCCCATCCATGGCCTCAAGTACCCAGTTATTTAGTTGCCCTATAGCTTGGGCGGTACTGCGTCCTCGCCTAAACCCGTACTGGTGCCTAGACAAAAAACCCAACCGATCCAAATACGCATTCATTTGTGTGTGTACCACTCTCTCCATGACTTTACTCAACACCGGCAACACAGAAATGGGCCGATAGTTTTCCACAAACAGCTTGTCCTCAGCCTTATACTTAGTTGGCTGCCAACCTCGAAGTACTTGGAAATGGGCGACAAATTGTTCGATTTCTCCAGAATGTGGTATCGCTGGATCTTAAAATTCGGGTTGGGATGAGTTCATTTATCGTTCTATGTCCTACCGTAGTTTCGAATTATTTGGAGTGAGCGAAGTGTGATTTTCGTGGCAAAGATTACAGGTTATGCATTTTCCTTTTATTAGGAGGTGAGGGAAAGAGGTTCGAAAAAAACAGCGGAAACGACCCTAGAAGAGCTCAGAGGTATGAACAACCACAACTGAAACATTGTAGGGTGAAGTCGTGTATTTATTTCTCTAACATACATGTTTTGGAAGGATTTATAATATGAACTATTCAAGCGATATTTGTAAGCGTATAAATACACAAATCATGAGATTGGGCTGCCTGTGGAGGAGGACGCTGCGAAGCGGGGAAATTAAAATAAATTCCCTTCTAGCGATCTTCGATAACCTTTACACAGACCTCCGTAATCCCTTCAAAAGAAGGGATTTGGAGATCTTTCTTTCCTCGAGGGAGTTGAAGATTGGACAACTCGTGAATTTGAGAACCATGGGAACTCGAGGTTTGAGAAGTCGCGCTCGTAGCAACTCGCCTGACCGCCCGAGGCTATTGATTTGCTTCTGGTTGATCGTATCCCACAGCTATTCGCTTTGCAAAAAGAGCTCTTGAACATGGACGTTCTTTTCGTTTTGAAGAACTAGACGATATCTGAAGAATTTAGTTTGTTTCCTTTCCTCTTCTTCAAACTTTCTAGGCACTTTCTGTATATATGTTGAGGCCGACTTTTCACATGAAATTTGAGAGAAATAATTTATTTCTTGCCAGACTTGAAATCTAGCAGTTCCATGAACGATATTCTTTTCTTTTTTCCCCTCGATATTAACCGAGCACAGGTACAAAATGAAAAAAAACAGGAAAAAACCCCAGAGTGAATAGTTATGGCTCCGTGGGAAAACCCGAGCTCGAAGGTCAACATAACCGCTAAGCCAATCAGCACCCGCTATGAGGCACCAGCCAATCAACGACTGGTTGCAACATTCCTGTAACTATCCACGTGACCTAGAACACGATTAACTCATCCGTTGTACAGACCTCCTTTTCCTTCCTTTGAAGGGATTACGGAGGTCTGTGTACAGGCTAATAGGGCTTTGATATTTCACGGAACCGGCTCTAAATTGTTCAAAATACATTAAAATGACTGCCAATACCCTTCAGTGAGTTATTAGCTCTACTTAACAAATTTTCTGCTGCATTCAGTTTCGTTGACCGCCGTTCTGTTTAAATCAATCTTGGTTGTCCGTAAAGGAGAATAAGAAAATTCATTCAAGCATCACAAATCCGGGTGGTCCCTTCATGTAGGCAACACATGAATTGCTATCAAAATACAATAGAATTAACACAATACACTTTGGTAGTAATTCATGTCTGCATGAAGGGAGAACCGGAAAAATAACCTAAAAATGCCCAACTTGTGAAAACACCGTGACACCTATGAGGGAGACCTGGACGCTCCTGGTTATGGGCTCCCAACTCGTATCTTATTTTGAAATGATTGAGTAACTGTCGTTGAAAAATAATACAGAAGAGAACGAAGTAAGATACACAATGGCAAAACATGAGAAAAAGACAGAAATAGGTCCCATCTGAGAGTCACGTACACAGAGACCACTCGGCACATGACCAAAATAATGCAATCATAGCGGAGCTCTGTACATGGAGAAAATCATTAACAGAAAAAGGAGAAAGAAAAGAAAAGAAAAGTTAACCCAGAGCGAGCGTGCCCCGCTGTGTGCGTGATGACGGAGTCTAAAAACGACGCTGAAACTCTATCGTTTTTAATAACTAACAAATTTACAAAATGGTAATTTTACAAAATACCTAAAACTCTCATTTCCTAATTACTTTTATTTCATAATTGTATATGTTCTTTACAAAATCCTAAATTTGTTTCTCGCTAACAGTATAGTATGCATATTGAATATGCACTGTCGTTTACTATTCTCCTTTGAGTCTTTGTTACAAAATTGCTTCGAATTGTCAAAAGGTGCTGTTACTTCTACAACTCACTTCGCATTTTACAACGAAACCGTTACTTACACTAAATAATAATGTTTGCTCTCAAATCTTTGAAATGGATACCTAATATTAATGCTGTGTTTGTTTCCTGTAAAACCGTCTCCCGGTTAGCTCAGTGGTTAAGCTCCAGTCCCTCCCGGTTAGCTCAGTGGTTAAGCTCCAGTCCCTCCCGGTTAGCTCAGTGGTTAAGCTCCAGTCCCTCCCGGTTAGCTCAGTGGTTAAGCTCCAGTCCCTCCCGGTTAGCTCAGTGGTTAAGCTCCAGTCCCTCCCGGTTAGCTCAGTGGTTAAGCTCGGTCTATCGTGCGGGAGGTCGCGGGTTCAAAAACCCTATCCAGAACAACACTCGGCGTCTTAAAATAACTGAGTAGTAGTAGGTGCTGCCTTAATGAAACAATCTCGTTCTCGAACTGCAAATTAATGGTTAGACTCGGATAAGGACGTCCCACGTCGGCAGCCAGTTTATCAATCTCACCAAACTGTCATGAGTTACCGACGTTAAATAAGGTCGCTTTACTTTATATTGTACACAAGATGTCATTTATACACCGATTTTTCTGTCCATCAAACTCATTTTAATTTCCAGGTCACCGCCATCTTGGAGCTATTGTTTTCCGACGTGTGACGTCATAAGATTCAAGATGGCGGTGCCTGGGAAATTCAAATGAGTTTTATGGACATGAAAATCGGTCCAGAACTGACACAAATTGTACAATTTAGAGGAAACAAACACAGTATTAGATTTATATATCCATAACAAACATTTAAGAGCAAACAATTGTTTTCAGTGGAGGTTCTTTTAATGCTAAATTGCGAGACAAGTTGGAGATGAAATGAAAGTGAAAAAGCACCTTATTGAATACGTAAATTAAGCCAAAGCATCAGTCAATACTAAAAGTTAAAACAAATTAGCCTTAATTAAGAAAAAGTATAAAACGTCGATGTTCTTGTTTAAATCTTCTATAAAACTAAATCTCGCTTGAATAGTTTCATTTCTAAGATTTTTTTAGTAATTTTCTGCCATGATAATTTAGAATTATATTTACAATTAATACGACCAGCGTATTATGTAATGTGTGAAGCTGCATTGTCTATCAATTGAACCGTTACCACAGCTTTTACTGTGCGACTAAAGTAACACTACACTTAGGTCGCTTTCTATTGACACGAGCCAACTGGTCAGATTGCGACAGACTACTCAGAAACTAGCCAGTTCTATCCCACAATGTATAAAATTGTTCCTAAGAAACCATGGAGGCATAAATCAAGTTTTAATTCACAAGATACAATAACTGCACGTGAAAATGCATGCAGTCGTAAACTGTTTGGCTGTTGTCTGCAAAACACAACGTGAAAACGCCGATTTTTACGGTTGCAAAAGAGCGGACCTTTCCTTCTGTACAACAAGAACCAGTCCATCCAGTCGATCCAAACCGATAAATGAAAACAAACATTCCAACTTACAAATCGGTTTGTAAAAACTATAACAGTAAGTTGTGAATAAACAATGCAGTGTTGGATATCCACGCGATTTTGTTCATTGCTTTTCACCGGCTCAAAGCTATTGTCTTGTGCTCGACACCGATTGGCTAAAAAACCGTAAGTTGGAATGCGTTGTTTTCGTTCTGCAAAGTGATTGGTTCTCGTTGTCTGAGTGGCCCTGTGATTGGTTCTCGTTGTCTAAGTGGCCCAGATTACAGTGTCGGACAGTAAAACAAATCATTGACATTTTTCCTAAACATTTCCCAGAAATAGTCCCGAGGTAACCGCGACCATCGATATTTCAGTTTAAAATACAAAATTTCTCTTCAAAAACGCACAACAACAAACCTCTATACTATAATGTTCTTGAAACATCAAGAATATTAAAAACATTGCCAAACTGTTTAAATGAATTTATCTAATAAAAGTCTATCATTCAACTGACTACCCTGCATGCCAGACGCTCCAAGGAAGAAAAGGTGAAGAAGAACCTCGGGTGTTATCCGTTGAGAATCTCACTTCCATGCGAACTTGATCCTCGTCCCTGATTGGATAATCTACTCATTACCAGGAGCAACCGTGAGTGCTGGACGTCACGGTAATTATCATTGGCTTACCAATGGCCCAGCAAAACCAGTTTGCCATGTTTTCTTGATTTGAAACTCAGCGCCTGGATGTGAGATTCTCAACGGATCACAACAGAGGCTATTCTTTGTCAGGAACACCCAACGGTAAAACTTCATAAAAACAAACATTCTGATGTTTTTTTATAACAAATCAGATGTATTTAAACATATTTAAGGGAATTGTTTTTCAGCTGGCAGACGAACAGCTGTTCTGCAGCGCCAGCCAGCCTAAAGTTCATGAAGAATTTCTAAATTTCCCAGCTGAAATATTTAAGTGCAGAATTTGCCAGCTGAGAAATATCGCTCTGTTATATTATTATTATGTAATTATATCGGACTGCAGAATTTACCAGCTGACAAATATCGCTCCGTTATATTATTATTTAGTATCAGACTGCAGAATTTGCCAGCCAAGAAATTCCAAAGTGCAGAATTTGCTAGCCGAGTGGCCCAGAAGAACAGTTATTTTGCAGAACAGTTCGTTGGGTGTTCCTGCTTTGTCTTCTCTCTCTTCTTCCTGCAGCCTCTGGACCCAGGGCAATCCTACACCGGTTCAAACTTACTTTTAGGAATATATATTTTAAATACTATGTTAGTTTGCTAAAGTCTATGCGGAGTCGGAATAGTCCTGTTTCGTATTAATTCAAAAGTGTGTTCACCGCTATACGTGATGACAACGGATGCATTTGCTCAGAGTTAGCTTCATCTTGGTAAAATATTCATAAATATATATACCAGCGGCGAGGTGGGCGATTCACAACGGAGTATATTGTTGTATTGTAGTCGTGAATGTTCAACTCCAGAGATTAACATTATGATAATGAGTCTGTTGAGAAAGATTATGCTACTAAGGGTAAGTGAGTTTACCAGAGCATGCAGGGGTAATTTGAGCTCGAACCTCTCAGTTACTTTTCACTTGTAGGGCGCGAGGAGCTTGGCACTGATTTGGTTGGGTAACGGTTCTTTATAGTAATAGCCCAGCATGTCCCCTATAGATGCGAACCAAGGACCTGTATGATGCAGTGCGTATGCTTCCTGTAAAATACAAACCATGTACATAGAACTGTGGTAAATGAACTCAGAACACGACAACAATACGGCTTTCTGGAGTGTTTTAATGAAAGACTATAGGAACTGATAGATCAGTCAATATTCTATAAAATTATCATGTTTGAAAACGTAATTGATTCTTTCTTTACGAATTTCCTCCTTATTTTCTCGGCATGTTTGTGCAGTTTCTAGAAACTTTTCTCCAAATTGAAGTACGACTGCTTGTCTGTGTCTTTGCCTGTTTGTCTGTACTGATTGCATGTCTTTTAAAATCTAGGTAAACCGAAAAATTTAATCATACGACATTCTGCCAAGTATTATGTTTCAAGAAAGTAGAGACTCTATATAGCCCCAAGTCCCCCCGTAGAAACGAACTCGACAATAAAACTAACAGGGGCAATTCTAAAGCCTTGAGTACAACTTTAAAAAGTTACGTGCAAATGAATCGTAAGAGATGATACTAACCTCATTGGCAAAGATCAGGAAATGCCGCACTTTGTCTCCAGTGCAAACAGAGAGGCACTGTTGACAAGCAAACAAAAACATTACCATGTAATATGAGTAGAACATCTGCATTGTTATCCCTAAATTCATGAGATATGATTAAGTGATGCAGGTCGTGTTTTGTTGATGGACATTATGCAGGCTACAATCACGTGGTTGTACGGGGAACACATCGCACTTCACTGATCTATTGTAAGCACTTGCTCTTGCTCGGTGGTGTTATTTTAAATGCTAATTTACACCTCCGGTCGATTGTCGATCTTTCTAAAACAGCGTTTTGAAGTTTGTTTGCCATCCAGTAAAGCCTTTCGCATGGTTCATTCGTTACTGAAGTGATATATCAGCACGTGACTGTTTGGATCTGAGAGAGTTGGATCTGAGAATTTTGAACATTATAATACGACTGTGACGTAATTTAACCACATAAGGTGCCACCGGATTATATGGCTTCAAAACTATTGTTTATTTAACTGATACTGTTAGCCTGCATTGCGGCTCTGGAGTATCAGCGCGGACCGAGCGGAGGTTAGGGGATTGGGGCGAGAGAAAAAAGAGAAGGGGCTCTCCCCCTCTCTTTTTTCTCGCAACAATCCCCCTAACCTCCGCTCCGTCCGCGCCGATAATCCAGACCCGCTCGCTTCGATACTCCAGAGCCGCAATGCAGGCTAATACTGTATTCTTGAGTTACTTACCTGATTAATGTCACCTTTACTGCTTTTGTGAAGCATATACAAGCCATAATGACCGCTTAACAACCTGCCAAAAATAGCGTGGTACAGTGGTGTTATTCCTCTAACAAATCGCAGATTTCAAGCCTCCAAAATATGCAAAGAAACACAGGACTATCTATAGAATGTTGTAGGGGAGGGTAACATTCAGCGAATCTTTGCAGAATTCTTATACAGTCCAACAGCGATTGATATCTTTAATTTTGTGATGTAGATGACTGAACATTTCTCAAGCTGACTGACTTTCTTGTATACTAAAGACTAGCCTGCGAACAGACTCATGAGAAGGAGAGCCTGCATGGAGCAATACAAATTGGGATGCACATTTCTTATTGGCCCATTCTACAATGAAATCTTCTCACAAGTTAATTAGATTTTTAGATGGTTAGGTGAAGTGTTATGGTTAGGTGAAGTGTTATGGTTAGGTGAAGTGTTATGGTTAGGGGAAGTGTTATGGTTAGGGGAAGTATTATGGTTAGGGGAAGTGTTATGGTTAGGTCAAGTGTTATGGTTAGGTCAAGTGTTATGGTTAAGGGAAGTGTTATGGTTAGGGGAAGTGTTATGGTTAGGGGAAGTGTTATGGTTAGGTCAAGTGTTATGGTTAGGTCAAGTGTTATGGTTAAGGGAAGTGTTATGGTTAGGTGAAGTGTTATGGTTAGGTCAAGTGTTATGGTTAGGTCAAGTGTTATGGTTAAGGGAAGTGTTATGGTTAGGTGAAGTGTTATGGTTAGGTCAAGTGTTATGGTTAGGTCAAGTGTTATGGTTAGGTCAAGTGTTATGGTTAGGGGAAGTGTTATGGTTAGGTCAAGTGTTATGGTTAGGTCAAGTGTTATGGTTAGGGGTAGTGTTATGGTTAGGGGTAGTGTTATGGTTAGGGGTAGTGTTATGGTTAGGGGAAGTGTTATGGCTAGGTCAAGTGTTATGGTTAGGTCAAGTGTTATGGTTAGGTCAAGTGTTATGGGTTTTCAGACAAAGGGAGTTGACAAGTGGCGTACTGGACAGGTCTGCAAAAGTCTGCATGCCCAGCTAGCGGAAGAAATCGCGGAGCAGCTCAAAATGAGCGGGAGTTAACGGGAAAATCATATTTTCTTACAGTAAGGCATTGCTTTTGTCCAAATCTAGCCGCTTGGCTGATGGCGGGAGAACATCTTTACACTTGTTAGCCTGTGGAAGAAAAAATAGCGTATTCACAACCATGCCATTATTATAAATTCCTTTAAAATCTTGCATCTTGGTGAGATATCAAACTGGTGCTATCGACGCCAAATTTCTCGTAGTCCTGAGTGATCATCGAGTGGCTTTCAAAGATTATCCTATTAATATAATATTTCAGCCAATCAGAGCTCAGCTTTACTATGAAATACAGGGCGGTATTTAATGGCTAGATCAGGCCAATCGAAATAGAGGAAATCTCCACCATTTCTATATCAGGCAAAAACAATCAAGAATATTGAATACATAATTAGTCTGTAGACGCGTCCGCCACAATTTCACTCGGAATTGATATTTTGCTATAATTAACTCGCCTAAAGGCTTGTTGTATACCAAATAATACACATTTATCGTGAATTATTCGCCCGTATTCCATAGAAAACCAGAAATAACCAGTAAGTACTGGAGAAAATCTGAGACTGTTTTGATGGATAGCAATTAAGAGTGGATGAAAACACTACTTCATATAGAAATATAGAGCAGCTTCAGTCTACAGTGGGCCAAAATCAAATTGCTAGTGCTATAGACTTTAAAATCTACTTTAATCTTTAATCCAGTTGTATTCAATGATTTATGAATTAGTCTTACCTCTTTGTATCCTTTATGGAAACTTTTACCTTCAGGTCGCATTCTGCAAAAAACACATATAATAATGATAATAAAAACAACATCAATTATTCATTAGTATTATTACCAAAATACGCGGCCAAATATAAAACCGCCCTCATGAAAACGCGCGTGTGTCGAACTGCAAACGAACCCTGGTGTGTATCCGAGTTATTGGCTCTTGCTTCATCATCCTATCCATTTAGACCAATCAGATTTCGGTGGTGACGCGGGAAGTCATGAATTCAGGTGCAAATCCCGTCAACAGGTCGCCAGCAAGTAATTTAGAAAAGTTTGAAGCACTCACGAAACCTCACCCAAAGCAATACGCACAAAAGAATTGCATATAGGTGAAAATGGCAAACTTTGAAGATGGTAAAAAGTTGCCAAATTCATTTGGCGTTGTATTTTGAAAATACTAATGCCATGATTTTTTGTTCAGTCATTGAAGTATCTACGCTCAGGCTGCAAATGGTACTTTAATACTACGTGGGCTGAATAAACGATATGCCCTCCACAGTCATGTGATTCCCTCTATATTAGGCAAATCAGGTGCTACTGAAATAACTAACTCCATGTAGCATATTCAGTAGACCTTTGTCACAGTGACCAGCCTGACCAGTCTAAGAACGAGTATAGATGGGAAAAGGGTTTTACTCTCCTAGGACTCAACATTGCTACTGCGTCAGAACGGCCTCTGAGAATTACAAATCAAGCCAGGGGTTAAGAGATATATTCTCCCTAAAAGAATAGAACAAAACAAACTCTTCTTACCTCTCAAGTGTGGATGGCTTGGGTTTATTAGCTGACTGGTCATCCGGAAGAATTTGCAAGTAATCCTCTTTGTCTGAACCCTCTTCCTCTAAATCTGTTTTATTATAAACAGCAGAAGCAAATCAGAACAAACCAGATTAGTTGAATCACAGCAAATCCAAGTGCCATGTATGGTGGTAATCCAAGTGCCATATATGGTAATTTATAGTTAATTCAACATGGTTTTGTAAAATGATAGAAAATTGTTGCAAGTTTTAAGATAACACCTCCTCACTACAATTAAGTCCACTGTGTATATTCTTTATTGGGTGGGTGGCGTATGATTTCTAGCGATTTAGAGTTGATTTATAATCATTCTGCATTCTCGTATACACGTCTATTACAAAAGCTCATGAAAATACATAACTATCTAGTATGTTGTTATATAAGGAAGCTATATTTAAGTTCTTGTAACATTTTTTCTTATATATTTTTCGCGCACGAGCGGGCGGTAACCTACAATTTCCTGCAATCTGATGGGTTCGGGGAGTGGGGAACTTTTTCCTATCTCTGACCACGGTCACAGTATTAAACCACACACTCGAGCCACACAGTCGAAAGAGAATAGAAAACGTTATTTACGGGCTTAGGGTTGGTCCGAACAGAGAAAACCTGCACCTCGGTCAGTCCATTTCGACACCTCTAGCACAGGTTTTCTATGTACGGACATCTCACCCGGGAAATAACTCGTATATATAACTCACATGTATATAAACACAATAACAAGACAACATAGTTACATGTATCTAGAGCGGTTTTAGATTGAGTATCGTAAAACCAAAACCAAAGTAATTACAGATTCAATATAATCACAGGAGAAAGTAAAAACAGAATGAGCCAATCGCGAACTGAAGTAATTTGTGATTGGATTTACTTGAACCAATCATGAGCAAGTAAAAACACAATGAGCCAATCGCGAACTGAAGTAATTTGTGATTGGATTTACTTGAACCAATCATGAGCAAGTAAAAACAGAATGAGCCAATCGCGAACTGAAGTAATTTGTGATTGGATTTACTTGAACCAATCATGAGGAAAAGTAAACGCAATCGTCAATAACTCTCGATAAAACGACAATTTGCGTGATGGACTGAAACAATGTTTGATTTTCAGTTTAGAATTTGATTGGCTGATAATTACATAACACACACTCAACAGAAAAGGTAAGCAAACGCAAAACCAACACAATCACATATTTCTTTTGACACTCAATCGAAAACTGCTCTCAAATTACCAACGAATGTCAATAAGGCATTTACCCTGAGAAGACCGGGACGAATGTTTTGTGATATCAAACGTTGCCATGGCTGCCTGCAAACCAGGTGACTTATCAAGTGCGGAATCCGTATAACACTTGTGTAATTCAGGCTTAGAAAGAGGTTTCGGCCTTGTAGGCGGTGTTTGTCTTGGCCCTGTTGGTTTCAGTACATGAGCTGATGTGCCCCCTCTTGTCCTTGGTACTGGTATTGGCCGTTCAATAAGTTCCTTCTGAACCGCTTCAGCTGATAGCTGCTGTTGCAAAAGGGACGAAACGTCAACTGATGCTTTTCCAGTTTTCACAACGACCAAAGGAGATGGTGATCTTGGGCCCCTCTGAGGTGGCGGTGGTGCTGTAAGTGAGCTCAAATTACCACCAGATGGCAAACCAAAGTCTGGTGGTGGACAGTACGTAGGTTCGCCTTGATTACCAGGCATGGTAACTGGAAAAGCAGGGTGGTCTCGCATCTGCTTTATAATGAATTCTTTTGCCTTATTAACATCAGGAGCATCAACAATTGGATAATCATAGTCATACTTCGGGACATCTCCATCCTCACTACTGCCGCTATCTTCATCAGCTACATTTACGGGGCTGTAGCCACTCCTTTAAGCAGAAATACATGTAAGCACATGTAACTTGACACATATCAAAGGTTTTCAACATCAACATTGAAACTAATTAGTTTAACGGTTAACTGAAAAGGTTTGTGCCGCCCAACGTCTAGGTTTCAAACATTAACGAACGTGGAAAAAGGTTCACGATTAACAATAGCTCGCAAATGGAATTAATTAGTAACCATAGGCTTCAATGCAGAACTTGTGGATGCAATTCAGAGGGATTGCACCAATCTGAGTAGTTATTTTTGTCTTTCTCCATGAGAAAGTTTATCGGGGTATGACAGTGTCCTTTAAAGTGCCAAAGAAATGAAAAAACGGATCCCGTTTTTATTTTATTTTATTAAATTCTAGGTTTCTCTTAGTCATTTCGTGCAAATAAAACAGGCGGAATTGCCAAAATCTGGCTTCAATTTTTATGCCGTTAAATATATGGTAATCACATGCATGACGTCACAAGGTGTACTCACTTATATTCGTCCCCATAAATACTACAAAATATGTGAATTTTTGGCCAGTTTTCAATTTAAATACCGGTATGTAGTACTTTGAGAAACCTTGAAGATGGCCATATTATTTTTTATAAAATCCTTGCAGTCGGCTTTGTGAATATAAATGCGCAAACCTAGTGACGTCACGCATGTGATTAGCATATCTTTAACGGCGTAAAAATTGTCGCCAGATCTTGGCAATTCCATCTGACTTCGATACGAAATAAAATCATGTTCGTGCTCTCCAAATTGATTTTTAATTGCACAAAATGGCTAAGGGAAGTCTATAATTTACGGTAATAAAATAAAATAAAAACGGGATCAATTTTTTCATTTCATAGGCACTTTAACAAACAGGAACAATATACTGATCCTGAGTAAAATATGAACTTTACAGTGTGGTAAATATTAATATACAATAAACGGGTCTACAGCGATGTGCTAATTAGAGTAGTGGCACAGTTGACGTCACAGTTTTGCACGAACTTGATGAATTAGATCATTTTTTTAACTGCTCGATGCACGCATGTGCACCACAAGTGTAAATGTGGTTTGGATTCATCCTCGTCCCCAATGCCTCCTCAACTTAACTGAAAAATTGGCCCTGCTAAGACACAAATGGGGCAAGAGTGTGCTGAATTTTTTTTAAATTGTTTTGCCATTGACTGGCTGTTGAACAACGGCTGCGCCAAGTTCAAAAAGTTTAAACTCTTCGCACCCAAAGGGCACCCAGGTATCTGGATTTCCATTGGCCGAGAAAAACGAGACGGTAAACACTGTTGATTTCAGATTGTTCATTTCTTATTGTTACGGCAAGTGTAACGGTTAAAAGGATGCTGCAAAGTGGGAAAAATAAAATAAATTCCCTTCATCGAGGGTAGAAATCAAAGATTCCCTTAGGATAAATAAGGTAGATTTATTGAACGGTAATTTCAAGGTCCCTGTGCTGTTCAGCAAAATAACAAGACAAAGTCGGAGTTTTGACCCGTATCAATTTTGAATCAATGATATGTACTTCGCCGACTGAAGGCAATCTCATACCCAGACCCCGTTTGTTTCTTAGTGCGCACGCAGTCCAACGGTAGAATATTTCTTGATTTGGGTATAACATCAACAAGATATAAAGGTTTATATTTCCAATATGCTAATGATGTGATGTCATCACCGACACACTTATTATACAAAAGCATGCTGGTGGAGACAAATTACCTATTTTTAAATAGTTATATTTGAAGCTTATCAAAATGATTTTCCAAAAATAAATTCTAAATTAGAAAATAGCTTAATTCACAAGCACAAAGACGTTCAGCAAGCAAATAAAATAAATAAATGGCCATATTTATATAGTGGCACATCACCACAGTCTCATGGCGCTTTACTGACATATCCCGTCAGTGAATTGTTTCGGACTGCTTACGGCGCTGAGTGTGTGGTTAGTGCAATGGCCAGGCTGCTGTACCGGGTGACAATCCCCTGCTCTTTTTCGAGTAGTATCGACTACAACAGGTTCTTTCACGTTTCCTTCAAATACTGATAAGAAGTAGGAGACAAGGCCAACGGCTTATAAACGTCCCTGCCCAAGGACGCGGCCGGGATTCGAACCCCCGACTTCCTGCACTCTAACCCGTGCTCTACCAACTGAGCTAACCTGAGTGAGGCTGTGACAACATCATTAGCATATTGCAAATATAAACCTTTATATCTCATAGACGCAATGCCCAAATCAATAATTATTCTACCGTTGGACTATCCAATTCATGTACAATCGATATCAAAGATAACTAATTTGGGCTTATATGCACTTGAAGGTGGATACAAGAAGAGATACAGACAATGCCGTACAATAAATGCGAGAGTTCGATACATATCATTTACTGGAATTTCTGTTCTGATTTTGTTTGCACAAAGTAAACTGCATCTAGTTTTATTTCTGTGATTTTTGAATTGCACTGTAATGGCTGGAACTAAAATGTCCAGCTTCAATGTTCTAGAATCTAGGACATCATATCCGGTTTTTGTCTTTCCAGGTCCTCCGATTTTTCAGTTAAGTTGAGGCACTGAGAACGAGGATGGGTTTGGATTCAGTTTTACATTTTACAACCACAACAAAAATTCAAAACCCAAACACGTTTCAAACAGAAATTCCGGGGGGGTTAAGGTATGCTAATCACCGTGAGGAGCGAGTAGCAGCTGACGTTTCGAGCGCTAGCCCTTCGTCAGAGCAAAAGAGGAAATTGTGGGTGGGAAAACGGTTTATATAGTGTTGAATACAGGATTACCGCTGAGGAAACATGTACTCAGATCAAGGATCAAAGGAAATCGTGCCAACAATAGAAACGACAAAGAGTAATGAAACATGCCGATCTGAGTGAATACGTGAATTATGAAATTAAATGAACGAAAAGCATTCATCAATGCCATGAGGTGTCAAAATGCCTAATTTGAAAATAAAGTTATGTTCTTTCTGTTAAAACGGGTTAGAAATGCTGCATATAGTGATGTGATTAATACAATGGTCAGGAAGATTAAAGTGGCGAGCTACTGGTTTGGCGAGATCCTTGCTGTTAGTTCTAACATCTAGTAAGTGTTCACATAATCGATCTCTTAATCTTCGCCCTGTTTCTCCAATGTAGAGTTTGTTACAAAAGTGTGCAGGTGATACAATACATGTAAATAACATTACTAGATGTACAGTGACAATGGTCAGTAACTTTAAGAGGTCCTGAAATGAGAGTGGCAGTTTTAGTGAAAGCATGT
The DNA here is from genome assembly GCA_030867875.1 of Actinernus sp. WN-2022. Lineage (NCBI taxonomy): Eukaryota > Metazoa > Cnidaria > Anthozoa > Actiniaria > Actinernidae > Actinernus > Actinernus sp. WN-2022. Next base: position 2,387,010 of record JAOWCC010000577.1, on the reverse strand, counting down.
GTGTTACATCCTTTGCTGGTTGAAGATCGGGCTGTAGTGATCCCTTCACCAGGGAATCTCGAAGGTTCTTGTCTCGTTTAAAAGAGGTACATGTAAGTGGTTCATTCTGTAAGATATTGACAGAAGTTCTTCTGGATTATTTTGAGATTGGATGGATGGTAAATTAACGGAAACCGAATTCTGTCTTCAGTCTTCGGTTTGAACGGCAGTTAAGAGCTGATTCTCTGTCAATGTTGTGGATGCTGTCCAATGCACTAATGTCAGAACAAATTTCCTTGGATCCTTGATCCGAGAACATGTTTCCTCAGTATCACCACTCCAAAAACTGGGCTATGCAAAATGTTCATTATGCCTAATGTAAAAAAGAAATTATTTGTTAGTCTACAAGTTACCTTGTTCCAAGTGGTTCACAATACTCTGCCATATCTTCCTGGATTTTTTCAAACCATTCCTGTGGGGGGTAAAATAGGAAGATCATACATTATCAATGTCTGACTATTTAACCAACTATAGAAATACTACAAATGTTTAAATACAGTAACTTATATGTAATAATTTATTTTTTACAACAACATCCAATTTTCTCACATTCTGATTGGCTCTCCGCTATATGCAAAATAAGTACATACAATAAAAATGACGTCACTCGCAAGCCGTGGTAGCTTTGCAAAGTGTTTCACGGCAAGGTTTGTGAATTCAAATGGCTGTTAACTTCGCTTCCAAAAACAAGTGAGGATTTCACAAGCATTTTATTACTAGGAAAAGTCAATCGGTGAGTCAAACTTCTTTGTGTGCCATTTGGCAAAATGAGTTTTCTCTTGAGTGGAGAAAGTTTTGGCGAATTTGTGCTTGTAGTCAGACTTTGTGACTAGACTAGTTCTCTCAGAGCTCAGAAGTTTTGAATTATATAACAGTAACTTTGAAGCTATAAGTGCTTCGTTGTTGTAAAAAACAAATCGCACACATTTTGCCATTGTCTGTACTCGTATTGATCATAGAAATGATGCCATAAAATGTCCAAAACTTTGCAGTGAGTTTTGAAAATTTTATGGCGTCATAATATTTTCTATGATCAATACGAGTACAGACAATGGCAAAATGTGTGCGATTTGTTAAATAAATATAGAGCCAACTCCCTACAATGACCATCTTGTCCTGGCTGCCATGAGTCCTTATAAAGCTTCTTAACGTTACTAAAAACCTTTCTACAACCGACACCTCTCCATAACGGCAATGGCCAGTATAACAGTCTGGTTCCCAATCATCAATACGAACCTCACCCTAATGGCCACAGAGTACATGTTAAATTACTCTTTTATTATGTATGTGTACAAGTCATGTATAGGTTTAATGAACTTTTTACACAGGAAAAAAGTAACTGATGATATCTGAGAAGTACCGTATTTCCACATGTGTAAGCTGCACTTCTTTCAGATTTTGAAAGTAACCAAAAATTGCCTTAAAGTTGGGGGTGCAGCTTATACGCGAGTTATTTCAAAAACGTTTTTTTTTGCAATGACCGTAAACAAAGCCATATGAACAATAGAAATGGTACATTCACAAAAAACGTGTCAGCAAGATTTTCTACTCAAGCTCCTCTTCTTTACCTTCCAAAGGAAACTACAGTGTAGCTGTCCATTTGCTTGTCATCTTCCCTGCTAACTCCTCTTAAAGCCCATAATTTGTCTTCAAACTTGAAATCTCACCAGTAGTAGCTCATGCTCATGCTACGCGTTTGAGAAAACACTCGCCCCAGGCCCCTCCCCTTGAAAATCCAAGGTGGCAGACCACGGACTTGGACACATGATTATGCATATAATTTCACCAGAAACTCTATTACTTTCTTGTGCACTTAAAGGAATGAAGTTCCTTAAATATGTTGTTAGTTAATGAGGGATTAAAAGCAGAAGAATTCTGAAGTGATTTAAAGACATCAGGTTAAAAATATACACAAAAATGCCAAGGAAAGCTGTAACCATGTGGCAAAGTTGCGATAGCAGTTGGTATGACTTGGAATGACAACCATCATTCTCTTCTGAAGACGTTTTGCTTCAAGTACAAGCATTTATGAACTCAAAAAGATTATTCTTCACGAGTTTGGGGTATGGCTTATACATGTATGTGAGTTTTTCCCTTAGCCTTTGTTTGCAAGCCTGGTTCCCACTTGTCAGGCCAAAGTTAGGGGTGTGGCTTATATGTGAGGAAATGCAGTAATTTCAAACTACATGTACAATGTACGTATATGTAGGAATCGAAAATTAAGTTGATCTCATTTGAAGACCCTTTCGAATTTTGGAAGTGTGGCGTTTTCCGATCCGTTTGTCAATATCTCATTCAGATATTCAGGAATTTTGCAAATAAGATGAACTGTGACACAGCCTCGAGTCAAATCACAAAATGGAGAATTATATCTCTGGAAATAGTGAGTAAAAACAATTGAAACTTTGCATATGTGTGGTACTAAGGAAAATACACATCACTGTGCTGCCCCTTTTCACCTTTATGATAAAATTACATTTCTTGCTTCCTTATAGAAAATAATTTGCTTTAAACCAATCACATAAAATGCATACATTGATCCAAGTTTTCTGATGCACTCACAATAGAAAATTGTGTTTAACAAAGGAGAAATTACGAAATTGTATTTCTGCATGGAAGAATGGGGCCAAGAGTGCTTCCATGGCAATGTCATAATTAGAACAGTGATGTGTATTTTCCTTAGTACCACATGAGTACAAAGTTTCAATTGGCTTTACCCACTATTTGCAGAGATATTTTTCATTTTGTGATGTCTCCAGGCTTCTGTCCATCAAATGATGGCACAGTTCATCTCATTTGCATATTGCAAAAACTTGAATATATCTGGAACAAGATGAGATATTGACAAACAGAAAATGCCAGCCATCCTTCCTCACTTCCAAAGGGTTTTGAAATGAGATCAACTTAATTTTCGATTCATAGGCACTTTAAGTTATTTTTGTACATGAAAACGTATCCTTGCTCAACTTGGACGAACTGGGGTAGTTTTATAGCAATAATTTTATAGCACGTAACTTGTTTACACTTACATGTATGTACATGTAATTATTAGCAATGAATCCACATGGCTACTATATAGCCCCCATAGTCCTAATAAATTGTTAACAGAATTATTGCTGTGCAGCGAGCAGAACATCAATTAATAATTATTTTTGACAAAATCTTGCAACGGTTCATTGCGTTAATTCGCTTTTTCAACCACAATCCATTGCATGGCCAACCAGATATGATACTGAAGGGCAAGATCCACACATCATCGATAGACTATAATTATTGTGTAGGTTATATGCTTGGTTGTTTGTATTCTCCAACATTTAAGCTTCTTCTTAATTCATGGAATATTGGTACCATAATAGTCTCTATTGGGGAGGGGAGGAGCAATCCTTTTACAGACTTGTTCTTTGCATTCCTTGCAGCTTGGCATCTGGACTGAGGAGAGCGATTTACACAAATTTGTGAGTGCTTTGTTGCACTGCTAATTTTGATCATCTTCGTTTGTATTTTACTACAGTTCCTTCAGTACTCAGTTATTAGGCTTGTGTTTTAACGTGAAGTTTACTATTAAAAACAGCAAGTTTAACCCAGCCGCAAAATATATTTTGTAACTTCATGATCGTGCATGCTAAGTTGACGACTCATGTACAAGTCACTGGAGTCGTGTAGGTGATCGGACTCAATGTGAGCATAATATATACATGTAGTTTGATAGTTTGATAGTTTCAAATGGGCTTTAGTCGCATTCATGATAGCCCCAAAACTACAAAATATATTCATCTACATGTAACACCTCGGCATTTTTATCACCCAGTAATATATTTTTCCTGCCAAAGAGCGACTGTAGGTTTTCTTCTAAATACACTTCCTTAACTGAGCAGCAGCATTCACTACCTATTAGGTATACTTGTTATATAATTACATGTATAATGCAGAAATCACCTGACTGTGCACAGCACTCTGAAAATAAATCCATGTTCTACTCACATTTAATTCTTTTTCTGAATGAGCAGCAAAGTAATAGGTTCTCTTTTCTGGTTGAATGTGTGACATCTTAAAAGTCCATTGGAATTTTAATCTCTCTGGAGCAGTAGATAGTCTACAGATAAAACAAAACAACATATTCAATAAAATGTAAATAAAACTACACTTCTACTACTCATTAATTATTAACAAGAACATCATTCTACCAACCAGGTCTCAATTTGTACCACATACCGTACTCTGAAACCCCAGTCCAATACTCTCACGAAGAGCTTAACTACACTTCTACTACTCTTTAGTTATTAACAAGAACATCTACCAACCAGGTCTCAATTTGTACCACGTGCCGTACTCTGAAACCCCAGTCGAATACTCTCATGAAGAGTTCAACTACACTTCAAAGTCCAAGGACTTTGAAATTTCAATGTACATTGTACATGTGCAAGGGTTCTCGAAATGTCTAAGCTCTGTCCATAATAACTGGAAAACTATTAAACAGGGCATCTGAGAGGATGTGAGGATGCGATTTCACGTAATTGATCCAGGAATTGACCCAAAATTGCATCTGATTGTGTAATAATTTCACAATTTCCGCATAATACTAGAACAAAATCATAAAATTAAAGTACTTAATCTATATTATCCACATTCCTGGGGATACTTTTAAACAGCGAAAATATACACCAATCAGCATTTATTTCCCTTCCAAAATACCGAAAATATGGTTTGCGTTATTCATTGAACCATCTAAGTTGTAGAGTGAAAATGCCAATGCGTTCTACGCACAATGCTGCAAGGACCTGGGTACTAGTTTTCATACATTGTACTTACGCAATTCATTATTGGCCAAAAGTATGCAAATAGAAAATAGCGATAGATAACATGCATTAATATTTTGCAGATTCCAGGTTTGCAACTTCTTTTTGTTTATAGATACATCCAATCAAAAGGCTGGAAAGCCATTGGATATTCGATATTATCCTATAAATATTATATTTCAGCCAATCAGAGCTCAGCTTTACTATGAAATACAGGGCGGTATTTCATGGTTTTTCTATGAAATACAGAGCGGTATTTCATGGCTAGGTCAAGGCCAATCAAAATGCAGGAAATTTTGCACCATTTCTTTATCAGCCAATAAGAATTCACCATTTTGAATACAGAATTAGTCGGCAGACGTGTGCGGCCGCCACTTGAAATTTGTGTTTTCCGGCAAGAAAATTTGCAGTCTATCGTCCGGTAAGTTACTTTGTTTTCGTGATAAATCTTTTTTGTAAATTTGTTATTTATAGGATAATATGGTTATTTCATGGTTTTCTATGGAATACTGGCAAAAATTTAACTCGAAATTCATATTATTTTGGTATACAACTCGCCTAAAGGCTCGTTGTATATTAAATAATACAAATTTCTCGTGAAATATTCGCCCGTATTCCATAGAAAACCATGAAATAACCAGTAAGTATTCCACAGGTTGTATCCAATGGACTCACCCCACCATGTGTCACATACATGTACGTCCATTGCTTCCAGTTGTTTTCCCACCAAAAAATTCACTATTCAGTGCATGCGTCAGCTGAATTCAATTTTAAAATGTATTGACTTTCCTTTAATGTACATACAGTGAAGTATTGATGAGGAAATTCCAAATGTTCAGTGACGTTATATTACAGCTTGAGATAAAAGGCTTGTGTGTATACTGAAAAATTCAAGTCACTTGTGGGATATTTCACAGTATACCACATTGCATAACTACTATGAAATACTGCCATGTATTCATATGAAATGCTAAACTCTGATTGGCTGAAATATAATATTCATTTTATAGAATAAAAAAGCCTAAAATCAACTTTAGCTCGATGCATAGATCTAAACATGAAAAGGCCCATGTACATGTACCAACGTTTATTTTACATCATTCAAAGGAAAGAAAATCTTCAAATCTTCCTTCTAACCGCCACCAAGTACAGACGGCTCAATTCCTGTAATCTGTGACATACGATAAGGGGAATAAAGTAGTTTTGTCATGTTGTTCTCAACTTTGAATAGATGGACTACAGACTCATACATATTGTAATTGCACAGTCAATCAGTAGTCGGATTGATTTAGGGTTCAGTTTTCCTTTAAGCAAGCCATATGACTTTGCTGTCATGTATGTACATGTACATGTATAATGTATTTATAATCATGACAATGATCAATATATTTAAACAATAGTTAGGCAATAGTTTATCTGACCTGTAACCACTGAGAGAGAATTGTCCTTTGGCACTTTTGTCGCGAGAATCTTTATAATAATACATGCATCCCTTATGCAAAACTAGGTACCGGTCCTGCCCTGAAAAATATAAAGAAAGATAAAATTTTACTGGAAAGAGAATGTCTGTCAATAATGACTCAACATGCTTCGTTATTCACACCGTTCATTGTTATGTACTCCAACAGATATAAATACTGCTGCTTATAATGGCAAATGTGCCTATTCGTATGCTGTGGCTAAACTCTGGAACTCTCTACCTGAACACATAAAATCAGTTGATTCATTATCGCTATTCAAGTCCTCTTTTTTTAAGAATATCTACAATCTATTGCTAAGCACTACACACTTTGATAGAGATTTTTAGATTTTGGAATTTTTTAGATTTTTGATTTTTGAAATTTATTTTCTTGATAGATTTTTGAAATTTCTTTTCTTGATAGATCCATAACAGGTTTCGTATATTTTACGAGTACATAGTATACATGTATATATCTTTTTATTATTATATATATTATGTAAGCGCATTGAGATTTTTAAATGCGCCAGATAAGAAAGTACATTATTATTATTATTATTAAATATTATTATTATAACAAGACGCCCGCTGGGCGTTTACTCGGGCTGTCACTTTTAGGTACGAGGCCAACTGTTTCTAAAATAAATTCTGCCAAAAAAGGACGACTTCGTGAAAATCATTAAAAATTAAAGGCACTTGTACGAGATTGGTAGTGTTATTAGCAAAACCTGTTTGTAAATGCTATTTTCCACCTTCTTACAATTCTCAACCTCCAAAGGTGGTCACGGTCACTTACAGGAGCTTCTAATTGCAAAGTTTTACTAATAATTAAAACCAGGTTGCATAAGGGTGGTCACTGAAGGGACTGGTCAGAAATTAGCAGGGGAAGGGGTTGTGAAAGGGGGAGGATCATATTGTTTTGAATCCCCAAAACTGGATGGTCAAAAATATTGGGCAACTGAAAAAGGATTGGTTATAGGGGAGAAAGGGTCAACAAATTTCATACTAATACATACTATACATTTTTAGACTTTTTTATCTCCACCCCACCCCCTTTGCACCTCCCCTGCTAATTTTTGACCAGTCCCTAATGTTTAATAAAATATTGTGTGCATTGAAAATTAACTTTATTTAATGAGGGTAACACCAACTAGTACACACATAGAAATGCGTAGCCTCCACCACAGTCGTTTTTAGGGGCTAGTTATGAGCCCCTAAAAACGACTGCGGGGGAGGCTAAGAAATGCGTGGAACATGATTTAGATTAATATCAATTAAAATATGTCACTAATGAAGCTAAATATTGTCTGTTCATGAGTGTAATAATAATATCAGTATACAAGTGAAAGCATATAAATTATATATCAGTTCAATTGGTTATCTGAAAACATAAATACTTCTTTGTCTTCTTTCTTCAGTATTTCAAGTTGACTTTTCAACATATTTTTCAGGGCAACAGTGTTCGCTTGGTAAATAAATCTCCACACCCAATTCTATTTATGATTGTTCTAATCAGTTCCAGTATCTGTGTATAGCTCTACCAATTCCAAACCTGCCCTTCCCCAAGGGTGGGGGGCATAAGTGGGGCATTTGACTGAGTTTTTGTCCCAGGGGTGAGACATTTTGGAGCAAACAAAAGTTGGCAGGGTGAGGAATTCATTTGTAGAAAGAGTCAAAATAGTGAATTTGATAAGTGATTTGCACCCGTACCAAAGCCCCACCATGGAGCACTTGACTCCACAGTGGGGCATTTGATGCTCTACAAATATCCGGGGGGGGGGGTCTATCAATTCCAAACCTGCCCCTCTTCCCGCCATAACTTATATAATTGTACTCTCCAGTATGGCTTTACACAACAAATTCTGCTCTTCTTTTGACAGTTTCACATCCAATTCAATTTTAATTCGGTATTCTCGGTTTGTAAGTCATATCCAGTTCTGTTTATGGGTATAATTCGTAGTAAATTCGAATGCCTCTGTATCTTCCGAGTTCTGTTATTGTTTTCACGATCGATTTTAACTTTTTCCTTCTTGGTCTCTATAAAGTCACATACAGTTCAACTTACGGACAATTTCATTTCCAGTTCGAATTACGGTCACCATTACACTTAATTTAAAAGTGGGGAACAAGTAAGATTTGTGTGAACATATATAAACACATAATTTCAACCTCACCAGTTCTGATTTCCGTTCGCGTTCAAAGCCAAGGGTCAATCACTGTTCACTTCCAGCTTTTCCGACTCTTGAATTGAAGTCTTAGCAAAGTTGGGCATTGTTTGACTGGTTTAGTCAAGACTTCCCAGTTGTGTGAGCGGACGACCTCGACAGTCTGAAAATCAGGCAACCGGCCGGCTAGACTAGCTTACTGTGCAATATTTGGATCGCCACATCCCTTTCGTAAATGTGAGAATTTTCCATCGAAAGCCCCTAAAAGTCCTGTCAGCCCTAGAATAACTGAATATCTTGATATTTCATTCGAAGAAACCTTTGGTTTCAGCAAAATAATGGTTCAGAATGAACCCAAACCTTCGCTTCGTTGCTGGCTTAATTTGCTGAGCTAGCTTTCCACAACCAAGATCTGGCGGGTGTCGGATCTGATTGGTTGATCCTGTCACGTGTTGGGATCGAACAATGGGCTCCTGTGTAATCTGATTGGTTACTGGCGCCAAACAGCGACACAAAAAATAATAATAATAATAATAATAAACGGCTTGCATTTTCTGACTCGTGCCGGCCAAAGGCCTGGCCCGAGTAATTATGTACAACTAAGTGTGCTCCTCATAGAGGGAACGTTTCAAGACTCTACAGCAAAGTTATTTACAAACTCCCTGCTAACATAAGATCATGTGTTGACCCCAAACCATACAAACATCAGATTAAACAAATTTCAATGAACATAGCAAAACTATTAATTGAGTGAGTGAGTGAGTATAAGTAAGTAAAATAATGATGAACTCCAGGATCGAATTGGAATTTAGGTTGGTTTTGGTATGACTAGTCATGTACATGTATGTAGGTTACCATAGTTTTCATAGTGTTTCCTTTCCTTTTTTATAGTGATATATTACATTTGTAATAATATAATGTTCCACGAAGATTCATCTGTTTTGGTGATTAATTATCAACAATTTTTTTTATGTGGCTAAATGTAATTTAGGCTAAGTTAAACTCGAGACAATGCTGGCCAGCAGTCATCCCCCATAGAGATATGTTATGCGGGGGCCCAGGGGCCTGGCAGGGGCTACATGTAGTGTTGTGCGTGGTCATTTCAGTCATAGCTTTCTTGCTGATCATCGCGGATCATTGGTGTTTGCTATTCAGTGCCTTTGCTTGCTGCTTGGAGCTTTCATCTTCACCCAAATACTTTGTCAGCAATCTAGTATAACAAGGATGAGATACCATAGTCATGTGCTGAAAAGGTACAGTGTTGTACATTACGTACACTGTACCTTCAGTCTAGCTAGACTGAAGGCTGCCTTCAGCGCTGTTTTCCAAAACGAAACCGATCTTATTAACTTAACAGATAAACGCTTCGTGGAGCTTTTTATCTGTGGCTCAAAATTATTAAATTTGGAAAATAATATTGAACTCCTTAATGAAAGTATGAATTTTATTGTGTCCACCAAACGGTTTCTTTTCTCTAGTGACATTTGTTAATGCTCCCTATCTTAATGAAATGTTTGCCAACTTCTTCCTCATCTTACACAGCTTTTTCAATTTTCAATTATCGTATATAATACTATTTGACGCGTTTTTTGTTTTTTTATTGTATTGTATTTTTTCGTTTTGCTTGTATTCTCTGTCTTGTTCCGTCTCTTCGTTTGTTTGTTTTGAATATTCCTTTGTCGGCTTTATCTTCATATTGTTATGCTAGTGCCGTCCGAAAATCATGTAAAATTACCGTACAGGAGAAGCACTTGATTAGTTTTTTTTCAAAAACTATTTTGCTAATCCTGTCTGTAAATATATATGTAATAAAAAAAAAAAAGACTGTGACAGTGCTTATGTTGGAGAAATGGAGAGGAGCCTCAAAGCTATTAAGCTTGGCTTATGGAACATTGGCAAGCACAGCATCTTCAGTCTGCCTCATGTGTGTAGAATCTCGATAGGATCCTGACATGATCCTAAATAGGATCTTGATAGGATCTTGATACGATCTTAGAAATATACTCAAACACACATACCACCATCTTGAATTAGGCGTGTCAAGGCCACTGAGTATGAGGGTGCTAATCACAAGTGGGCTGCCTGTGGTAGGACATCTGGGATGTTGGAAATGTGCTGCTGCCAGCCACCATTTTGATTTTGCATGGTGTGATTCCTTTTTTCGCTTCAAGGTTTCACACGTTATGAATGACTGATTTCAATGTACTGGATATGGGGACCAATAAATATGTTTGGGGACCCCAAACCAAAAGGATCTATGAGTCCCAAGACCCATAGTAAAAATGTCTACTGCTATCCCTGGTAATGACACTTCATGTTTTCACTCTGCTTGGTTGCAGATTTATAAAGGCGAGAGAGAGCAAACCCAGCAGTTGTGCAGTATTTACTGAGACTCTGGGCCACAGTATTATGTATTTGCATGTTTACCAGATATGTATTTATTTTTCATTCAGGTCACATTTTTAAGTACATGTAGGTTGATTAGTCAAGAAAACAAGACAAAGCACTTCCTACATTTGCCATACATGTACATGTACAATGTAGCTTAGAGACCTGGCACTGATTTGGAAGAAAACTAGACACACCACATTAGCTCTTTTATAGGATGGTGTTCTTCTACTTAAGTTATTAATAAAAGTTACATGTAAGTACCATAAAGTTCTCAAAGTAGCAATTAACCCCCAAAAAGTACCATTGATTTTAAATCCTGAAATTAGTGGGCCCCTGAAAGTAGCTACAGTGTACCTCTCTGAAAGGAACACACCCAATGTTGACTTTACAATGTATGTGTACCTTTTATAATGTTTAGGAATAATGTATGGCTCCAACAACTTGTGATACTATTTAGAGAGAATTTGGCAAATTATTGTATCTACATGTAACTTATAAGAAACCACATGGACTGAACAAACATTGCCGGATCTGTTAGCTAGAGTTCCTGCCACATTTAAAACCCCTAATAAAATAATGCTCTTAAGTAACTAGTTATTGTCATGTTTTTTATGTTCATCACGGTTTATGCCCCTCACAAGAACGATTATTATAAATATTACTGAATTATTAGTTTTAAAATACTAGATGATTAATAACTTAATGTAAAATTTGAATATAGTTAACTAGTTTATTTTAGTATTATACACGACCCCACAAGCGGCAACGCTTTAATCTTTTATCGTGTTTAAATAAAAGTTATTGTATTGTATTGTATTGTATTGTATGTACAGTAGCTTGGCCTATACAGTAAGCATTTTGGCTTCTCAAAAGTATTGAACCTCTGAAAGTAGCTAATCCCCCCAAAAGTATCAAACAACCCTCAGCTCATTATTTTGGGAACTTTATGGTAATTGTTAGGGTTTTCATGTACCATACATGTACTTACAAGTCCTGAACTTATTCTCTTTCCTCACCATGCCACAATGTATACGGCAATTATCGTCAACTAAATTTTGAGCTGGAATTGACATGAATGGTTCTGGATGCTTTGGAGCTTGTATGTTGCAATCGGTGATAGGCCTTTCTCGGTTACCATCTATGGGTCTAATACTACCATGCATGCTGGCTGGTAAAGAGCCAACCCTTCGAGGTGGCCCATTAGTCATAGTTTGTTACCAACCGTTACCTGGGTAGATACAACAAATGACCATAAATATTTCCCGTTAAAGAGTATATGTAGTGTTGGGGAAAATAAACACTGGTATCAACTGAAAGTCAATTAAACAAGAACCTGCATTATAAAAGGATTGCTCCTCCAATTTTATTCGAAATTTAAAATTAAAATTCAGAACAGTAAAGCAATTAGAAAGCAAGTTATCAGTCCTCTCCTATTAGAATACTAAATTGCTGAAGCTAAAATTCATACAACCTTAAAAAAGTAAACAGCAGTAGTGTTTTAGAACTGTTTATCAACTCTTGACTGTTATTTTACACATTAAACATTCAAGTGTTTGATTTGAATTTTGCATGATAACAAAAGTTAGAGATCACTCCTAAACCCTAACCTAACCTAACCAGGTCCTTGTTTAAGGTATAATAATCACAGGCAGACCAAGCTCTATTTTTGTGTCATTATTGCGAGATTTTGCAGAAATTAATAAAATGTAAGAAATCTATACAGTACTCAAATAAAGGTTACATGTACATACCTCTTTACAGTTGTGTTATTAATTGTCCTGTGTACTCCTGGGGTCATTTTAGCCACTTTAACAAGATTTCCAATTCACCGTCCCAGCTGTTATATAAAATGACAAGGCTGGAGACTTCACCTCACATCCAACGATGGCGATCGCCGAAAATCCCCTCGTATTGCGAATTTACGCAGAATATTGTCACAAAATCACGCTAACCCTAAAGTCCAATGTTCTTTCCTTCACCTGCATCCTCCATGGTGATCAAAGTTACTTTTTAGCCCGATTAATAGTCTCTTTTCCACAACTTTTTTCAATGCTGCGATGCCTGTGGTAGACTCCGTGCCGACCACGTCCACGCGTGCGCAATTTCAAAATAACTGCTGCACTTCCATTGGTTGGTTGGTACGAGCTTTCCCGCTAGATTTGATCCCGCCAGAGTGTACGATAGCCGTGTTTGGCACAACTCATCGAAAACTAACAGGGTGCTAGTGATTACAGAGAAGCCATGATGTTGTGATTTGGATGTCGTGAGCAGGTTTTCCCAGGAGCGATTAAAAAAAAAATTTGTCCCTGATACGATTGGACGGGGAAAACCTTTATATGGCTTCTCTTTAATCACTAGCACCCTGTTAGTTTTCGATGAGTTGTGCCAAACACGACTATTGTACACCCTGGCGGGATCAAATCTAGCGGGAAAGCTCATACCAACCAACCAATGGGAGTGCAGCAGTTATTTTGAAATTGCGCACGTGTGGACGTGGTCAGCACGGAGTCTATCACAGGCATCGCAGCATTGAAAAAAGTTGTGGAAAAGAGACAATTAATCAGGCTAAAAAGTAACTGTGATCACCATGGAGGATGCAGGTGAAGGAAAGAACATTGGACTTTAGGGTTAGCGTGATCCAGCCTTGTAATTTTATGTAACAGCTGGGACGGTGAATTGGAAATCTTGTTAAAGTAGCTAAAATGACCCCAGGAGTATACAGGACAATTAATAACACAACTGTAAAGAGGTATGTAACCTTTATTTGAGTACTGTATAGATTTCTTACATTTTATTAATTTCTGCAAAATCTCGCAATAATGACACAAAAATAGAGCTTGGGCTGCCTGTGATATAATCAGGGCTCAGAATTAAACAAAAGTTTTAGTTGCATTTTACGACTAGCTACGAAGATTTGGTTGCAAGTTCGCAATTTTTAGTTGAAAAAAAAAACAGAATCCAGCAGTCTTATGACAAAAAACTGCACCCATGACATATTTTTAAAAAGAGACCACTTTAAAATGGTGTCTGAGGGAAGATTTATGTCACTTGTTTAAAGGGGAAAATGAAGGTAAGTGGTGCATGATTTTGCTGAAAAATTGTAAAATCTCAATGTTCAAAGCATACATGTAACACACGTACAAGACTTTCATTTATTTATTCAATCACATTTATCTAGGTGAAAACTATTTGCCAAATTTGCAACAGCCCGAAAAGTTTTAGTCGCAAGTGATAGTAATTTGGTCGCATTTGTGACTGTATTGGTGCCCTGGCTTTTTTTGGGGGGGGGGGGGGGGGGGAGGGGGTTATTAAGTACTCCCATATAAACCTTTATGGGATTTCGGTACAATGTATATGTGCCACTGGATGGGGCAGGGATTATGACCTTCTACTGTAAGTCTGAGTTGGGGTCCCAATTTCATCCTCTACATATAAGTCTGAGACGGGACAAACCTTTTTGCAATGTTTTGCTGAAACAAGAAACAAGTACAATGTAGGTGAAGTCTAAACATCGATTTCAATTCTTTGCAAAATAAAACAAGTAGGAGAAACCCATACATTCACTGTAATTTCGAAGTCACTTATTGTCAGCTTGGGATATACCTGTGGTGAGCATCGCTGAAACGGTGCTACGTACTACTACATCACAACTGGATCAGCTAGCCCGCATAACAAACCTTCCGTTCAGTACACTCGATTGTAACGACAAGAGACGAAAGAACTACCTATTATTCTATTAATAAGTCTAAAAAGAACATTTCACATGTCGATTTATGCAATTATGGGTTTCAGTTACGAACATATTACATAGACAATTGTAAAAAAAAATGATTCAATGAAATCAAAAGAAAGATAATAAATCGAAAGTAGACGTAGCTAACCTACCTTCTGTCGGAGATTAACTGCCCCACTTAATTTCTTTATCTTCTTCAGAGTTCAGACCATTTGATTTTGAAGGTGACTAACGATACGGTTAACACAGTGCAAGCCCAACTAAACTTGACTCAACAAAATTGTGTTTCTTTGATCCCGATCAGTCGTGTAATAATCTTTTGAAGGGCAGGTTATTAATGTTCAGTCCACTGCTAGAAAAGTCCAACCTAAAATTCCTTTGAATCTTTGCCGAATGCCGATAGACGGTACCTGACTCACACACGTACAATTTACTTCCTTCCTTTATTCCGGGAAATAGTGTTGCAGTGCATGGCGGGAAGAACACAGGGAGCCCTCGGGTTTACGTATGTGTAATAAATTACTCGGGCCAGGCCTTTGGCGCACTGTGCACTTGAACATTGCAGTAGTGTCGTGTTTATTCGTTCCTCTCAAAAGTAATGGCTTAAAATATGTAGTAAATGGCCCGATTTCTCAGTTCGGATCATGTCCAGTTTACGATTCTATTGTGGAGTCGTATTAAAGTTACCCTGGATACCAGAGGCTCGAAATCGTCGGTCGACCGAAGCGAGACCAGCTGAAATCGAGCCGCAGGCTTGATTTCAGCACGAGTCACGAAGCGACGAGCCTCTGGCCTCCCGAGTAGAGATTTTCGTTTCTTCCGGTACAGAATCTGTACCTCGTCCCCGATTGGTTGATTGAGTCGTGGCCATGGAAACTGAGGCATTCGGATCTAACGAACTCTTTGATTGGCTCCATCTTGAGATAGTTTTACAAACCGGTTCACGTGTATGGGAAGCCATATCATTCAAAAGTGGTACGAGTTCACGATTGGTGATCGAGAATGACGATCGCTATGGTCGAAAAAACGATTGGTGATCGAGAATGACGATCGCTATGGTCGAAAAAACCGATTGGTGATCGAAAATGATGATCGCTATAGTCGAGAATATCGACTATCGATTGGTGATCGAGAATAACGATCGCTATGGTCGAAAAAACGATTGGTGATCGATAATGACGATCGCTATAGTCGCGAATAACGACTATCGATTGGTGATCGAGAATAACCACAGGAAGCCCAAGCTCTGTTTATGTAAATTTAATTTTATAAGGGTTTGTATGGGAATTTTTAAATCTGGATTTTCGATAAATACACTGTAATAAAATGGATAAAACTTACCTGGTGTCTATAATATGTGTCTTAATGGCTGTGTCTATACGTAGTTTAAGCGAATTTTGGCGAATTTTACATCCCTTACTCTACATACTATTAAAAGAAGAAATGGAAGGTAGGAGACGAACTTCAAATCTCGGCTTCAGAGTTTGGGTCGATTTTTTCACGAAAATCGCATCGATTCCGCCAAAATCTCGCCAGAACGAGCCAAAATACGGTGACTCGCCAAAGTGGTGACAGCCAACCGCCAACACGCGGACAGAGACCTAGGCACTAGCATAAATTCTACCGAAGCGGGGTACCACAGTGGGATTATCGACAGTATCAAGGCTACCCTGCATGGGTGCGCAATAAATGACTTCTGACGCATCTTTACTGTACGTACTTTATTTTGGACTATACAGTTGTTGAAAAGTCATCTATACAGCTTTGAAGGTAAATGTGTGTTGTGTTGTGCAGTTCTCATCTTGACCTTGACTTTCCCTTTCCCCCAATCCTCGATCCCAATCACTCGAACATCAACAGTATCTATTCCAAGAGCCTCTTGCCATTTAATTGAAATAATCCCCATTTATCGAGCCTGAGTCGAACACAATTTCAAACAAGTTGACAATGAAACTGGCCCGGGGGGGGGGGGGGGGGGAGTACTCCCATATATGGACTATACGGGGATGATCCGCTGGACAGGGTATGGTTTTTCGAGTTTCTGATCTTAGACAGGGTAGCCATTTTCACATCGACAGATCTTGAACAGGGTATGGTATTTATCTAGTGCCGTTATTCAGTCTAGTGCTTGATGAAGACTTATTTAGTTATGACACCATATACAAGATCACAATAAACACTGACATCCAAGTATAGATAATTTGTTATTTGTCTTATAGAGGGAATATTTTAACACTTTGTCTTGAACAGGGTATGGAAAGTTGAGTTTTTTTTGTCTTAAACAGGGTAAGGGTTTCAGAGCCCCAGCGGCACACCCCTACCCAACTTTGGGTAGAGTACCCCCCCCCCCCCCCCCGGGGAACTGGCCTACAAGCGAATCGGCTCTGACCTCTGTGGTTAAAGTGGTGTAGGGCGCGCGCTTCGAATCCAACGATTTGGAGTTCGACTCAGGCTCGAGAAATGGGGATTATTTCAATTAAATGGCAGGAGGCTTTTGGAATAGATACTGTTGATGTTCGAGTGACGGACTCAACAGTGGCTTGTATCTCGGCAAATACAGATATCTTCGTTTGGTTGGCACAGATAGACTGGAAATTTATCACTGCGTATGCTGATGGTGTTAACATATAAAATTGATGCGATTTTAGTGAAAAAATCGAACCAAACGTGAGTGGCTTTGAACCCGAGATTTGAAGTTCGTCTCCTACCATATGCATCCATTTCTTCTTTTAATAGTATGTAGAGTAAGGGATGTAAAATTCGCTTAAACTACGTACAAGACACATATTATAGACACCAGGCAAGTTTTATTCATTTTATTACAGTATATATATCGAAAAGCCAGATTAAAAAAATCCCATAAAAACCCTTATAAATTAAATTTACATAAACAGAGCTTGGGCTTCCTGTGGTTATTCTCGATCACCAATCGATAGTCGATATTCTTGACTATAGCGATCGTCATTCTCGATCACCAATCGTTTTTTCGACCATAGCGATCGTTATTCAGGATCACCAATCGATAGTCGATATTCTCGACTATAGCGATCGTCATTCTCGATCACCAATCGTTTTTCGACCATAGCGATCATCATTCTCGATCACCAATCGGTTTTTTCGACCATAGCGATCGTCATTCTCGATCACCAATCGTTTTTTCGACCATAGCGATCGTCATTCTCGATCACCAATCGTGAACTCGTACCACTTTTGAATGATATGGCTTCCCATACGTGTGTCAGTTGGTTTACGTCACAGTTTTCAGTATGACCACATAACAATTGGGAACATTTAGTTCGGTATTGTTCTGAATCTAGAGGTTGCTGCTTTTTCATTCCAGACTATTTTCCCGAACTTTTTAACTTTGGTGTAATGAGTATCGTGATTTGTAACTGAGGGAGTGCTCATATTTAAGTCATATGAAATGCAACAATGATCCGATAAATGCGGTAAAAGGTTGCCCATTTTAAAATACCTTACAATTGGTATAATGCTATGTTGCACAATTACGTAATCTACGAGAGAGCTGCCATTATATTGAAAACAGGTCTTTTTGCCGCTGGTGTCGCCAATTGTTCTCCCATTGAGAATTCTAAGATAATTTTCAGTACACAGGTCGATTACTAGCCGACCCCTTCGGTCACATATAGTATCTTGTGAATATCTCCAATCGGCAGAATCAATCTCATAGTCTTCTGGGAGATCAAGGAATTCGTCATCGTCCAATAAGACAAACTCTTGTAAGTCACCGGTGCGCGCGTTCAAATCGCCTTGTAATAAAATGTCTCCTTTTTGCGCACATTTAATGATTTCGTTTTCTAAGTCGGAAATACAATCTTGGTTGCTTGCTATGACCGAGTTTTCGGGCTAAGATATACTGTTCCAAGGTAAATAGCTTATCGAGCTTGAGCCAAAGTACATTATCGTTAGCATTCGGTATGTAAGAAACGCCCTTGCAAATTCTGTTATTTACGTATACAGCAATGCTTGTTTCCAAACCAGCTACGTTGGGCTTAATAAATGCGATAGACTGAGTGCCATTTTGTTCAAAGTATATCTCCATTTGGCTCCAGAACAATCTATGACTAGATGTTAAGTGCTTCCTGAAACCATATTTAAAGACCCTGTGTCCGAGCCTATGGCGCTTTGCGCCAATGTTATGATTAGTTTGTTTATCAACTGCCGTATAAATTAAAGGCCAGCTTTTAGGCGAACTAAAATGCTCTCGATTGTTTATGAGTTTCATAAAAGAAGTACACATACACTTTGGATAACGAATTTCATAATTTCTACCGGATTAAAAACCCAATCGAGCCCACGAATTTCCCCCGGATGTTTCGAATATGATTTGAACAGTACTCGGCAGGAAGCCAGTTGTTCTGTCTTTAGATTCTAATTCGATTTACGAGTGCGACTTTTCACAACTCTACAAGCAAACACATACTCTTGTTACCTTGTTTTCATGTCTCCAGTATTGCTTATCTGTATTTGAAGATCTCTACTTTCCTTGCGAATGATATATTTTGAGAGCAAAATGAAATGTCGTACTCGCACTCGAGTCAAACTCACAGCGAAGTAACAGCTGAACTCGGCAGATTGGAGTTTGACCCGCGATCGTAGTTTTGGTAGCAAGACTTTCTGTACATACTGGAGGATGAAAAAAAAAGGTTAAGGACATTGCTTTCTCTGCTAATAAAAATGCAAAACATATACAGATACAGATAAGTCGTAACACCTCAGTGGAGCTTAGCCGTGCGAAATTATAATTACGAATGTTCTTGATACCAGAAGTGGTTGCTTTGTGTTTTGTATTTCCAACGAAGCCCGCCGGTCCCTTAGTGCAGCAAATCCCCGGGAAACTCACGTAGTAGTCCTTTTGAACCACAAGTGTTCTCTATGACTTGTAGACCTAGAGAAAGTAAAATGTGGACTGCTGAAGGATTATTTGTCGAGTCACTTCGCCTCGCTGTCTCGATCCTTTCTCCGGCATTCCTCTACTCGCCACTCTAGACCGGGTTCAAAGAAATATTCGAACTAAAGTTTCATTTAAAAAAGTATATATATACATGTACAAATGTTAAGATAAAAGAAAGTCAGTTAAGCATACATGTATATACCTATGAATAATTACACGATGGCCCAAACTAGGGATGGATTTCGAAAGATTCAGGAGTCACATAACAACAACAACGATCTTTCTGATTTTCGTAGCCTGCGAAAATGATTTGCGCGCGCAAAGCACCATGGGCTCGGACACAGGGTCTTTAAGGCCCGTCATCATCTGGGTCTAATTCAAACAAAACTGGTTGGCCGATTCCATTTGAGAAACAGCATCTTTAAGTTCAGATTTCATTGTTTTAAATGTTGTGACACTCACTTTATCCCACATATGTCGGCCTATCTGATTTCGTCGTTACCACAGGCAGCCCAAGCTCAAAGTTTGAAATTATTTGACCGTTGAAATCACAGGTTACCCAAGCTTACGATTTGTATGAGCGATTAATCGAGAATTCAAAAACCACCCTAACTCAAGGTTAAACGCCCCAAAAATCGCCATGGATACGAAAGATAATGACTACAAGGGAAAGCGAAGGTTTTGAAACATTTTATTAGAGGTACTGAGAACATTACAACGATAATAGTGAAAATTCCATACGATAAGTAGTATAGTAATTGGCGGTTCTGGCGCACGTTGTATTTTTTTGTTGTTTTTTCATCTAATGGACATCCTCACTTCGTTCAGCCCTCACTTCGTTCGGGGTCCATTAGATGAAAAAACAACAAAAAAATACAACGTGCGCCAGAACACGCCAGGTACGATACTACTATAGTTCATTTATTGTATTTATAAATTATATTAAGTAATCGGTTTCTACAGCTTTTTTTTCCGGATTGGAGCAGTTTTGTTGTACTATTTTTTTCGTCGTATTTTTTACATTTTAACGCCCTATTAGAGAAGTGATTACTATGCAGTATATCCATCCATGGTACTGCATATGTTAACATTTATTCGAACACTTGGTTTATAGTGAATTTATTGTATTCTAACACCCTATTAGAGGAGTGTTGTTAATAAGGTATTATATCATGGCTGAGCACACACCAACATTTGTTCGAGTACGCCCTTTAAAGAACTATTTACGTGGATGGAAGATGGATATTCCTGATGATAATCCTATGGGAGCGGATCCAGCCGTTTTCCTTGCCGGTGTACGTAAACAAACTACCGAAAAGTTTAAGGAAGAACTACGAAACCACAACACCTAAAATCCGTCCCCGATGTGTTTGGGTTTCAACTACCCTGTTTCAACTACCGTGCTCTGGAGCTGCCCTGGGGCCTGCAACCAACGGTAGAGCACTTTTTTTGTGCCACACCAAGGAAAGTGTATGTGCACCACATGGCCTGGCCCATGGAGGGTAGTTGGAACGTATGCAATCAACCATTTGAACAAAGGGAAATATATAGGTATTGGGAACACAAGTTTCTACTACTACTACTACAACCAACCAACCAACATGGCACAGAAGTACGCATCCGCTGCAGACATGGGCCTCCGCTCCGTTGGCGAGCGCACAGACCGACACGTCCTACTGCAGAATGTCTTCGAAGGCAACCTCGCTTCCGACATCGCAGAAGTGGACTACCTTCCAGTTGGCCGTCCAGACGAACTCCGCACCGAGTTGCAGCCAGTCTCCGATGTCTTTGTAGACGATATCTACCTATGGGGTCTGCTCTCCAACACCCAGGTGTCTCGAACTCGCGCTGGAGGGAGCGCAGTATCGGCAGCAGGGGCAGTGGCAAAAGCCTTCCTTGCCAACATTCGTGCACATGCAACATCTGCAGGACTCCCAGCAACTCTGCACGTGCGCATTGTGGCAACTTGCCCCTACGAAGGTCGAGGCCGTTCGCTATACCGACAAACGGTTCTGGGGATCCTAGGCCAAGACTCCCACGTATTGGATGTCTACCAAGGAAAAAATCCCACCAGTCCAATACCAGCTGCCATTGTGGTTGCAAAAATCGATGTAGCCGATATCCAGCTGGAAGAACTCTTCGTTTGTCTACCCAATTTCCTCCGAGATCTACGTCTGGATGGCGTGGGACTCTACGCTTTGGATGCTACACAGGACTTCTCGGGGTGCCTAGATAGACAGGCACTGTTGGACCACCTCGTGCTCGAGCACAACTTCCTACCACCAGACATGTACGAGGAGGACATACCAGACAGGATCCTTCCCAACGAGAGCACCGTGGGCAAAAACTGTCTATCCTTCCTACTTGGCAATCCCGCATGTGGCTCGTTGTGGCGCGGCAAATACTACAACAAATATGTATGCCAGCTAGAGTGTGCAGGTGTCCAAGAAACTCTAGGCAACAACGTCGCCAACTATTGCAAGTGCCCAGACGAGCGGCTTGGGGAGACGTTTGCCAACGCAGAGATACAAGCCCGCGGTATCTGTCGCATCGAAGTCTCTCTGTATGGCCTGTTGCCAGAGGAAGCCTGTTTGGATGCCGCACGCGGAGCTGTGGAACATGTACTCGCTCTATCGCGCAACCGCGAGGTACCCCTCTTCTGGATACAACCATTGGCAGCACAGTGGACGGCTCTGGCATCGGCAATCCACTGCAACACCATACTGCTATCGAAGCAAACCAAGACCCTATACGCAATCTACTGGGGGAACACAGACACCGGACGCCTCTGTGGGGTATACAAAACCTACAAGGACCAAAACTTCGAAGTCCTCGAAAATAGCTACCTACCACTGTGGGTGTCTGCCTTCGGCTTCGTTGGGCTACCAATACATACTGTGGTCCTCGACCAAGACCATTTCCCTAGTCGCCCACTATACACGCAACATATGCATCGGCTATCTCTTTGGACATCTGCTCTTTGGCAACTTCGGGCACTCCCTCTCTTTGGCACGCCTTTCTAGCTTCGTGCTGGCAACAGAAGCGCAGCATACCCTGCTCCCACCTTGCTGCGTCTGGCGAATGGTCTACTGCCTCCTGCATCCATTTCCTATTTCGAGCTATAGCATACGGTTCGAAACACGGTAGAGCAGCACGGACTTTCTCGATATCCATGGTGTGGGATATA
The DNA here is from genome assembly GCA_030867875.1 of Actinernus sp. WN-2022. Lineage (NCBI taxonomy): Eukaryota > Metazoa > Cnidaria > Anthozoa > Actiniaria > Actinernidae > Actinernus > Actinernus sp. WN-2022. Next base: position 2,364,325 of record JAOWCC010000577.1, on the reverse strand, counting down.
TACCCATAGAAAGGTGAGTGTCCAAATGGAAAGAAGAACCAACCCGCAACCATATCTATTTGCAAAGACTAGCCAGTCGTCGAAACGCATAGACACCCCAAAAAAAAAAGATAGAAAACAAAATGCAAATACCAATAGATAGGAAACAAAATGCAAATACCAATAGATAGAAAACAAAATTCAAATACCAATAGATAGAAAACAAAATTGCAAATACCAATAGATAGAAAACAAAATACAAATACCAATAGATAGAAAACAAAAATGCAAATACCAATAGATAGAAAAACAAAATGCAAATACCAATAGATAGAAAAACAAAATACGAATACCAATAGATAGAAAACAAAATGCAAACGAATAGACGCCACAAAAGATAGAAAACAAAAATGCAAACGCATAGACTCCAACCAATAGATAGAAAACAAAATGCAAACGCATAGACTCCAACCAATAGATAGAAAACAAAATGCAAACGCATAGACTCCAACCAATAGATAGAAAACAAAATGCAAACGCATAGACTACAACCAATAGATAGAAAAACAAAAATGCAAACGCATAGACTACGACCAATAGACTTGCATTCGTTCGTTGGCCTTGCAGCTACAGATATCGTTCCTAGATATACATGTTGGAGAAACAGCTACATATATAGATATAGATACTATACGATGCCACACAAAGCAGTTCTTTCGCCAGACCAGATCCAAAGTATTGCTTCGGGAGAGGTTGGTATTCGAGAGGCAGTACGACTCTACGGTATAGGACAAGGTAGAGCCTACCGAATCCAGAAAGGTTTGGAAACGCCTTCCACTGCTCCGACTATACAACCCGAGACCAAAATCCACGAGCCAATGCAGGATATAGCAATCTGTTGTTCTGTCTTTAGATTCTAATTCGATTTACGAGTGCGACTTTTCACAACTCTACAAGCAAACACATACTCTTGTTACCTTGTTTTCATGTCTCCAGTATTGCTTATCTGTATTTGAAGATCTCTACTTTCCTTGCGAATGATATATTTTGAGAGCAAAATGAAATGTCGTACTCGCACTCGAGTCAAACTCACAGCGAAGTAACAGCTGAACTCGGCAGATTGGAGTTTGACCCGCGATCGTAGTTTTGGTAGCAAGACTTTCTGTACATACTGGAGGATGAAAAAAAAAGGTTAAGGACATTGCTTTCTCTGCTAATAAAAATGCAAAACATATACAGATACAGATAAGTCGTAACACCTCAGTGGAGCTTAGCCGTGCGAAATTATAATTACGAATGTTCTTGATACCAGAAGTGGTTGCTTTGTGTTTTGTATTTCCAACGAAGCCCGCCGGTCCCTTAGTGCAGCAAATCCCCGGGAAACTCACGTAGTAGTCCTTTTGAACCACAAGTGTTCTCTATGACTTGTAGACCTAGAGAAAGTAAAATGTGGACTGCTGAAGGATTATTTGTCGAGTCACTTCGCCTCGCTGTCTCGATCCTTTCTCCGGCATTCCTCTACTCGCCACTCTAGACCGGGTTCAAAGAAATATTCGAACTAAAGTTTCATTTAAAAAAGTATATATATACATGTACAAATGTTAAGATAAAAGAAAGTCAGTTAAGCATACATGTATATACCTATGAATAATTACACGATGGCCCAAACTAGGGATGGATTTCGAAAGATTCAGGAGTCACATAACAACAACAACGATCTTTCTGATTTTCGTAGCCTGCGAAAATGATTTGCGCGCGCAAAGCACCATGGGCTCGGACACAGGGTCTTTAAGGCTCGTCATCATCTGGGTCTAATTCAAACAAAACTGGTTGGCCGATTCCATTTGAGAAACAGCATCTTTAAGTTCAGATTTCATTGTTTTAAATGTTGTGACACTCACTTTATCCCACATATGTCGGCCTATCTGATTTCGTCGTTACCACAGGCAGCCCAAGCTCAAAGTTTGAAATTATTTGACCGTTGAAATCACAGGTTACCCAAGCTTACGATTTGTATGAGCGATTAATCGAGAATTCAAAAACCACCCTAACTCAAGGTTAAACGCCCCAAAAATCGCCATGGATACGAAAGATAATGACTACAAGGGAAAGCGAAGGTTTTGAAACATTTTATTAGAGGTACTGAGAACATTACAACGATAATAGTGAAAATTCCATACGATAAGTAGTATAGTAATTGGCGGTTCTGGCGCACGTTGTATTTTTTTGTTGTTTTTTCATCTAATGGACATCCTCACTTCGTTCAGCCCTCACTTCGTTCGGGGTCCATTAGATGAAAAAACAACAAAAAAATACAACGTGCGCCAGAACACGCCAGGTACGATACTACTATAGTTCATTTATTGTATTTATAAATTATATTAAGTAATCGGTTTCTACAGCTTTTTTTTCCGGATTGGAGCAGTTTTGTTGTACTATTTTTTTCGTCGTATTTTTTACATTTTAACGCCCTATTAGAGAAGTGATTACTATGCAGTATATCCATCCATGGTACTGCATATGTTAACATTTATTCGAACACTTGGTTTATAGTGAATTTATTGTATTCTAACACCCTATTAGAGGAGTGTTGTTAATAAGGTATTATATCATGGCTGAGCACACACCAACATTTGTTCGAGTACGCCCTTTAAAGAACTATTTACGTGGATGGAAGATGGATATTCCTGATGATAATCCTATGGGAGCGGATCCAGCCGTTTTCCTTGCCGGTGTACGTAAACAAACTACCGAAAAGTTTAAGGAAGAACTACGAAACCACAACACCTAAAATCCGTCCCCGATGTGTTTGGGTTTCAACTACCCTGTTTCAACTACCGTGCTCTGGAGCTGCCCTGGGGCCTGCAACCAACGGTAGAGCACTTTTTTTGTGCCACACCAAGGAAAGTGTATGTGCACCACATGGCCTGGCCCATGGAGGGTAGTTGGAACGTATGCAATCAACCATTTGAACAAAGGGAAATATATAGGTATTGGGAACACAAGTTTCTACTACTACTACTACAACCAACCAACCAACATGGCACAGAAGTACGCATCCGCTGCAGACATGGGCCTCCGCTCCGTTGGCGAGCGCACAGACCGACACGTCCTACTGCAGAATGTCTTCGAAGGCAACCTCGCTTCCGACATCGCAGAAGTGGACTACCTTCCAGTTGGCCGTCCAGACGAACTCCGCACCGAGTTGCAGCCAGTCTCCGATGTCTTTGTAGACGATATCTACCTATGGGGTCTGCTCTCCAACACCCAGGTGTCTCGAACTCGCGCTGGAGGGAGCGCAGTATCGGCAGCAGGGGCAGTGGCAAAAGCCTTCCTTGCCAACATTCGTGCACATGCAACATCTGCAGGACTCCCAGCAACTCTGCACGTGCGCATTGTGGCAACTTGCCCCTACGAAGGTCGAGGCCGTTCGCTATACCGACAAACGGTTCTGGGGATCCTAGGCCAAGACTCCCACGTATTGGATGTCTACCAAGGAAAAAATCCCACCAGTCCAATACCAGCTGCCATTGTGGTTGCAAAAATCGATGTAGCCGATATCCAGCTGGAAGAACTCTTCGTTTGTCTACCCAATTTCCTCCGAGATCTACGTCTGGATGGCGTGGGACTCTACGCTTTGGATGCTACACAGGACTTCTCGGGGTGCCTAGATAGACAGGCACTGTTGGACCACCTCGTGCTCGAGCACAACTTCCTACCACCAGACATGTACGAGGAGGACATACCAGACAGGATCCTTCCCAACGAGAGCACCGTGGGCAAAAACTGTCTATCCTTCCTACTTGGCAATCCCGCATGTGGCTCGTTGTGGCGCGGCAAGGTGTCCAAGAAACTCTAGGCAACAACGTCGCCAACTATTGCAAGTGCCCAGACGAGCGGCTTGGGGAGACGTTTGCCAACGCAGAGATACAAGCCCGCGGTATCTGTCGCATCGAAGTCTCTCTGTATGGCCTGTTGCCAGAGGAAGCCTGTTTGGATGCCGCACGCGGAGCTGTGGAACATGTACTCGCTCTATCGCGCAACCGCGAGGTACCCCTCTTCTGGATACAACCATTGGCAGCACAGTGGACGGCTCTGGCATCGGCAATCCACTGCAACACCATACTGCTATCGAAGCAAACCAAGACCCTATACGCAATCTACTGGGGGAACACAGACACCGGACGCCTCTGTGGGGTATACAAAACCTACAAGGACCAAAACTTCGAAGTCCTCGAAAATAGCTACCTACCACTGTGGGTGTCTGCCTTCGGCTTCGTTGGGCTACCAATACATACTGTGGTCCTCGACCAAGACGAAGAAGGAGTCCACACCACACTGCAAACCTACAAGAAGCTCGAGGGTGGAACCTACCTAGCATGCAGCAAAGCCCCATTCGCACGACACAACGCTGCAGAATCGGAGCCAACCACGGGTCCTCGCCCATTGGCAGACACCGAGTTTGTACGCTGGAGATGGAACCGGAAGGTGTGGAATGGAAACCGCAAGCTACTACCCTTTCCGATTCTAGAGGTCCCCACTGCCCGCGAAGTATGCCTGCTATCGACCCACGACCGCCAAGCAAAGCTGGCCGAAGAAGCCTTGCTGCTACTGGAAAACAACTGGCGAGACACCATTGCATGCCAAAGGGAAGAGGCCCAGGCAGCCAAAGATGCCCAAAGACAGGAGATCGAGGACCGGAGAGCTACGGCACACACACAGCTGGAAGAGTTCGATGCACGGAAGAAAGCCCTAGAAGAGAGGATCCTACGATATCGGGAGCCCTTCGAAGAAGCTAGCCACGACTTCCGCACCAGAAAGAGTTCGCAGAAGCTCCTCGACCTGTGGACAGACCAAAGCCAACCCTTCCTACCAGCGCACATCCAGGTATTGGGATTCCAAAACTTGCCACCCACTTCCACCAGGGCATTCGACTCCACGATTCTAGCAGTCTTGGTCTCGCATGCAGCAGACTACAGCCCACACCCCGGATGGCCAACAAAAGAGCCAATGCTATGCTGGGCACCGACAAGTATGGCCAATATCTTGTCCAATGCTAGAACCACCGCACACTATCCTACAACACCCAATGGTCGCTATCCATTCCACATCTGCGAAGATAAATATGCACCACTATCCTTTGTCCTCGAAGGTTTCGACACCCCATTTGGTGTCCATGGCTACCGCAGAGCAAAACTAGGCAAGTTCTATGCCCCGAAAACAGTGGGCGAGCAGTTCCAAGCTATGTGCATCGAAGAAGAGGCTGCGCTCCGGGTAGAAGCTGTAGCTGTCGACAAAGAGCTCCACCAACACGATTGCGCACAACAGATGCGAGTGCTACCCAAACCCAAAAATAGGGACTGCGCAAAGCTCGAAGAACTCCCACCAGACAGCGTGTTCCGTGTGGAAGCAATTGGCAGATACATATACCGGGGCATCCAAAAGTATGCCTTCGAGATCCAAGGGAGTTTGTATGCATCCAATGTATTTGCAGAAGTCCAACTCCAAGCCAACCCAGCTCTACTCGAGAAGCCCATACTGCTACGGACTCTGCAGCTTGGCGCAACCAAGACCAAGAACAAGGCTATGCGGCTTGCACTCGAACAGGCTCCCTAGTCGCCCACTATACACGCAACATATGCATCGGCTATCTCTTTGGACATCTGCTCTTTGGCAACTTCGGGCACTCCCTCTCTTTGGCACGCCTTTCTAGCTTCGTGCTGGCAACAGAAGCGCAGCATACCCTGCTCCCACCTTGCTGCGTCTGGCGAATGGTCTACTGCCTCCTGCATCCATTTCCTATTTCGAGCTATAGCATACGGTTCGAAACACGGTAGAGCAGCACGGACTTTCTCGATATCCATGGTGTGGGATATATACCCATAGAAAGGTGAGTGTCCAAATGGAAAGAAGAACCAACCCGCAACCATATCTATTTGCAAAGACTAGCCAGTCGTCGAAACGCATAGACACCCCCAAAAAAAAAGATAGAAAACAAAATGCAAATACCAATAGATAGGAAACAAAATGCAAATACCAATAGATAGAAAACAAAATTCAAATACCAATAGATAGAAAACAAAATTGCAAATACCAATAGATAGAAAACAAAATACAAATACCAATAGATAGAAAACAAAAATGCAAATACCAATAGATAGAAAAACAAAATGCAAATACCAATAGATAGAAAAACAAAATACCAATACCAATAGATAGAAAACAAAATGCAAACGAATAGACACCACAAAAGATAGAAAACAAAAATGCAAACGCATAGACTCCAACCAATAGATAGAAAACAAAATGCAAACGCATAGACTCCAACCAATAGATAGAAAACAAAATGCAAACGCATAGACTCCAACCAATAGATAGAAAACAAAATGCAAACGCATAGACTACAACCAATAGATAGAAAAACAAAAATGCAAACGCATAGACTACGACCAATAGACTTGCATTCGTTCGTTGGCCTTGCAGCTACAGATATCGTTCCTAGATATACATGTTGGAGAAACAGCTACATATATAGATATAGATACTATACGATGCCACACAAAGCAGTTCTTTCGCCAGACCAGATCCAAAGTATTGCTTCGGGAGAGGTTGGTATTCGAGAGGCAGTACGACTCTACGGTATAGGACAAGGTAGAGCCTACCGAATCCAGAAAGGTTTGGAAACGCCTTCCACTGCTCCGACTATACAACCCGAGACCAAAATCCACGAGCCAATGCAGGATATAGCAATCCTAGATCGTATACTAGATCTAGAACAAAAAGTGCAAATCCTAGAGGAAAACCAACAATCCAATATAGTAGAAGATCCTATCCTAGAGTTGGAGATCCCAACCGAGCCAACGCAAGATGTAGCCCAACTACTAGAGTACATACAGGAACTGGAGACAGATCTAGATGTTGCAAATCTGCGAACCGATATAGCAGAATCGAACCCAAAAGAAGTAGTATGGCCAAGTGTGCTTTTCTGCATCTTTGCTATATTCTCCGCAACCATAGAATATCGATTGGCAGAAAATAGAAAGCACATAGGACCTACCAAATTAGAAGGAAAAAAGAGCAAACATATACAGCCCACCAAATTGGAAGGAAGTAGACCAGACCCACATATACATAGACCACCACCCAACATGGAGTAGGAAATTGCCTATATAGACCACCACAAACAAAGCAAAAAATAGAAAACGAGTAGCATCGCAAAAATAGAAAACAAGTAGCACAGCAAAAATAGAAAACAAATGGCAAAGCAAAAGTAGAAAACAAATAGCAAAGCAAAAGTAGAAAACAAATAGCATCGCAAAAATAGAAAACAAATAGCAAAGCAAAAGTAGAAAACAAATAGCAAAGCAAAAGTAGAAAACAAGTAGCATCGCAAAAATAGAAAACAAATGGCACCGCAAAGATAGGAAAACGAACGGCACGGCAAAATACGAACCATAGCAAACAACGTCCAGCCTACAGGCCACCACCACGAATCTGCAGACAAATACAATCCATAGGCACCACAAAAGAACTACTATCTTTGGCGATTGCTTTCTCCAGGTACGTATGCGTAGTATCGTGTCTCTGGATGTGTAGTATCGTGTCTACCCACATATGTTCGTACCTGTAGAGGCGATACGATACTAGTCCGGACTAGGCCTTTGCTAGTTCTTTGCAAGTCCGGACTAGTATCGTATTTTGCCGTGCCGTTCGTTTTCCTATCTTTGCGGTGCCATTTGTTTTCTATTTTTGCGATGCTATTTGTTTTCTACTTTTGCTTTGCTATTTGTTTTCTACTTTTGCTTTGCCATTTGTTTTCTATTTTTGCTGTGCTACTTGTTTTCTATTTTTGCGATGCTACTCGTTTTCTATTTTTTGCTTTGTTAGTGGTGGTCTATATAGGCAATTTCCCACTCCATGTTGGGTGGTGGTCTATGTATATGTGGGTCTGGTCTACTTCCTTCCAATTTGGTGGGCTGTATATGTTTGCTCTTTTTTCCTTCTAATTTGGTAGGTCCTATGTGCTTTCTATTTTCTGCCAATCGATATTCTATGGTTGCGGAGAATATAGCAAAGATGCAGAAAAGCACACTTGGCCATACTACTTCTTTTGGGTTCGATTCTGCTATATCGGTTCGCAGATTTGCAACATCTAGATCTGTCTCCAGTTCCTGTATGTACTCTAGTAGTTGGGCTACATCTTGCGTTGGCTCGGTTGGGATCTCCAACTCTAGGATAGGATCTTCTACTATATTGGATTGTTGGTTTTCCTCTAGGATTTGCACTTTTTGTTCTAGATCTAGTATACGATCTAGGATTGCTATATCCTGCATTGGCTCGTGGATTTTGGTCTCGGGTTGTATAGTCGGAGCAGTGGAAGGCGTTTCCAAACCTTTCTGGATTCGGTAGGCTCTACCTTGTCCTATACCGTAGAGTCGTACTGCCTCTCGAATACCAACCTCTCCCGAAGCAATACTTTGGATCTGGTCTGGCGAAAGAACTGCTTTGTGTGGCATCGTATAGTATCTATATCTATATATGTAGCTGTTTCTCCAACATGTATATCTAGGAACGATATCTGTAGCTGCAAGGCCAACGAACGAATGCAAGTCTATTGGTCGTAGTCTATGCGTTTGCATTTTTGTTTTTCTATCTATTGGTTGTAGTCTATGCGTTTGCATTTTGTTTTCTATCTATTGGTTGGAGTCTATGCGTTTGCATTTTGTTTTCTATCTATTGGTTGGAGTCTATGCGTTTGCATTTTGTTTTCTATCTATTGGTTGGAGTCTATGCGTTTGCATTTTTGTTTTCTATCTTTTGTGGCGTCTATTCGTTTGCATTTTGTTTTCTATCTATTGGTATTCGTATTTTGTTTTTCTATCTATTGGTATTTGCATTTTGTTTTTCTATCTATTGGTATTTGCATTTTTGTTTTCTATCTATTGGTATTTGTATTTTGTTTTCTATCTATTGGTATTTGCAATTTTGTTTTCTATCTATTGGTATTTGAATTTTGTTTTCTATCTATTGGTATTTGCATTTTGTTTCCTATCTATTGGTATTTGCATTTTGTTTTCTATCTTTTTTTTTTGGGGTGTCTATGCGTTTCGACGACTGGCTAGTCTTTGCAAATAGATATGGTTGCGGGTTGGTTCTTCTTTCCATTTGGACACTCACCTTTCTATGGGTATATATCCCACACCATGGATATCGAGAAAGTCCGTGCTGCTCTACCGTGTTTCGAACCGTATGCTATAGCTCGAAATAGGAAATGGATGCAGGAGGCAGTAGACCATTCGCCAGACGCAGCAAGGTGGGAGCAGGGTATGCTGCGCTTCTGTTGCCAGCACGAAGCTAGAAAGGCGTGCCAAAGAGAGGGAGTGCCCGAAGTTGCCAAAGAGCAGATGTCCAAAGAGATAGCCGATGCATATGTTGCGTGTATAGTGGGCGACTAGGGAGCCTGTTCGAGTGCAAGCCGCATAGCCTTGTTCTTGGTCTTGGTTGCGCCAAGCTGCAGAGTCCGTAGCAGTATGGGCTTCTCGAGTAGAGCTGGGTTGGCTTGGAGTTGGACTTCTGCAAATACATTGGATGCATACAAACTCCCTTGGATCTCGAAGGCATACTTTTGGATGCCCCGGTATATGTATCTGCCAATTGCTTCCACACGGAACACGCTGTCTGGTGGGAGTTCTTCGAGCTTTGCGCAGTCCCTATTTTTGGGTTTGGGTAGCACTCGCATCTGTTGTGCGCAATCGTGTTGGTGGAGCTCTTTGTCGACAGCTACAGCTTCTACCCGGAGCGCAGCCTCTTCTTCGATGCACATAGCTTGGAACTGCTCGCCCACTGTTTTCGGGGCATAGAACTTGCCTAGTTTTGCTCTGCGGTAGCCATGGACACCAAATGGGGTGTCGAAACCTTCGAGGACAAAGGATAGTGGTGCATATTTATCTTCGCAGATGTGGAATGGATAGCGACCATTGGGTGTTGTAGGATAGTGTGCGGTGGTTCTAGCATTGGACAAGATATTGGCCATACTTGTCGGTGCCCAGCATAGCATTGGCTCTTTTGTTGGCCATCCGGGGTGTGGGCTGTAGTCTGCTGCATGCGAGACCAAGACTGCTAGAATCGTGGAGTCGAATGCCCTGGTGGAAGTGGGTGGCAAGTTTTGGAATCCCAATACCTGGATGTGCGCTGGTAGGAAGGGTTGGCTTTGGTCTGTCCACAGGTCGAGGAGCTTCTGCGAACTCTTTCTGGTGCGGAAGTCGTGGCTAGCTGCTTCGAAGGGCTCCCGATATCGTAGGATCCTCTCTTCTAGGGCTTTCTTCCGTGCATCGAACTCTTCCAGCTGTGTGTGTGCCGTAGCTCTCCGGTCCTCGATCTCCTGTCTTTGGGCATCTTTGGCTGCCTGGGCCTCTTCCCTTTGGCATGCAATGGTATCTCGCCAGTTGTTTTCCAGTAGCAGCAAGGCTTCTTCGGCCAGCTTTGCTTGGCGGTCGTGGGTCGATAGCAGGCATACTTCGCGGGCAGTGGGGACCTCTAGAATCGGAAAGGGTAGTAGCTTGCGGTTTCCATTCCACACCTTCCGGTTCCATCTCCAGCGTACAAACTCGGTGTCTGCCAATGGGCGAGGACCCGTGGTTGGCTCCGATTCTGCAGCGTTGTGTCGTGCGAATGGGGCTTTGCTGCATGCTAGGTAGGTTCCACCCTCGAGCTTCTTGTAGGTTTGCAGTGTGGTGTGGACTCCTTCTTCGTCTTGGTCGAGGACCACAGTATGTATTGGTAGCCCAACGAAGCCGAAGGCAGACACCCACAGTGGTAGGTAGCTATTTTCGAGGACTGCGTTGGCAAACGTCTCCCCAAGCCGCTCGTCTGGGCACTTGCAATAGTTGGCGACGTTGTTGCCTAGAGTTTCTTGGACACCTGCACACTCTAGCTGGCATACATATTTGTTGTAGTATTTGCCGCGCCACAACGAGCCACATGCGGGATTGCCAAGTAGGAAGGATAGACAGTTTTTGCCCACGGTGCTCTCGTTGGGAAGGATCCTGTCTGGTATGTCCTCCTCGTACATGTCTGGTGGTAGGAAGTTGTGCTCGAGCACGAGGTGGTCCAACAGTGCCTGTCTATCTAGGCACCCCGAGAAGTCCTGTGTAGCATCCAAAGCGTAGAGTCCCACGCCATCCAGACGTAGATCTCGGAGGAAATTGGGTAGACAAACGAAGAGTTCTTCCAGCTGGATATCGGCTACATCGATTTTTGCAACCACAATGGCAGCTGGTATTGGACTGGTGGGATTTTTTCCTTGGTAGACATCCAATACGTGGGAGTCTTGGCCTAGGATCCCCAGAACCGTTTGTCGGTATAGCGAACGGCCTCGACCTTCGTAGGGGCAAGTTGCCACAATGCGCACGTGCAGAGTTGCTGGGAGTCCTGCAGATGTTGCATGTGCACGAATGTTGGCAAGGAAGGCTTTTGCCACTGCCCCTGCTGCCGATACTGCGCTCCCTCCAGCGCGAGTTCGAGACACCTGGGTGTTGGAGAGCAGACCCCATAGGTAGATATCGTCTACAAAGACATCGGAGACTGGCTGCAACTCGGTGCGGAGTTCGTCTGGACGGCCAACTGGAAGGTAGTCCACTTCTGCGATGTCGGAAGCGAGGTTGCCTTCGAAGACATTCTGCAGTAGGACGTGTCGGTCTGTGCGCTCGCCAACGGAGCGGAGGCCCATGTCTGCAGCGGATGCGTACTTCTGTGCCATGTTGGTTGGTTGGTTGTAGTAGTAGTAGTAGAAACTTGTGTTCCCAATACCTATATATTTCCCTTTGTTCAAATGGTTGATTGCATACGTTCCAACTACCCTCCATGGGCCAGGCCATGTGGTGCACATACACTTTCCTTGGTGTGGCACAAAAAAAGTGCTCTACCGTTGGTTGCAGGCCCCAGGGCAGCTCCAGAGCACGGTAGTTGAAACAGGGTAGTTGAAACCCAAACACATCGGGGACGGATTTTAGGTGTTGTGGTTTCGTAGTTCTTCCTTAAACTTTTCGGTAGTTTGTTTACGTACACCGGCAAGGAAAACGGCTGGATCCGCTCCCATAGGATTATCATCAGGAATATCCATCTTCCATCCACGTAAATAGTTCTTTAAAGGGCGTACTCGAACAAATGTTGGTGTATGCTCAGCCATGATATAATACCTTATTAACAACACTCCTCTAATAGGGTGTTAGAATACAATAAATTCACTATAAACCAAGTGTTCGAATAAATGTTAACATATGCAGTACCATGGATGGATATACTGCATAGTAATCACTTCTCTAATAGGGCGTTAAAATGTAAAAAATACGACGAAAAAAATAGTACAACAAAACTGCTCCAATCCGGAAAAAAAAGCTGTAGAAACCGATTACTTAATATAATTTATAAATACAATAAATGAACTATAGTAGTATCGTAACTGGCGTGTTCTGGCGCACGTTGTATTTTTTTTTTTTTTTCATCTAATGGACCCCGAACGAAGTGAGGGCTGAACGAAGTGAGGATGTCCATTAGATGAAAAAACAAAACAAAAATACAACGTGCGCCAGAACCGCCAATTACTATACTACTCGATACATTCTTTGTAATCGCTCATACAATTCAACAGTCAAATAATTTCAAACTTTGAGCTTGGGCTGCCTGTGATCGTTACATGGGACTTTTTTCCCTTTCTGGTGCCCTTTGCCTTTCTAATTTCTTCGGAAAGTACATCATCTGTTTTTGCCGTATGTACTACTCTCTTCGGGCGAGATTCTTCATCTTGAGGAAATTGACTCGCTTGCTCTTGTAGAGTGTTTGTATCCACCCTTTCGTCTAATTCACCAGAGCACAGGCAGCCCAACATCGCGTACAATTGCCCCTAAAATCAGGTCATGACCGTGTGGAAGACTGAGAACAAGCATACAACAACTCTATTGCTTTTCTCCGTTTTAGTAAACTGGTTTTGTCAACAAACTCGAATAAAATTTGTATATTTACTATTGAAACAGGGAAAGAACATTTTTCAGGAGCGAGAGAAAACTATTTTATTTCCCGCAAAAAAATATTGGACTCAGGTCCCACGCGTCCAAGTCGCCAGTCCTCGGAAGCGCTCTTTGGCTAAGTTTTACCGTGTTTTAACTTGAAACTAGGTACGAAGCAGCTCGGTTTCTGTAGTAACGGAGGCCTGGCTACTATATTTTCCAATATGGCTGACGAAGAAAGCCTTCTGGCAAGAGAAAAACGCTCGCGAACTTGGGCAATTTGGGCTACTTATACAGTTCTGTCTCATACAAACGGCCCCTACAGCGACCCCAAAAAACCTTGAGAAATCGCATGATACGTTTTATTGGCAAACAAATACAAGTCTCTTGAATGGCTTTAGAAGTACATCAGATTTCCGATGTTAACTATTTTATTGTGGACCTTCGGTTTCTCAGTGTAAGCATGTCCTGAAATTGTTAAAGCAAAAGTGCACTTGAAAACACTTGAAAACTTTGCTAAATTCTCCATTAAGTTCAGGTGTATTTAGACTCGTTCTATTAATGATTTGGAATTTTAAATGGTTAGGGTTTTTTCAAATTTGGGGGTTAGGTTTTAGAAGGTTTGTATGAAAATTCGACAAAATCAATTATTGATATGCTTACACTGAGAAAGCGCCGGACCTTCGTAAAGCACAACAAGCTGGTTTTCTTCGCGACGGACTCATTTCCATACAAGACGCGGCCATTTCGGGGCCATATTCATGAAAAGAAAATCGCTAGATAGACCTACAGTACAGTGGTAAGGATTAAATTAAGTTGTGTTATTGTCGTAATGATTTTATTTCCCGATGTTAACTTTTCTTCGATACGTGTTGTTATCTTGCCATACGTTTATGAAAGTACGGCTGCACGCGTGTTTACTGTAAAATTTCGGAGTTAATGAGCTTGAAACTTGATATTTTTCGCCAAGATGTTATTCAAATTAGAAAATACACCGGAAATGACCTCCAATTTTATGCGATGAAGCTATGTATCTGCACTGTGTGACTTTTGCTGTATCAGATATCGTTTACAGAAAAAAATGAAAACAATAAAATATTGAACTTTGAAGAACTTGTCTTGTGTTATCAAGTGTCTTTGAGTATCATATTTAAATCTTAGCGCTCTGTGACCTGATTTAGTATATATACGTTTTAATTCTAGCTCGCTCTTTTTCTTGTTTACTCTGTACTATATATATATCAGTATACTTCTTTGTAATTGTATTGTCAAGTCATGAACGCCATGCGCCAGTCCTTTCTAAGAGCTTACGCGGGAATCAGCTTTCTTGGAATAACCCAGTAATTCAGCGCGAAATGCGATTAAGGAGTCGACTATACAAGAAATTTCGCAGAGACAAAATATATTTATGATGGGATAATTATGCCAAACAACGTAACAAAGTGACTAACCTAAAGCGCAAATCAATTAAAGATTACTGTAAGCAGCTTTCATAGAGGTAATCGGCTAACGCTGTTGCCACCCAATTCAGATCATGTGATGTAAACAGATGCTACTCTGGGGAATTATTCCTTTTTCATTCTAATCATAATGCAGTCATGCCTATCTGAATAAAATTAATTTCCAAAGAATCAATTCTCCAGAGTAATGTGTGTTTGCATCACATGATCTGAATTGGGTGACAACAGCGTTAGCCGATTACCTCTATTGCACAATCACCAGGTGAATTCTGGCGGAAAATGAAGCCACTTCTCCCAGATAACAAAGGGAGATTGGACGCATCCATACATCTCATTGAGAACAATCAATAGGCCTTTGCAGCTAATAGTCACGTGCTGCTATAATACAGTGACGTGCTGCTATAATACAGTCACGTGCTGCTATAATACTTCATTAACGAATGAATTGAGCTCGTGATCCCCATGGGAAAGACATTGCCATGGATGCTGGAGAGCAAGCTATCTTTAAAAATGCTGTTTTAGAAAGATCGACAATCGATTGGAGGTGGAAAATAGCATTTACAAACAGGTTTTGCTAATATCAATACCGATCTCGTACAAGGCCTTTAAATAAATGAAGTCAGAATTTGTTGCCTCTCCAGTACAAGCACGTGATTTGTTAGCTGCAAAGGACCGGCTAGTGACTATCGAACGTATTTAATACCTACTTCTCAACTCCAATCATCGGTCCGGAGAAATTAAAGCTTAAAGAAGATGATTTCCTGCTTCATCCTAGTGTTAAGCTAATCAGAGAAAATTGTCCCAAGATTGACTTTACTTTCAGTTCTGTGTCGTTTAGCTACGTATCCTCTTTACTGAAATTTAAAGATATTAAGATAAATAAATCAAGTGGACCAGACAACATATCACCGAAGCTATTAAAGATTGTAGCACCTGTCATTACTGAGCCACTAACAAAGCTGTTTAATCTCTGTATCTCCACCTCTACGTGGCCGTCATGTTGGAAACAGAGTAATATAAGTCCTGCTTTTAAGAAAGATGACCGAATGAATAAGACTAACCATCGCCCTATTAGTATCCTCTCAGTGACGGCAACGCTTTTTGAAAAGGTGAAGTACGATCAACTATATGAGGCGTTTTGTTCAGTCTTCTCGTCCAATATGTCTGGATTTCTGAAGGGGCATCCATGTTGTACTGCACTCCTTAACATGACTGATGATTGGCGGTTATGTTTGGATCAACGTAAAGATGTTGCTGCTGTTGCCATTGACTTGTCAAAGGCGTTTGACTCTATTTGTCACAATCTACTGTTGGCCAATTGCAAATTGCGTGCTTATGGTCTAAGTGATCCTGCTCTGCAGCTGATTGGTTCTTATCTTCACGGACGCCAGCAAAGAGTCAAGGTTAATGGAACGTTCCCTGATTGGCTGCCAGTTAAATGTGGCGTCCTCAGTAGTCTCCTAGGACCCTTTGCTGGTTAATATTTTTATCAACGACCTTAATGTTTCTATTGATGTATCATCTCTAAGGTTACCTGCCGATGATACCACTAGCTATGCAGCAGACACCAGTCCTGTGATACTTGAATATACCCTTAACAAAGATTTAGGAGTATTGTATGACTGGTTTAACAGCAATTTGTTGAAACTCAATGGTGATAAAACCCAAGCGATGATTGTTGGGGACTCAAATTATAACTATAACCTCAATGTTGGACATGAAGATATCACTATTGAGAATTCAATTAAAATACTAGGTGTCACGCTTGATAAACACTTATCTTTCAAATCTCATGTTAAGGAAACACCCGCAAATGTTTATGCTAAGTTAGGGGCGCTATGGCGCATAAAGAATCTCATTCCTAATCATATAGCATTTATCCTATACAAGGCTTACATCATACCTCACTTAGAATATTGCACCCCTCTCTTATTAGGACTAAATAAGACACTTACTAAGAAATTAGAGTGAGTGGATGAATCATTTCGCACTTAGGACACTTTTAAGTTTAGGTAATAGTGTGGACTACGACCAGGCTCTTAACTCCTGTTCTCTACAATTACAAGGGGGAGGTACTCCCTTATATGGGCTATACGGGTATGTGCCGCGGGATTGGGTATGGTTTTTGAGCTGCCGAGGTCTGGGATAGGGTATCCTTTTTACGGCTTTGGTCTGAGAAAGGGTATGGATTTTGATATACTTGTCGTTGACGCCATGCTTAGCGCTCTATCGACCACACTATACAGCTTAAAATGCCATAATAAAACAAAACAACGGCTTTCGTAATGTAATTGAGTATGAATCTATGGTTTGGGTCTGGGATAGGGTATATCGTTTTTGTTTTAAGTCCGGGATAGGTATGGTAAACGGCATTTTTAGGTCTGGGATAAGGTCAGGGTTCAGAGGTCGCCGCGGCACACCCCTACCCAAAAATCTTCTGAGTGCCCCGCACTATTTAAAGAATATAAAGTTTCCTATAACTTAAGAGGCCACAAGCCGGTAAAGTTATGCAACCTTCATATCACTGTCTGTACCAGCATAATTATTTTAATTACTTAGCTTCTCACATGTGGAATCAGTTGCCTGTAAAAATTAGATCTGCTAGTTCTCTTCCAATGTTCCATAAACAGTTACTCAATCTGGATCTTACTAGTACTACCTATAGCTGCAAATGTCCTAGATGTCTCTCTTAACTCCCTATTATTTACCAATTATACACTAACTGGTGTGATCATTAGATATTAATTATAATTTTATTAATTTTTATTTTCCATTTGTTTGTAAATAGCTTTTTAAATAATTAGTTTATTGTAATTAGTCTTAATATATAGCTTACCCTATATTTTTGTAAATAATTTAAACGTGCAGCTGTATTAGTCGTGCGTTTTTACACTGATGAGCCTTAAATGGCTCGGGAGATTGGGAAACCACTCCTGTACGTCAACGACGTTAAATAAATTATCCTTCTCCTTATATATATATATTTAACGATTATTCACCTCAGTGGTGGATATTTACCGAGCCGCTTCGGCGAGGCGAAGTAAAAGTGGTATTCACTGGTGTGGTATATACTAATTGAAAATATATATATAGTACAGAGTAAACAAGAAAAAGAGCGAGCTAGAAAACGTACTAAAACAGGTCCCAGAGCGCTAAGATTGAAATATGATACTTAAAGCACAGGTAACCCAAGCTCTGTAAGTGGCTTTATTTACTAACATTTGGATGGATTTTTTTTAGTCACTAATATTGAATAAAAAGCGACAATATACTTAGCAGAACTGCTGGGGTCCAAACTTGCCGAAAAACGCTGAAATTGCAACTAGAGACAGCCCATGCATGGACAAATAAACACATGCTGTAAGTATTGGCTCTTTTTATTCAATATTAGTGACTAAAAAAAATCCATCCAAATGTTAGTAAATAAAGCCACTTACAGAGCTTGGGTTACCTGTGCTTAAAGATACTTGATAACACAAGATAAGTTCTTCAAAGTTCAATATTTTATTGTTTTCATTTTTTCTAGTAAACGATATCTGATACAGCAAAAGTCACACAGTGCAGATACAGAGCTTGGGCTGCCTGTGGTTTAAATAAATGCTATTATTATTATTATTATTATTACTAGTAGATACCGCTAACGATAATCCAACATGTGTGTTAGACGCTAGCTACGTCATAGCGCGTTTTGGGGAGTGCCATGCAACTTGCATGGTAGTGATCATAGGTGTATGGTTAATTTCCACCTGCTAAGGCTCAACTGGAATTTTGGAGCACTTCTCGTGGAAATAAGTGGCCTAAATATCAGCGAAAAAAGTTTCTCCTTGAAACGATTCTTATTTTAAATCGAAGTGCATTGAATGTCATCACAAGCTCGCGAACCGACCACGTTGGGCTAGGATATATAGGTGTAAAATGTGTCATTTGAGCATATCTTCACCGTCTTTAAGTCATTCGTCGTGAAAATTGGCATCTGGGCTGGGACAATTAAGGCAAATATTTTGATATTCATTTTGTGATAAAATTTAAATCGATGACGTCACAATCGATGATGTCATAATATTGATGTTTCTTAAATGTCGTATTTCTTAAATATTGACTTCCTTTACATAGGGGTATTGATAGATATACTCGAGACGTCTTCAACACTGAAAACCGTTTGTCGCTACGACGTAAATTAGCCGAGATATGATTTTTTGAATATATTATATAAATTCTGTCAAAAACCTGCTGTCGAAGGGTAAGTTCCCCTGGATTTCAGTAAATTAAATCTAATCAATAATTGTCACATGTGTGGTACCAAAGTGTACCGATACCTTGTCAGAAATATCACCAAGCTATCGGAGAATAAGGAGAATGCATTTTTTTCACTCAAGCATTTTTCAATCCTAAGTTAATGCACAAAACTTGTCTGTGACGTCATCCAATGTGTGACATCATAATTTAACAATCGCAAATATTTTCGTTATGAGGTTGAAATCCAAAAATCGAAAACGACAGCATGTTGCCCTACCAGCTAGCCTTAAATACCAAACAAGAGTTGACTTAATCCAATCAAACATAGAACAAAGTGAACCAACGGGTATTTCCCTGTCTGTTTGTACTATAAGTCTGGTTCAGGGGGGCATGTATAATTCACCCAACATGTGATATCTCGATGAATTTTGCTCGTATCAAGAAACGGTTTGCGGCTTTCATCATCTCTTGAGAAGCTTCTTCAAACCAGCTATAGAAATTATACATATGTTAAACTTTTTAATACGGTGATGTATTGACGTCATCGATTGTGACGTCATCATTTTAAATTTTCTCACAAAATGAATATAAGAATAGTTGCCTTAATTGTCCCAGCCCAGATGCCAATCTTCACGACGAATGACTTAAAGACGGTGAAGATATGCTCAAATGACACATTTTACACCTATCCTAGCCCAACGTGACCGCCTTCCACAGTTCATGCCGCATGGCAGTCGTCGCGTCGAGTACAGAAACCATGGTTTTAATTCTGCCACAACACTTAATCCATTGTGATTTGAAGCTGCAACCTCATTCTAGCCACTTCTAAACGGGGGAGGGTTCCATTATTAACAGGAAAGGCTTAGGTGTTTCCACCCCTCCCCCCTCAGTTTTCGGCATGGTTCGCACATCTTACCCCAAATTTGCAACCAATATGTTGTGTTCGTCGTTTTTACTACCCAAACTAAGATTTTAAAGCTGCAACTTCATTCAAGCCAATTCTAATGGGGGAGGGCACCGTTATTAACGGGAAATGCATAGGATTTTCCACCCCTCCCCCCTCAGTTTTGCAAGGTTCGCATATCTTACCCCTAATTTTCAAGCAACACATTGTGTTCGTCGTCCTTTACCAAAACCATGATTTCAACGCTGCATCTTTATTAAACTAGTTCTGGACTCGGAAATAGCAAATGAAACTGTCCCAGCATGCTTTGCGGCCAAAACGGAAAGGGCGATGGATTTTTCCGGATAGAAAGCAACATCGTAGAGACATGGTGTTTTCACCAAAATGTTACCCATCGAAAACTGCAGGAGTTCCTCTTTATTTGGTTGACATTAAAGTTCAGGGGGAGAAATGACAGGCAAAACAAATATTCAAAACGACTTAACCCCCCCTGAACTTCATTTGCGCGAGTAATAACGCAAAAAAAGTAATCTAGTTGGGCGAAAGTACATAAGATAGGCCAGTTTGTGTGTCTTTAACTATTGGCTACATACCAAACATTAATTATTTAATTAATTAATTAATTATTTATTTAATGATTGTATTATTTCTATGATTATCGTTAGGAATTATTATTATTATTATTATTATTAAAACGCTAACTTCTGATGAATTTCCAGTTGTTTTCAACAAATTTTGAACGCGCAATGCGAAAGACAACATCAACAGTTTATTTTTTAAATCAAAAAAGCACACGCTATTCTCCAATCAGCGCGCGCGAAACGTCTTGCCAATCAGCGGCCGAACCCCCACCAGCCTGCCCTCTGATGTAAAACAAGCTAATACTACATCTTCCTTTAAATTTAAACTTGACCAACTATTTTCTTTTCAAGCAGTTAATTAATTATTTACATATTTATTTCCTATGTCCGCTGACAAACTTGAAAGAATCATCATTTATATTGATGGAGTCAAGTAATGGAAGATAGATAGATAGATAGCCTGTACAAGGGGTACTTTCGACGCCATCTTGGATTAGGCGCGTAAAGACCCCTGGGCTTTCGACGCCATCTTGGATTAGGCGCGTATAGACCCCTGGGAACGAGGTTGGCGCGTTCTTGTAGACCAATGTACGGTTTGATTCAATGGAATCAACGTTCAGCATTGATGAATCCAAAATGACGGGTGATCTTTCAAATATAGTTGACATATATCAGCCTTTAGAACCCATCAAATATTTTCTCTCTCGCGTGATTGGTTGAATATTTTCTCTCCGCGAGTGGGAAATATCAGCGAATACACCATCTGTGAGCGTATAAGCGCGTGTCAAAGAAAATATTTGAAGGAAGATAACAACAATAACCTATATTGTGGCGTCGAAATCTGCCCTGATATTTGTCCTTGGATATTATCTGATCCTTGAAGCTCACAGTTCGAGCTTCGCTCTCGTGAACTGTTCTCTTCTCGTATCAGATAATGTCCGTGGACTAAATATCAGGGCATATTTCGACGCCACAAATAGGTTATTGTATTTGTACTGAAATTCTTACGCCATCTTGGATTAGGCGAGTAAAGCCTCTGTGTAGGAAGTTATATGTGCACGCGCGCAATCGAATTTCATACGTCACAAGAGTCTTGATTTCATTTTCACGTACACAAATAAAGCGCGCATTTACCGGACATTATCGGAGACTCACATTTGAGTAACTTGAGTCAGCTTGGCGGGATTCAGTTTTGCTTTAAACCTTTTTTTGCTCTATCTAGAATGGCTAACCCAAAAACCTCGGCTCTACAGCTCCAGCAAGAAATCAACAACGCTTTCATCGCAAAGTTTGAACAGATCAAGGATCTCAGAGAATGTGCGTCACAGTTGGAGATCTTGAAGAAAGACTCGCAAAATGTTCGTTGACAGATGCAAGATAAGAAAATAGAAGTTTATAGCTTTGGAGACAAGCAACAACTGTCTATCGACGAATGTCACAACTTAACGAACGCGGCTTGGGAAGAAATGAGAAACATCGCCAATCACGGGAAGATAAAAATTCAGTTACTTAAAGAGGTTCCGCCAACGCGAAAAGAATTCTCACAAAGATTTGTATTATGGTTAACGAAGGAACTTGAAAGACTGTTAAACGTTTTATCAGAGTTGAAAAAGTACTCGAGGATAGATAACAGCGATGCAGTCGCGAAAAGGTTTGAAGAATTGAGAGGTAAAGAACTTGATGGCGATGCTCTGCCAAAAATGAGAATTGAGCTACGACATATGGAAAGAAAGGTTGCCACTTTGCGAGGAAATTTGAAGAATATAAGGGAGAAACACGATCAAGGAGTTTGCAGTGCTTGTTTTAGGTTGCAAGAGCTGAGGAAAAGTAAGGAGACGGCATTGCTAATTCAAGAGAACGCTATGGATGGATTACAGCGCGCTGTGAACTGGTTGAAAGATGTCGACAACGGAAACATGGAAAACATCATTGCTAATTTACGAAATAAAAGAAAAAAGCTGGAAGAGGAATGCCAAAGTCTTGCTAAGAAACGCTTTCAAGTTGAAAAGGAACTGAGAGAAGTTTGGATAAAGAAAGATGAGAAGAAAGAAGAGTTTAAATCAGAGGATAACAAAAGCGAGCAGTTGCAAAACACTATTACAATGTACGACAAACGAAAAGCTAAGTTATGGAAGAGCATTCAGCATGCTCAGAATATGAAGCGATTGTTGGATACGGAAAAACGGGGAGTTCATGTTCGCAGGTCAAGTTCTTCTTTTGGTACAAACAATAGAGACAACGAATAATATGTATGACTGGTTGTGATTCATTGTCTATTCAATACAAGAGTTGTTCAAATGATGTCTACTGATGGTCATTACACAAAGAACAAAAACGTATAGTACTGCTGTTGTCTTTAATATGCCACTATATCAAATAAAGCCTTGTACCTTGTGCTTTCTTTTAGTAGCTACTCCCCTATTTAATTTCTCGATCTGCTTTTGGCGCCTCCGACCATCACGCAAATAGACTGTGTCTGCCTCGGAACTATCGGCTGATAGTTTCCCTTGAGATCCTTGGAAATTTGATGTTCTTAAAACTAGTATACGAATAGACTGTGTCCGTCGAGGAACTATCGGCTGATAGTTGCCTGCGGAAATTTGATGTTCTTAAAACAAATAGAGGCCCGAGAACGATATGCTAGTTTTAAGAACATCAAATTTCCAAGGGAAACTATCAGCCGATAGGTCCGAGACAGACACAGTCTATTTGCGTTATTGTTCAACACAAAATTGTCTTTCGTGCTCAGGGGGCACTATTATACAAATAGACTGTGTCCGTCGAGGAACTATCGGCTGATAGTTGCCCGCGGAAGTTTGATGTTCTTAAAACAAATATAAGCCCGAGAACGCCGAGAACGCAGCCGATAGTTCCGAGACAAACACAGTCTATTTGTCGTTATAGTTCACCACAAAATTTTGGGCGCGCTCATTGGCCGAAAGAGATCACGTGACGTGATAGTTGTTGTCCGCGGATGCAAACTATCAGGCGATAGTGCCCGCTGAGAGCGGAAGACAATTTTGTGATGAACAATAACGACAAATAGACTGTGTTTGTCTCGGAACTATCGGCTGATAGTTCCCTTGGAAATGTGATGTTCTTAAAACTAGCATATAAGCCCTCGAACTTCGTTCTCGAGCTTATATTTGTTTTAAGAACATCAAATGTCCGCGGGCAACTATCAGCCGATAGTTCCTCGACGGACACAGTCTATTTGTATATTATTGTTCATCACAAAATCGTCTTACGCTCTCAGCGGGCACTATATCGCCTGCCGATAGTTTTCATCCGCGGACGACAACTATCGCGCCACGTGATGGCTCTTGGCCAATGAGCGGCCACCAAAATGGTGAACTATAACAGTCGATAGTTCCTCGACGGACACAGTCTATTTGTATAGTAGTGCCCGGGTACAAAGTCCAGGCAAGGCCATGCTTAAAGTGCAAGTAGCACCATAACACAACATGAACTCTTTTTGTCCCAAATTCTATTTCTGATATACTTCAGTTGTCTAACTTAGTTTTCTTCGAGAGGCAGGAGCAGCAATTAAACTAGAATAAACGCTACCCGAATTGCGGGATTGATTCATCTTGTGATGTCACAATGAAAACCTACGGGATTTTATAGTAGTAGTTTTCTCTTGGGAGGGAGTTGATTCATCTTATGACGTCACAGGACCATCAAAAGTAACCAAAATTAGGGATTAAATGCCAGAAGTGTTACAAAATTTGCAAGATTAATACCTTTTTGTGCGAAACAAATACAAAAGTACAATTTAAAAACCTGGCTCTTAATATTGGGAACTGTGAATGCGTTGTGGTTTAAAATAATAAGTAACTTAGCAGTCCTCTGGAGACGCAGAAGAGCCACTGGACGACAACAAAATCCAAGCAGTGACCTCCCTCAGTTTGAGCAGCTGTTGAGGTCGACTTGACGTGACTCAGTCCATTTCTACGAGGAATACTAGTGAATACAAGCTTTCTACAGTAACTTGCATTTTTAAAGAAACTAAACAATTGTTTCACATTGTTTATGATCAATAATGCGCAAACCCCCCTCCCCCCGATTCAATGTTGTCTTGGCTACAACTCATGATCAGCCGAAAATAAAAATAATATTTATTTACCCACGATAAATTTACAGCGTTGCTGATGTGGTCGTGCTTATAACTACGCTATTCTATCCTAATAATAATGATAATAATAGTAATAATAAAACTAATTAACTTATACTTACTCTATTCAGTTATTTACAGTAGTTCAGTGGTTCTTTTAAGATTAACAAGAGGCTGGGAACAGCCTTAACTCGGGCTGTATACACATAAGCGTCACCATTTTTTTTACATTCTTTACATTCCAGACATTCCATTCTAAGGCGTGGTCACAGGGGAGGGGTGGTACTCCACTCCTATTACTTATTAGGAGTGGGGTAGGGGAGTTATCAGTCGTGGTGACTTTCTGCTCTCTGCTCCCCTAGTATATTTATGTAATTTAATATTTTGTTTTTCATCATATGAACATTAGATATGTTTTTTTTCGTATGTAAATTAAAGAAATTGACCTTTTACTGTAAACACTACTTATTCATGTAACACACGTCTACAATTTACAGTCTGCTATTCTGTTGTACTGGAGGTTCCGAGTACTAAAATATGATTGTCTCAATGTTTATATTTATCCCATATCATAAGTTGTATCCTGTCCATCCTTCCGATAGAGCTGCCGCTATATTTCACTACTGTTCTTTCTACAGTCATGTTAGTTGTATTCGTGGTAAATTCGTGTGCCTCTGTGTAACTTTATCTGCTGTGTTCATAACTGAAATGCAAGTTGGTTATCTCAAATTAAAAGCTTACCAAGAGCCCATCTGGGCTTTCACTCGGGCCACATGAGATTGAAGATGAAATACACTTTCATTTGAAATCCTCTTAGTAATAACCAAAGGGAAGAATTATTAGCTGAATTTAGCAGTCTTTAGGAGTGCCCGGTAGCGCGGTGACTTTCATTCTCTGCTCCTCTAGTATATATGTAATTTAATAGTTTTGTTTTTCTCGTATGTTGACCTTTTAATTTAAACACTACTTATTCGTTTAACACACTGCATTTGAGTAGGCATATATTCATTGTTTTGAACCCGAGAATTAACCGTACTACCGTACTTCATGGTCCCTTTCTTTAGTAGTGGGTTGTCGGTCAGGTGATTGTAAACTCTCGTCATTTAGCACAGAAAATGTATTCTGATGAATAGGGATCGGGTTGTCATGTAAGAAAGATGGCTCTTGAACAAACTGATAAGCTTCAGTAGGTTGGATAGTCTCGGAACACTGGAGACCTTGGTCTTTCATTGTCTTCTTTTTTGTATTCTTGATTTTGTTTTTAAAGTTTGAAAGTCGGATCCAAGCTTTATTATATCCGCTTTCAACTCGCCATTTTCAACTTCTAGGTCAATAATATATTCGTGATGACAGCATCTTGATTTCGGTCTTATATATATTATCTTGCTGCACTAATTTGTCTTCCAAATGACTGAGTTTGGTTTCTTGATTCGTGTTTTGATGTGACGAGAGTAAGAATTCATTACGCATATCAGTTAGGTCAGCCTCCATGTTACAAATAAAGGTCGTTAAAGCAGCGAGAGAGTTCTTATTGCGGGCTAACAATCCTCGTGAAGAATCTAAAGAATTCCGTCTCTTCCGGTTTGAATTTGACTCATGTGTATGTTGCTTTTGGAGTTTCAAGGATATGTTGATCCAAAACTACAGGCTCTTGGGGTTTTTCATTGACTTGTGAACTTGCAGGCTCTGTAATTTGTTTTGTTTTCTTAGTATAACTAAGTGTTGAACATGTTAATTTTCTCAAGCATGTCGCGCGTGACCTCTGTTTCTTCATTCATTAAGTTCTCTACTTTCATCTGTAATCTGGGAAACTCAATCTTTGCCCATGCCTTGGTACATAACTATTCCTGTTGTTAAGTAGACGTGGATGATTATAATTAAAATCCTTCGACAGCTTGTACCGTTTCCGCTAGGTCAATATCCTCGCTGGAATGAAATAACTTGATCTCAATACTCTCTGATCCAACTTACGGTAAATTTAAATCTCTGACAGTTTTTAAGAGACTCATAATATTGGTCTTGAAGTGCCTTCGCCCAAAATAAGATGTTCTCCTCGGTTGTTTTAAATGCAGCACAGCGAGCCGATGGCTTATAGATTCCAATATCTATTTCTTCGAATTTTAGTTTTCCGGATCCTGGCCCCTTCACTGGCTTCAGGTCGTCGTACGTGTCGTATATAAAATCACTGGCCATCTGGGTAAAAAACGCGGTCCTTCGGCTCCGACAATAGCGCCAGTTGAAATATCCTGAGCCTGTTGGAAGGCTTTCGCACGAGTGAAGTTAAATAAAACATTAAACTGGCTTACAGTGTATATTACAGAGCCATAAAGGGAACTGTTCGAAGCCTTTCAAAACCTCGCTCGTGAGAGGATTCTCGTTTAACAGCTCTAACGAAAGTTAAGCATGCGCCAATAATCTTGTCACTCGTGGTCTAGCGGTTACTGTTTGGGTAGGATTGTGTCAGTCGTTCTATAAATCTTAGCTTCCTGGATTCGATTCCTACGCTGAGCGCAGTGAATTTTTTTTAGGGTGCTCGGGAAATATTCTAAGTCCCAAATTATTCATAGTTTATAACAAAGGGAGTTTTGTGACGCAGTCTGTGAGGTTGTTACACAGAGGTAAAGCCCCTATTTTAGAACTCTCCACTTACAACATCTACTGAGGCACCTGAAGAAGGGTAGTTTGGCTAGCCGAAATATAGTACCTTTAAAACTATATACACGTCGTTTCAGCATTGCTATAGTCCTCAGGATAGAGTAAAAACTCTATCCGCAGTCTGTGGCTTCCGGTTGACCTTTTCGACATTATGCGGCGCCAGAGCGGCGGATGTTCAAGTGTGTGCACTTGAGCGACTTGAACAGTGTGAGCTGATTGGTTGGGGGCGAAATACCTCGACTTGGAAAATAATAATAAACACTTGCGATTTAAGACTCGGGCCTGCCCACAGGCAGCCCGAGTAATTATAAAACTATTAAGTGATGCAGTTGACCTTAGGTCGTTACCGAGACTGTTCCAAAGCCTCGTACCTCTGTATGTTATTGACAATTTCAGGTAGTTTGTTTTCGGTGTGCGTAGACTGATACAGTGAGTGTTACGTAAGGAGTATGTAAGTATTCTCTTAGGAAAGGCACTACATAATACAGGAGGAGCTAGCTAGGTTGTGAAAACATTTATGCACAAAACAGGCAAATCCAAGTCTTAGGTTATAGTAATAGTTCAGTGGCTTCCATTTGGCAGAGGCAGTTACGTCCTCACGTGGTGTTAGCCAATGTAGTCCAAAAATTATCCTTGCAGCCCGGTAAGAAATGTTATATTACACGATTCCCAACATAGAAATCCATAAGCGATAGCAGGAAAATAACCTTGAAGTAGAAGTCTAACTAATTAGCATGCTCAGGAAGAAAATACAGGGACTTTAGAAGGTTTAGCTTCTGGACATACGATTTAATTAGGTCAGTTAAGTGCTTGGACCAGCCTAATTTGTCATCTATAGATAACCCGAGGCAGCGTGTGCAGGATACTCTTCTTAAGTTGGAAGATCCAAACCTAACGGCTGCAATGGGTCCCGTAAAAGAGCCTCTGTGTAATAGCATATATTCACATTTTTCCGGGTGAGCTGTCATTCGATTTGGCATACACCAGTCATGCATTATCGCAAGTACACCGCTGTTTGCAGTGCTAATTGCCTCGTCAATGGTGGCCCTGGTCACAGACACGGTGGTATCGTCTGCGTACATATATAGATTAGCGAACTCGTAATTGGAAATTGTATTGGGCAAATCATTGCAAAATATCGAGAACAGTATCGGTCCAAGGACCGATCCTGTAGTATGCCATATGTAACAGCTTGACTGCTAGAATACACGAAATATCCGCCAACACTGTATCGGGACGGGGGGAGAAGGGGTTGACGTAACTTTTTCGAATTTTTCCAAGGTTTCTTTTCCTAATCGAAATAATGATTGTAACATATAAACATTTAAACATATTCTATATACCCAACTGGTATAAACAACGTAGAAGGCAACATGAGCCAATCACCGCCGTACGCTCTCTCTCTCTCATGATACATTCCGGATACAGGATTCCCACCTAAATGCGTAATTGAAATAACTAGTCCTGT
Source organism: Actinernus sp. WN-2022 (assembly GCA_030867875.1). Lineage (NCBI taxonomy): Eukaryota > Metazoa > Cnidaria > Anthozoa > Actiniaria > Actinernidae > Actinernus > Actinernus sp. WN-2022. Next base: position 2,335,924 of record JAOWCC010000577.1, on the reverse strand, counting down.
AATAGATACGCGAAGAAACCCGTTATCCCCGGATTCACGGTGAATACCCGGCAGTACGACCAATTATATTATTTTTCTTTCCTTCCTCCTTTTCCGGATACCGAGCCCTAAAAACTCTCTAGCGCATACAACAATCATTTGATGTGGGCTCCCACCTAAACTCATAACACTTATGTACGAATTGTCATTCTCCAAGGGTTTACCCAAAGACCCATGGGCTAACACCTAAAAACCCGTAACTCTCCTAAATGCGAAAAGTCGTTCTCCATGGGTTACCCGAAACCCGTAACCCTATGAGTGACTAATATTTCTCCATGGGCTCACACATAAACCAGAAACACCTACAAGTGAATTATATTATTATTATTATTATTATTATTATTATTATTAAGTGAATACTATTTCTCGCTGGGCTCACACCAAAACCCGTAACCTCCGAGTGAATAATTTTTCTCCCTGGGCTCGCACAGAAACCTGTAACACCTATAAGTGAATAATAGTTCTCTCTGGGTTCACACCGGCAGAAACCCGTAACACCTACGAGTGAATAATATCTCTCCCTGGGCTCACATACAAACCCGTACCATATCTGTACGAATAATATTTTCCATTGGGCTCACAACGAAACTGAAACCTGATTATACCAATCTTCAAAGGCTCCCAGAGAAACCTTCGGAATTCATAAAGAACCTTACAATTTTACACAAATAACGGCGCCCATTTCCCCCGAGCTCACACCAAGTACATAACTAACTCATACCAAGTATTTCATCCCAACTGAGGTGCGAAACAAAATTAATGGTCTTGCGACATGAAGTAAAAATCGTGCTAATGAATATTCAAATAGGGTGAATATTTCCGCGACCGGGGGCCGTTGTTGCAAGTGATATACATGCACCTTTTCCGAAAAGGTTGTCAATCAAAAGCAGCAACCGAAAATGTCTCCTGTCTTTACGATGTTTTCACTTATTTATTTTGATTTATTCTGTTTTACCACTCGAAGGTGGACGGAGAACCTCAACAGGCGTAAAGCCCCTCTATGGAGGTCTCCGAGAGCGTACGATTTATCGTCTTTATCCGAGAAAACGTGAAGGTCTAACCATTTGCAGTTCTATCACAAAAGCAGCACCTTCTACTCAGTTACTTTAAGACCCAGAGTGTCAGTCCGGCCGGCGTTTGAAACCGCGACTTCCCGCACGACAGACCGGAGCTAACCGCAACACGATCTCGAACTTAAAATAATGATTATCATTACTTGTCAAATCGCTTTAAAGTAACGATAATCATTACTCTTAAAACCAGTCAAGACCAGTCAAGGTTGAAGATAAACAATAGTCGCATTCCGAATGGTGGTAGACCCGCTTAGTGTAGTGGTTATGCCATCTGCACTACGCTGCACTACAGGCAAAGAGTTCGAGCCCCAGTAGGACGGTTCGAAAAACGTTTTTCTCTCGTTTACCTTCTCTTCTCGTTTACCTGTGAACCCCAGCTCTAGGTGAGTGAGAACCCGTCGTTTACCCGTGAACTCGTCCGATGGTTAGGGTTAGTTTTGTGGTTCGGGTAAGGATTTATCTTAAAACATTAGTTTAAAGCGACTTGAGAAGTAACGATAATCATTACTTTAAACCTCGAGAACACGTTGCTACCCGGGAGGGACGAGCTAACCGGGCAGCGGTTAATCAAACGGTACTAAACAGGAGTTCACATACATTGCTCCACAGTCTTCAATCTTCAATACATTGACTACATTCACATCACAAGAATGAAATACGAGCACAAAGTACATACATATACTTTTCGGTCTTGTCTTGTTGCTAGTTGGTTTTGATTGGACAACCTTTATGTTGAAATAGCTGTAAAGTATTACCACCTACTATCGGATTTAATAGTTGTGACTGTCATAGCATGCCTGTGGCAATATAGCCCAGTAGGACTGGGCACGAGTGACCCTTGGCCAAGATGGCGGCCCGCTTGTATACAGTTTGATTAGCTAAAATACATGGCAACTTACACGTTAACAATCCGAATGTAGAACTTTATCAGTGACCACGTTTGCATAACCTGATTCCTTTCGAATTTCAATATTCTCCCTAGATATTCATTGAGTGACAAACCTACTATCGGACAGATTAACCTGCAATCGGACAGGCAATACCTTTCATTGTACACTCGATGTTTCTTCGCTTATGTACTGTTTAATAAACTCGCAGCAGTGTTTTATCAGTTTTAGACCTGATAAAACACGTGCTGCGAGTTTATTAAACGGCTTCAAAAACTTATAATGGTTGCTTTATGAACCATTGAACCTTTGTATTCACAACGCCATGCGAAATATTCGAGTAATCACCGCCTGCGATTACGAACATCTCAAGGGAATGACATGAAGAAATTACCATACTATGTTTGAAGCGGCGTTTCGCAATGCTGAAAGCATTGTGTGACAAAGAACAAGCTAGGACAAGAATAACCTGCATTTGAAGGATTTGGTATCGTGGTTGACATCGATAAAGTTCAAGACTCCGGCACAAAATACGAAGTGGATGTTTGTAGGTTTATTGCACGTTTTTATTATTTTACGGCTTTGAGTTTGGTTTGATAATTGGAACTAAACAGTGGCTCGGTAAACAAGTAATGGTAGTTGGATATAACTTCATTTAAAAAATATTATCTGTGTATCTCGGTATAGTCTGCTGATATTAGTAAATTTAGTGCAAAATTTATTATCTAGGTACCTTATGTTCCGTGTACTTTTTGCTATCTTTGGGTCTTTATCAGTGAATTTTTAATTAAGATGAAACTTTATATAAAATTTCATGTTCATTAGTATTCTTTATATAAAATGTTCATCCTAATTACCAAGTCAATGAGAAAGCTGAAACATCAATAGAAATTCCAAGAGTTTTCCCCCGTTTCCCCATGAGACAGAATTCAAATCCCTCCGCGGGCTTTTTAAAATGATGAGATTTTATCAGGTGTAAAGGAGCATGCACGTGACTGATTTGCTTCATCTGATTGGACAAAATGCTCATTAATTATTCATGAGTTTTTGAAATAATAATAATAACAAAACCTTTATTTATCCACGGGCTCCATTACTCACAATTTAGTGTTCTTCCAAGGAGCCGTGCAAACTACAATAAAATTGTAATATGACCTAAGTCTATATAAATTACAAATGTAATCTAAGATAACAATTAAAGAATTGTGGATGGTGTTCGCCTTAAAAAAAAATTAAAAGATGTATTCGGAGACTTGATTGTTTATGGTTTTATACATAAAGGTTTTAAGTTGATTAGTTCTTCTGTCACCTAAGCTCGGCCAGTTGAGATCACAAAGATCACAAAGGTAAGCTTATTACTAACAAAAAAAGCCTTAATTTCATTAATACAAAGCTCTACATCGGTTATCTCAGCGTGTTATGTTTATGTTATGTTTGTAGTTTGATTTTGTGTTAAAGGAGCTGTTTCACGGTGAGGGGCCTGCATTTCTGTTTCGAGATGGAATGAAGTTATTTTCAGTGATCTTCATATAAACTAACGACCCTAGCACACGCATGTATAGGACAGTCGAAGTCAAGGGAAATATGCAAACATGACTAACAAACTGTGCGTGGATCTAATCTTCAAGGAAAATATTGCATAATTATCTTTTTAATCCAGCATTATTATGGGAGGAACCTAACTGTTTGTAGCCAAATAACCAATCGAACATTGCCATGCGCAACAGCATCACACAGCGCCTTAACAACTATGACATAGCCATAGTATACCTATTTTCGAATTTAACTATTTATGTATCTATTTGTTGTGTCACCAATTAGCTGTTCAAACTAAATAGAGTGACACATAAATACAGTCTTACTACATTACTACCACTTCAGTAAAAATATATATGTAACAGTAAATATAATAACAGAACATTTCCTTACAAAAGCAAACAGAACAAGAGTTTCTCGTAGAGTTGAAATATATTATGTTTATACTACTTTGATGGGTGTTTGATTAATTCTATTCGAAAGAAGGGACAACTCATTTTACTTTCCGAAGATTACATCTGCTAATGTATATCAACCCCTTGACTAAATACTATGTTTTCAGTATTACTTTTATGGCTCGTTAATCAGACATTTGGGCGCAACAGAGCAAACAAACTGTACTTAACTACGAGAACTAATTATAAACTCTAAAGTTAGAAATTCCCTAACAATAATTTTAACTATGTTTCCTGCTTACATGTTTAGCTGTTTATTTAAAAACCCTTATTGCTAATCACCAATCCTTTCCTAAAATATTTAAAAGGTTACATTTTATAGTGTATCACAAATACAGTCTTGCTACATTACTACTACTTCAGTAAAGAAATTTGAAGGTTCGATTAGTTTGATAGTACCCCTTTAAACTTCGTCAGGAATCTGAAACAAACAAACAAGAGAAACATTTGAATACATGAAATAGTTGGTAGGGGTGAAAGGAGTTGTGATATCTTAGGCATTCCTGAAATAAAGTGGGCATCTGCTTATATTTAGTATCTTCTTTTATGATTCTTTGTTAATTCTTTCTACTGATTTATCTTGAAGAACCAAGTATATAAATTGCAAAGACAGCGTAGTAGCGGAAAAAAACTTTCTTCACGAGTGACAGACATCACATCAGCCTTCGGATTGAATTGGTTAGGACTCCATCAGCAATGGTTTATTTTAATTAAGTAATTTCAACCGTGTTATAATTTTCTTTCTTACCTGGTATATGTTCATAGAATATTCTAACCATATTTTATTTATGCAACATCGATGTCTCCTTTGCAAATAAATTTGTTCATAAGGTTTATTTGAACTGAATATTTTCACTAGTTTGGGAGGGGATACTTTATCACATTACTTACTCCGACGTCTGCGGGTGGTTGAGGGTTGAGATTCATAAGAATGTTATCAAGCCTGATAATATGCCTAAAGGGATATAACAGAATGCCTTACTGTTAAAAGATACTCACTAATAGTAATAAAAGACGAGGAAATAAAGAAAATATATTTGCTCTATGTAAACTTTCCATTTCACCGATACATACCCTTGTGCATAATTTATATTTATATTGTATTTTTATATTTATTGTATTCGTCACACCGCACTTGGACTAATGCGCATTGTTTGTTCCCAGAAAACTTCACAAACAATTAAAAGCAAGGAATCTTGCCTTTTTGTTTCCCACTTATTTTGCCCTCTTTGATAAAGACAAAACGAGTGACCTGCGTATACTGACTTTTACTAGTTTAAACAAATTAATGACTACTTACCAAAAAATAATCCTTTGAATCAATGCCAGTGTGGTTAACAGGAAATGTTGAGCTATTTCCCACATCGCCATGATGAATATAATGATAGTAATGAGCGTTTTCGATGTTGCTCTGGAGAGTAGTATACCTATCACTTTTAGCTGAAGAAACAAACATTTAAATAGAGTATTAAAAGGTAAGGTATCATACTCTCGCGATTTACCACCAACCAATAGACCTTTTGAAGTCACGTGCTGATATAATACAGTCACGTGCTGATATAATACAGTCACGTGCTGATATAATACAGTCACGTGCTGATATAATACAGTCACGTGCTGATATAATACAGTCACGTGCTGATATAATACAGTCACGTGCTGATATAATACAGTCACGTGCTGATATAATACAGTCACGTGCTGATATAATACAGTCACGTGCTGATATAATACAGTCACGTGCTGATATAACACAGTCACGTGCTGATATAACATTTCAATAACCAAGGAATAAAGCTTGTGATCCCATGGGAAAGGCTTCACTGGATGGCAAACACTCTTCAAAACGTTGTTTTAGAAAGATCGACAATCGATGGAGGTGAAAAATAGCATTCACAAACAGGTTTTGCTAATATATCTACCGATTTCCCGTACAAGTGCCGTTAAATAAAGGAAGTAAGAGTTGTTTGCCATCCAGTACAACCACGTGATTGCCTAGCTGCAAAAGGCCCATTTAGTGGAAGTTAAATCATTTCTGTAGTCTATTAATTAAACGAAATTTAAATTCACCTTTCGAACATGCATGAGTCCATGTGACAAAACGTTGTTCATCGTCGCTGTGTTGACATCTCATTGCAGTTATCAAATAGCTGAATGCACCGAGTTGTCACAACAAAACATACGATGCCTTATAATGCACAATTAGGACCGGATAGAAATGTTAGACAGTAAAAGTATATATTGCAGTGCATTACAGTTCAAGGGTTTCTCCAGATAAATGATGTCATCAGAATCCAATATGACAACGCCTTTAATTTGACTTTTGGAATGTGGTATTTTAAATTTTGATTCAATAACAGGAGTAAGCATCAGCCAGTACAGACACTCTGATTCTTTCCCAGTTTCCTATGAGGAAGTTCCACGGCGCTAATATGAATCAGTTGCTTGATTACGAGTTCAACATTGAGCCCGTTAACAGACTAAGTAGATGGACAAACAAAGCTTCAGTTTTTCACTATTCTGGAGGATTTTAAAAGTAGGTTAATAAAATCAGTTATGTTAAATTATGTTTGACATACTTTGATCAAGGTTTGTTCCATGATTTGTGGCATTTCTTGAATTCTGCAATAAGAGGAACGCATTACATATCACTATTAATTTTCTCTTTCGCAGTTTGAAACTTGGGATAGTTTGAAACTTGCTTTGCCCGACTAACATACAAAGGCTTTAGCCCTCTCTCTTCTGCCCTTCTTCGCCGTCTGGTTGAAACGGTAAAAAAATATTATGTCACCCCCCCCCCCCCCCCCCCCCCCCCAACCCGCTTCAAAAAGAAAAACAACTGATCTAATCATCTTCCAGGTAAGAAAAATGATACGTTCATTTGATAATTTATAGTGTTAGCTTGCTTCTCATAAGTAATAAAATCTCGATATATTGTGTTGCTACTGGCTTAGTTTGTGTTTCACTTCTTTCAAATAAAGGCTGCAAGGACCACTGTTACAAACGAATGTGTCGCCGGATCTGAGGAGATCAGGATCAGCAGAAAGATATGAATCATGATCGGACGGAGTGTAATACGATGTTATTTATTTTCCCTATATTTCGATTCGGCAGAACGAACCTTCTTCATGGGTTATATGAGCATAGTAAGGGATACAAGCAGACGTTGACATTATGTACAGTAGTGATATACAACGTTGATTGGCTAAGCGAAATATGAAATGGATACAATATATGGTAATATGTAAACAAAGGTAATGAGGATTGTAACTATAGTGATTACAAGCGAGAAATATAGTAAAGGGATAGCATTGTATTTCATTGCATCTGTTCTGACAGAATCTGTGACCTTATACGAATGATACTTACCATTAACACCTTCATTCAGTTAACGGACAACACTACAGACAAACCAACAGAACCGCAATGGGTACATGAATGGCACCATCACATGCTAATCTCTTCATGGAACTCTCGGCCACGCCCCTGACAAAACCCTGAGTATGGTGACTTATATTGATGGAATTTTTTTACTCTGGACACACGGCGAAAACAAACTCAACATCTTCGAATTCATATCTCACCTTAACAGCCTTCAACCCACCATAAAATTCTCAAACACTATGTCCAACACCGAATTTGGATTCCTTGTCCGCGTACTTCTCGACAAAGGCAAAATTGAAACTGATCTCTATGTTAAACCAACTGATAAACATCAATACCTCCTTAAATCCTCGTGCCATCCCTTTCACACAAAACGGTCAATTCCATACAGTCTATGTTTACGCCGCATATGCTCAACAGATGAACGATTCAACGAAACATTTCTAAACTTACTAAGCAGATCATCAAACGAGGATACAATTATCATGTTAGAAAACAAATTAACTCAGCGATAAACATTACCCGTAAACAAGCTCTTCAACAAGATCTACAGCTAGAACACCAATCGATCGTAATCACCTACAACCCAGCCCTACCCAAAGCTTCAACCATAATAAACAAAGACATGAACATTCTCTCTCATCCAAGCGATGCAAGAAAATCTTCTCTCCGCCTTTTATTGCATATCGTATACCTAATAACCTCCGTAACCTCCTGGTAAAATCTAACTCAAAACGACACAAGCAGTCCCAGAATTATTTCCGCTGCGAACGCAAAAAATGCAAAACATACTCCTTCATTCAACATGGCTGCACTTCCTATTCATACCTCACTAGCATTCCTGGTGACGTCATTGGCATTGAATACTGTGTCAGTTGGCGCGAAGCCGTACGAAGACGAAGGTCCAAATGGCGCGTCCTGCCAGTAGGGAAAACGCGATCTCAACTATCATCTCTATACGGTTGATGTTCAGTCGGGTCCTTCGACTGCAAGACAACCGATAGAAACGGCAGCTACACAGGATGCAGTACAATCCGTTCCACCGGGGTCATAAGCGGTAGAAACGGCAGCTACATAGGATGCAGTACAATCCGTTCCACCGGGGTCACAAGCGGTAGAAACGGCAGCTACACAGGATGCAGTACAATCCGTTCCACCGGGGTCACAGGCGGTAGAAAGGCCGGAAGAAGCTACTCCTCGTGTCGCAACAGTTTCGCAAGCGTCAAATAAGGAGGAAAGTTTGGAGGTGGGTTTTGTTTGCTCTGTCTTCTTTGCAGTTTACTTAGGTTTTCGCATTTGGGCGGTTTGATGAGAGTTAGATGTTGTCATTGACGAATTAGTTAATAACGTTAGACATTCAGTTGTGGTATGTCGATTGATACTGCTTCTAGAGCTTTCGCAGCTTATTCTAGGATATAATTCTCTGCGGTTTTTATAATAGTTTCGGGCTCTTCGGTGAATTCGTTTTTCTATTTGTTTGACTTTGGGCTCGACCAAGACATAGTTAATAGAGTGGAATGGTTATGAAACCCGGCAAACTTCAAAGGGTCTAACAAAGGCGCTGCGATTTATGTTGGAAGGGGGCAAGACAAAAGATTGTGCGGGGTCATACACGACTTTCATAATGGCCGCCTCCTAATTTGCATATGTGATTTCCCGTTTCGGTAGTTTATCCACATGTATAGAAAATATGAACATTGCCATGTCAAAGAGCATGTCGACATCAGTGAACTTATGAAAGTTGAGTGCTGTAGGTTATAAAGCAATGAAGTTACAGCCAGATGAAATTAGAGAGATTTGTATGAGAAAAACGACGGAGGCCTTTATAGCCTCGCTTTCATATTTTTCTGCATTACAAATGCTCATAGCTCAACAGCAATTTTCCACATTCCTCTAAAACTCAAAACAATTACTAGTTTTAATGTGATCTTTCATGTAGTAGCATTGGTTTTCCCCTACATATTTATCTTCCAAATTATGCAAATTAGGAGGCGGGTGGAGGCGGCCATTATGAAAGTCGTGTATAGTTCATTAGCGTCCCCTGAACGACTGAACTCACACGTTTCTATTGGCTGATTGATTAACACGTTGGAATTTCTATTGTGTTTTGTGCAGGGTCACGGTTGAAAAAAGCTAACAAAAACATATAACAAAGAAGGTCGCTGGGTTTCATAACCATTCCACTCTATTAACTATGACCAAGACGAGTGACAATTATCTTCAAGACATGGTTGTGTGACGCGTTTCTCAATTGGGTCTCTTGTTGGCAGAGCAGCTATGTCAGTTATTGTATGTTTAGTACATATTCTATTATACGGGTCAGGTTGATTATTTCTACTTCTATGTTCGGTATACAATCTATACGGATTAGGTCAGGATAATTTATTGTGTGAGCTTGTCTAGATCAATTTAGTATAATAGCTTTTCTTGTTTTGTTACCCACAGTTGGCAAAACTTAAAAAAGAGTTCGAGCAGCTTAAAAAGATTACTGTGATGAGTACAGTAGAGGGTGCGGTACAGATCCTGCAAGCACTACTATCAAAACCGGCTGCACTGTTTGATGCGTATGCTGCTATTGCGGCATTAGAGGAACTGGTCGACTTGGCTCGGTCAAAAGGTGATGAAAGAGCAACACGATATGCCATTGTGCTGAGACAATGTCGCCATCTTACGTCAAGTTCAGTCCTCCGAGATATACTGATTAAGCTGGTGGCTACCAAGGAGGAAGCTGAAATAGCCAAAGCGATTGGCAAGGCCTTAAAGACGAGCAATTCCTCATCAAGAAGGGACACATCCACGCGCTGGCAGGACGCGAGGTGCACCATATCAGCGCGGCAGGACAGGGAGATGGCCACGCCCCCAACAAGGGCGCTGGGTTTGTGGTGAACCTAGTCATTTTGCGAGAGCGTGTCGTTTCGGGATAGAGTAGCAAGGTTGGTGGCTGGTAGGAACCACCTTCCCTTTTAGATGGAAGAATTCTCCATTTGTTTACCAGACAGTGGGCTTGAGCTCTACGAGTTTTTTCCAGAAGGGTTGGAATTACGACCGCTCTCTACATTGACGACCGTTTGATTGGTTAAATTTTTAGCGCCGATGGTTATTGGTCCCGGGCCATCGAATTGCGGGAGCGCGAATACAGCAAGGAAGCGGCTGAGGCAGCTTTGTATATTTTCTGCAAAGTCTTGATTAACCTGGGTTATTGTCTGGGATTATCTAAGTGCGTTCTCGTACCAACCACCCGCATTGTCTATCTTGGAATGGTAGTTGACTCCGAGGTCCAGGCATTTATGGTTCCTGCAGAAAAAATCGGAAAAAATCACAAAATACTTTCAAACAAATTTACTACGTCTTTGAAGTCTCTGCGACAACTATTGGGGCTAGCTTTTCCGGGGACAACATTTTACATTAGAGAAATGTCAACAGCCATTGGGAAGGCTTCAAGAGGTGGTGAAGTGTCTCTAACCGCGGCGCTCAGGCAAGAGCTTGAGTTCTGGAGGTTTTTAGACCATTAGGAGAGTTACATTCCTTGGAGGCGGGAGAAACATGTAGCCCTTCTGATGTCGACAGATGCTTCAGGGTTTCTGTGGGCCGCCGTTATACATTTACAATCTGGAGATTTGTCCATTGGGGACTACTGGACGACCTTTAGGATAAACACATCAATGTGAAAGAGATGCATGCAGTGCTAAAACCTCTCGTTGAAGATGTCATATGTTCCCTCGGATGTCAACCCTGCGGATTAGTTCTCTCGCCAACTCTCGAAATCTGATGCAATGCTGTCTCCTCGTTATTGGAACATTGTCCAGGATTCGTTTGGGGTGCCCGAGGGTTACACTGATCTAGACCTCGTGGCTTTAGATTCCAACACACAATCGGATAGGTCGGGAACTCCGCCATATGCTACGCCAAATTCGGCAGGGTGTTTAATCAGGATTTGTCAAGTTGTAATGGGACAATCACAAATGCTTATGTTTTCCCGCTTTTCGCCTTAATTGGACCCTTACTGTACTTTATACGGACTGAAGAGGCAGTGGTTACAGTGTTACTACCAAAACTCTCTCCACTTCCAGTGTGGTGGCCGATTATAAATGCCATGGCACGAAATAAAATCTGCGTTGCAGAGCATGGCTGTCCGGATGCCTTATTGTTTCCGACGAAACAGGGTTTCAAGCCGTCCCCACTTCAATTTGAGTTATGGGCATTCCGGGTTAGAGGAAAATTGGAGAACTGAACATTTTCTCTATCACTACAGCTTTTACCCCTGGTTCCGACGATGTTTGAGGCATCAGTATCATGTCCAGTGTGCGCTTACCCTAATGATAAGGATTTCCGCCATTGCCAGCGGTGCGGATACAAGTGCCAAGTACATTCAAAAATCACTAACACAACCTTGAAGGCCCCAGTAGATTTGGACGCTATCAAGAGAAGGAACAAGCTTTGGACAGTTGTGTAAAGGCTACCCTTTATTCGAAACAAAAGTTTTCTTTAGAAAGGGAACTTTTAAGTTTTTTGGCCAAATGAACTCCCGGGAGGGACATCACTACAGCGACTCAGGACGATGTCAGGACGCTGCTCTCGCTACCCATCATGCCGTAGGGGCATGTTACAAACTCTCGCAATGTCTGTTGGGAGTTATTTAACATCGATTTCGTGTACACTACATTTATACTGTCATGCATGTGTGAACAAATATAGTTCGGTTTATCTCAAATGAAAGTTTAGCTCCCGTGTTACGAAATATTTAAAATCAGTTGTTGCTCTAACTAGTATCAATCAAACCTGATTAACTTCTAGTAAAACTGATACCATATTATTTAGAAAATAAGTTCAACTTTGTGTACAACTTCTGCTTGTTCTTTTTTTTTAGTCGCAGCACCGACTTATCAAACCGATTAACTTCTAGCGGATAAAATATTCCATATTATTTAGAAATTACTTTGCCAACTTTTTGTGCGATAAACTAAGCACAAATAGAAGTCGTACCACTGACGCCCTCTTTCTTCCCACCAACCATAAACGTGTTTTAATATCTTTTTGTCCCTTTTTATCAACCTATTTTCGTCATTAATCCCCGGCAAACAGAACTTTATACCAGGGCACTTAATAACCGTATATACGATGATATGTTTGTGTATTCAAAATATCGTGTCGCATAGTATTTGGTGATACCATTCTTCGTAACATAACGACTAAATATACTGATTATACCTTGTGAACCAGGTAAAACAAAATTTAATGACTCGAAGATATTTCAATATACAAATATATTAACGTGTATTAAGGTATTTCTTTATCGCCAAGGTGGCTGGCCAATTTCAAGGCCTTAATTTGATGCTCATGGCCCGGGAGCGAACGACCGACCGAGCTTAATTCTCTATCCTTACAGCTCCAGAAAAGAATATATATTTTACGACAAAGAGCAGTGTTTTAAATAAAATGTTATTGCTATTTAAAAAAATATACAAGAATACCTTTAAACAAGAAGTTGTCTTGGGTTGTAAAGTAGAAGACCTCTTTAGGGACTGAATTCGTATTCCATTAGATTCAAGATGGCTGACGGCCAGCTCATTGGTAACCAGGTCCCTTGATGCGCGTAATTCAAGATGGCGTCGAAAGAATGACATCATCATGCACCTCTCGTGTTCAATGTGGTTGTCTTTCCTTTCTTTGTTGGTAATGGTGTCTGTTTTTAACATTTGATGCCTTGTAGACTCGCCCATTTTACCTCGCGAGCTTACACTCTTAAACAAAATTAACTTCCATAAATGTTGTCCTATGTTGCATGAAACTGAATATTGAAAAGCTGGTTTATTTTAGCAGTATGGTGTTTATGGAGATTATTGCTGTCGTTTTCTATGACTGCATGTAGCGTTGCCTTGTTTGTTAGTGCATGACGTCGTCAGGTTGTTCTGCTCTTCGATACCTTTAAGAGTGGTGCTGAAAATTGTTAGCAATCATCAGCGATATTAAAGAGTACAGCATCGTGTATGTTTATATTATAAACTTTCACCATGACCAGCAAGGAGCTACATTTAAATCACTAAAGATATCATAACATTTACCATTAAAATCGAACCAGCTCTGTTAAACATTCGTGTTTGTCAGAATAATAAAAAATCTGGTTTTCTGCTTCCAAGGCACTTAGCCGGATAGTTAAGCGAACCGCATAAAATCGATATCTGGTTTGTAACTGCCAGCCCTGTGACCTTGGCGATGATTTACTGAAATGTACGTTCTTTCGTTGAATTTTGTTTCCAACTTCAGTCCAGAACTTTGATGATTTTGTGCGATGCATTTTCCGTAACGTTCTTGTCCTTCTAAGTTGATGTTAGAAGAAATTAAAATCATGATTCCCTGGGCTCTGAAAGAAAAAAAGATATACACATCAATTATGAATAATATTGCTATAAATGCCCTTCATCGATGCCGGAAACATTTTCAACTGAAGAAAGTTAATTTACCTTACACAACTTGTGTTGTGCTTAGATTGTCTGTAAGTTCTGTCGCAGTATGCTTTGGTCATACCTAAACAAGCATATGCCAATCTTACAGTGTTCGCGAAAGCGGCGCCGAGTTCAGTGAAGTTGTAAACCAAATGAGGCAAACAGTTCTTGTCTACTACTTCATAAGTTCAAAATACATTGAAAGAAATTAGTCAACCACAAAACAGTCGCTAGAATTGAAACTATGATTCAATCGTATTCGCAGAACTTTGCAGTTAATGAGGTCCTTACATATAACCATGGAAACGGGAATGAGCACAGTGATGTGGTGGTGCACACAAGGAATTTCCACTGGAATGTTTTGGTATTGAATACAAAGAAAACTGTTCTTTGGAAGAGAAATATAAACATTACCAAGAATACTTCATAATAAAGCTTACATTCAAATTTCCCTGATTGATGACGGCTCGAATATTTACAAAGTTTCAGTCTCAAATTTTGAGTGTCTCCAAACCATGCTATTTTTTGGCTTGCAATAATGCATTTTCTAATAAACTAAAGTAAATGATTTTAAAATAAATAGTTTAAATAGTTTAGTCTTAAAACTTTTCACAGTTCATTCAGTTCAGTGTAATCATTAACTATTAATAGCCCGAGTACATGTGAGATGTAACGCAAGTTTAAGTCTATTTTTATCGAACAAAGGTTTCAATCCTTGGCAGCTTGAATGATATGCCTAGACCAGCTAACAAGTGTGCACGGTGAATAATGTAGTATTCTGTTTAAAGTGCCTATCGCCCTTTTGCAATTTTGTTAGCTTATGAACCTCCGAAAAGTTTTGAGTACTTCTGTGAAGAAAGTTTTGGTTTAAAGTGAATACTTTATGTTCTACGCTTGTTTGAAATCGTGTAAATGTGACCTTTCCTGACCCATGACCGCGTAAGTAAAAGCCTGGGTCGAAACCTGGGTAGACGTCATCTCATTAATGCATTATTCTCCATGGCGCCTTTTTATCACAACAACATTGATGCATAGAAAATATACACAGTTTGTTAGTTGTTAGTAAAGAAAAAAGTCATTTTAGTCAACATGTTAAGTATTTCTTCAAATGATTGCAAAGCCGAATTAATTATATGACGTCAAAATGACGTCTACCCAGGTTTCGACCCAGGTTTTTACTTACGCGGTCATGGGTCAGGAAAGGTCACATTTACACGATTTCAAACAAACGTAGAACATAAAGTATTCACTTTAAACCAAAACTTTCTTCACAGAAGTATTCAAAACTTTTCGGAGGTTCAAAAGCTATCAAAATTGCAAAAGGGCGATAGGCACTTTAAGTACTCAGGATAAAGAATGAGCCGAAAAGCTGAAAGCGAGAGTTTGTAAATACAATAAAGATCGGACGCGAATTCTTTATCGCACTTATCAAACGTCTAGATGTAGAAAGTCGATACGAGTCGATTTTGGCGATACGACTTATTTTGGCCGAGAAAATCGAAGCCGAAGTTTATGTAAATCAGGACGAAATATGTATCAGATTTAAAGATCACTTATCGGTCGGTGATTTCCTTTGTATTTGCTTCATGAATTATTAATGAGGTTGATAAGATTAGTAAATGACTGGATGTAAAAGCCCGCGAACTACATCAAAGCGAGACTATAGTTTTGACAAAGTTGATGTTGAGTTCTCACACAATACTGCTTATTACAATCTCCTCAACGGCATGAAACTATTCTAAACTTGAAGTTTCTAATTGTCGGAACCTGCTTAAATTATCGGATTACAGCGTGAGTCATATAATCGAAAACTTTAAAAGCAAGCTCGAGACCGAGAACGTGTTTTGAGCTGCTTAAAAACCCTGACCGTTACGCTTTGCGCTACTCAGTTGACTTTGGTATCATATGAAATTCCGAGCATTGAGAGCGTAAACATTATTGCGACCGTATGATTGCCTCACGACCGGCGCAAAGCTAATGCACCTGTCAATTGTGAAACCCACCTCCCCCTCCCCCCCACCCCCCACCACGGGGAATGGTGGGAAAATGTGGGGCAATTTTATGCTTTTGAAAGGTAATTAGGCCCGACTGGGTGGGGGATTTTGTCATTATCGATCACGATGTGGGGGAACACTGACCTTCCCAGGATCCTCCGCGCACCTAACGACACCGCGGCAATACGTTATGCTCTGCTGGCCGAAAGAACGGAGGCTGTGGAGTTCGAATAGAAGTTTCCAAGGTCTTAAGCTTAAACTTTGTTAGTAAATGATTTTATAACTTAGTAACCTCACAGTGAATTACAAATTAAGAAAACTTCAACCTCGAAACATTTCACGTTAAATACCGCGAAACATTTCACGTTAAATACGCGTACGTGCTGGTTACAATTGACTGGTGCATAAGAACTGTTTACTAATTACGAGCAACATAAGAATATTTCTCTGCTAACGAGTGAGTTTTCCAAAGAGATTATTAATATAAGCAAAATGGTAGGCTTACGCTATCAAAGGCGGCCCAGTCCAAACAAAGATAATAATAGGCACTGGTTCGACGTAGAGTGCAATCAGGACAAATAACATTTAAAATCACTTGGACGTAAGGTGTGCAAGGACCCAAATAATCAACCGCTTAGGGCAATGCTCCACAATAGATAAAATTGTGCAGAAAGAAAAAATATCTTAACATGCAGCAACGAATAAATCAAATTGATCTTGGCAATCCGCGAAACGCTTGGAAACAAATTGAAAAACTGTTTAACTTTAACAAAAAAACGGGGGCGTAACTGATACCTGTCTTGATGCATACAGACCGTCTCTCCAATGTGGGACCTGTTTTTTGCACACTGCCCCGACACTGAGCATCTCCGTGACGCCAACTATAGTGCCAAACTATAATGTTTTCATCAAATTTCACGCCAGGTTGTAAACACGTACTCACACGAGAACAAGCGCATAATTGTTGACATTCCATCTTTTCTTTAACCGATGGACGTTTAACAAAGAAGCGATATGAAATACGGGCAGAGACTTCATGTTATGGGCACGCCACGATTCAATGCAAACCTAACCCCAAAATTTAAAAATCGACCCCAAATCATTTTATAACGACCCTAAATACACCTGCACTATAATGGTCAATTTTGTCTAGTTTAACTATGGGGAATCGTGGTGTCCTATAACATGAAGCCTTACCCTAAATACGCAAGTACAACCTACAAGCCTGAAACATCGAAACTCTAAATTTATGAAGTTTTAAAATCATTTTGTTGTTTATCCCACAACCACCAAACAAGCATGAAATTATTAAGTAGTGTTTGATGTCGGCTGCGGCTCGGACTGGAACTAATTGCGCGGACTTTAAAATCCCGTCCAGTGCTCATTGTCGGCCTTGAAACATTACATGATGTCAACGGCCCAGAAATAAACTATATGGATTCCTTTAAAGACCACATAGGGCCGATTTTATCAAAGCCTGCTGCCGTTCCAGAACGAAATGAATTTGCAATTACTAATAATTCTGATTCAGTAGCAGGATTTAGCAAAATAACCGGAAAGAAAAAAACGGGGAGAAGTTAAAGAGTCAGAAATTTTGCTCACTAAATTAGGGCGAATGTATGAAATAGTTACAGAAACGATTTGCAATCTCAGTAGGGTTATTGATACTTTGGTTAACAACAGTAAAAGTAAGCAAGAGGTAAACTTGTAGTAAGTCTCTTTCTATTAATGACTTCGTTTAAAATCTTCCAAGCACTTTTTATGTTTGATTTCGCCTGTTCCAGTTTCAAGTCAGCCTTAATATTTTCCATTTTTCACAAAGGAAAAGTTAATATTTAACCCAAAAATAAAAACTACAACATATATGACGGTGCACTCTCACTAATTCACTTTATCGTCAGCTTCAACAAAATTCATTCAACGGCTCTTTGTTGGGAGTTGAAGGAATAGTTCTTAGCAAGAAACGACAATTGAATTTGCAAGGCACCGGAAATGAATCTGCGGAAGACATAGATGTGTTTAAAGTTGAATAACTTTGTAAGTAGATTTTCAATGCTTTTGAAACTCGCGGAGCGAATGCCTTTATACCTGCAGACCCCATCGCAAGCATCGAGAGCATCATCACAAACCATTTGGGTAGAGCACTATGCGCTCAAGTCTGCCTTAATATTTTCCATTGTTACAAGGGAAAAGTTAATATTTAACCCAAAAATAAAAACTACAACATATGACGGTGCACTCTCACTAATTCACTTTATCGTCAGCTTCAACAAAATTCATTCAACGGCTCTTTATTGGGAGTTGAAGGAATAGTTCTTAGCATTGCAACGCCCCGGAAATGAATCAGCGGAAGACATAGATGTGTTCAAAGTTGAATAACTTTGTAAATGGATTTTCAATGCTTTTGAAACTTGTGGAGCGAATGCCTTTATACCTGCATGCCCCATCACATGCATCGAGAGGACCATCGCAACCTCTCTGAGTAGAGTCTTATGCGTTCAAATCTGGCCTAATTTGTTGACGAAATTAAGAACGAAATAAAGATACTTATATATCACGAGTTTCGAAACTAAAAATAAATCTCAAATAAAAACGGAGAACATTTTCTGCAACCTGATGATAATTTCTAACCTCAGGTAAAAAATGTCAGGATTAAAGCCAATATTTAATATCACTAACTTAAATAAGTTTTATGGCGGTTCACTCAAGTACGTTAAGGCCTGGGTCAACAGAAACACACGGCTAACATGGATTATCTCTGTTATTAAATTAGTTAAGAGAATCTATACCAAATTGCAGATACTAACATAACTCGTGAACCTTAACACTTTAAAGTGAAAACTGACCCTTTTTTCTGTGAACGTTTAACTGCAAATGGGTAATGAGAACAATCCCCGTTAAGAACCGTTTACTGCTGTGGGCGCATCAGATGACATGGAATAATGTAGGTATTGTATGTGAGTGGTTTAAAGCGAATTATTTTCAATATCCCTTTAAGAATCGTTTTGGGTTTAAAATATTGGGGACTCAGAGAAACACATAATTCTTCACTCTCACCATGACTTTTATTTATTGGTCAGGAGAAAACGACTTAAATCGAGTACAAGGTCACGTGACCTGTTTGCTCTATAATCCCCTTATGGATAAAATAAGATGTTCTATTGTGAGGACAAATTATAAAGGCAGGCAGTGGAAAAACAGGAAAACTCTGTGTACGTTGGCATGACAAGAATACTCATTGGCCCATTTGCTATTGAAATGTTATGTAAAACCAAAGTCAGTGGAGGGGTCACGTGATACCTCATTTCCATAATTGTGGTCCTCAAAATATCGAAGTGGAGGAGTTATGTGAGTCTGCATAATTTGGTGTAGATGGTAAGTAAGGTAGATACTTAAAGTGAACATTATCGTTTTTAGCCTCACTTTCATGTCAAACCCAGGCCTTAACGTACTTGAGCACTAAGTTGCTTACACGTTTAACAGTTCGATCACGGCACTTTATTAGCAATGGAAACAAATTGTTTTGAAAAAAAAAAAAGCATATCTGAGTTTTCAGTGCAAATCTGGCCTAGATATTTAGCCAAAAAAAATGCGACATCTGAGTTTACAACACACGAAATTAATTTGTGGTTGTACATATAGGTGCGTTCAAAGCTGAATGATCTTTTTTCCTATTTTCAATACTTTTAATTATAAGTGGAAGGTCCACAAGATGTTAAAAAGCTGACATTTAAGTTCTACGGTGAGTTTGTTTTCATGATATAGTACCTTTTCGCTTCCTCGACGTGGCAATGCCAAATGCTGTGACCGTTGGTCTTGAATATTTTTGCCAGAGCTTCGGTATACGTGCAGCACTCTTTTGAAATTACATATTGTACTAAAAGTTCTGGCAGCAAAATCATCGAAATCATCTCTGATTGGGATTTGACACCGTACATATTTGAAAACTCATAGTGCCGGTACTTTAACTCAAACAATCCTCATTGTTCATGTGGAGGTATTTCCTCCACAAAAAGAGGCATTAATTCATTTTGGAAAGCCAATAACTTACTGCAGATATATTTCCGGATCGATGGAAATTCCGTTGAATGAATTTTGTTGAAGCTGACGATAAAGTGAATTAGTGAGAGTGCACCGTCATATATGTTGTAGTTTTTATTTTTGGGTTAAATATTAACTTTTCCCTTGTAACAATGGAAAATATTAAGGCAGACTTGAGCGCATAGTACTCTACCCAAACAGTTCGCGATGGTGCTCTCGATACTTGCGATGTGGTCTGCAGGTATAAAGGCATTCGCTCCGCGAGTTTCAAACGCATTGAAAAACTGCTTACAAAGTTATTCAACTTTGAACACATCTGTCTTCCGCAGATTCATTTCCGGTGCGTTGCAAATTCAATTGTCGTTTTTTGATAAAAACTATTCCTTCAACTCCCAATAGAGCCGTTGAATGAATTTTGTTGAAGCTGACGATAAAGTGAATTAATGAGAGTGCACCGTCAAATGTTGTAGTTTTTATTTTTGGGTTAAATATTAACTTTTCCCTTGTAACAATGGAAAATATTAAGGCAGACTTGAGCGCATAGTACTCTACCCAAACAGTTCGCGATGGTGCTCTCGATACTTGCGATGTGGTCTGCAGGTATAAAGGCATTCGCTCCGCGAGTTTCAAACGCATTGAAAAACTGCTTACAAAGTTATTCAACTTTGAACACATCTGTCTTCCGCAGATTCATTTCCGGTGCGTTGCAAATTCAATTGTCGTTTTTTGATAAAAACTATTCCTTCAACTCCCAATAGAGCCGTTGAATGAATTTTGTTGAAGCTGACGATAAAGTGAATTAATGAGAGTGCACCGTCAAATGTTGTAGTTTTTATTTTTTGGTTAAATATTAACTTTTGTCTTGTAACAATGGAAAATATTAAGGCTGACTTGAGCGCATAGTGCTCTACCCAAACGGTTTGCGATGGTGCTCTCGATGCTTGCGATGGGGTCTGCAGGTATAAAGGCATTCGCTCCGCGAGTTTCAAACGCATTGAAAATCTACTTACAAAGTTATTCAACTTTGAACACATCTATGTCTTCCGCAGATTCATTTCCGGGGCGTTGCAATTTTGCTAAGAACCATTCCTTCAACTCCCATTAAAGAACCGTTGAATGAATTTTGTTGAAGCTGACGATAAAGTGAATTAGTGAGAGTGCACCGTCATATATGTTGTAGTTTTTATTTTTGGGTTAAATATTAACTTTTCCCTTGTAAAAAATGGAAAATATTAAGGCTGACTTGAGCGCATAGTGCTCTGCCCAAACGGTTTGCGATGGTACTCTCGATGCTTGCGATAGGGTCTGCAGGTATAAAGGCATTCGCTCCGCGAGTTTCAAAAGCATTGAAAATCTACTTACAAAGTTATTCAACATGTACAATCGCAGATTCTTTTTCTCTCTCTTGCACAGTACTCGGTGATTATTTGGTGGTAGATATTTTTTTTACCGCGAAGCATTTACAAGGAATGTTTGACTAATAAGTGATTTGGACGAGGTTTTCGCAGTGAAAATTTTAAGACGAGTTTTTGGCAGCGATGTTTCGTTTGCGAATTTTATTAGATTGGTGCGTATATGAAAATCCTTTTTGGGTTTTCATATGTTTTCAACGGTATGATATTGTAGTTTTCTGGCATCGGGCATATGGAGGAAAGTAGTCTAAAGAGACCTTGTGAAAATGACTTCTTCTTGAAAGGTTTGAAGTACTAGTTAGTTTTTAATTCGCGAATTGAGTAGTGTATTAGGTTTGCGAACGAAAAATCAAAGAGACGGAAATAGATCCTGCGAATCGAAACTCGGTGCATGGACCCGATTGCCCAAACTAGAAGAGGCTTGATTGAAAAACGATTTGCAAGATATTTAAATTAAACCCAACAATCATGTATGAAATTTCAAAGATGGATTACTGTGATGGATTTAATTTCCAGTTGGTGTAAAAGTTTAATTATTGCTCCAACATAAAAGGTTGTGACTGATTGCTTTGAGCGAGAAATCGTTTTAGTTGTGAATACTTATTCCATAAAATCTCAAGTGAAAATCAACCAGAGAAGTGAAAATCTCGTTTTAAGAGAAGCGAATGTGGGAAATGAAAATCTCGTTTTAAGGGACTTTGAGAAAGTCTATACTTAGTGCTGAGTGGTAAGATACCGGATCACGTACAAGGCTGTCGGAAAGCAGCAGAAAGACTGATCTGAGCTTGCTAAGCTTGGTTTTTTGGTGAATGGTTATTAAACCACTAATTGCGTAGGTAATATTTTAAAGAAATGAAATATATCAAAAGGAAAATATTGCCAATTTATCTGATATACTATATTAGATTCTGGCCTGAGAATAAATTGTTCGTGAATGACTGACCTAAGTCACATATTTATTGCAACAGATATCCAAATTCCTGAGATAGGCCGATAAGCATCGTGTTACATCTAGTCTCCTTTATATTTCGCCTTCTCGCTCATTTATTTCAACTTTTAACACTTTCAGCGATTTGTGGTGTTAAGTATAAAGAAATCTAACCATATCTTGTAACTGTTACACAGATAGAACAGTAATAACACCCGCGATTCAAAATATTGCCATAATATTGCCATTCATTTCCCGCTTATCTTATTTTACTCTATCTTCTGTTAAAGTGTCCCCCATTAGCTGAACAGCTAAATACATTGACACTGTAATAAAGTTATTATTATTATTATTATTATTCGAAACCACGTATTTCTGTTACAAATCAGTGCAACAAACCGGAAGTAAAGTTCGGGTCAAATGAGTAAACGTTTATGGTTATAAATCGGTTGTGCTTTGAGGAAAACGTTTGAAATTTTGGTAGTGAGTTAGTAGATGTTAATAGATCACATCGCAGTTAAAATGTCCACTTCCGCGTTTGAAATTGCGAAGTGGCAGCTAACTTCAGCCCGGTCATTACACTCGACTCACGGTTGATTTTTACGGAGGAAGGAAAACCGGAGAACCCGGAGAAAAACCCTCGAATGCAGATAAGGAATCAACAAACCTAACTCATATATAATTCCCGAGCCGGGAATCGAACCCGGGACCGCAGCGTTGAGAGGCGAGTGTTTTACCACTGCGCCAACTGCATCTGCAATATTCAGTCGCTTAGTCTTTTTAAATCTTCACTTAAAACGTATCTTTTTAAATTAGCTTTTAATTCACCTGAGTCTTTTTATAATAATTTTAATTGAGATATTTTAATGTATTTAATTAACTTGTAATTATTTTTTATTATTTTTTTATTTTATTTTCTTTCTTAATTTTTATTATTCCTTTTGTAGTAATTGTAATGTAATGCGCTTTTGATCATTTGATGCGAAAGAGCGCAATAGAAATAATAATAATAATAATAATAATAATAATCCCCCCAAGATGGCGGTTAACCCAACTGAGTCTGCCGTGCTCCGGTTTGTCTTAAACACATAAAGCTGACGACTGGGCACAACTTCGTAGTCATGTTGAAGTAAACCGTATAGGAGTTGAAAGATGTCTAATAATTAGTAAATTACGCAGCAATGCATACATACATACATACATACTTGATTTGTTTAAGCAGGTTAGATTAATGGCAGCTAAATAGCTGATGTGGACCTGCTATACTAAATACAAAGTCATAATGACATTAATATAATATAAACTATACGATATACATTAATATAATATAAAATATACGTTAATGCTAAGTTTGAGTCCTTTTAAGTAACGGCAATATGGATATCATTATGTGATAATTTACATGTATGAGCTAATTATAGTAATATACTAGTAATGATAAAAATATAGTAAAGATATGTGAAAGTAAATACAGTCATGTATATAATAAAAATATGGATATCATTATGTGATAATTTACATGTATTGGCTAATTATAGTAATAATAGTCCGGGTCCTTATTTGGTACAAGGCACGTTTCTTTGTGACTAGGTCAAGTCATCCAACAATTTCTTGTTTTTCTTAAGTACTAATTTAAATTTATATCTATTTCATCTCATTTGGTAGGGTGTTCCAGGCTACTGGGCCTCTAAATCTCAGTGAGGTTCGTCCAATTTGTAGGTTGTAATTTGGAATGGTAAACGATTTTACCAAGACAGAGAGAGACCTCCCTTACCAAACCAAACATATGGGATTCATATGGGTCTGACATGGGATGTACATGGGTCTGGTATGGGAACTATATGGGTTTGAGTTTTTGTTACATGGGATAAATATGGGTTTACCTACCATTCAGAAACCATATATGGGAAAAGTAAGGGTTTAAAATGA
Organism: Actinernus sp. WN-2022; assembly: GCA_030867875.1. NCBI lineage: Eukaryota > Metazoa > Cnidaria > Anthozoa > Actiniaria > Actinernidae > Actinernus > Actinernus sp. WN-2022. Next base: position 2,311,803 of record JAOWCC010000577.1, on the reverse strand, counting down.
TATCATATGGAAAATACATGGGCAGCACATCCCATATGAAACCCATATATGGAAAGCATATGGGAAACAGATCCCATATGAAACCCATATGTATGGGAACTGTATGGGCAGACAGGATAATAGCCATACGGTTCCCATGATATGGCACAGATATGGGTACAAAGTGGAATTTGTATGGGCGAAACATGGCACGCATAGGTAGAGGCCCATACTATTCCCATCATCTGGTAAATACATGGGAAGTATATGGGGGATGCATGGGCTAAAATGGTTCTTTATTCGCGTAGATCCCATATGAAACCCATATACATGGGAATTATATGGGCAGAGACTGTAACAACCCATACGGTTCCTATGATATGGCACATATATGGGTACAAGGTAGAATTTGTATGGGCGAAACATGGCACACATAGATAGAGGCCCATACTATTTCCATCATCTGGTAAATACATGGGAAGTATATGGGGGATGCATGGGCTAGAATGGTTCTTTATTCGCGTAGATCCCATATGAAACCCATATACATGGGAATTATATGGGCAGAGACTGTAACAACCCATACGGCCCCCATGATATGGCAAAGATATGGGCAGTAGATGGGATTTGGATGGGCAGAATGAAGACACAGAGTCCACACAGACATGAACCCATACCTTTCCCAGCATCTGGGATACACGTGGGAAACATATGGGGTATGCATGGACAAATGTTTCATTGCTCGTATGACTGATCCCATATTAAACCCATATGCATGTATGGGAGTTATATGGGCAGAGAAGATAATAGCTGACACGATCCCCATGATATGGCAAGGATATGGGCAGTAGATGGAATTTGTATGGGCAAAAATAAGGCAAATTAACAGGAATATGTGTATCACATTCATTGTTTAGATTAATAAGACTGCATGGACTATGCTTTAAGAGCTCACTAAGGCACATGGGAAATATATTTAATGCTGTCCGATCCAGCGTAAGCGCAAAATTTGTTCAACCCAAACTTACATCACGGACTGATATGCTAATAACTGCGTAGAAAATTGAAAATCGCTTTGTTTGGTATATTATATGTTTGAAACATTTTAAGATTTTGAAACAAGTCAAAACAGCGAAGAAAAATCCTCTAGACCACGGCGCATGATATACCGACTTGTACGTTTATACTTTTGTCTGATACCAAGCGGATGTCGAGGCGCCGGTATAACCATGCAGACTTAATTTTCCAACGGAACTCGCGGTGCCTTCATCCGCCTGCATGGGAGGCCAGCTACAGGGATCCAAAGCCACGAGGGAACACCGTCGTGCATTGCGGCTAATTGAAATGTCTTCACAACTCGGTAAAATGATGACGACGAGGGTCACAAGAAGTTGACGTAACTCGCGATTGTCAATTCTCAGGTTCAAATTTGCGAGAGTTGGCGGTCAAGCGAGAGCGTAATTGAGCAACTCTCATGTTCTTGAGCAACTCTCGGGGGGGGGGGGGGGGGGAGAGGGGGGACACAGGGACAAATATACCAATGTATCATTAAAATATCAATAAAATATTTTTTTAAACTCTCATGTTCCCATGCGCTCACATACTCGTTTGATCGGCGCTTAAACAGTACATTAAATAAATACATGCACAAAATACATCATGCAAATATTGCGTGACCGTTCAAAAGTACTGGAAAGCCACTGGGAAAATGTGCGTCCTAATGCTTCTTCGCATTTGGTGGGTTACGTTTGTTATTATTAAAATTAGATAAATAAACTGTAGAGTACAATCAAATCAGTTTCATTAGCCTCGCCATCCGAATCACAGGTAGCCCAAGCACTGTTTATGGCTATTTTATAAGTTTGTATGGGATTTTTTTAATCTAGCTTTTCGATAAACATACTGTAATAAAATGAATAAAACTTACCTGACGTCTATCTGTCTCTTGGCTGCGTCTGTATGCAGTTTCAGCGAATTTGGGTGCCTGTCAAACAAAAAAGAGCTTGGGCTTCCTGTGCTCGAACAATTGATCGATATTTGAAGTCCCGGATAGTGACTTGATTCCTGATTGGCTAAAACTTGTATTCAAAAATTATTGTCGGTTTCACAGTTCGTGTGGATGTGAACAGATAAGAGCTAGCGAGAAGACCAACAAATCAGCCTTCATACCTTCAAATCAGCATTTATAACTAGATTCTATTGCTAGAAAGACTAGAGTAACTGCTGCTACTGAGAGACATAAACTAATTTGTGGATAAATCGGTGAAGAACCGCCGGGAAGGCCGAAGCCGAAGGTAAGCATTCATACTGCAACGTGTCTAGTTCATGTCGTGTACAATCTCACAAAGCTTTCATTGTAATTCAGTTCATCAGTTCGCTAATTCTTCTCATTCTGTCGAAGAAATAGCCGGTTTGTAATCTTAATTACGAACGATTCTTTAGATCAGAAAATGGGACTGTCAGAATGCTCCTCGAGTGACTGCATGGCACTGCATGACTGCATCAGTGCATGCGTGTTAAAATATCGAAGCTGCTTTATAAATATTAAGATAGCTCCAGTCGTATTTCTTATTATATTTCTTCCCAGGCCTTTAGTTGCTCACCAAAAGCTTTTGTATTGTATAAATAAACAGAGCTTCTAGATAGAGCTGTCAGTCCTGTGGTCAACTAAAAGTGCCTTGAGTTCATGATCGAGTCAAATATTACATCACTCATCAGGCCAAAGTCTGGTCACCGATGCAGCTCGTTCAAGTTTTCAATGGTAAGGAAAGTACATGCACATTGTATATGGTCTCCTAGTTCACTGCAGAATACCCTGGCACCCCTTCTAAACTGTGCAAAATTTCTCCATTATAGCTAGCTCTGGTGTATATTTTATAGACTCATTCTATTCATGAATGATTTTAATTTGTGGTGGTTAGGGTTTTTGATTTTTTGGGGAAAGTTTTTAGAAGGTTTGTATGAGGTTTGAGAACATGCATTATTAATGAACCTGCAGTGGCAGGGTATTCTGCATTAACCGGTAGCCCAAATAAAGGTTTAGAAGTCAGGCATCAATTTAGTTATAATAAAAATAATAGAGGTGTACATGTATGTGGTTCTCAGGTTACACTTGCATGACTTTAATAATTTTAAATACATTGTAGCTAGGTTTATTATAAGTACAGTAATACCATGACAAGAGGGAAATTAGTGATAAAATTTCCCTGCAAGCCAAGGGAGAGTTTGTTGAAGTCCTGAGGCCGCTTCAGCCGAGGGACTTTTACAAACTCTCCTGAGGCTTGAGGGGAAATTTGATCACTAATTTTCCGAATTGTCATGGTATAACTTTGTAATACTCTGAAAGCCGAGGAACAGAACAAATCTGTGAGAAGTTTAGTTTTCTCTGCCTAAACTAAAGATGTCATAGTTGAGTTGCTTTCGAAAATGTTTTACTGCTCGATTGAATGACCTGTGTTGTTTTTGAGAAGAATAGCAGTAAAACACAATGTAATTATGTGCTTGACTAAATATTTAAAGGTCATGCATACATGTATATGGTTTTAAGTATACCACATGGAAGAAGCGGGTTTGAGAAATAAGAGAAGAATGTGTAGATTGAAATACGTGATCCCACATGGATTAATTACATGTACGTTGAAGGTTATGATGAAGTCGGGTCAGTTTGGGTTCAATTTTTTCAACCGGGAGCACAGGGCTTAAGTCGTGCCAGAGGGGAGCAAGAGTTGATGCTTTTCACCCTCTCATGTCCAGCCTGCATTGTCTTCTAGTTTTCCCTCTTTACGATGCAAGCGAAAATTAGAAATATGCATTGTTCTTGCAGGGAAATTTAGAAATTTCCCTGTTGAAGACAATGCATATTTCTAAATTTTCCTTGCATTTGTAATGAGCCAGGGAATTTAGAGATTAAATGTGTGTGAACAAACGAAGGAATCCGAGGCGATCATGGTATCATAATTATGATCTGTAAGCTTAAGGGTCCCTGCATGATTTCCTTTCAAAACTATTTACAAAAGTCATGTGATGGGGGCTTTACATATTTGATGTGAGCCCAACCCCTGCTAGATTTTTTGCTTGAGAAGCTTCAGTCTTTTGGCCGAATGAATCTCCTAACACCCTAATCTCACGCTTAGACTCTGCACGGGCAGAGAAACTCGGACTCAGATCCCTCACATGTTAGCGGCCTAATCCCCTGACTACATCATTGTAGTTTCTAATATGAGAAGGGAGGAAACTAAAGTCACATGATGGCTTGATGATCGCCACACGAAACATGGAATGGAAGTAAAATTACAGAAAATCGAAAACATGAAAATCAGAAACAGAATTCGTTTTCGGTTCGGTTATTTTTCAAATATTTGTAAAAGCGATATCTATGTGTTTGTTTCTTTGACTCAGATTTTCATTACATGTAATTTATAAAACATACAAATAAATTCTGTCAGTTATGATCGCTGAAAAGAAAACTGAAAGAAACTATTGAAGCTGAAAATCAAATTCCAGTTCTAGAAGCATTATATTCAAATTAGTATATTAGCAAGAATTCTTCAGGCAACTTTGAGAATGATTTCAAATGGCAATGGCTCACATGAGTTTGCAAGGATTTCTTGTCAAGAGATTGTAAACAAGACAATTAAAAGAACATTCAAAAGTAAACTTTGCTTACTTTGTAGGTTTTTTGTCCTTGGGCCATTCCACAGTATTTGGGACATGGAACTCTGAATTCTTAATTACTGAAAACTTACAAGATCATTGCATTTTCCATTATTTGATAACTAAAGTATAAAAAAATATGATTTTGAAATGACGGCACACTCTTAAAGACTTATAGTCATAAATTATCATTAATTAGCTGAAATACAAAATTGTCTGTCACGGAGGGGAAAACCACAAAAAACCTGAGCTACCTGCTTTTTGTCAAAAACAAATAAAAAATATCAGGACACAGTTCTTCACATATATGCACTAATAGAGAAACAAAAAATAATTTTAGTTGCTGTTAAGGAGGTGTTGCTACATGTATAGTTTGTCCAAGAGGGAACTTTCCCCTCCATGACAAAATTTGGTTTTGATATTTCCAAAACAGTCCAAACAAAATTCACAATATATTATAAACTTCTGAGTTCAAGTTCAATACAACTACATGACTGTATACATGTATATTAAATGAAAAAAATTATGAACTTCAAGTTTTCTTTGTTCTATTTCAATAATAACAAGTGTCATGGAGGGGAAAATTATGTCATGGAGGGGAATTAAAACTTTAAAAGCTGTTTAAATTACTTAGAAATTGCATCAAATGTGTAATTTTCATACATTGTACCCAAATCAGATAACTGTAACCTCTGCGCATGCTCATTGCAGCAATGCAATGTAGGCAAAAGTTCATTTGAGCATGCTCATAGCAGCAATGCATTGTGGGCAACCTCCATGTAAGTGTAACTAGTATCATAGATTGACATCTACAGCATTATTGTTCCCAGGATTTTACATAATGTTATATTGTAAGTTAAATTAATGTTCCAGTGGGATTAATTAAGACAAAATTTTTGGTTCCGTTTTCATTCACTGATTCAAAATGTCCTCATCGCCAGTCAACTGGATACTTGAAGACTTGAAAATAATATTAAACTTTCCCAAATCACTCTTAGATTCCACTAGCAGAGGCACAGATGATCAGTCTATACACAGTAGTACAATAATTGGAATATACAGTAAATACAATTTTGCTTTTGTCACTTCTCACTACTGATGTCACTAATCAATTGTTCAAGGTTGTCAGTCATCTCAACGAAATTACCATCTGTTGAAAAATCTTGTACTCCTATTTTAGTGTTTTGAAATGAATCATTTCATTAAAACATTGGCTATATATCACCCCTCTCTGAAAAGGAAAGAATTGTTGGTAGCAAAAAAAATCAAATTTGTCGAAACGGGACCTGGTTATTTCTTACTCAATTATACACTTGAATTTAGTTTTCTCCCTTGCTACTTTCTAACTACGTGTAGTTACCATGCGAGATCTGAGTCTGAGTTCTTCTGCCCGCACTGACTTAAGCCCAAAATTAGGGGTGCTAGGTTACACTGCCAGTGGTCAGATTCGTTTGGCTGTAAGACTGAAACTTCTCTGTTAAAAAGGCAGCATATAAACGGTTGTACTAATTAGGTAGGGTTTTCATTATATTAGGAGCCAGTAAACTGGTAAACATTACTGCTGCATGGTTGTTACTGGACCATGCAGTACTATTATTGTTTGCTGCACCATTCTTCATTTCCCTCATATTGCCATATTTCAGTAGCATTAAACCCTTCTGAAGGTGGATAATTAAACATACAGTAACTTTAAGATTTTCATTTTCTTTCAGGTCGAGAAAGTTTACTGGAAGCACGAACCATTTTAGTTTATAAGAAGTCATAACCAAATAAAACTACACAAAGGTGATCTTCAATTTAATAGTCAAATTGACAAATTGAATTAGTGAGCTAATATATTAAGACCTGATCAAAGCCTTGCATGTATATTTTTTATATTAATTAAGCTATGAGGCACTATTTGTCGTTATTGTTCATCACAAAATTGTTGAGGGCTTATATACTAGTTTTAAGAACATCAAATTTCCAAAGGAAACTATCAGCCGATAGTTCCAAGACAAACCCAGTCTGTTTGTCGTTATTGTTCATCACAAAATCGTCTTCCGCTCAGCGAGCACTGATACAAATGTAGTTCGCATCCACGGATGATAAGTATGACGTCACATGATCACTTTTAGCTTATAGTGAGTGCATGCCAAAATTTTCTGGTGAACTATAACGCCTTATACATGTAGTTTGCATCCATGGACGACAACTATCACTTCTAGTGATCGGTTTTAGACAATGAATGTGCACCAAAATGTTGTGGTGAACTATAACAGATTGTAGCACCCTGAGGGCGGAAGATAATTTTGTAATGAACAATAATGACAAATAGTGTGTCTGTCTCCGAACTATTGGCTGATAGTTTCCCTTGGAAATTTGATGTTCTTAAAACTAGCATAATTTTATAAGCCCTTGAACTGCGTCCTCAGACTTATAGTTGGTTTCAGAACATGAAATTTCCATGGGAAACTATTTTTAAAACAATTATTCACCAAAGTGAGCCACTTGTTTTAGTAATAAGTATATACCACACATTAGTGAATAGTCAGCACCAAATAGTTATATTATTTTCAGTCAATTGGACAAAAACTTCTGTAAGGTGATCACTGCTTCGCTCGGAGCTGAATATGAAATCTTATTCACTGTTTGATTAGCCAATCAGAGCGTGCAAAGAGCACTATTTACTGGTGTGGTACGTGTATACACTAATAGCCGATAGTTCCTCGACAGATGCACTATAAAGGTTCCTTGATGGACACACTATATTTGTATAATAGTGCCTGCCCATCATTTGATCAATATCCAATCAGAATTTGAGAGAATTTCCTGGTGACGCGCGTGAACTATAATGGCTGCAGATACATGTATATGAAGTTAGTGAGGGAATTAGCCCTGAGTCAACTACAATGTACATTAATTATCACACTTATCATAGAAAGCATGCAAGATCATCAAGTCTGTTAATTTAAGCATAATAAAGCTACATGTATATGGTTCTTTCCAACATAGAGTAGATTCGATTTATATACAATTATAGACATGTTAGATCTTCTTCAAATCAATATTAATAAGTCATAATAACTTATTATCTAGTACAAGCGGCTTGATTCATACATTAAACACATTTTAAAGTAACTGCCTGCATGCTTATAATCACGGAAAATGGCACATGCAGTGTATTAAATACCAACGAAAATAATGCTTCAGGTACAAGATTGTAACAGTGTTTAGAACAACAGTACTTTGTATATTTGCTGTTGAAAATATAAAACGTACTGTACATGTATGTCACAAACTTTAAATATATAAGTAGTTTGATGCACTCATAAATTTATAATAATTTTCTTCTGTGTAATACATGTTAGACATCTACATGTACATGTATGTGTTTATACCATGGCATCAATGAAAATAAAGACATTGGTAATTGAATTATGGTTGAGAGTTCTAATATTTATATGAATTAAGACATGGCAACTGCATGTACTTGTACAGCAAAGGATTAGGTACATTGCACAGCTGCTAGAGTATACTGGGGGTGGGAATCAAAACAATTTATGGATATCATGGGTACATTTTTGTATGTTACTGCATCATGACATGGGTATTGTATGGATAATGTATGGTAATGACATGGTATTGTATGGAGAATGTATGGTAATGATGTGGGTATGGGAACTGTATGGTAATGACATGGGTATTGTATGGTAATGACATGGGAATTGTATGGTAATGACATGGGAAGTGTATGGTAATGACATGGGAAGTGTATGGCAATGACATGGGAAGTGTATGGCAATGACATGGGTACTGTATGGCAATGACATGGGTACTGTATGGCAATGACATGGGTACTGTATGGCAATGACATGGATACTGTATGGCAATGACATGGGAAGTGTATGGCAATGACATGGGAAGTGTATGGTAATGACATGGGAAGTGTATGATAATGACATGGATACTGTATGGTAATGACATGGGTACTGTATGGTAATGACATGGGTACTGTATGGTAATGACATGGGTACTGTATGGATAATGAATGGTAATCAGATGTGGGTATGAGAAGTGTATGGTAATAACATGGGCATTGTATGGAGGATATATGGTAATAACATGGGTGGTGTATGGTAAAGGCATGGGTATCATGGCAAAGGTATGGGTAAGATATGGTAATGATATGGGTAACTGCAAGGAATGGGAATAGAATGGAAATTGTATGGGTATACTATGTAAATGGTACAGGTTTCATATGGCATTTATATGGGAAACCTATGGATTCTGTATGGGAAACGTATGGCAAGTGTGGTTTTTATATGGAAAAAGTCTGGGACAATGGCTTCTCCCATATATTCACCATATCACTCCCACGCTTATCCCATATGCTACCCATAGTATTCCCATTCACAACCCATGTATTACCCATCCCTAAATATTATAAATAATTAATCTTACCCATATACTCCCCATATATGAAAACCATATGGCCATATATGGGAACTATCTGGATTTTAGACAAATCCATACTTTTCCCATATACTTTTATATGGGCAATGTATGGACCAGATATGGACCATATATGGGTTTGAAAATATTGCCATTTAGACAGCATGTAACCCATATATGGGAATCATATGGCCCATACAAATCCCATGCACAACCCATCTCATACCCATATATGGAACTTGAATGGGCCCATACAAAACCCATACAAGGGCCATATATGGCCCATATCAGGCATGTTGGTAAGGGCTCTGCTAGCAGGGAACAGTTTGAATGGATAGGGGTATAGAATCGTCTCGGCAACTGATTCAAGCAAGTCTCGAAATCTCGGCGTTTCAAAAAAGAGTCTCGGATTTTGAAACAAGGGTCTCGGCATCTCGGTGGCGAGTCTCGGATTTTACCATTCTATACCCCTAATGGATCGTTCTGTGACAGAATCTTTCGTTTTTTCATCACATCACAGATCATGAGCCGGAAGACCCTGGGTACGAGCTGCGTAACCACCCGCCCCTCCAACTGAGAAAGACTGGGACGGGGCGGGAATTTAGAATCAAAATGGCGGTCGATGGTCTTTAATTCATCTCGCCGCGAAATGGGTTTCGTTATTCGGCTGTTATTGAAAAAGACATTAACATTGTAACATTTATTTTCATGAAGTCTTACTGAAGTCTTACTGAACTCTTGAATTTAGCCACGAGTGAGAGTCTCTTTGTGACTAGCTCGATCGATATGAAGTCTTGAGGAGGTGATGTTGAAAATTATGGCAGCAGAAGTAAGCTTAATATTCTTCGTTGGTCCCCCTTTCATGGTAAGCTTAAGTATAAATTTTACCAGTAGCTTTTTACGAAGGCCTAACCTGAACATTTTATAAAATAAGCCCAACCTGTTTCCAGCAATGCCAAAGTCAACTCTGCCTCTGGCTAGAATTGGGCCATTCCATTTTATATGCACACCCCCCCTATTGAGGGATTAGCCTGCGTAGCAGACTCTCGGGGATGTATTCAGAGTGTAGGGATTTTGTATTCAGAGTGTAGGGATGTATTCAGAGTGTAACCGACCGAGGCCGAAGGCCGAGCGACCAGAGTGTAACCGACCGAGGCCGAAGGCCGAGCGACCGGGCGCGAGCGAGCGGAGCCGAGCGAGGGCGCGAGCGAGCGGAGCCGAGCGAGGCCGAAGGCCGAGCGAGGCGGAGGCGAGTCGCTCGGCCTTCGGCCTCGGTCGGCTACACTCTGACTACACTCTGAATATATCCCCGAGAGTCTGCTACGCAGGCTATTGAGGGATTCACTTCTATACCCCTTTGGATATAATTTTGGGCAACCCCCTCTGGATGTTTTTTTTTTTTGGGGTCGCTGTTTCTCCAGACCCCCTTGGATAGCCTTTCCAGCCCTCTACGATTTTCCCCTCTCCCCCCAAGGATATCCAAGTTCCTCAATAGGGGTGGGGCTGTTGGCTATTATATCCTGGCTACCATCCAGGATATCCCTGGTGTGGATATCTACCCCTTTGGATATTTTACTCATCCCCATCTGGATGTTTGTCAGTTTTATATACCCCCTCCCTCCCCCAAGGATATCCAAGTCCCTCAATAGGGGGGGTGTGCAACCAGTCACCATGCATGCATACACTCTGACTAGGTTAGGAAATTATGCATCAGTCAATTGACCCTTCCACGGTTTTTGAACTTTTGATATATACGTATAACAGCAAAAACGTTGATACTGCTTAAAAGAGCACCTTGTCCTTGAAGTTAGTCCAAATCCAAATTTGAGAGATATCTTGAATAGGCGCCTCCTTCCTCTCCCCTCTTCCCCTCCTTCTTCACCTTTACGCCGTTTCGCAGGCTAGACTGGGAGGGAGGGGGGCAAGTTTGTGCCCCCCAGTGGAAATTTCCATACAAAGGTCTATAAAATTTCCCAACATTTTCCGAGTTTGCAGGCCTGTATCTTTGCTCCTATTCAAGATATAACTCTCAAATTTGGAACTTTGAGATGCTCTTTTCAGCAGTATCAACAGTTTTGCTGATATATGTATATATCAAAAGTTTTAAAAAAATGTGGACGGGTCTATTCCAGCAATGCCCATCCCCCCCAGGACAACCCCCAGGCATTAGTGATTTTCGTTTTTTTCCTTCAAATTCCCCACGGTGGGGTCAAGTAAGGTGTTCAAATGCCACGCAGTGGAGCCAAAGAAGTAAGGAAAATGCCCAAGTTTAATTCCATACAAAGACAAGGCAGAGAGGTGCTATTTCTCTATCTATTCATTGATAGTTTCCGTTCATTTTGAAGATCCACCATCTTGTTTTGTGTTTGTATTACCGCTGTATATTATGATTATACTATTGAGCCACCTGGAGCAAAATGGTATTAATACATGTTAACAGGGCTAAAAATAATGGCCAGTCAGTCGCCGGTCAAGATCAGTATTTGGTTGAAACTGTAGTAACATTGACTGGTCAAAATGACCGGCAAGGCAAAGATTTGACCGGACAAGTTCCAATTCTGGCCGGACATTGTCCGATGACCGGCCGTTATTTTTAGCCCTGCATGTACATAGTTTATATTTCATTCCTATAAATAGTCATTTGCAACGCAGGTAACATTATACAATAAACGCTTTATATTAAAACCACATGACAGACTTTTATAATAATAGTGTGACTGTTCTGTTTGTCTGCTGGACAGCAGCAAACAGTGTATATTTGTAAACAAACTACTCGATATTGTTTCAAAATCGGACCAGCAGAGCTTGGGCCCTGAGTGGCTCCTGAAAATTTTAGCGTTTAGAATACAGGATTGCCGATCATTTTTAGATGGGCAGTGAACATATGGGAACTGCTATGTTCTAGCTATGTTTTAAAAATTAAACCGTTTTTTTTGTGTCCTAGCGTATACAAATAACGTAGATAAGACTATAAACTTCCGGTTTCTAGGTTTAGAGAAATAGATATAATCCACAGGCAGCCGGAGTAATTACGACAACTCAGATTTATTGTTTTTTTTACTTTATACAGTATGGCGTTGTACAGTACATTACTGTACTTTATACAGTATGGTGTCGTATGTTATGCACCATTAATATTCGTCTTGAGTTTTTGACCCAAAAACAGCTGTACTAGCTGTACATATCGAAACCTTTGTGTGTGACACGTGAAGCATATGTTGAAAGTGGGCTATTAATTGGCACTAATGCATGGTAACTTTAAAATACATATATATATGTGCATCAAACAATCATAAGGTGACATGTACACTTTAGGTACTACTTCCACTGACAAAGGCATAATTTTATCAGTTGGGAATAGGGCCGGAGGAGGGTGGGGCTGTCATTTTTATTTTTCTGGGAACTACACTATATATTAAAATATAAGTTAAAGTTGAGGCTATATATTTACTCTTTCTTTTTGGGCCATGTTGAGATTGAATACTAATTAAAGTATAATGTTGTGATTGCATTATTCACACAGGGTTGAACATATTTCTTTGATAGTTATAAAATTAATTATAATATGCATACATTGTACATGTGGCTGTGATGTGCCATTGGCAGACTAGCTAATTAGCTAAGAATTTAGTATTTTATTAGAAAATGAGATGTATACATATTATGTACAGTCATGTACATGTATTGTGTTCCATTATTTTCAACAGCATTTTTGCTTTGAATTCATTACATGCACACGTACACATGTAAGCCTCTATAAAGAAACATAATTTGTTTAGTACTAACTAAAGGTATACTCATGCCCAGAGCTTACACAATGATATTAAATATTAGTCTCCAAATTAATGTTATGTTGGCTAATGGTTTTTAGGGCAAGACACTTTATTATATGCAGAAGTTCTCTACCAGCCATCAGCGGTTTTGCCCCCAGCACTTTTTTCAGACCAACCCTGATATTAGTCTAAGAGCCGTTATCCTGAAAGTTGTGGCCCTTTTGAAAAAGGTAATTAAAAATGTAAATTATTCTTATTTCTTTTATTTGATATTTAGCCTCCTAAAGTTGTTCTCCAACTATAAAGAAAAATGGATGAACAGGCTTTCCATGATAAGGAGACAGTGCTTGTGCAGGGACTAGAGTTACATGTATACTTTGAAATCGCTTATTATTTATTCATTAATTTTTTCATATACGTGTTACCTCAATACTGTATAAATTGTTATCTTAGTGTGATTTTCTCCATTCTGTTATTTTTCTTTTCGCGCCACTCCCACTTTGTTTTATATACACATATATTGTAAAGAGGCAGCCCAATGCTTCATAAGCCTTCTGGTTTCTTTTTGGGCTTCCTCGCCATTTTGTTAATTACTTTTGTAATCATTTATTATTATTTTTTGTTGGCAAATAAAACTGTTAATACTGTTAATACTTTTTGTAGTACATATATTTGATGGACAACAAATGGCTCTGTTCTTTCTGATAATTAACAATTACAATTATAATGACAGAAATGACATGGCATGAATACTAAATGCATGTACTGTACAAAATGACAATTAAAATCCCGACTCCGACTCCTCCCCCTCCCCCCCAGGACTAGATGGGGATATGTGGGGCATTTGATGGTAATTGACCAGTTTTTGTGGCCCCAGGGATCTGGGATTTTACTTGATTTGCTTCAGGTACATGTACTTTCAATGTTCGTGGGAGGGGTGGGGATTTGACTGGAGCCAAGTTTACCTCTAGCTTCTTCATTCCATGTGGCCGTGACATATGTGCAGTGGTGGCAATTGTCAAGTAAGATTTTAGCCATTGTTTTTTTCGTTTCTAATGTATACAAAAAAGTCACATGCCATTAGGAAATCAGTCTTTCAAATGCCACGCATCTATGCTGTAGCCTATACATGTACATCCACACCAGTATTTTGTGCTACGTTTCTATCATTAAACATAAGAACTTTCAACAATCAAGCCTCAGATAGCATATTCAGTACGTTTACTTAGTTTTAGTTTTATAAATTAAAATACATGTACATACATTGTAAGACAAGAAAGAAATTATTCTAGAGGTGGGGATTTGGTCCCAATTATTTGACTGAATAAAGTGCTCCACATGCCCCTTACATGTACATTGGAGCATTTTTCAAATCAAATCCTCACCAAGTCCTGGAGTCGGGATTTCAGTTGATACATGTACATGTAAGAACTGTGCATAATTGCCAAACTATATATATATGCTTTTTTTAGTTAACACTAGGATCACTTTTTCTAAACATTGAACATATTGCTCAATTTACCATTGAAGTGAACTTACCAGTGGCAGGGGTTTCAACAAAACTCTGAACTTTGAATTTCTAACAAGACCTGAAACAACCATGGGGGCTGATCAAAGCCTGAGGTCCCGGCTAATCCACAGATCAAATTGGAATTTAGTACTACCATCGGAGCTCTGGTGGCTACCCAACATTGGCTTAATGTACTGCCGGCTAGTCATAATGATTACAATATATATACTTTTAACATGATTATTTTATATGGATACTTTGTGCATGTATGCCTTCTTATAGCCTGCTATGCAGACGTATTTTTTCACTCTCATAAATTCGAAGAAAAAAGTAACGTCTGCTTACCCGGGCGCTTAATTAGTTTCCAATATGCAAGCATGACGTCAGCACGTTTGTTTTATTTTTCTGCTCAATCAAAGCCATTGTTAGAATTTTAGTGAATTGGCACACCAGTGAACACTCTCCTATGATTGGTCAATGGCAAATGTATTGCCTGAATTCCTTTCAAATTAACATTACGTCACTTTCCAGGATATGGAAGGTAAAATCCGATTGGTCCATAACACAATGAGGTGTGCATATTGGAAGCTAATTAAGCGCTCGGGTAAGCAGACGTTACTTTTTTCTTCGAATTTATGAGAGTGACAAAATACGTCTGCACAGCAGGCTAGCCTTCTTATGCCAGTACTTCAAAATTTATAATTAAACCACTGGTGCCAATAGATGTAATTTGTTCTCTAATCTGTCATATACAAATTTTTGGTGAAAGCGTTTTTGCTTGAATGTTGCACTTTTCAGTCTTACAATTTATAATTATTTCTGCTTTAAATATAGGAAATTATCTTTAGTTAGTTGGCTTTTTTGCCTTAATCAAGTCTAATGAAAGAATCAATAGGTTTTCTGTCAACCTGTTGAAATATTTGTAATAATAATATAATAATTTGAAATATCTTTACTTTGAATTGACTATGAATAATGATGGCATCATTAATGCTATTTCAAATTATTTTGTTCTGCTTTTAATAGGGCAAGAGTGTTGTGGTTGATGATGAGAATGTGCTCCGCCAAACAAGAGAGTCGTATATCAATCTTATCAAATCCAAGGTGCATGACTGTATATATTTTTAGAATATTAACATTATACAATTATATAGCATCACAAGTACATGTACATATTATTATTAGTTATACCATGGCATGAGGGGTATTAGTGATTTAAATTGCCCAAAGAGCTGAGGGAAGATTTGTAAAAGTCCTGAGGCCGTACCGAGAGCAGGAGTTGATGCCTTTGACCATCTCGCTTCCAGCCTGCATTCTCTTCTAATTTTCCCTCATTACGCATGCAGGGGAAATTTAGAAATATCCCTCCCATCAGGGAAAATTAGTGGTTTAAATGTGCCTCGGAGAACAAAAGAATCCGAGGCTACCATGGTATAATTATAATTATTTATTAATATTCACTATTAAAGTCATTAAATACTGGGTATTTATTATGTACTGCAACATGTAAAAGTGATATAATTGTTATCGTTTATTCTATAGGTCTGGGAACAGATCATCAACTTTATTTTGTAACATTTTGTTTCAAATCTATTATGTTATTGGAAACCCTACAGCTGTAACATTTTTTTTATCACTTGAATTTTTCATGGATATTAATAACGAGGGTTATTAATAGAAGTCTAGACCAGGATAGTTGTACGTAGCTTGGTATCCGGTAGTCGAGCATGACGTGAGCCGTCAGGCATTAACTTCCTTAGGGTGCCTCTCAGATCACGGAGGTGACTACTATATTGAAGAAGTTGAAAACTGAAGCAGAATGTTTTGAATAACAACACTACATAAAGCACAAATACATGGATGAATACTTAATTACCAAGGATTATTAAAAATCATAATTTTTATGGCTTCAGGAAACTCTGGATTAATTTGAACTTGTGAGATTTTTCAAAGGGCTCAATCAAATTGCATTTGCTCCAGCAGCTTTGATTTCTTTGTAAAAAAATTCTCAATTAATGCCCAATTGTACTCAAACCTGTGCTTTAATAGCAGTCAGTCTGGTACATTGTATTCCATGATTTGGTGTTCAGCTCAAATATACATGTAAAGTATAAGTAAAGTCGCTTTTATTTATAGAGACTGAGAGTAATAAACATGTTTACCAGCTTATGTGTAATAATCCAACATGTGCTCCTCTCTTTACTTACTCCTTTTACTGTTGGATTAATTATGTAATTAGGCAGCACCTTCAACTCAGTTGTTTTTGTTTCAACAGGCCTATGATATTTAGTTTTCAATTGTATTTAGTCTAAATCATGTTTAACTTAGTTGCTTGGTTTTTATAATATTTAGTATCTTGACCACCTCCCGGTTAGCTCAGTTGTTAAGCTCCGGTCTGTCGAGCGGGAGGTTGCCGGGTTCAAACCCCAGCCAGACCAACACTGAGGGTCTTAAAATAACTGAGTAGAAGGTGCTGCCTTTGTGAACCAACTGCAAATGGTTAGACCTTCACGTCTTCTCGAATAAGGACGTAAAATCGTGCGTAAAAAGTGCGCTATATCAGTTTAGATTATTATTACTATTATTATTATTTTAAGACCCTGAGAGTTGGTCCGGCCAGGGTTTAAACCCGCGACCTCCTGCTCGACAGACCAGTGCTAATATTTATTAACCACTGAGTTAACCGAGAGGCGATAATGTACAATGTAGCTGCTCTCAGCCAATCAAATATGAGAAATTGTTGTGTAAATGTACAGTGTAGTCATGTATATTATTATCTCACAAATATTGTATTGAGCAAGAAAATGTATGTTATATTCTGTACTGTCCCACAGGTTCCCAGCTGTAATTTTAAGTGTATTCACTTTAAAGCTCACCCAACACAAGGCAGACTGCAGTGTAATTGGGCACGGGAATGGGGCGTGGCTTGGTATTTTAACACTGTGACGTCCACTTCAGGACCAAAGCATTTTGATATGCACTCAGCTGAAAAGAGATTACACCAGTGGTTTGAAGATAAACAGATAGGTACTGCAAATAATATAAAACAAATAATAAAATATAAAATAATAAATAAATAATAATGTAAAATATTGTTTTTTTTTATAAAAAAATAAACTTAGAGAAATTGTTACACCTATTTTTAATCAAAATGTTTTTTGATGAAGAATATAATAGACTCATGGATTCCATAGTTTATAATAAAGACAACATATTATTGTTGCAGTTTATAATGACAATAAGACTTGGACTTGAAGTATAATTACAGACAAAACATGTTGAAATTTCATTTTGAAGCCTAATGATATGCTACAGCATTAATTATCACTATTCAACCAAGGTCCTGACTCTTGGCTGGTGTCAAATTACTTTGGACAGACACACACACAAAAAGGCACAAAGCCCAATTTGAATAAGACTTGGGCACGTGACCCAAGTAATCAGTGCCATCCATTTGCAAGATGATCACCTTTGTGGTTGAAGGAGTCATGTTATTGTACTGCTTGTATTAGGTTGGCTAAAATATGTGAAACCTTAGTATCTACATGCAATGTGTGAAGGTCTGGAGTATGTGACTTGTCATAATTTTATTTTATCTTGAACAGAAATTCCTCTTGAGGCTAAAGGTTTTGAAATAAGCCCTGTGACAATGTTCTTAGTATGTGACAGTCCATTCAAGGTAACGTTATACACTATTAAACTGCTCTAATAGCTTACTGCATATTCAGGTTGAGCATTTAATCAGGCATGTTGAGACAAAGCTGTTTTTTAGATTGCAATGATTGATCAGTCACATTGCACCTTATTCATATCTCCTGCCCACACAGGAACAAGTCATAATGGTATCAGAGTGAGGCTAGCATGCATAGCTGGTTGTGTTGGTACATTTGTACAGTCACATTGCACCTTATTCATATCTCCTGCCCACACAGGAACAAGTCATAATGGTATCAGAGTGAGGCTAGCATGCATAGCTGGTTGTGTTGGTACATTTCTACAGTCACATTGCACCTTATTCATATCTCCTGCCCACACAGGAACAAGTCATAATGGTATCAGAGTGATGCTAGCCTGCATAGCTGGTTGTGTTGGTTCATTTGTACAGTCACATTGCACCTTATTCATATCTCCTGCCTACACAGGAACAAGTCATAATGGTATCAGAGTGATGCTAGCATGCATACATGTAGCTGGTTGTGTTCAGTGGTACATTTGTAGTCTTTGCAAGAAGACAGGATGCAATTTTTGAATGACCACCCTTGGTGGGAATGGGTGAGCAGGATTATGTTTTACTGTTTTTCTCTCTTTTTGCATACATGTAGTTTGAGCTTCCATGTCTTCTTATCCAGTGGGAAGGAATACTAAAGTGCAGGGATGATCAACTGGTGTGCCGAGAAGGAGTTGCTGAGTTTATCAATAAGTGGACAGACAGTAACCCAGTGGGTCGTGTGATTGTCTTGGGTGATGGAAGACACACCTGTAAACCAGGTACATTGACCTTGACACTGACACTGTTTTGATGTGGTTTCTTTGTTTGTGTATTCATGTGACTGTGTGTGTGTGTTGGATGGGGGAAGGGTTCAAGAGGTGGAGGTAAGTTTGATTGTAGGGTATTAGGCTTGAACAGATTTTCTGACTGCACAGGAATGAAACCTCAGTGGAAATGCGAAGTCCCTTTGGGGGGAGCAATTTCTTGTCTTTAATGTTTTTGATATGGTAGGATGTTTTCATCATACCTCTATCACACTGGATGCAATAGCAATACGTACATTGTACCTATCTTAATAATCCTTTTGAGCCTTCATAAGCAGGGTCCGAAATGAACTTTTTCACATAGGCGCCAGCTGACGACTATCTACATTTTTTTAGTCGCCAAAAGACCATTTGTGATCGCCACATGTCAAGGGACACGCGACAAAGAACATTTGCTGCCATGTTTTATTGGCTAAATTTACTTACAACGGACATTGTGAAGACTTTAGGTAAGTCGTCAGCTGGCGACTAACTCTGAAATTTTGGTCCCAACACTCAAAATTTAGTCACATTGGTGGCAAATAAGGCGCAATTTCGGGGGAGAGCTGTATAGTTTGATGGTAGGGGTAAGGGGTCAGGATGGGTTGTTTCAATAATGTTCCGCATTTCCTATATTTTCTTCTAAAATTCTTTATTGTTCTGCCCGTAAGGCTTTATCAGTAGCTGTAGCTCTCACTTCCTGTGAGTGACCATAATCAGAAGCACTTGTATACATCCTAACCACTTCACGTTGTTCACAGTATGTTAAATGCCAATGTTATTGTAGCAAAATAATAAAGGAAATTCAAGCTACATATGTAAAATTGGCTAAAGTGAACAATCTGCACCGAAAAAAAGTGGTCGGTAAGTGGTCGGTAAGTGGTCGGTAAGTGGTCGGTAAGTGGTCGGTAAGTGGTCGGTAAGTGGTCGGTAAGTGGTCGGTAAGTGGTCGGTAAGTGGTCGGTAAGTGGTTGGTAAGTGGTCGGTAAGTGGTCGGTAAGTGGTTGGTAAGTGGTCGGTAAAACTGTGTCGGTAAGTGGTCGGTAAGTGGTCGGTAAGTGGTCGGTAAGTGGTCGGTAAGTGGTCGGTAAGTGGTTGGTAAGTGGTTGGTAAGTGGTCGGTAACTTGCGAACTCGAAAATTACGTGTTTGTCATCTCTTCACTAGGTCCAGTTGAAATAAAATACCATATAAGAACACTTCAAAGCTTCTAAAGATAGTTTCACAACACTTTAGTGTTCTTGCAACAATGAGGGCCAACAATAACATCGATAGTTCTTCACGAGCGTAAACCCGACGCCATTTTGTTTTGACCGCATGGCATCACTTGTTACCAGTCCTAACGGAACTAAAGCTGCGCTAGTGGACTCGCAGTGCTTCTCCGTTGTTCTTCGAGAAGCGTCAACAGACATGCCGGAGAAAACTTTGGAATTTCCGAGAAGAGATGGCTGCGATGAGAGCTGATGGGAGGCTGCTGCCAATGACCTTTGATGAGGCATTCTACCGATCAGATTAGTCTGATCAACCACAAACAACGGCTCCTTTAGGAGCCACACCATCTCTGAAAGGCAATGACCTCATGCAGAAACGAGAAACCCATAACCTAGCTGACCTTAATTGGCTTTAATAAAAAATGTTTTTACTTCGCGGCACGTTTTAATAATATATATGTTTCTTCGCGGCATGTTTACGCTAATAATGAACGGCCTCTTGTCGACAAGCCAAACTTGTAGTTTGCAATAATTATAGTCTATATATAATGAATAAAGTCGATCACTGTTAGCACCAGCTGCTATCAATATCTCTAATAGCAGTATGTTTATTTGCTGCGGGCTGCCTGTGTTGTTAAATGGCAAGATGGGAATCCAAGATGGCGCGGGTTCGCTAATTTACGGAGTAAATGCTGCAAAGAAGAAGATCAAAGAAGAAGAGACAAGTACACTATTTTCATCAATATCCAACTGTCTACAACATTGTAAGCGTATGTTCCAATGCATAAATGGCAGAGGAAACCATCTAAACTGCAGTTCTCAAGTATTGTCGTGTTCGCTAATTCACGGAGTTGAGTGTGACCATTTTTGGCATTTATACTGAGAAAATGCTGCAAAGAAGAACAGACAAATATAATGAGTACACTATTTTCATCAATATCCAACTCTCTACAACATAGTAAGCGTATGTTCCAATGCATAAATGACGGGAAACCATCGGCATAAATGACGGGAAACCATCGAAACTGCAGTTCTCAAGTGTTGTCGGTAAGTGGTCGGTAAGTGGTCGGTAAGTGGTTGGTAAGTGGTTGGTAAGTGGTCGGTAAGTGGTCGGCCGACCACTTACCGACCACTTTTTTTCGGTGCAGATTGTTCACTTTAGCCATCGGCATAAATGACGGGAAACCATCGAAACTGCAGTTCTCAAGTGTTGTCGGTAAGTGGTCGGTAAGTGGTCGGTAAGTGGTTGGTAAGTGGTTGGTAAGTGGTCGGTAAGTGGTCGGCCGACCACTTACCGACCACTTTTTTTCGGTGCAGATTGTTCACTTTAGCCTGTAAAATTATACCCAGTTACAAAAATTGTTGCCAAAATGTTAGTCCATACGGGGGAATCCAACCCCATGCTCTTTACCTATAAACTTACTAATTTTTTAAATATTTGCACTAGTTTTAACGGTCTGTCCTCAAATTGACCATTATTGACCATCACATGGTAAAAATATTTGTGGATTCAAGTGGTGCTAGCCGAGACAGTGAAAACTATAGTGCCTTTACAACAGCCGACAATAATTGTCACGCAGGCAGCCAGCAGAGGTTGCACATGGGCGTGAGCAATTCTGCAATTTGTATGGTCTGTCCTCTGTCGGTGATAAAAATGCAAAAATTAGCCAATCAAGAAACTGATCAGTTGTGGTAGAAAATAAGTGCTGCATTGTATTATTGTATTGCTTCAGGTTTTCATCCTTGCAGTGGTTCGAGCCCTGAAGTGAAGAGCAAAGTTCACCTTGAGGACAGCCAGACCTGTGAATGTGTAGCTGACATTAAAAAAGTCCTGCGGCAATTGGTTGAAAAGGTATTGGACCTTTTGCAGGAATGCAATCACGTTCTCGTACGAGATCGGTAGTGTTATTAGCAAAACCTGTTTATAAATGCTATTTTCCATCTGCCTTGCTCCCCTAACTGAAGTCCATCGCGGCTATAATTTACATTCGAGTGATATGTATAAAATAATGTAATAAAGTGGTTAGTAGGACCAATAGATATAATGACTTTGTGACTGTTAGATTTAAATAGTTTAATATAGGGTGTCGACGCCCGTGTGTGGGAACCTCGTATATTATCGTAACGTTCTTATGTGTTTGCTGAATATGGTGAAATAAACTATTATTATTATTATTATTATTATTATAAAAAATGATTAGAAAACAAGAGAGTGAAAGCGGTCGGAACGAGTTCCACTCTTGATAAATGCCTTTTTTCGATATTCTTCTTTACTGCTCCATACTGAAAGTTGTACTTACTCGTCGTGCCAACGAAGAGGGAATCTTGCAACACATCCCCCTTGGAATTGGGCCGCATGGGTTAAGATATATATTATCCCGAAAAGAATAAAGAAACCCGAGTCATGTTTTTCTGCTTCAGACCAGTAGTTCTTTATCGTTGATTTACTAATAGATCGATTCAGCTTGCCTCTGGTGATGACTTTAACCTTGAGTATTAAATGTTTTTAGTTTTTTCTGTACCCCAAGAGGAAATGTGTAAAGTTGTAGAATTCAAACAGCGATTTTGTTGAAATTTTAAGGCTGTTTTCCATATCGACTTAAAGCCATCGCAAACAGATTGCGATGTGACCGAGTAAATGGAAATACCTTTTACATTGCGTTGCGATGGGTCGCCGACGGATCGCAAACAATATGTAAATGTAGAACTATTTCTAGCTTTTACGTATTCTATTTGTTTGCGATGATTTGCTATGAGATTCCGAGGAAATAGCGTTGTGGAAACACGATCGCAAACTGTTTGCGCTTACGTCGATATGGACAACAACCTTAAATGACCGAGTCGTAGTAAAATCGAAATTGATAATCAGTTCACGTATCATAATTTATGCAAATGTTCCAAATAATAATTCACGACGTAAAGTCCTGTGAATTTCCCAAAATGTGTTTCCCAAAATGATCATGAAAATGATCTGAACAACGATCAGGCAAGCTTCGTTTCTTAGCCCTAGACACATGACCGTGGATACATGACCCAGATGACCCTGGACACATGACCCAGATGACTCTGGACACATGACCCAGATGACCCTGGACTCATGACCCAGATGACCCTGGACAGATGACCCAGATGACCCTGGACACATGACCCAGATGACCCTGGACACATGACCCAGATGACCCTGGACACATGACCCAGATGACCCTGGACACATGACCCAGATGACCCTGGACACACGAGGAAACGTGGAAACATTTGCGAATTTCAGTGTTGCCTCGGTCAGTAAAAAAAAATTTTACCACTCGAAGGTGGACGGAGAACCTCAACAGGCGTAAAGCCCTTCTATGGAGGTCTCCGAAGGCCTACAATTTATCGTCTTTATCCGAGAAGACGTGAAGGTCTAACCATTTGCAGTTAGATCACAAAGGCAGCACCTTCTACTCAGTTATATTAAGACCCTGAGTGTTGGTCCATCCGGGGTTTGAACCCGCGACTTCCCGCACAACAGACCGGCGCTTAACCACTGAGCTAACCGGGACGCGGTTAAACGGGAAACATTTGTGAATTTCAGTGTTGCCTTGTCAGTAAACTACCTCAGTGAGCTATCATGCAACCTGGAGGTCGTTGGGTTCGAGTCCCACTTGGGTCAGAGATTTTTTCTCTTTCCCTCGTAGGGCGTGCACACATAGCACTACAGCTTACAACTTTACATCATATTCTTTACACTTACTAGTGCTACGCGGCAAACATGATTTCATATCATAGCTACATATACCTCAGTGAGAGATTACAGTATACGGCCATCGGGTCAACACAGTCCCAAAAGGAAAGCATAACTTATGGCGTCCCACAAGAATCTGTCCTCGGCCCAATACTTTTCTCGCTGTTTTGCAATGACCTCCCAGACTGTGTCGGCGGTGACCAGGGAACCATAGAAATGTATGCTGACGACACCACATTGTACTGTGTAGGGGACACTGTCGACTCCACGGCCACTCTTGTAAATAAAATCCTACGAAGAGTATCCAGTTGGTGCTCAACTTCTGGCATGACTATCCACAACAAAAAGTGTGAAAGCATGATTCTCAACCGTAGTAGGTTCGTTGGCCCCATACCACCACTCACCATGTGCGACAACCTAGTCAAGTGGGTCAGGACGTCGTCGAGATGCTTTGGTGTTACTACTGACAATAAACTAAAGTGGTCTGATCAGTTTGAAGATGTCCTAAAGAGCTTCTCGTGTAAACTGAATCTTTTAAAATCTATGCGTTTCTTACCCAAACCGATGCTAACTGATTTTTATCAAAAGATCATCATACCCTCTGTAACATACGGAATCACAGTTTGGGGTAATTGTAACATTTCCCTTTGTGATAGCCTTGAAAAAATACGTGCAAGAGCTGCGAAAATCGTATATGGCCTGGACTGGTCAATGAACAGCAGTGACGCATTAGCTAATGCAGGATGGCATCCAATTATGTGGACATACAAGTATAAGATAGCATGTTTCGTCCACAGTAGTTACCATAACAATGTACCAGAGCAAATCAGTAGTATGTTTAAAAAGCGCAATATCAGCGCATACGCTCTCAGGTGTCGCCATAAATTAGAATTACCAGCACCAAAAACGGATGTAATGTATAAGTCCATAGCTTACAGGGGAGCGATCCTCTGGAATAAGTTACCTGCAAGTATCATAGAACTTTCTCATAATCCTTTTGCGCGTCAACTCAAGAAGAACAACCTACTAAATAAATTAAAATTTACGCTTTTCCAGCAATTAAGCATTAGTGAGAGAGACGCTGCACTTGATCCGTAACATTTTCTATTATCTTACATCCTAGATTACGTCCAAAATTTCTGACTTGGTTATAGTGCCTGATGCCTTACGGACAAGAGCAGCGACTCTGTCTCTATTGGCGAAAGTTATATTATATACATCCTTTCTAAAACGTTTCTTAATTCTGAAATTTGTACATATGTGTACAAATACCATGTGTGAACTGCATGTGTGTGTTTATACCCTGTTGTATATGTATATATATCATTTTTAATTGTATTCTTTCATACACGACCACATCAGCAATTGTGCTGCGTTTAAACAAATCGTGTTTAAATAAAGGTTTTTGTATTGTATTGTATTGTAAATGGCAAACATTTGTGAATTTCAGTGTTGCTTCGGTCAGTAAATGGGAAACATTTGTGAATTTCAGTGTTGCCTCGGTCAGTAAACGGGAAACATTTGTGAATTTCAGTGTTGCTTCGGTCAGTAAATGGGAAACATTTGTGAATTTCAGTGTTGCCTCGGTCAGTAAACGGGAAACATTTGTGAATTTCAGTGTTGCCTCGGTCAGTAAATGGGAAACATTTGTGAATTTCAGTGTTGCCTCGGTCAGTAAACGGGAAACATTTGTGAATTTCAGTGTTGCTTTGGTTAGTAAACGGGAAACATTTGTGAGTTTCAGTGTTGCTTTGGTCAGTAAACGGGAAACATTTGTTGCGGAAGCAAAATGTAACATGTCTTGCATGCGGTCAAACGAGGAAACGTTTTGGGAAACACTGAAATTCACAGGACTTTACGCAGTCTTATACTGAATTATAGGGACGTCAGTATGTGGCACAACATTAACATAAGTATTACAGGACTTACTTGATATATAAAACACTTATTGATACTTAAGAACATTTGCATAAATTACGATACGTGGACTGATTATCAATTTCGAATGTGTTGTCAAGCGCAAATTACAGTGAAAGAGTGAAAAACGAAATTGTGAAACACTGCTCTCAAGAATATAATAGATAAAATGTACGTATTTCCATTCACGTTGTTTGATTTCTTATACGGCTAAACTTTTTTACTCGTTTTTCTGGACTTTCACGTTGGATAATATTTAAAGTAACTTAATAATTTGTGTGGTATAACACATCTTTATGTGTGCTGCTCTCTATGTACATATATGATATCTCTTTAGGATAGAGTTGCCGCAAGTCGACTACTTGTTTATTCGTCTCACTCAACGGACTTTGAGAAAGTCTATCTCTAGGACAGTCGATGTATTTGCTCCTTTTTCGCGGAATATTTTCTTTACAGTTCCGTTCTCAAACGCACCTCACTTTTGCTTTTACACCTTTGCTATAGTTCATAGTTCCACAGCCGCAAAATCAGCTCGTCCTCCCTTAGTTACTATTGCTTATGTCCCACAAGCCGTTAACTTTAACCCGAAGAAATTCAAAACAAACATGGCGAGAAAGGCGATAGTCTTCGTAACATTCTGAATGATTTATCGACTTCCTATCTTTCGCTGCAAATCTTTGCGAAGAACTCCAGTTTGTGTTTTCATGTCCTTGTGACGAGTTGTAGGACAAGATGGCGACCGTATTTCCCCGAGGAACATTTCTGCCTACAGATTTGCTGGCATTTTTTCTTGTCTTTATATTCCCTCAGCTTTATAACTTTCGTCTTTATTCTAATGTCTGATTTGCGACGAGCATCACATCCTCCGTATGAGTCCTTAAATCTTTGAAATATTACCTGAAAATCGTACATTTGTCTCCTCTTCTGCTTTGAGTTCCTTCAAATAGCCGCTAGGTGAGGGTTTATCCTCCAAGTGGAGCCCGAATTCTTGGCGGATCGCTGCCAGTTGTGGTACATTTTCCAATGCGGTGACCTTAAGTTCTTGGTGAATTCCTAGCGATGTCGGGTTTTCTAGTTCTGCACCATCGATCATCGTGTCATAACGACCTTGGTTCCTCGAGGAACGGAGTTCTTTCGCTCGAAACATTTTTCTGCGCTGTTTTACCTCGTTCCTTCTTTGGCGTCTCTTAAAGAGAGAATTTAATGCTCCCATAATTGTTGCTGTTAATTCAATATTAATGACAATTCGAAGACTTTTGCCTTATAGCAACCTTGATTCCGGTTGAATGTTGTAAGGATATTCGCGAGGAGTCACGATCGAGGCGTAGTTGTAGAATGATTTGTCTTGAGATCTTACTCAGTGCCGTTGCTGCACGCTTTTTCTTTGGTTGGGTAGCTATGGTGATAAATTATCCCGGCCTAGTTACTAAAGAGCTTTGTTTATCGATAACCCTAGTAACCAAATTCCTTCCTGTTTCGATGGAACTATTATTTCTGGCTTGTTTGTTACCAAGAGGGAGTGGTGTTCGTTATTTCTTACGTTACTGCTAATTACTAAATAGCTTTGTTTATCGGTAACCATAGTAACCAAATTCCTTCCTGTTTTGATGGACCAAGAGGGAGTGGTGTTCGTTATTTCTTACGTTACTGCTAATTACTAAATAGCTTTGTTTATTGGTAACCATAGTAACCAAATTCCTTCCTGTTTTGATGGACCAAGAGGGAGTGGTGTTCGTTATTTCTTACGTTACTGCTAATTACTAAATAGCTTTGTTTATCGGTAACCATAGTAACCAACTTCCTTCCTGTTTTGATGGACCAAGAGGGTGTGGTGTTCAGTATTTCTTACGTTACTGCTAATTACTAAATAGCTTTGTTTATCGGTAACCATAGTAACCAAATTCCTTCCTGTTTTGATAGAACTGTTATTTTTGCTTTGGGGTGAAAGCTCTTTGTTTTACAGCTCGTACAACGATAATTGGGTAATCTTCGCGCCGCATACCACTCACAGTCTTGCTTACAAAAGAACAACAGGAAGTGGCATTTAGTCAGGACTTCGAACAGGTCGAACACCTCCACGAGTTGTCGCTAAGTCAGCGTCATACATTCAAGTCTTCATTCCCTCGCGTCCTCAACAACAGCACGACTGGAGTTTCAAGTTCTCGCTAAATAGTGTATCAAATTATCTGACAAACAGATTTCAGACCATCTTTGATTGATATTGGATTGACATATACATGACAGTTAAAGACGGAAAGAGGTCGTTCAAAGTGCTAGATAAAGACTGAGCGGACGATCTTTGTGGGACTGAAAGCGAGAGTTTGTAAATCCCATAAAGATCGGACGCTAATTAATAATAACAATACAATTTCTATAGCGCTTAAACATTAATGTTCTTTATCTCACTTATCAAACGTCTAGATGTAGAGAGTCATGTTTTCAGTTATTTTGGCCGAGAAAATCGAAGCAAATGTTTATGTAAATCAGGACGAAATCTCTAGTAGAATTAAAGACACTGATGTTTTATTAATTTCCTTTGTTTTTGCTTGATAAGGAAGCTTACAGGCTCTCCTTTCCTTTCTCTTCCCCAGTCTCCCTCTTCTTTCTTTTCACCTCGATTTTTATTTCACCCCCTCCACGGAGAGTCTACATGTACCTCCGTATTATAATATCATCTGTAGATGTCGCCTGTTAGGCTACGTGTACCTCCGTATTATAATATCATCTGTAGATGTCGCCTGTTAGGCTACGCGTACCTCCGTATTATATTATCATCTGTAGATGTCGCCTGTTAGGCTACGCGTACCTCTGGATTATAATATCATCTGTAGATGTCGCCTGTTAGGCTACGTGTACCTCTGGATTATATTATCATCTGTAGATGTCGCCTGTTAGGCTACGTGTACCTCGGTATTATAATATCATCTGTAGATGTCGCCTGTTAGGCTACGTGTACCTCTGGATTATAATATCATCTGTAGATGTCACCTGTTAGGCTACGTGTACCTCTGGATTATAATATCATCTGTAGATGTCACCTGTTAGGCTACGTGTACCTCTGGGTTATATTATCATCTGTAGATGTCACCTGTTAGGCTACGTGTACCTCCGTATTATAATATCATCTGTAGATGTCACCTGTTAGGCTACGCGTGCAGGCTACATATAATCATGGCGCGCGAGTAACTATCTATTTTTACAGTGCAAGTATACTGTAACCACGGCTTAGACAACGAGAACTAAACACAACAAAACGAAAATAAACATTCCAACTTACAAATCCTCGCATATCCACGCGATTTTCTTCATTCAAACGACTAGTCAACCAAATGTTCCTTTTCACTAGATCGAAGCTATGGTGCAAGTTGAAATGCTATTGTCTTGTACTCGACACTGATCGGCTCAAATAACCCGTAACTGAAATACTTTGTTTTCGTTCTGCAAAGTGATTGGTGGCCCTGGTTACTGTAGTCGTACAGTAAGAAATCAAGAGAAAATGAATAAAACAATTATTGGAATCAGTTTTCACATGACAACGAAATTATGAAGCCCTCGGTTTCAGCTGATAACACATACCTTGGTCGTTATAATTGTCGCTATCAAAGCAACCTTATTTACTGGAAAGATTGATAAACTTAGAGGCCGACGGGAGACTTACGATTTGACGTCGTTATCCGAGGTGACGTGAAGGTCTTACCATTTACAGTCCGTCGAGAACGAGATTGTTTCACAAAGGCAGCACCTTCTACTCAGTTATTTTAAGACCCCGAGTGTTGGTCCGGCCCGAGGATTTTGAACCCTCGACCCCCGCACGTCAGACCGGCGCTTAACCACTGAGCTAACCGCGAGGTGGTATATAGCATGCACAACGTTATCCAATAATTGCTTATCATGTGTTAAACATAAGATCTTGTCACTTCTTCCAGGTCCACGTTCCAATGTATTTTGTGTTTGTGGAAGATACATCTCTGCCGGATATCTTTCTTGTACCTCCCAAGCCAGGACTGTTGGCATGGCTACAGAGACTACACAACATCAGCCTAACACACAGGGTACGCAAGACACCAGAGCACGGTTGTTCAAAAGGTGGATTACTCTTAGCCTGAAAAATCCGCCGCTCATCTCCCCTTCAGCCCAGCCGGATTTTTCAGGCTAGCTACAGTACCTCATCCACCGGACCAATCCCTATGCAGTGAATAAAGTAAGCTGTAAGTTTGCTAATGCTTATCGACTGGACCAATCCCTATGCAGTGCATAAAGTAAGCTGTAAGTTTGGTAATGCTTCTCGACTGAACCAATCCCTATGCAGTGGATAAAGTAAGCTATAAGTTTGGTAATGCTTATCGACTGGACCAATACCTATGCAGTACATAAAGTAAGCTATAAGTTTGGTAATGCTTCTCGACTGAACCAATCCCTATGCAGTGCATAAAGTAAGCTGTAAGATTGGTAATGCTTATCGACTGGACCAATCCCTATGCAGTGGATAAAGTAAGCTGTAAGTTTGGTAATGCTTATCGACTGGATTAATCCAGTGGATAGCGTTGTCTACTTGTTAAACATCCGAGGTCTGATACTAATGGTTAGTAATCTACGTGAGGACTCTTGAGGTCAAATCTAGTGACCCGATTGGCTGGAATTCTGCTGAGATTTTACTGCACTGTTACCATGGTAGCGGTCAACAATCCGCATATGTTGCCACAGCCCAAGTAGTATAGCCGGAGTCAGATAAATACCACTTTTTCTTGTACAAGAAAACTCAAAAAGTTGTAATGTTATGGACGCCTTGTTTTCTTGCACAAGGGGCGTCATAAAGCGAATTCAGAAATCCACTTCATGACGCCCCTTGTGCAAGAAAAAAGGCGTCCATACCATTACAACTTTTTAAGTTTTTCTTGCACAACAAAAGTTGTATTTATCTGACTCCGGCTATACTACTAGGGGTAACTAAGGGTCATTCAAATCGTCACTAGACCTTCTTACACATAAAAATCCAACTTGAGTATCTGTTAGAGACATGATTATTATACTGTATATCGATATCTTTCACTATGGATAATATATCGTACCTCCCTCTAGAAATCTTGACTAAGATCGTAGAGCATGCAGGTCCTACGTCATTCTCAAGCATTGCAAGGGTATCAAAACGCCTAAACGGTGCTGCATCTCTCGCGCGCTACAAAGACGTAGACCGAGAGTTCCGTATACAAGTACTATGTTTTGGTTTGGGTTCTACTCATAATGATGCCGATCGAGACAAATTGGCTAGGACTTTCGGCATTTCCGCAAGCCACGTCGACGACAGCCTTCCTCTCATCTACGCCAGCGATCATGGCAACCTTAATATTGTTAAGTGGCTCGTCAAGCACTTACGTTTCAATAAAATGGATAGATACACCAATCATACTCTATGCGCTGCCTTAAGGTACGGTCACCTTGGTATTGCTAAGTGGCTCATTAAGCACTTCCAGTTCACCAAAGAGGGCTATGCCGTCATGTTTGCTATGATAGAGGCCGGCGCGTATGGGCATCTTAATAGCATCAAGTGGCTCATTCAACGTTTTCAGATAACCATAGAGTGTGAATACATTCATCGTGCTCTACTATGCGCCTGTAGCAACGATCAGTTTCATACCGCTAAATGGCTCGTTAAGTGGATCATTAAGAACTCCCCTCTCACCATAGAGGAAGAAAATGCCCTACTAGATTACTATGTGAATGCCTATAATGCCAGATAGGAATCCGATTGAATCCAACTGCACCTAAGAATCTAAAACTTGAAGTATATGTTAAAGGAATGATTATTATACTGTATATTACCACTAAATGGTATTAGTATATATTCTTTATTCCACAACACTAGCTTACGTTGTTATCTTAGTACGCATTAACACCATACAGATCGAACATGTCGAAGAAGAACTCAAATGTAGACGCCACAATGATTGAGGTAGTAACTTGTGATTGGTTGATGAGAGGGAAGGACACGAAATGCCAAAAGAGGATTTCGAAGACAACGAAGTTCTGTTCCCAGCACAACTACCAAATCTCAAAAGGCTGTGCCCCACTCATACCATGCTCGAAGTGCGGTAAAGGATGTCGTACTGATTACGAGCTTTGCTCAGGATGCGACCGTCTCGCCATCAAGATGAAGTGTCCCGGTGTCTATATAAAACGCGCTAAGAAGTCCAGCAAGACGCTAGAGGATCCAAGAAAGGAGGAACCAAACGTGGTGGAACCGGAGGAGCCTGCTGAGGTAGCATTGTCCACGGAACCAGAGGAAGGTCTCGGAGAGTCTCTCACCCATGCGCTCAACAAGGTGTTGGCTGCCTTGAGGAGCGAGAAGGACGATTAGGAATAGCCACGAAAAAAAAAAAAAAAAAAAAAGGAATGAAGAAAGTCGTTGTGACCCTCTTCATTCCTTTTTTTTTTTTCTATTAAACGTATAAACATCTATAGTTGTATCATGGATGAGCTAGTCAGATTGTTTGGTCCTGGAATTCGTAGAAGCCTGAATATCAAACCACAAGTGGAACGTATTAACACCAATGAAACATGTTCTGATTGTCTCTGCCCCTTTGAAATACAAGGAACGGAATTCGTATGTCCCACCTGTGGTCTTGTTTCCGAGGTTGAACCATGTGAAGAAACTAAGATCGATATTATTGCTACTCGACTGCGTATAGTAGGTCCGGACGGATTTCAGTATCAAAGTGATCTAGACCGCGCAAAACCAAAGCAAAGTGATGACACGGAACTGCAACGACGAACGCTCCTACAAGAACTACGAGCATACAACACTATTTACAAACAAAGTTGTGACCTATCGTTCCCTACAAACACTTTAGGAATCGTAGCCGACGCATTTATCCAAGTAATGAAAGTTCATCCCAAGCGTAGCGATGCTAAGAGACATATTCTAGCTGCTCTACTCTACCATGCATGCATACAATGTGGATTCGTCCGATCTAAAGGTGAGGTTGCTCGCTTCATGCAACTAAGCAACAAAGGCATCCATAGAGGAGAGGTCTTTATACGTTCTCTGTGTGACGACGATGAGATCGATGTAGACTTGGATGCCGAGCGCATAGTTCCTCACATTGCAACGACTTTCCTTAAACTCGATCCTCAAGGAGTACTTATAGACGCTCAACAAATAGTCCACGAGGTTGTAACTATGGCAATAGAAAACAATGTAGGCAGATCGGTAATTAAGACGAAAGTTGTTGGAGCAAGTTACGAGGTGCTACATCGTTTAGGATCGTCTATGTCTCTTAACGAAGTCATTGGGCGATGTGACGTATTTGGAAATTCAGTCAAGCGTTTTGTCAAGAAGTTGTCTTCTTACCATTCCCACTTCGAACCAATCTACACTAAGCATGGGATAACTAGCAGTAGGACTTAGCGAAGTGGAAGTGAGAGCCATGTTCATTCCTTTCATAGGAAACGTCGATTCTTACATTCCAAGTTTTTCTCGCATTTCCTTTTGCACTTCTTGCTTGAGTTCGGCTCGAACCCGATCCGCGCTTTTTTCACCTATGGAAGCCTTGCGACGAATTTCAGACCTCATAGTCTCATACTTATTCGCTTCGTTCAGGATGAGACTGTATTCGGAGTCGGATATGTTTTCATCGCGTAAGGCCTTCGATACTAGATCGCGAATCGTATTGATTTTCGCCTTTGCCAACATAGTTGTCCTTTCATGTTTAGAAACCTTCATTCCTAACTTCTTAGCTCCAAGGGTCGTAGATGCTGAAATTAATCCACATAGTCCACCAATAACTCCAAGTGGTAGACCAATCACTATTCCAACCCCAGTCAACGCTGCGCCCAATCCAGATCCAGATAAGATCACAGATAGACCTCCAGTTACCACTGCGATTCCATGAACTATTCCTTGAGAACGTGCATATTTCTTGCGTACACCTTCGTAGTGTCTTTCTTGAACTTCAATGTCCGAAAGCGTGTCTCGGATCGTTTGCAGTCTAAAGTTCTTTCCAGTGTCACTAGCGATCTGTGGATAGATACTTGGTGCTGAGGGAAACGGTTGAATCGAATCGCCTTCCATTGTACGTTATACGTATAACTTACTCAAGCTTCAACACGTACAGTATGGGGCGACCCTGGAAGTCTATCAGATTGCCTTTCTCATCGAGAATTGTCAGACGAAGACTGCTTTGTATCGTACCTAGAGCTTTGACATCTAGAGGTTGTAGTGAGGCATACGTCGTTTTCACAAATCTATCGCCTCGGATATGTATTCTACTTAGGACTTTAGATTGCTTTCCATCTTGAATCGAGAATCTGGAATCCACCACGTCGCAGCAGATATACGCTATGTCGATTTCATCTTGGATGGACACTTCGTGCGAACCTACTTTTAGTCGCGTAGCAATCCCATCTTTATTAATACCCATCAGTTTACAGAGGTTTCCACTAAGTAGGATCAATTGCTTGACTTCTAGGTTCCAAGCCCTCCTATGATGGGGTTTCTCGATTTTTATGATGTCAGCACCAACTGCAGGCGCAAAGAATTGTCGAAGGCTCGCCATAGTGTGGTTTCCCTTAGGAACGTCGTACGGAAACCCTATGCCTTCGGTAGACCACCAGAAGGTAGCATTCTCTGCTAGGTTCCACCAACTATTCTCAATAGTGACTTCGACTAGTGAAACGTTCTGTATGAGAATAGGGTTGTCGAAGTAGACAGTATGGTCGGCCAATGTTGTGGTGATATATAAGAGAACCATCTTATATGTTGAAGGTATAACTATATGTATGTATAGCTTCAACATGACAGACGCATGGCGGCAGTTCAAGTACCTATTTCCAAAGGCTGTAACCGGCTGGTTCGACTCTTTCGTGGGTCGGGATGGGGTGTGGAACATTAATTTATTCTTTCACGGGGAAACCTACCAGGTGTTCACAGATGCAGGCCTCCCTACGAAGGCAGGTGGAGGTCAGCTAAGGGTCTTGCATGGGCGCGCAGGCAAGGCGCTTGACCTAGCCCTTGGCACCAAAACAGTTTATGAGGGGGTACTATTCTCGCGGAAGCACAAAGCTACTACGATTCAAAAACGCATCGATAATACGTTGTGGGATGTGAATAAAGGTTTCCCATCTACGTTGATCCTAGATAATAATGCGAAATATCCTATTACAGCAGTTCCTTCTACTGAACCGGCACAAGATATTGATCTCACTAATCTATTGATATATGTCACACCAAAGCAGAATTTCAAAGCTGGCGTTCCAAATATATTCAAGGAGATCGTTGTAAAGCATACGACAAAAAAGGAGTCCCAGCATTGGTTGGCTGGTCCGGATTTCCACTACTGGCCTCAACAACTTAATTTTGCAACGTGGTGTGCAACTTCCGGATGTGGAGTGTCGTTGTTTGACCCCACTTTCAAAACGTATCCACCAGTCGTTCAAGGGTTCCTACGATTCCACGTATATTTCACGATACGAAGAATTCTACGTGAACTTGGTGGTACTCATGGAGTTCCTTTACCTGGTGAATCTCATTTCAAGCAAAGGGATAACCTCTATAACAAATCAGCTCTTGAGAAATTGTGCATCGAATTCGGTATATCTCGAACACCAGACTTTCGGTGGAATGGCTTAGGAGACGTCTACGTAAACTCTCATGGAAAAATGGTGAACTATACGGAGAAGTATGCACATAATACTTCGTTCTCTGCAAAGTGGCCTGGTGGTGACTTTAAGTTTCCTGAGGAGAGTCGTACTCCGTACCAGTTTTCTTTAACGTAAATTGGCAATAACAACGGTAAACAATACAATTGGTTCATGCCACCAATCGGAAAGGGTTTGACAGATGTTGGATTGGGTAGGTTGAATAGATCTGTCGAGGCTTTTGGACATTGCATACTTGGTGCACAAGCAGATCTGAACGACTCCATCATACATAGCCATAACGTCAAAGAAAAGTTTAAGAGCTTAGTCGAAGGTGCTATTCTCGAAAACGATTTAGTGGTGAGCTACAATAACTATCTTAATGCTATAACGAGGACGCATAAGAGGCTCGATTTAGCAATAGCTGTAGATGTGCGACTTTTGCCAAGCAATCTAGAGTACTATCTTGGTAAGAAAGATGACTATAAGAATCCAATCCCGAAAGCTACGAAAGATATGGTGCTAGGCACTAACGCCATCAATATAGAAGTCAAAGGACACCCACCTCTTCTTATGGAAGGACCGTCAGATAAGAAATCGGTACAGCCTCTCGAGAAACAAGTTCCTGTACCAAAGGCAAAGGCAAAGGCAAAGGCAAAGGTAAAGGCTGTCGTCTCACAACATGAGATTAATCTCGCAGTGACATCCATTGCTGCAGCTGGAATCGCATGGACGTTGTTTCGTTAACGGCGTTTGTATTGCTCCACTACGAAGACCACTGCTGCTACGATTAACAACCAAAGGTTGTTTGCTAAGACTCCAACAACGTCAGCAGCCATACTGAATATGAAACTAACAATTGGTCCAATCATCTTAGGTAGAATCTCCTCTAACTTTTTGCCTATTGCTCTTAAACCTTTGACAGTTGTTTTAGCAGCTGCTTTGGCAGCATCTCCAAATCCTGGTACTATCGCGGAAACTGTCTTCGTCAGATTGGAAACTATTACACCGATCACAGTACTTACCACAGCTACCACGCTAATTATACTGACTCCATACTTCTTAAAGATGATTCTTATACGATCCCTAAGTGACATCCGTGCTACTATAGCTCCTTCTATTTGTTCTAGGACTGTTTGCTCCTCCTGATCGGTCTTTATTTCATTAGTAGCGTTTTCTTTCTGAGTTTCGGTAGATGTAGGGTCTTTGAGTATTCCTTCATTTTGTTCGACCCTCTCACTCAATTGGTTTTGAGCTACTATGACTTCTTTTAACATTTCTTCCCTCGAAGGTCCTAAGACTCTTTTGAGACCTTTTCCCATCTTCTTATATAACTCACCTTTCGTGGTGGTCAAAGGAATAGCTTTTTCTTTACTTCCATACTCTTTGATAAAGACTCTACCATCAGACATGGTTGCAATCTCAAGCGTGCCTCGAATTCCCACATCGTGGTATTTTTCCCAGACAGTCTCGAACATATCCTGTCTTGCATTTTCCGATAAACCCTGTTTGAAGATTACACTTCGATCGGTATACTTTGGGATTTTCTCTTTCTCCAGCCTCTCCAGGATTTTTTCATTTCTAGAAACGTTCGAGCCTTCCGAGTCGATGAGTTCGTCGAAGTACTCGTCATCTTCTCTAGAAAACGAGGTTTCCTGATTCTTTGGTCTAGCACCTTCTTTGCCGTAGTTGCGTCTGGTTTTCATTGGGACCATTTCTCCTGACTCTTCTGGAAATATTGCATCCCACTCCTCATCCACATTGATAGTATCATCTTTATCGTAGTCTCCACCTCCTTCAGCTTCATCAGTTCCTTCATCGTACCTACCCTCAGAGGCCATGTTAAACATAATTATATATATAGTTATATTCAACATGATCTCATCAAGGTTGGATCCCACACAAGTACGAAGAGAGCCTCATGCACTCAAGGCTCCGCGAGACTTGTATAGGAAGACTTTCACTCGATCGTCTGCCAATCCAGGTGAGACTCTATACGTAGAAGTCCCAAAGCTAGCAGAAGATGTAGTACTAGTACCTGGTAGCTTAGCGCTATTGGGCGATATCATACTATCTGGTGGACATGCGAATAACAGAGTCGTTTCGAACGTTGGACGCTGTTTGGTCATGCGTAGAATCTGTAGGATGGGAGCTGAAACAGTAGAAGACCTTGTCAGGCCAGACCTCCTACAAACATACTCCGATGTATACCTATCTACGCAGGAGAGAGAGTCTAGAATACAACAAGGCATTCAATCAGAGAACTTGAATAAGCTACGATCGAAAGCTGGTGACGCAAGTACTTCATCTGCTGCAGACAACGCGCTCCTAACTGCATGTGGTTCAAAGTATAGGATTCCATTAGATGTTGACATTCTGACACAACATGGAGTTCTATATCCACATGCCTTAGAAAGTATCATTACATTCGAGTTGACTCTAGCGCCTGCCAACGAGGTAGTAATTGGATCGGATACGACGAAGATAGGTACGTACCAACTTACCAACATCCAACTAGAATACGAAGCAATCAGGAACGAAACGCTGGCTAGTAATGCATTTCACAAATACGAAATAGGTACTGCATTCCTATACAACTACGCTGTTCACTTCAAGACAGTAGATATCGCTAAAACGTCCGATACTTTGATATCTCAAAACGTTAATGTTCCACGACGATCCTTTGCTGGACTACTTCTACTATTCATAGATCCACCTACCATTGGTACGCGAGATAGTGAAGCATTCTCGAATCCAGATATCTTGAAGGTAGAAGTAGATGTCAACGGGATTCCCAACAGACTCTTTCCAAGCGGCATGCTTCCCCTAGATTTCTGGGAGGCTGCAAGAGGTTGGTTTGGTACACCCAATACTTCCATGACTCCAAAGAAGTTCTTTGAAAATAGATTCGCTATCCTAATCGATTGTCGCACAGCAAAAGATTCCACCGTTCATGGTGATGGCTTGGCACAAACCGGCAGTGGAAAGGACATCGACATTCGCATACATAGAACTGCTAAGGGAAGTGGAAATGTGAAAATGCACATCTATGTCCTTGCGGATGCTCAGGTCACGATATTGAACAGATCTCTGCAGAGTATATTATACTGATGGATTCTCTCGTAGAGCACGTGCCGTTCAACGCACTCATAGTCGGTCCGACGAATTGTGGGAAGACTGCGTTTCTCATAGAACAACTTCGTGGAGCATTTCGTGGTAAGTTCGATTACATAGTACTGATTTTATTTTATTTATTTATTTATTTACAACATTTGGGCGTAACGCCACAGGAGACAAACAATAGGACTCAAAGTCCCCTACGAGGCTTGTCTCCGCCAGCAGTAACGATGGATGTTAACGAGAAGAAAAAAGAAAAAAAGAATATATATATATACATACAATAATTAGATAATGAATGAATAAATACAAAATCAAGTACGATAATAACATTATGCTACAAATAGTTTGAATGCAAGCAGCGCAACTGGATGATATGATGATAGTAACAATAATCAACTACTTTAACACGGGCATACGGTTACAAGGTTAGAACGACGACAGAGGGGACAAGTAACGAACCAAGTTCGAATGTTGAAGGTATCAAAGACCGAGTTTAGCCTTTCAAAGTAAAGTTTTTTCAGTTTGAGTTTGAAAGAGGAGGTAGAGAGAGAAGAGCGAAGATCGACTGGAAGAGCGTTCCATAGAGGACAGATACGTACAAAGTAGGAAGAACGAAAAGTCGAGGTACGGGCAGGAATTAAGCGTAAGTCTAGACCAGAGGAGCCGCGACGAGTTACAGATCTGTTAAATAGTAGAATGTCAGAGGTGTCGATCAAAATTTCACCTTTAAGACAGCGGAATAGAAAAAGCAGGTCAAGATATTCAAGGAAGTAGCAGAGAGGAAGAAGATTTAGTCGATGAAGTCTCGATTTGTAGTCCAAGTCGGAACCGTATAAGATGAGACGAGTTGCTCGCCTTTGAACACTTTCAAGATTACGAGCTAGACGGAGGGAGCCATAGGAAGTAGGAGACCAAATCTGTGAGGCATAAATTAGATGAGATCGAACAAGAGTGGTATAGAGAATTGTTTTAGAAGTAGGACAAACATTTTTAGTGCAGTTCCTATTGAGGAAACCCAGCATCTTGTTTGCCTTGGAGATAATAGAGATAATTTGTCCTACGTATGCCCACAACAAAACTTATCGTGGATTCGCAAATCGAGATCCTCATTTCTTCGTCATATCGCCACCACAAGATGCCATCGATGCTACTTTGAGTATTTGTGCAACATTTTGGTCAGGTACCAATACTCTATTGATTCTCGATGATTGCGCCGCATCGAAGGACGTCAAGAAACGAACTGAAAAGCTAGTGGACTTAGCCTTTTCTGCACGACACATAGGGCTTTCCATTTGGGTGCTGTCCCAACAACTAACGAGCATATGTAAACCCTTCCGCGAGAACGTAGCTATCGTAGTAGCATTTCATACAGCATCGGTCGTAGATGGTAAAAAGATATTTGAGGATTATGGAGGCTCACAAGAATGTAAAGAGTTACGAACGATACTTGGATCCCATAAGTTCGCTCGCATGTGCTTCTGTCTCCGCCATCCTTTCGAGGTGGTGTTAGAGCTCCCAGCACCTACAACATATTATCATGGATAAAGATATACTCGAGATATTCGGCGAGGACGTAACAGGCCCACCACCAACCGCCCTAGACGTCACATCAGACAATCGCGAATCACTTTCGATATTAGCCGCAACAGGTGTAACGAAAGAATACTTAGGTAAGAACTTTTCCCTAGGAGACATCTCTAGACTTCCTGAGAAAGAAATAGACAAGTTGTATAGGAGGTATCAGGCCGTCCTAGCTCAGCAAGTAACGAAAGGCTTAGTCGACGGCGTGACACGTCTAGCTACCCGCCTAGTTGCCTACCTAGTACCAATAGATTCTCAAGAAGCACTGATCAAGGACCTACAAGAAGACCCTCTAGTCCGCAATGAAATCAGTGCTGCGACTGGCCTACTATCACTCAAAGCAGGTCGCCTTGTAGCTCTAGCTAGCGTCCTATTCCACATATCTGGTCACGTAGTCATTCCTGGAACAACTGTTGAACCTCCACATATACCTACTATATCGATCAAGATGGAAGGACAGACGGATCAGATAACTGCGAATCCTCCAACGACTGTACCAACTAAAAAAGGAAAAAATCCAAAGCGTGTTGCAGCAGGAAAATTAGCTTGGGAGAAGGTCACTGCCCGTGCAAAAGAAGCTCAAAAGATGGAGATAGAACGTGAAAATGAACCATCCAAAGAAACTAACGTAGAGAAAGGTCGGTTCGAAAACCTGACTATTCTCGCAGTCATTGGTACTGGCGCTACATTGTTTGGCACGTACTTTGCGTACAAGAAGTGTGTAGATGGCAACACGCGAGCTGCCACCGTTAGCACGATACAACCTGCAGCTCCGGCAAAGCCAACGGCACTAGACATGGAGTAACACTTAAAGACTCGAGACCATAGTAGTATATATCTAGATGGAGAAGGAATTGACGAAGACGGCAACCGATGCAGTCAAAATCGTTGGACTCGCTTCTGGTATTGGGTGGATCGTAAAAAAGACTACCAAGGAATCTATGCTTAGCGATCCTTCTTCTTCCCTAGTGAATTACGCAAAGTGGACTGCCGTGATAGTTGGTAGCTTATACGCAAAGGAATATCTTGAGAAACAACTTGAGAAAGAAAAGACCAAACCGTAATGGCGGCAGCAATTGGAATGGCCATTCTCGGGGCTATATTGAATGCAACGGCATTTACTGGTGGTGGCATACTAGCTAGAATGATTGGAAAGGGTGCTATGGATGCAGAACGAGAGAGACACAATAGGGCCATCGAAAAACTAGCACGCGAAACGAAAGCCTATAGAATCGAACGTCAAAGACGATACGACCATGCACAAGAGCAGGAAGGTCTTGAACGTGACGCATACAACGCTCAAAGAGATACCAACGAAGCCTTAGTGCGATCCGATAAGTTACGTAAAGAGCTAAAACGGCTCAAAGAGATGAAAGAACCCCGCTTATCTGACTACTACCAACCCTCAAACAATCAGAAGATTGGTGAGTTGCTCTACGTTGGTGGTGGAATGCTAGGCGTTGGATACGCTATTAGTAAATGGATATAGATACTACTACTAAGCTACTACTAAGCTACTACTAAGCTACCCCTAAGCTACTACTAAGCTACCCCTAAGCTACCCCTAAGCTACTACTAAGCTACCCCTAAGCTACCCCTAAGCTACTACTAAGCTACCCCTAAGCTACCCCTAAGCTACTACTAAGCTACCCCTAAGCTACCCCTAAGCTACTACTAAGCTACCCCTAAGCTACCCCTAAGCTACTACTAAGCTACCCCTAAGCTACCCCTAAGCTACTACTAGCTACCCCTAAGCTACTACTAAGCTACTACTAAGATACCCCTAAGCTACTACTAGCTACTACTAAGCTACCCCTAAGCTACTACTAGCTACTACTAAGCTACTACTAAGCTACTACTAGGTTACTACTAGGTTACTACTAGGTTACTACTAAAAAAAAAAAAAAAGAAAGGAAGAATGAAGAGGGTCACGCAACGACTTTCTTTATTCTTCCTTTTTTTTTTTTTTTATCTGTTGAAGGTTGGGACGTATAGATGTATGATGGATTCTAAACTTGCGAATATCTTCTATGGTCCTATGGGCTATTGGAAAGGTCACTCTGCAATTGGTATGCTATCGGTAGCAGCGAAAGCATCAGAAGACGTAGCTAGGAGTTGGTTGGAAAAGCAATCTATATGGCAAATATATCTACCACCACCAAAACACATTCCACGACCACATTGGACTGTATCGAAACCAAATGAAGTCCACCAAGCTGATTTGATATTTCTACCACACGATCGTCCTGGACGTGGAAGGAAACTATACAAGTACGCATTGGTAGTAATCGACGTAGCTTCTCGATACAAAGAAGCCGAACCTTTGGCATCTAAAGATAGTGGTGAAGTTTCTGCGGCATTCGAACGAATCTATAAACGTAGTCCACTAGAATGGCCAAAGACGTTGCAAGTAGATCCTGGTAGAGAATTCATGGGACGTATGTCTGAAACGCTAGAACTACATGGTACGAAAGTTCAACGAGGTGAGGCTGGTAATCATAGAGCGCAAGGCTTCGTCGAACGAGCAAATAGAACTCTAGCCGAGAGATTGTTTGGGTATCAGTATGCACAAGAGATGGTACTTACTTCGGAAGGATCAGATGAGCGTAGTAGAGAATGGGTACTTCGTTTACCAATGGTTATCAAAGCCATGAACAGTGAGGTGACTCGGTTGACTGGTAAAGAGCCTTCGAATTCTGTGGTGGCGCAACAAGTAGATCTGAAGACTCCTACGTATTCGCGCACCGTTGGATTGAGAGAAGAGCGTCTACCATTCGACGTTCTAGTTCGATATCTTTACGCACCAGGAGAATTGGAAGGAGGTGAAAAACGTAGAGCTACTGATCCCGTGTGGAGTTTACAGATATACACCATTTCGCGAAGCGTAGTATCTTCGGGACAGCCTGTGCTTTACTACCTTGCGAAGGAGAAGGCTGCACCCAAACGTGGATTCGTTCGTGAAGAGCTACAAGTTGTTCCTAGGGATACAGAACTACCACCAAAAGGAATTATGTTTGTACCCAAGCGCTAGACAGCGTACTCTATTGGCTCGGTGTGGATTCCATCGGGAAGAACACGTCTTTTGTCGTAGTAAGCCGATAGCCCAAGCTTCCGTTGTTTGTAGGTTGCTATACCTTCTGGCGATAGTCGGAAGCCTCGGTTTTCCGCCATGTCGATATCACCCTGGAGGGCTGCTTTGAATCGATCCCACGAAATGTCGTTGTGACGCCTAGACATACCTTTAGCGGAATACTTCTTGCTGCCACCCGTATCGACGTAGTAGGCTTTCGAGCATAGGGCAATGGCGCGCTGTCCTTCGAATTCGAGTTTGAAGAGTCCTGGGGTACGACTGCTCCACTTGTCCCAAGCTAGCCATTCCTTCCTATTGGCTTCGAAATCCTCACGTAGTTCCGGTCGTACAACTTCATCTATGCTGTTTCCAGAGATGGCAATGTACGCACTGTCCGTGTCCATCTGTATATATTCGAAATCTTTGCGATCGATGTACTTATCGAGGAAGTCGTAGTAGAACTCGAGCATACGCAGCTTTGCAAGCTGGTACACAGCGATACCTACTTGGAAAGGGCGTTTGATTCGGATCTGGTCCTTTCGGCTCTCGAGTTCATATGCATCACCAATCTCTTCCAGGTCTTCGAACCAAACACTTCGCAATGCCTTGTCCACAACCTTCTCATCTTTTGTATAGGTGACCTTTGTTTGGCGTCCCAAGTCTTCGAGCAACTTTCCATAGGCGCTGTTTCCTAGTAGCTTGAACACATCTGCCAGCAAAGCCTCACCTTTATCTTCATCTCCCATACGACGTGCCTCAGTGACTTGGTCCACGAACCATCCGAAGATTTCTTTGGGTTCGTAGTCTATCGTGCGGTAGACAGCAGTGATCACTGCGCCATGATCTACATACCAAAGTAGAAGAGGAGCATAGAGTAGCAACTTCTTTCCAGAGAGACTCCCAACTAGCTTTGTTTCCTCGCTGAGCTTTCTACCTGTCTTCTCAAGGTAGGCCAACATTTCTGGAGGGATT
This sequence comes from Actinernus sp. WN-2022, assembly GCA_030867875.1. NCBI lineage: Eukaryota > Metazoa > Cnidaria > Anthozoa > Actiniaria > Actinernidae > Actinernus > Actinernus sp. WN-2022. Next base: position 2,267,718 of record JAOWCC010000577.1, on the reverse strand, counting down.
GCTTCTTTGGGGATTTTCTTGTTGTAGAAGAAGGGGGGCATCTCCTCAAATTCCTTCCACAATTTCTTTGGTATCTCGATGTCTACTTCTGCATATCCAAACCACGTTCCACCAAGTAGACATTCAACGAATCCTTCAGTGGCTGGACCTGGATCGTCATAGTGCACAACCTTTTCTTTTCCACAAGGCATTTCGAATTCCATGGTAGAAAGATATAGGGCGTTGGCATCGTATCCAAGAATCTTACGACAAATCTTAGTTCCTCCCTGATGACTACGAATCTTAGTCACTTATGATTCGTGGAGTCTGGTGAACACTATGCTTGGACCTCCCACGACAGCGTCTTTCAGCATGCGGTAGGCTTCCTTACTTGGAGCGTACATCTCAGCTCCCCTTTCTACACTACCTCGAAGCAGGAACTGTAGTGAGACTCCTGGAATGGACACTGCATCTTTCAGCATGTCTACTCCTTTCTCGTGATAGAAATCTCGCATCTTTTCGAGTGCCTCTAAGAATGGAACTACATCTAGGTTGTTGTAGTATCGTAGCCAGTCTGCAAAGGTTTCCATTCCTTTGTCGAGAAAGGTGCGCTTGCAGTCTTCGAACTCTGACATAGATAGTAGATGTTCTCTTTTCAACTTCGAACCCCACTCTTGATAATCTGGTAATCCAACGTGATCCAACTTGTCTGGAGAATCGAACCACTCATATGGGAAGAAACTCTTTTGCGATTCACATCCATAGGCAGCGACCCAACGTTCATAAGAAGTTCCCGGTCCAAGGTAGTTGATCACATCAAGGAAACGGAAATCTGGGGTCAATAGGAACATAGTGGAATTGGCTTTCTTTGCTACCAGAATCTTTGAACAGGTGTCGGCAATGATTCCTACGAAGTGCTCCCTGATCAGATTAAGATCGTACCTGCCAGAGTTGAATCCCACTACTGGAACTTGGCTGATCCATTCGTCGATCTTAGCTTGTTGTTTCTTTGGTAGGGTGTCAAAAGAGAATTCAGGTGTCTTGGGGCAGAACTGTTCCACAACGACTTCTTGGATTGTCTCTGCTCTTTGCTGGAGTTCTTCGACGAAGGCTTCGATGAGTTCTTTTGGATTGCGTCGACAGATGTGGGTTGGCTTTCGATTGTACGTGTCGGCAATTGATACTGATATTGGGACATGGACGTTTTCGATGGTCAGGTGGTCTGTTGGTTGTCTTCCTTTTGTCGTGTCGAGATAGGCTTCGAAATCGTAAACTATGAAGTGTGGGTAGACAGTTTGTGTTGGTGTGGGGACCGGTTTGTTTTTCTTCTTTGTGGAGCAGCCCCAAGCTTCCACTACTGTATAACCAGCTCCTTGTAGCTTTGCCGTTCTTTCGTAGGTCTTGAGATAGAGCCTCCTTTCCCTAGGGAAGCATTTCGGGCAGCCATGGAAATAGCATCCATGAAATTGAAAGATGGTTTTCGAAATAGGTTCGTAGCCGTCGACCGGCGCTCCTTCTATCCAATGCTCTCCACCATGCCCACAAGCTGCATGATGAATGTGTTGTCCAATCCTTTTGGTTTCGCGTTCCAACCAGCATAAAGCGACTTTGCTGGCTGTGCTCTCTGGCCAGAAGGCTTTTTCGTATGCCGACTGAGGTACTGTGATTACTTTTCCAGGGCAAACAATCTTTGTTTCTCCACGACTGCAACGATCTGCATGACGTTGAAGGTTCGAGGCTTTCGTGAACCGTTGCTTACAATCGTTGCATACGTAGACACTCCCTATCTTGTCGATGTTCTTGATGTAGAAGGCATGTCCTTCGTATATCCCAATCGTCATCGTACGCTTGTAGTGAGCTGCATGTCGCATCAGATGCCAAGCGCCATCCTCCGTAGGTTCGTACACCCGAATACCGATTCCAAAGTGCAACTCGACTTCCTCCAGCTGGTCTAAGGAAGTTCTGGGAACGTCTTGTGTGAGCGCTGTCAGGCGATAGAAGTCCTGGGCAAGTTTTCGAGCTTTGACGCAACACCTATCTACTCTTGCTCCTTCATGCATGGCAAGGCAGCGCCAAAGACATAGATTGTCGCCATATCGATCAAGGGCAAGTATTCCTCTCTTATAGCGAAGCCATTGGGGTAGTGGACCTGTTCCCAACAAAAGCTGACGATCGATCACAACTTTGACATCCACGTAGATCCAACGCACAAAGGCCCATTGGGTATTTGGTCGATTGATGTTGTCGGGATTCAAACGAGCTGTCTCCATACTATTGATCCACTCTTCTCCATCTTCTAGGATGTTCACCCATGGAGAGCCTGGGACAGTCTTGGAGAATAGCATAACGCGTCCGTCATTGACATTGCGAATGCGATAGGTGTAGCTGTAGCGTAGGTAGAAGCTGGTGGTTACCTTTGCAACTAACTTTTCCATGATCCTAGGGGTCAAATCTCCTGCCACACCTTGGAAGAAGCGCCATCGGATAGTACGGCGACCTATCTCCACTCCCTCGAGCATTCCATCTCTCTCCTCTAGAATAGCACCTGCCTCTCGAGCTAGACTCCGTGGAAGTGGTTCACTACGTGGTCTCACCATTCTTCCTTCGATATAACTATACGTTAGGATAGCTTTAACAGATACTCCAAATTTAGATTTCTAGGTGTAAGGCTGTTGCAGAGCAATCGATGTCGATATAACTATATGTAATCATATCTCTAATAGGATTATCAAGTTGGATTTTATGTACAAGAATGTCTAGTGACACTTTGAATGACCCTTAGTTACCCCTAGTAGTATAGCCGGAGTCAGATAAATACAACTTTTTGTTGTGCAAGAAAAACTTAAAAAGTTGTAATGGTATGGACGCCTTTTTTCTTGCACAAGGGGCGTCATGAAGTGGATTTCTGAATTCGCTTTATGACGCCCCTTGTGCAAGAAAACAAGGCGTCCATAACATTACAATTTTTTGAGTTTTCTTGTACAAGAAAAAGTGGTATTTATCTGACTCCGGCTATACTACTGCCCATGACTGTCATCTAGTGTATAACTTATAGCAGACACACGCACAATAGATTTTGGCATCCGTAAGGAACATTTGAGAGCAAACATTGTTTTTCAGTGATAACTCAAAGGTTGTTGTCTGAAAAGTGAAACAGTCAGGACTTTGCATCGTTCCTCCCTTCCTCCGAGATGATACCGAGTGACCTTCGGCCTGAAATTAGTTTCTGTCGCACCAGCTAAGTTCCCAAGTTTCCTTTGCCTTTGAAGTACCTTTATAGTATGGTCTCTCATCTTTTCCCGTTAGGCCACTCTCTACCTCAACGCATCAGAGACGCATGCCAAGATGGCAAGCTCTGTGGGACTAAAGTGCATCAAGGTAATTTGTCTTAAATTCTGATGTAATCTCGGCGTTACCTCGGTTCTAATTACGGCGGCGCCTTAAGGAGGGACATGTGAACACAATTTCTGGTGGTAGGTCGATACTAGGACAACTACTACGTGATATTTATAAAATAAATGGCCGACTGTATTCGGCAAATAAAGATCTGAGATGCAGATGGACACAATTTTTTGTAAATGACGTATTAAACCTTGAAGTTAATTAAGAATCAAACTAAATGAAAGATTGTACTTGATGTCTGTTGGAGTTGTAATCGATATTTTTTTCGTAAGTAGTCGTTGCTTTTATATGGTTCAGTTTGCGTCACAGATATGCGCAATGTGCACACAAAAGTCTCCTAATGATGAGACGGTCTGCAGGCATCAATACAGGAGGTCAACATTTCCCCCTTGGGTAGGGAGGTCAGTGATCGTTTGTGAGACCTCCCTCATACAATGAGACGGTCTGCTGTCATCAATACAGGAGGTCAACATTTCCCCCTTGGGTAGGGAGGTCAGTGATCGTTTGTGAGACCTCCCTCATACAATGAGACGGTCTGCAGGCATCAATACAGGAGGTCAACATTTTCCCCTTGGGTAGGGAGGTCAGTGATCGTTTGTGAGACCTCCCTCATACAATGAGACGGTCTGCTGTCATCAATACAGGAGGTCAACATTTCCCCCTTGGGTAGGGAGGTCAGTGATCGTTTGTGAGACCTCCCTCATACAATGAGACGGTCTGCTGTCATCAATACAGGAGGTCAACATTTCCCCCTTGGGTAGGGAGGTCAGTGATCGTTTGTGAGACCTCCCTCATACAATGAGACGGTCTGCAGGCATCAATACAGGAGGTCAACATTTCCCCCTTGGGTAGGGAGGGCAGTGATCGTTTGTGAGACCTCCCTCATACAATGAGACGGTCTGCTGTCATCAATACAGGAGGTCAACATTTCCCCCTTGGGTAGGGAGGTCAGTGATCGTTTGTGAGACCTCCCTCATACAATGAGACGGTCTGCTGTCATCAATACAGGAGGTCAACATTTCCCCCTTGGGTAGGGAGGGCAGTGATCGTTTGTGAGACCTCCCTCATACAATGAGACGGTCTGCTGTCATCAATACAGGAGGTCAACATTTCCCCCTTGGGTAGGGAGGGCAGTGATCGTTTGTGAGACCTCCCTCATACAATGAGACGGTCTGCTGTCATCAATACAGGAGGTCAACATTTCCCCCTTGGGTAGGGAGGTCAGTGATCGTTTGTGAGACCTCCCTCATACAATGAGACGGTCTGCTGTCATCAATACAGGAGGTCAACATTTCCCCCTTGGGTAGGGAGGGCAGTGATCGTTTGTGAGACCTCCCTCATACAATGAGACGGTCTGCTGTCATCAATACAGGAGGTCAACATCCCCCCTTGGGTAGGGAGGTCAGTGATCGTTTGTGAGACCTCCCTCATACAGACACAACCTCCAACACGCTGGATACAACACTGATTAATAAAACTTCAGTTTATCAGATATAAAGACACCGTGTTTTATTAATCACGCTTATATCAGATATAAAGAGGCCATCACGTGGTGTCATTCAGCACACATGATTGGCTAATGCCGTTCTGCATTATTAATGAGTTTTAGAATGACAGTTTTACTTATTTCTTTTAGTGATACTGCTAAAGTCGAGTGCTGCCCATAAACAATTAAATCTTTACTGCTTGTTTAATTAGTAATAATTTATTATTATTATTATTAGGCAACAAAAGTCATCGAGAACTGCAATTTGGTAAGCGCTAGTTAAGACACGTACCTAACTATGGAATAATATCATTATTTATCCTTCATACATACATACATATTTTATTGAAGCTCCATGATAAGGGTTTTCAGCAACAATATACAAGTGATAAAAGTAATAAATGACTAATTCACGGCGTCCATGATTATCATATTAATATCTAAGATACAATTAATATATAAATAATATAGATTTAGTAATCTTAAGTTATCTTAATAAATACTAATTACTACTTAGTTAAATGTTAATTAATTAATAGTCGTTTAAAAATCTTAGCATTACTTATACATTTTAAATCACTACTCAGTGATATCATTCCATATCTTGGCGTCACGATATGTAGATGAACGCTGACCACTTGATCATTTGCACAATGGAATGCTTAAGTAACAGAATTTATATTCCAGCTGTCATTTGCAGACCGCTTTACAAACGTGTTTGATAAATATTTAGGGACTTCGTAGTACTGACCTCATGATTATTTTGCATGACAACAGATGCGCCCGTCATGTCAATCCATTTGGGAGATAATTAGGTCTTAATTACAAAATACAATAGCTGTACATGAAATGCATGCAGTCGCCTACATTTTGCCTTGACCACACTTGAGCAAGGAACACGTACCTTTTCTCTATACTTTTGCTGTGCTTGAGTGAACAGGCATTAATGTGTTTATTAGTCAACTGATGAGCCAATCAAACGTGACACAACTGTATTGTTGTGTTAGCCTGCTTCAAGGGTGCCCAGAGCAAAGGTTGCCCAGAGCCAAGCTACTGAAGCACACTGCGGTTTCAAGTAACCAGCATCGAATTTCGGGTATGAAACGTTCGCCTGATTTGAGAGGTCACACTTCTAGCGCGCCGTAAATGAGTTATCTCCATAGACATTACATGTAGTTTACTTTGCTTAGCTCAAGTGTGATCACGCCTTTCACCATTGGCTGTTGGTCAATTTGTAGGCTGCACTCGGTTCGTACGTTATGACCTCGAGCCATTTTTTCCATCATGCCTTCGCACTCGATCATCAGCTAGCTTCAGATGCGAGAGTGACTACGAGGTCAACTTTCCACAATTGAGTAACATTTTAAAAAGATTCACGAACAAACAAATACTGATAGTAGCTTGTTCTCATGTCTCTAGCATTTGGCAGAATGGGAAGATCTCTACTTTCCTTGCGACTGAGATATTTTGAGTCTAAAAGTATTATACTCGCACTCGAATCTGACGCTCATTAATATAAAGTACCTGATCTTTATCTCATCACCTGTGCCATATAGGGCAAATAGAAATAAATCACTTGAAAAACATTTATGTCTGAAAATCCTAAAGATATTTAACCTTTTCAGAGAGGACATTCTATTTTAAATTTATTCCTACAAAACTTGCAGATTAATTCAATCAACTGCAGGACTGTCGGTCAAGCTCCCGAGTGCGTCAAACAATCTCGAGTGGCCTTCTTTGGTTCCTTCAGCACCGATGAGGGGAAAATGCAAGCTCTACCGCTCCAAGAGAGACCAAGACCCACCATCCCTCTCTTGGATCAAGCCATGGCCTCTTCGTTTGAGGGAACGGGGCCTTTTACAGTGACGATGTTGCTAGCTGGGAGAATACATGGGCTGTGCTTTCGAGACCTGCGATCCCTTGATAAGTACGTATATTGTCATAAAATGTACCGAAATGTACCGAATTTGCTAAAATTAGAATAGACTAAATACAAGGGACATAAAGTATTGTTCAAGAAGAACGTTTCAAAATGAAGTGTCTTCTCCTCTACTCTTTATACTATAAGTTATAGACTTCCGTGCCGGTTTGAATTTCTCTCGCGTGATGCAAGGTTCCTTTTTACACCTCACTTATTAGTTACCTTTCCTGCAACCTCTACTGGAAAGCAATGTTTGATTGATGTACTTTTCCCCTTTAAATTCTACTTTAGATGTCACTGATTTACCTGTCCATAAAACTCATTTGAATTTCCTGGGCGCCGCCATCTTGTATCTTATGACGTCACACTGTTGTCTCGATAGTTCCACTACAAAATAGCTATTGTTTTCTGACGCGTCAACCGTGTGACGTCATTAGATCCAAGATGGCGGCACCCGGAAATTTCCAATGAGTTTGATGGCCAGGACATTCAGTGTGTAAGTGACATCTAGTGCACACCCTACAAGAAACAAATACAGTTATATATTTAGGCATCCATAAGGAACATTTGAGAGCAAACATTGTCTTTCAATGGACATTGCCTTTAAACTAACTATGATAAATTTAAACTAATAATTATACTAAGTACGTATTTATAATTTAAACTATCGTTATAGTAAGTACGTATTTCTTCAGCATTGTTCCCATCGGTGTTGAGGTACTCGCTCTGTAAATGAACTTTTATTTGCTCGGTGGCTATATCAGGTAAGAGACCGAGATAAATTAATTGTGAGGCTTATGATGTAATGTGTTGCCCAACGTCGTGGTGGTATTGGGTAACAATCCCCTTCTCTTAATGATTATCACAACAGGTTCTGTAATGGCCCTGATTTATGAAGAGAAACTGTTGGGAGAGAACGCCAACGGCTTTTACTTGCCTACGCACCCGCATGACCGGGGCAGGGCTGGAATTTAAACTATTTAGACAACTAACCAACATGGGTTATTTTGCAGGAGTTTTACTAATCAGATGATTTTTTTTTACTATCCAAGACAAGCTAGAGAGTCGTGACCCAAGTTGAGTCTAGGAATTTTTACTAACCAGTTGAATGAATCTTTATTTAGAACACGGAATCTCTTCAAGTTATACTTGGTTTCCAAGAGAACCGTTACAATAAGTTTAACTTTTCCCACTTTCGGTAATGCGTCAGGAGACTTCCATTTCCCCTGGCTATAAAGAGCTCGATGCTATAAAAATACTTAAGTCTGGCAATCAGCACTGCAAGGCTCGGCTTCAGTTTTTTTAATAGACATTGATAAATTGTCTGTTTAGCTACTAAAAGGATGAAATTTGGAAGCATATATTTTTGATAATTTTTCCAAAGGCCAAATATAACATCATTTTCGGATAATATTCCATCATATACACCCAAACTACCAAGCCATGCCTGTACTGACGTCCAGAATGTAGAAACATGATGACAGTGATGAAGAATGTGTTCGAGCGATTCGTCTGCAGTTTCCCAAAAGGTACAGAGTGGAGAGGAGACTATTTTCATCTTACACAAAAGTTTATTAGTACACTGTATACAGAATACGGTTTAGAATTTTGTACTGAAATACCCTTAATGACGTGTCTAAACAGGTTTTGAAAGGTAATAAATATATTTCTCTCCAACAAAACTGAGAATTAGGGTAGAGGGAGTTGAATTTAGCTTGGGCAGTGAGAGCAATAGATTCAAAATTTAATTTTTTCTTTAGTTGTTGGTCGTAAGTGCAAAAAAATCCTAATATTTTAATAGGGTTATCAATATCATTAATATTTAGTTCAACAGGAGATTGTTTTTTTGCATCACTGCCTAGCCACATTGCTTCGGTTTTAGTAGTATTAGCCAGTAGTCCAGAGCTCATTCCAAATTCATCCAGCAATGCACATAGTTTGAGATAAGATTGATAATCTTTCAGAAAGGTAGTCAGATCATCCGCAAATATGGACAGTTTTACTTCTTCGTTATTGACATAAATACCTTGGATTTCCTTTTCATATCGCACAGAAATTGCTAACAGCTCCAGTGCAATTATAAATAAGTAAGGAGCCAGGGGGTCGCCTTGTCTTACACCTCTACCCACTCTGAAATAGCTTGTACAAAAAGTATTATTCAACACACAGCTAGATAAATTATGGTAAAACGTTTTAACCCAGCTTATAAAAGAGGGCCCGAAATTAAATGCTTTTAATGAGGCAAATAGAAATTTCCAGTTCAGCGATATTTATCATCGTCTACAAGCCTTAAATTAAATTTCCAATATGATGGTCCCCGAGAATGCTATTATATGTTAGCGTAATAGCAGAATGATCTGATTTTATCGATGGGATGATATCTACATTTTCTATATCTTCTTGAAGCGAAGCATCCATAAGCCAAAAATCTAATCTACGTTGGATAAGAGGGTTTTCTGTCTCCATGTGAATCGCTTTACTTCAGGATTTCTTACTCTCCATATATCAATAAGATCAAAAGTTAGCATAATGTCATCAACGATCTTTGTTGGCTTTTTTGTAGCGGAGTGCCCCCCTTACAATCCAGCTCAAGATCTCTGCAGATATTAAAATCTCCTCCGATTATTAATTTAGCTTCTGGATTAATTTGTAGTTCATTAATAATAGTTTGATTTAATAACTGGTAAAATTCTAACTGTTCATTTTGTTTGTTTGGCGCATAAATATTTACAAAGAGGAAAGGAGTGTCCTGAATTAACGCGTTCACAATAACAAATCGTCCATGCTCGTCTTGAACGACTCGATTAGTTTTAAAATCCAAGGTATTTTTGATTAGGGTTATCACGCCCTTACTATGGTTTGTTCCGTGAGCGTAGAAAATGCCACCACTCCACTGGGTTTTCCATTGATTTTCAATTTCAGGAGAGCTATACGTTTCTTGTAAAAAGAATATGTCAGATTTATGACGATTAAGCCAAACCATTATTGATTTACGTACGTTTTGTGAAATCACGAATCCCTCGAACATTTAATGATAAAAATTAATATTAAATTGAATATTGTTTGTTTTGTCAGAAGGCAAATGGAGTACAATTATTTAAATTCCTTAAAATATGCCTAGAATTTTTTTTTGAATTCTCCTGAGGGAATACCAACAAAACGAAAATTAAGCGGATTTCGTAACATGGAAAGTTCAAAGGAGATTCAAAGTGATTAAGTAATGAGATGACAGCCAACACAACATAAAAAACGAGGTGTTTAGTTTCCTTCACTCTTACAGAAATATTATCCAATGAGATTTCATTATCATAATCAAAATCCAATATCTGTCTTGTACCTATTATCATAAATTCGATTTTAAGAAGATTGAGTGAAAGTTTGTTAGCAATAAGCCACTTCTTTACAGATGTCAGTTCCATATTTATTTCGGTCTCCAGTTTACTCAAGTCTGGAGCCATAAAAGAGCGATTTGTATAATCGGCGTAAAGACGTGGCCTACAGTTGCTAACACAATTTAGTAGATCATTTATATAGAGTAAGAAGATTAACGGACCCAGAATAGATCATGTGGCACGCCACATTTCATCAAACACTCAGAGGATAATGCACCATTTACTAAACACTTCTGACCTCTATTTGACAAGTAGGATGAAAACCATTTTAGACTGGAGGGCTCTACCCCATAAAGAGATAACTTCTCAAGGAGAATGGAATGATCTACTGTGTCAAAAGCTTTTTTTAAATCTAAAAACACAACTCCATTTCATTGCCCTTTATCAATGTTTATATACCACTCATTTGTTAGGTCAAGAAGTGCAGTTGAGTGCATGGCTCTAAATCCAGATTAGTTTTTCAAATATTCTGGCAATAGTTGAGAGAATAGAGATCGGTCTGAAATTACCTGCCTCGTTTTTTTTGCCTTGTTTGAAAATTGGTGACAATCAAGCAATCTTCCATTCTCTTGGGAACTGTTTTGTTTCAAGTGACAGATTAAACAAATTTGTGAGAGATTCGGAGATCTCTTCAGAACAGTCACGGAGTACTTTATTGGATATTCTATCCAGGCCAGCTGCTTTAGAAACGCAAAGTTTCTTAGTTTCAAAACTTTAGCTACTGAAAGCCGTTGTATACTAAAGACAGATTTTGCCTCATTTACGTAAGATTTAAACTGGCTCCCGTGGGAATCAGAGCTCGTACAATTTTCAGCAGCAAGTGCAGGGCCGATCTCTGAGAAGTACTCATTCATATGCTCAGCTATTGGTTCAGTTAGTACCATTCCGTCATCTAGTGTCTTAATTTCATTTATAAGTGTACCGTCGGACTTTTTACTTGTGAATTGATTCAATAGTTTCCAAATCTCTTTTGGGTTATCAGAATTATCTTTGATTTGTTTTTGATAATAATTAGACTTTGCTACTTTAATGCTCTGATTCACACTATTACGGACTTTCTTAAATTCAGTCCAATCAGAGGACATTGCGGTTTTGGTAGCTCTCTTTTTCAAAGTATCTTTTTTTTTAGACCTGAGGTAATCCAAGGCGCTGGTTTGTTACGAACGCGTTTTGTTTTTATTGGTGCGTGTTTTTCTAAACCAGAATTGAACATTTCAATCATTTAGACCATGCCTCATCAGGGTTTTCAAATTGATTAAGCGTCTCCCAAGGGATCCTATTTAGGTCAGCTTTAAATTTGGATGACTGGTACTTTTTGTAATTTCTTGTCCTAATCAATTTCGGTGGTTCGCCTCGACTTGTTAGTTTACGCACTGCATATATCAAATAATGGTCACAAATTGTGAGCCGGTACACCCCTGTTGCTTTAATCTTCTTTTGTTCATTAGTAACGTATAAATCGATTAATGTTTGCGAAGATTCAGTTACCCTTGTAGGTTTCTGAATGAGCTGATTAAGTTGATTATGCGTCCAGAAGGAATTCAAGGTTCGATGCTTCTTTATCAAATGGTTCGTTTAAGAAATCACAATTCATATCTCCTAAAATATGTATCTCTTTGTCTTCGCAATCGATTTTTTTAAGAAATAATTCAAACTGTCGAAAATAATCAACTGGTGAGTTGGGAGGCCTATACCATGGAGTTACAAGAAAAGGTTTTGATCGAAATTTGGTGAGTGTTGACCGCTTCTTTGACTCACTAGGGTTTATAGGGTTAGTTGCTGCATTGTTTACTAACCAAACACTGAAAACTACTTGCCATTGCTTAAAGGGTTATTGTTAATTTCAAGCCCTGCCGGCGCATTCAAGTTTCACTCTTTGGCTTCAATTGTTTTAGTATTGAAGTAGATAATCGTAAACCTTAAGTTTGCTGATAAAGGAAATATGATGTGGTCTCTTTGATATTTAAGTGATGAAGTAATTCACCTTCGTCGTATGTGATCAACAGTTCACATTTGATCGTTGTTTTTATCTTCTCCAGTTATCAGAAATTCTACGCAACGTCAGCGACACCATCGGAACTTGCTTCATCCATCAACTTTAATAGCGAGGAAGTCAAAGCACGTCGTAAGGCTGGTACTAGTTTATCCAATCAACCAAAACTAAACGAAATGGAGACAGCCAAGTCAACTGAACAGCCCTCTTTCAATGCTGACGACAGCGTTGACAAAACTGCCGTAGACATAGCAATTCATTCAGATGTAGATACAGGTAAGAGAACATTGGTTGCTTCTCTTTGACGAATGGATAGCGCTCGGCTCTCTCTGGGGCGGCCTTCACCTCCTCGGAACGTGGAATAGTACTGGCTATCCAAACAATGCCTAACCCTGAAACGATGCAAACCCTAACCCTAAAACAATGCAATTCTTTGTCAGTGCAGTCCAAATGGGGTCCAATAAAATGCAAGGTTTTGAGAGATGAAGGGCTGCTGCTCTCTCTTCCCCTCGTCGGCCTGTGGTGAGCCCGTCTGAGAGCGCATTCTTTTGGGACTTAATTCAGACCATTCCTATTCCGGTATAGGAATAACACAATACACGCAACACTAATTCCCAAAAGAACACGAACAGATATTCCGAAAACGGAATGATCTTCACAGAGGTGACCTGGGAACTAATAACATCGCCGAATGCGCGCGCGCCATAGATTTCCCACCAAAAATTCCAAAAAGAAAGCCATTTTAGCTCTTCCGAGTAAACCTCATTACGTTCATTTTATTTATTCTGCTATCGGAAGCAGAATGAACAGGATGGTCATGCTATTCTGTTCATCCCCAAACAGATTAGGTCCCAAAAGACTAACGATTAGCGTCTATTCCTGCTATTGTTATTAGTTCCAAACGAAAGTGTTCTTTTGGGATTATTCCTGAATAAGAATAGCTGGAATAGAAGGTACTCGTGTTCGTTTGGGACTACTCCGTTTTGGTAATGAACAGAATAGCAGTTTACTTGGAAGAGGAAAATGGCATTCTTTTGGGAATGTTTGGCGGGTAATCCGCGCGTTGAGTCGTTCTAGCAAAGACATTCTTCTGTCTTTTTCTTCCTTTGGTTAAATCATATTTGGGTATTATCCTTACTCGTGCTGACTCTATTTTGGAAACAATTTTAAAAATACTTTTTTCTCAGTTATTCAGTTGCCATTACCGCGAGTTCGAGTTGTGAAGCCATAGACGACCTCAATCCTTAACTATTTCAGATGCAAAGCACTTGGGATCTATAATGACTTCTTCGAAATTAGGACCGACATCTTTCACACTCGGGTAGATTGTAATACGGTTGAATGTTGTATACTTTGCTTATATACAGTGAGCTCTAGCTTCTTCGAGTTTCTAGCTCTCTCCTATTACAAATATATTAGATTATTATAAGTAATACCATCACATGAGGGAGATTAGTTACTAAATTGTCCCGTGAGCCGAGGGAGAATCTGTGCGGCGTCAGGACTTTCACAAATCCTCCCGAGGCTCGCGGGGCAGTTTAGCAACTAATCTCCCGAATTGTCAGGGTATTAGGTTGTAATACAATGGAAGTGAACTAATCTGCGAGAAGTTTAGTTTTTCTGCATAAACTACGACACGTCGCGGTTGGGCTGCTTTCAAAATGCTAATTACACAATTTGTTTTCGTTTAAACACAGTGTACGGAGTAATATAGGAGTAATATAGGAGTAATATAGGAGTAATATTCGACCAATCCATGAATTTAGAGCAACAAGTTCAAAATGTGTGTAAAATAGCTTTTTATCATATCCGCAATATAGCTAAGATTAGGAACTGCCTTTCCCAGAAGGATACCGAGACACTAGTGCATGCTTTTATATCTTCTAAACTGGACAACTGTAATTCATTGCTTACAGGACTTCCTACTTATCTGATAGATAAACTACAGAGAGTGCAAAATGCTGCAGCGCGCCTGGTCACACGCACCCGAAAGTTTGATAGGATAACGCCAATTTTGAAGCAACTTCACTGGCTACCAGTTAAAGAACGAATCTCCTATAAAATACTTCTGCTGACCTACAAGGCTCTTAACGGCATGGCACCTCATTATATTTCTGACCTCCTCGATAAATATGTACCTGTAAGAACTCTTCGCTCCTCGAATAAGCATCTTCTTAAAGTACCATGCTACCGCCTAAAGACGTATGGAAGCCGCGCGTTTCAAATTACAGCTCCTACTCTTTGGAACTCGCTTCCTATGGGGGAAAAGCGGTCATGCTCACTTTCACATTTTAAGTCTAATGTAAAAACATTTCTTTTTAAGCAAGCGTTTGTATGAACTTTAGTTATTTTTATTATTTATTTAATGTTATTTTTATTTTATTTTATTATTTCTATTTTATATTGAATGTGAAGCGCTTTGAACTATAGGAATATAGCGCTATATAAATCTACATATTATTATTATTATTATTACGTGGAATTGCATAGTGGTGCAATAAATACGGTAGACAAGACTGAAAATAACACTCATTTATGTTCGTTCTGATCCACACTGAGCATGCGTAAATTTCACTTAAAGTGCCCCTACGATCAAATTTTGACATATCAATGTTTTTGCATATTCATAAAGTAGAGTTCATATATTATTACCAGTTCAAATTGTTTTTCGATACAACGACAGGAAGTCTTATTTTTTTAGCTCCGAATATTGAATCTACACGTCCGCCATTACTGGAAGCCGTGCCCTTTGTTCAGCTTTAAACAAAGGTTTATTCACCGGAAATGATGTCATACACTTAACGCTCGCCTGCAGAACACAACGCCTGGAGGCATATTTCTACTAAAAACGTCTTCACGTACATAAGAAGAAAGTTATATTTATCTTTGCGAGGTTGGCTACTTTTTTATGCACGCTATTTCGCGCCACGAAGTTGTCGTGTTAAGTGTATGACATCACTTCCGGTGAATAAACCTTTGTTTAAAGCTGAACAAAGGGCACGGCTTCCAGCAATGGCGGACAGGATTTTACCGGTAAACTCTCCTAAAATTTGTGGTTTAAGATGCCCATTTGGGAATATTTTTTACTATTTCGGATATTTCTAATACTGATTGACCTATAGACACTGAAAAAGTGGCAAATCGAAATGGTAAATTTTCGTCGTAGTGGCACTTTAAGAATCCCACATGGAAGACCGGGTTATAAGAAATCAAGACAGGTTCTTCGCGCAATCAAAAATCGACACAGGGTGCATGGTTAGATGAAAACGTATCTTTAATTCTTTAATGAGTTACTCCTAAATCAGTACAAGACTATACCAGGAGTGGACCTACGATTTTACGTCCTTATCCCAGAAGACGTGAAGGTCTAACCATTTGCAGTTGGTTCACAAAGGCAGCACCTACTACTCAGTTATTTTAAGACCCTGCGTGTTGGTCCGGCCGGGGTTTGAACCCGCGACCTCCCGCTCGATAGACCGGAGCTTAACCACTGAGCTAACCGGGAGGCGGTATTACGATTAATTAATATTCAATTACCAGCTGGCATGCTCTCCTAAGTTTCCCTCATGCATGTTAATGAGGGAAAGTTAGAACTAAATATCCCTCATGCATGTTAATGAAGGAAATGTAGTTTCAATTTCCCACTTGCATGGTTAATGAGAAAGATTTAGTGACCGTCTCCATTTTAGTTTCAAGAATTGAACCCCGGGATGATGTTATTGTTCCACCACGCATCAAGACATTGGTTGCAGAAGACATTGAGAAACAGGCTCGAACTCCTGGTCATTACAAAAGGGGAGAAGGTTGCATTAAACTCGTCACGGGGCTGAGCACTACACTTGGTAACGATGGACTGAGAATATCTTGTAAATGTAAGTAAATGATGAGCACACTTTCTATTATCTCAGTAGTCAAAAGGCGTTCAGACGTGAAGCAGTCAGGATTTTAAAATAACGAATAAGCTGCTTCTTTTTCTTAAAAACGGGAAAGTCATAAGGTTTATTTAGCTGTTCAGATTATCAATTTAGTTATTCGCTGGAAAAATATATCACAGTTGAAACAGGAAAGTCAGGTATTTCGTTATACAAGAAATGTTTCAATAAGACATTACAGCCGTTGTTACGCGACGGGCTATAACCCACTTTGACGATGTTGCGAACGCAACTAATGCACAAAAAATCTGAATAACAAGAGACTGGCGGGCCACATCTATTGTTCTCTGATGCGTGCGCAACATCGTCAAAGTGGGCTATTGTTTGCCGTCGAAAAATTGCAATGGCTGACGTCAATCGTCGAAGTGGGCGGGATTAAATGTCGAAACGGTTTCTGTATGAACAGTCGGGGATTCAGGATTTCGAGTAGGTGTTTCTCTCGACCTTTACCCAGGGTTTTTGCATGCCAGAATTTCGAGTCAGGGTTTTGCATTTGTATGAATTTTCCAATTACACAAAAAGCTGCTCGTCGAATAAACAAATGAAATGCGTTAAAGGCCAAGTGAAAGATGTCTAAATAGTAGACGGCGTAAAGTCATTGAGCTACTTAAGCTTTCGCATATAAGAGTGAAAGATTTCAGCTATAGTTTGACAATTTTCAAGATCTCAAGTTTTATTTTTCCTTCAACAAAGACATCCAACGAGTACACGCAAAGGAACCAGTTCAAGGAAGACAATAACAGGTTTGATCATCATTTTCTTTTAGATTCTTTTTGGAAGGGTTTTGGATCCACATATCCTTTGGTACATGTAGCCTTTGAAAACCTTATATTTTAGATAGCTTAATGATATAACTTACAACTTACAACTTACAAGCGGTTTACGTTTAATTATTACCGCATCATAAAAAGTAAATAAAGTAAAGTTACTTTATTTAACGTCGGTAACTCGTGACAGTCTAGTGAGACTGATAAACTTGAGGCCGACGGGAGACCTACGATTTTACGTCCTTATCCGAGAAGACGCGAAGGTCTAACCGTTTGCATTTGTTTCACAAAGGAAGCACCTTCTACTCAGTTATTTTAAGACCCTGAGTGTTGGTCCGGCCGGGGTTTGAACCCGCGATCTCCCGCGCAACAGACCGGAGCTTAACCACTGAGCTAACATGTTTGAATGCATGAGACAATCCACATATCTGAGTTTTAGCATTTTCTCATATCAGTAAACAAGATAACGAAAAAGGAATCATTCACGGAAGTCGATATATATCGTATTCTCACATTTTATTCTTCCAATTTTACTTGCGATGATTTCCCAATGTTCCTGACTCTAGCTTGACTCGAAATCCTGACTCGAATTCCTAACTCGAAATCGTGACTCAAAATGAAATCCTGACTTGAAATCTTGACTCGAAATCCTAACTTGAAATCTTGATTGAAATTCTGACTGGAAATCCTAACTCGAAGTCTCCGACTCTTTATCTCGCTATATGCAGAAGCCATTTGGACATGTGATCCCGCCTACTTCGATGATGGACGGAAGCCTGTTTACCATGTTCTGGCGGGAAAGTAGCAAAAACAAGTCGGGAAACAACGAAGGCTTAGTGATATTTTACGTTTTCAAAAGGTACTCCCCTTCCCACAATAAACAAAGCTTATCAATGTCTTAAAGCATCTTAAACTAATATATCAATTCTATTATACAACTGACATACTTTTTTATAATACAACAGGTTGTGGTTCTCAAGGAGAGAGCTACGATCTAACGGCTTTGATTGCAGAAACTGGTAAGCGGCTTTTTTGAACGAGTATAACTCGTTTGAAAACGTGGAACTGTCGAAACACTAGGCGGTTTGCACCGTTCCGGTTAGGGGCGGACAATTTTTGAACTTCTCTGGTCGGTCGAGTCTGTACGGATCATCGGAACACGTTTTTGCTCTTTAGGAGGCCTTTTCGCGATGATGGATTTTCATAAAACTTGGGTCAGGTGTTGCTTGATTACTGATCTCTCCTGTGCCGAGCGAGCGATTAAGAAAAGTGCCGATTTGGGGGGAATATTCGAGGATAAGTATGCGCTTTAGAGAGGCCGAGTTGCCCACCTTGTTATTTGTTACAATCGCCAACGGCCAAATAATCGTCGCCTAATAAACTACTTTAGAAGGTCCGAAATCGCGGAAAACTGAAAACACAACGTCATAAGTATCAATTTTTTTTGTAAATTTATTTTGTAGGAATCGGGAAAGACCATTCACACAGGGTGAATGTATGAACTCTTTTGAGATCGCTTTTAGAACTAAGCGATAAATACCACAAGTAACCCGAAAGACATACGTGCATGAGTCTGGGAAGCCTGTGATTAAAGTATGCAAAGTAGATATTCGTACAAAACTAAAAGAGAGGTCTCTTAGGGAGCAGCTAACAACAAGTTTCTTTGATATGAGAAGTCAAATAATCATAACATTATAAGGCATGGTAAAGAAGGCCAAATATGATGCGATAACCTTGCCTTCCAATCCACGGCTATATATACCGCAAAGAGCGACACGCCGATACACGCTTTGGAGAAGGAGGCTTTTATGACAAATATAAACGGTTTTATTATACACCAAACCATACATTACCGGGTTTAATGTACCCTGGTTCCCGCAGTTCGCTTCGCGCTGCTTCACAGCTCTCTGATCGCCGCTTTGCGGCTCTTTCTCTGCGGCTCTCTAGAAAACCTCTGGGACCAGGGTAGGTTTTACGCACGTCATAAAAGTAATATCAAACAATTATAAAATCTGTGACGTATCACGTTTTGGTCGTGCGTCAGGCTAAATTCGGTAATTTTTAATTTGGCGAAAAATAAACAAAATCTTACATGGCAGCTTCGTCTCCTCGTGGTGATCCACTCGAAGATAAGAACCGTTTCTTCCAGCGGCGATATAAGTTCCTCAATCACGTGGTTGTACTTGAGGGCAAGCAAATATTAATTCATATATTTTAAGGCACTTGTACGAGATCGGTAGTGTTATCAGTAAAACCTGTCTGTAAATGATATTTTCCATGTCAAATCGATTATCGATATTTTTAAAACGGCGTTTTTTAAAAGTAGCTTGCCATCCAGCATCCATGGCAACGTCTTTCCCATGGGAATTACAAGCTCAATTCATTCGTTAGTGAACTATTATATCAGCACGTTACTGTTTCCTGCAAAAGGCTTATAGAAGCCTGAAAAGGAAGAAATAACATGGAATTGGCTATCAGCACTGTCATTTCTTAGAGCGGATTTAGTATGAGTAGGCATGTTACGGCTTACAGCACGGTAACTGTACAGCACGGTTACTGTACGGCATGCCGTGATGTTGAAATGGTTTCCTATTGTTTTTGTCCTTCTGATCCAATCACATTACGTTACAGTACGGTTACGGTAAGGCCGTAGCTTTGGCCCACTCATCGAAAATCCACTCTACCAATTAAAAACGCCCGTGTAACCGTGTCACCATATTGTCCATTCACAGGGATTGTGAGTGCTAGCTGCACGTGTCAGGACCCTGCAAGTAAACTGGGGCAGTGTAAGCACGTTGTGGCAATGCTACTAGAGTACAAGGACCAGGAAGAGATTTTAAAGGTCTGTTTATACAGTCTTTATAATATAACCCAGATAGTACCAGTGCTCTGATTGGTTTATAGACTCAAAAAATCTATAATCTATTGTGCCGGTAAACACATAGAAAACGGTTGTGTCGTAGTTATATCAAAAGCAATAGACCACACATTTCAATGTGTTTACTGGCGAAATAAAGCACTTGGGATGTTGGCAGAGCATTTCTTTTGCACTCCCAACATCCTGAGTGCTTTATTTCGCCATTAAACACATTGAAATGTGTGGTATATTGTTTAATTATATGATAATCAGTCCAAAACACACGCTCTGATTGGTTAAGAGCCATGTGTTATTAGAGGCCACACACATGGGTGGCGTCATGAGCGCGCGCAACCAATTTCTCGACTCGTTTTAATTGGATATTTTCATAGCTTTTAGTTTGCAATTAATATATAACACACATAGATTCCATTGTACCGTGCGTGTGTCCTGTAATAGATGCACAGATGACGTCACACATCAGTGGCTCGACTGCGTCTCGTGGCGCACTTCTTTGTTCTCTTCACGTTGTGACGTCATCTGTGCATCTATAAGAGGACAGACGCACGACAGAATAGAATATGTTTGTTAAGCCCCACTCAAGCTCAATTTTCATACAAATATTTCATTGTGTTTTGATATCCTATGCTGGCCATATTAATCTTATGATTGAGAATACAAGACCTACTGTAACCTGTTTCGCCACTCCTGTTGACATGGCTCCTTAAAAGGGCACTCTGAACCCCAAATAACATACTTACATTTAATTCATAAATTAAATTTCAGTAACAAAAATCAGATGTTAAAATTATGTGATTTTGATTACAAATATGACCACAAAAATTAGGAATCCTGTCAGAGGAGATGCTGGCGTTAAAGAGTACAAAATAAAATAAGATGAATAAGGTTATCACTTTTTGGTCTAAAAATGGCTTTTCTTCAGTCATTCTGCTACTCTTATAATAATCGTCTGATGATAGGCAATCTGCTAATATGCAATCAACCCCCTGTACAAAAATATCATAAATTCCATTTGTCAATTTCATGAATTCCATACTACATGTTAGTTCGTGATGCAGATTCTAATAGTACCACATGTATACAAAATATAGAACAATTTCAAAAGGTATTTACATTATATGTTGTCCGGATCCTTTTTGCCCAACACAGTCCATTTGTTATTGCTGTTTGTTGCTAGTGGATCAGACCATGTTGCTATAGTAAACATTAGTGACAACTAGCAACAGTTACTAGTAGAATCTTACTGAACTATTTGTTGTTGCTAGGGGAGCCAGGGTGGCGCAGTGGTTAAGCGCTTCGCCTCTCATTTCTGTGGCCCAGGTTCGATTCCCGGACGGGGCGCCATATGTGAGTTGAGTTAGTTGGTATCTCGTCCTTTCTCTGAGGGTTTATCTCCGGGTTCTCCGGTTTTCCTCCCTCCGCAAAAGCCAACACGCTAAATTCCAATTCGATCTGTGGTTTAGCCGGGACCTGGCTTTGATCAGCCCACATGGTTGTTTCAGGTCTCGTTAAAAATTCAGAGTTCGTTAGAAATTCAGAGCTAGTGGATCAGACCATGTTGCTATAGTAAACATTAGTGACAACTAGCAACAGTTACTAGAGGTATTTCCTCTAATTTCAAGTCCTGTATTATACTTGCTATTCTCTTTACGTCTTTCTCAGCACGGTACAACAATTGCTACTCCCCTGGCACCAAGTGCTGCTGGCTCTAGCTATGTGCCTTCCGTCGCTACTTCTACCAGTACAACAACAGCACAGGTAACTAGAGACCGTGCCGTTTGATAGACAAGATTAGAAGACTGCTAGCTTTACGGCGAGTTTGTACCGTAAAAACTGGTTTTCACTAGCGAGATAAGCATACGCGCAAACAACATACGTAGCCACAGTGCCGTATTTATCATTACGCTTGAAGGAGCTGTGTCAGGTACACGCCTTTATGATCCGGGCCGGAACACAATTATTTTCATATAAACGTCCTAGCACACGTTTGGGATGGAAGAAATCAAAGTAAATGTGCAAAATGATTAACAAAGTCTTTAAGGAAAATATTACATGTCCTTTACATACATACATACATAATCTTTATTTATACATGAAAATCACATTAATTTACATCAAATGATCTTTCTGGGACGGCCGTGTAAAAAAACTACACAATTTATTAAAAATGACCTTATAATTTTTTTAAGCATTTAAATTTAGTTGATGTCTTACTTCTACAGGGATCTTTTTCAATAGGACAGTCCCTCTATAATGCAGGCTGGATTTTGCAGCCTCGGTTCTTGGTCTAGGAATGTGCCAGTTTGGTGTAGAATGTCTAAGGTTATAAGGTGAATATTTGAGACATTAACAAAAATCTGTCTCAAAATTGTTGTAAATTTTGTACAAGATTGTAGCTAGTTGTTTTATCCTCCTGTTTCTAACCTTTCTCAGCCAAGCTCATCCAATAATTCACCAGATCGAACTTCGTAGTCAGAAAAGATGATAATTCTGGCAGCCCTATTTCGAAGCTGTTGGAGTTTATCTGACAGCAGGCAGAATCAGTGCATTGTACAGACATGTACTTAATCAAGTTTCCAGTGGTATATAATTGGACTTAACGCTTTAAAACAGCAAGACCTGCAGATACTTTCTTTAAAGTTACACTAATGTGTGAGTCCCAAGTAAGGGTTTCATCTATATGGACTCCAAGGGATTTATACTCACTTTCCCTTTTTAGTGGTATAGTATTGACTTTAACAGTAAAATCATTATGTATTTGAGTTTGTAACGACTCCCTATCAACGTGTATTTTGTTTTCTTAACATTTAATGTTAATTTGTTTGCTTGTAGCCATTATTGAATTAAATTCATATCATGGTTCATTTGGGATTGAAGGACAATCCAGCATTAAGGGAGGGAACTATGACAGTTTGAAGCCAATATCAGCCACCAATCGAACATTGATTCCAGACATGCGATAGTTATTGTAATCTCGCTGGTGTGATATAAGAACAAGCGCCGCTAATGATCCAATGCACTACTGCGTATATTGATGACGTCACTAGTAAAAACCAGGCTTAAAGTGCCCCTAACGCCATTGTAGTTGTGTTCATTTTCTATAATGAACATCGAGGACGAATCGGAAAAAGAAAGAGTGAAAGTTAGAGTTATAATCCTTTATTGTTAAATCGTTATTAAAGTCACGTGAAATTTGTTTCACGACCGCGCAGTCTTGATCGAGTGATGTAAGATCACGCAAAATGCCATTATTCACTTATCCCTTGTTGTAGTTTCTATTGTTGTGGATTCCTGATATTGCGTCACGCACAATGCCATTATTCACTTATCCCTTGTTGTAGTTTCTATTGTTGTGGATTCCTGATATTGCGTCACGCACAATGCACGATGTACTTCGGTCGTGAAAAGAGTCGAGTCGCTTTTCGCCTTTTTTAACCAATGACAGCAGGTCGTACACAATCGAGCATTGACGCAAAAGCATTTTTTTTTCACAGAATTACCCGAAAGCTTATGAGCATTTAAAGAAATGAATAAAAATAATTGGGGTTAGGGGCACTGAACAGTAGCTTTACAATGTCCCGGTATGCCGTACAGTAACCGTGCCGTAACCGTGCCGTAAGTCACGGCTCACTTATACAGACCGGGTGTGAATTGCGTTCTTATGTACATAGCATCCCATATGGTTCGCGCCTCTGTTATCTGTAGTGAATAACAGTTCAGTAAGATATGGGAAGTGTATGGTTAGACGTCTTAAGAATTCATTTCTATTCTATTATCTCAGGACGATCAGCACAACACGAGCACACTAAAGAGGAGCCTGGGTCGAGGCAATAAACGGCCAAGGTCAGGTCATTTTTTATTTGATAAATGAAAAATCCATATTTAATAGGCTAACTCCAGACTTTCATAAAATACCGTAAAATACCAATTAAAAGCCCCTGGCCTCCACGCCATCCCCTGTTATAGCCCCCATCCCCGGTTATACCCCCAATCCTCGGTTATAGCCCATCAGTTTGCTATTAAACTGCCTTCAGAATATAAGCCCCCCTCTCCAATCCTGTCCTCATCTCTAACGTGAACTAAAGAACGGTTTATCATAGTTGTTTAAAGAATATAGTCCAACCGTCATGCTTTGCGCGCTATGGCGTCCATTTTGTCACAGTTGAAAAGTCGGTTTGTACGAGTTGGTTTACAAATAGAGTATATCACGTGTCCTACAAGCTGAGTTGGTTTACAAATATAGTATATCACGTGTCCTACAAGCTGAGTTGGTTTACAAATATAGTATATCACGTGTCCTACAAGCTGAGTTGGTTTACAAATATAGTATATCACGTGTCCTACAAGCTGAGTTGGTTTACAAATATAGTATATCACGTGTCCTACAAGCTGAGTTGGTTTACAAATATAGTATATCACGTGTCCTACAAGCTGAGTTGGTTTACAAATAGAGTATATCACGTGTCCTACAAGCTGAGTTGGTTTACAAATATAGTATATCACGTGTCCTACAAGCTGAGTTGGTTTACAAATATAGTATATCACGTGTCCTACAAGCTGAGTTGGTTTACAAATATAGTATATCACGTGTCCTACAAGCTGAGTTGGTTTACAAATAGAGTATATCACGTGTCCTACAAGCTGAGTTGGTTTACAAATAGAGTATATCACGTGTCCTACAAGCTGAGTTGGTTTACAAATAGAGTATATCACGTGTCCTACAAGCTGAGTTGGTTTACAAATATAGTATATCACGTGTCCTACAAGCTGAGTTGGTTTACAAATATAGTATATCACGTGTCCTACAAGCTGAGTTGGTTTACAAATATAGTATATCACGTGTCCTACAAGCTGAGTTGGTTTACAAATATAGTATATCACTGTCCTACAAGCTGAGTTGGTTTACAAATATAGTATATCACGTGTCCTACAAGCTGAGTTGGTTTACAAATATAGTATATCACAGTGTCCTACAAGCTGAGTTAAAATATCTTACAATAAGTTAAGCTAAGATTATTATTATTCAATTGTATATGAACAAATTAGTTAGTAGACTTAAAACACATCGTAGGAAAAAAGCTTCTCTTATACCTTTCGGTGCGACACTTAGGCAAACTAAGGTTTTGGCTATTGCGCAACTCTCGGCGTGCGCGCTTACTCGAGTGTCAGGCAGAAGGTGGTGGAGACGTGAACTAGGGCTCTTTAGCGTCCTGAATACTTTAGAACATAGTTCATGCTTCCTGTATCAAGGCAAGAGCAGTTACATAGAGTGAGTGCTTCAGAGTAACTTTGATATGGATGGACAAGCTCGATTTTGTCAGTTAAGTAGCACGGTAGGCTGGTATGTCAAACAGCACAACTATATTCAAGAATGGATCGCACCAACGAAAAGTAAATCAGAACAAGATCGGAAGGAGGAACACCACCGCGGCGGAGGACTCTTAGAATATGAAGCCGTTTAGATGCCTTTTTCACCATATTATTGATATTGTCGACCCACTTTAGATTATGTTGAAGCATTAAACCGAGGACCTTATAAGATGAAACACGTTCAAGCGGTTGATCGTTAATATTGAGATAAGTGGCGTCAGGTTGCTGACGGAGGAAACTAATGGACATCTCTTTACATTTCTTAGGATTAAGTTTCATATCATTACATTTCGCCCAACGAGATATTTCGACCAGGTCAGATCGAAGAGTGGAATTACCGTTCACTGTTAAAGATTCCGAGGTCGTAATGTCATCAACATATTTCCGATGACTGGTGTGCGGCGATTTTAACGAAAGATCGTTGACCATAATCAAGAAAAGAATTGGTCCAAGTTTGGTGCCGTGAGGTACGCCTACACTGACGGCTCCCCAATAAGATTTCGCACAGCTGCCAAGTTTCACAGATTGCCGGCGATCACAAAGAAAATTGCAGATCCATGGAATTAAGCATCTTCTAACTCCAAGTGTGATGAGCTTCGGGACAAGTACATTGTGATTGATACGGTCAAAGGCCTTACTAAAATCGAGGAAACAAACTAATGAACTGTGAGGGTGTATCATGGGCCAGCAGCCAATTATTGAGCATGTCCAGAATACAGAAAGTAGTCGAAGAGCCCTTCCTCCCATTTAAGACAGTGCAGCCGAAAAAAAAAGATTTAAAAACCAGCGAATATTTAGCAGCACTGCACGAGTTCGAATAAGAAATTAGCCATGTGGAGATTGCGTCTTGAGAAAATGACGTCACAGCCGATTCTAGTTAACCTGGCCTTCGTAGTCATCTGAACTTGTTAACCAGGCCGCAAGAACATGGCGGTTGAATGGCAATCGAGAACTGTCGAGATTTGGAGCGTAAAAAAACTCACTTTCCTTCATCGCATGGCAAAACGGATTGGAGGGATTGTGCTTTAGGAAGTAAACTACCGATTCGCCGCAAGATTATGGTGCAAAAGTAAGTCAGTAATATTAAGGCAGTTAAAATCACCTAATATAACAATACCACAATCCGGGTGTGCCGAACGAACTAAATCCAAAGTGTCTACGAGATATTGAGCGAGTTCGCTCTGTTCTTGAAGAGATTTGTCCGGAGGGCTATATACCGTACAGTTAATTATGCCAGATAGCGGGCGTGGGAGGCGACGGGGACGAAGCCACAACCACATACATTCAAAGTTCGGATTCTCAAGATCCGATCGACGATTACAGGGTATAGCTTCAGACACAAATGAACAAACACCTCCACTGCGGCCCTGAGGTCTGTCTCTACGATGGAGGTTAAAACCGGGGAGGTTAAAACCAGGGATGTTAATGAGATCACTGTCAATGTTGTCCGCTTGGAGCCACGACTCCGTTATTGCAGCAACATCTAACCGATCACGGTCTAACATAAGCAATAGCTCGTCAATCTTTGCAGGTAATGAGTTCACATTAGCTAGGAGGAAGTTCGGAAGCTGTATTTTATTTCTGCTGATAGAACCATTGGGTTTCACCTCATAAGGTTATTAAGTATAATAGGATGCGACGAATTACTTCTGCTAAAGTTTCCTTTGAATGGAGGTACAACACGCTTTCATAATCGCTGGTAGAAGGGAAAATCTGAATACAGTTATTCATGTTCGATTCCGAAACCAAATGACCTCTTTTAAACGAGCGTGGATATGAGGAGGTTGTAAGCACAGGAATCATACGTCGGGGCTTGATAAGTGTTAACACAGCGAGAAATACCATAAGTAGATAAAGTATCAGCAAGCGTGACATCATTTAGCTTGTGAGTAGTGTTGCAGAACTTCCCAATTTGCATAAGCTTCGAAGCTGAGTACGAAATACTTGAAGAATTGAGTTTTTGGCCGACAGGACTCGAACTTAAAGCACCAGGCTGAGGGTGGATGTCACCACAGCTTTGATCAGCTTTGATCAGCCCCCATGGTTGTTTCAGGTCTCGTTAGAAATTCAGAGGGAAGCCAGTTCCGTGAACGATGAAGTAAATGTTGTAATTACAATGAGAGGGAAGAGTGATTACCGTCAATCCGCGTTTAGTCCATTGTGAGATGGGAAGTTTTAGAGGGCGAAATCCACATCTTGGTCCACTACGAGATGCAGGAGGATTCCATAGTATATACTGGAGTCCATTAGAAGAATCGTGGAAGACATTAACATGATAAATTTGAAGTAAAAAGCTAAATAGCATGAAAAGTGCACAGAGCCTAATGAGGACGCGACTTTCCGCCATTAGTTCCCAGTCCCCATCATCTCAGATATCCTGGAAGGCTGTTACTCCATATGACACAACAGTACTCGAGCACTGATCGAACAAGCGCGAGATATATGTGGACTAAGTCGTATGATGGAACACCTGCACGCTTTAGCACTGATCGAACAAGCGCGAGATATATGTGGACTAAGTCGTATGATGGAACACCTGCACGCTTTAGCACTGATCGAACAAGCGCGAGATATATGTGGACTAAGTCGTATGATGGAACACCTGCACGCTTTAGCACTGATGGAACAAGCGCGAGATGTATGTGGACTAAGTCGTATGATGGAACACCTGCACGCTTTAGCACTGATCGAACAAGCGCGAGATATATGTGGACTAAGTCGTATGATGGAACACCTGCACCCTTTAGCACTGATCGAACAAGCGCGAGATGTATGTGGACTAAGTCGTATGATGGAACACCTGCACGCTTTAGCACTGATCGAACAAGCGCGAGATGTATGTGGACTAAGTCCTATGATGGAACACCTGCACCCTTTAGCACTGATCGAACAAGCGCGAGATATATGTGCACTAAGTCGTATGATGAAACACCTGCACGCTTTAGCACTGATCGAACAAGCGCGAGATATATGTGGACTAAGTCGTATGATGGAACACCTGCACGCTTTAGCACTATGATTATGTACAGTCTCTTTGACGCTTTACTGACAATCTCTTTGGTATTATCATTCCATTTGAGGTTGTCAGTAAGGACGAGCGCAAGGACTTTGTGGGACGACACTTTCTCAAGGGCAAGATCTGGTCTGGTTTTAAGCGGACAGATGATAATTTCCTTACTCTTCTTTGGATTAAGGTTCATGTTTTTGCGCTTGGCCCAGCTAGAGATTATGTCTAAATCAGATTGCAGGACGAAAGACATTCCAGAAGGGACGACCTCAGATATCAGTGGATAGGTTTCAGGGGAAACTTCATAGCACGGTCATTAATCATTATCAGGAAGACGATGGGCCCAAGTTTTGTTATATGTAGAACACCAGTTTGGACATTCTCCCAATCAGATACTACAAGTTTAATAGCTTGGCGCAGGCCACTGAGAAAGCTACAGATCCAACGAATGAGCGATCTTCTAACACCAAGGTCAATCATTTTTTAAAACCAGGATATGGTCAATGTAATCGAAAGCCTTGCTGAAATCCAGGTAGCACACTCGGAGATATCTTCCTGGTTGATCTAGGGAGGAGAGCCAGTTCTCGAGCATGACTAAGAGGCAGTAGGTGGTTGACGTACCTTTCAGGCATCCAAACTGTTGCGGATCAATCTCGTATTTCACATCGTCGATGAGCCACCGCACAGCAAAATCTTTTTGGACCTTTGACACACGGTGTGAGGGCTATAGGCCTGATACTATCACCGGTGACAGGGGTGACTTTCCCTATTGGAGAGATGTACGAGTTCTTCCACAGTGTCGGGAAAGAACCTGAAGCGAAAGAGGCGTTCAATGTATCCGTAACAGGCGTGCAAGCTCAGGAGCGAACTCCTTCCATATGCGATTTGGGACCCTGTCAGGGCCAATGGCCTTGAAAAGGGCTAAGGCTGAGCAGTGTCGTACGCACCTCAGATGGCCTAATTACAGGCAACCCATCTTGAGCTGGCAAAAAAAACACAGATAACGAGCTGGTGTCCAATGGGGAGACATCAGACGTGACAGAAATGTAGAACTTAGTAAGCCTTGTAGCCATATTAGTCTCAGATATGATGTTACCGGCATTGTCCTCATAACTAATTGATGTGTTGTTAATTACCAGAGTTCTTGTTAACAGCACTCCACCATTTACGCGGGTCACTAGTCCTGAGATGTTGCACCTTCTTCTCGTAGAAATCCTTCTTAATGTGCCTTTTAAAGCAATATTACGGCCATAAATCAACCAAAACTGATTGAACAAGATGCTAAGCACTTTACCGATTGAACAAGATGCTAAACACTTTACTGATTGAACAAGATGCTAAACACTTTACTGATTGAACAAGATGCTAAACACTTTACTGATTGAACAAGATGCTAAACACTTTACTGATTGAACAAGATGCTAAACACTTTACTGATTGAACAAGATGCTAAACACTTTACTGATTGAACAAGATGCTAAACACTTTACTGTGCCCAAATAAATGATTTCTGCCTCGGCTGAAGTGCACTTTAATAAGTGGAGCTGACATAAAACAGCAAATTGAGCTAGAATTGGCTTTTGCATGTGACTTGAATGACGTCATTGATATTTGATTCCTTAATAAACGACAGACGCTAATAATTTTGTTTTCTATGTCGGTCATTGTGTCTCCCACTTTTAAATCGATGATAACTGGCTAGGTCTCATAAAATAATATGCAGCGAGCCTGCGTTCTTTAGCTAAAAGATGCAGCGGCGATTTGTCGTGTGGGAGATCGTTGGTAGATTCACAAGCGCACTAATACCTAACCACCATACTAAGTCAACGTGATAACCACCATACTAAGCCAACGTGATAACCACTATACTACGTGAGTATTCAATGCTTGATTAGTGCCCAGTCCTTTAGCGAGCAAGGGCAGTTTGAATTTTCTGTTGAGCAATTCCTGTCCTAAGGAAGTCTAAGGAAATTGAAATGTTTTTTTATGGACAGGAAACAAGGCGATCCAGAACTGACATCTAGTGTACAATTTACAGGAAACAAACACAGTATTTTAGAGCAAATATCGTTTTTATTTCAGTGGAGGTTCTCTTTAAATAAGCGTAGCTTTTTTGTATCCAGATTATTTCTTTAAATTGTGTCAATGATTAATGGCTTGAACTATAAAACAAAGTCCAGGTCTAGTCAAGGAAGCAGCTTCTCCTATCACGTTGTGGTTATCACGTTGGCTTAGAATGGTGGTTATCACGTTGGCTTAGTATGGTGGTTATCACGTTGGCTTAGTATGGTGGTTATCACGTTGGCTTAGTATGGTGGTCATCACGTTGGCTTAGTATGGTGGTTATCACGTTGACTTAGTATGGTGGTTATCACGTTGGCTTAGTATGGTGGTTATCACGTTGACTTAGTATGGTGGTTATCACGTTGGCTTAGTATGGTGGTTATCACGTTGGCTTAGTATGGTGGTTATCACGTTGACTTAGTATAGTGGTTATCACGTTGACTTATAGTATAGTGGTTATCACGTTGACTTAGTATGGTGGTTATCACGTTGACTTAGTATGGTGGTTATCACGTTGGCTTAGTATGGTGGTTATCACGTTGACTTAGTATGGTGGTTATCACGTTGGCTTAGTATGGTGGTTATCACGTTGACTTAGTATGGTGGTTATCACGTTGGCTTAGTATCGTGGTTATCACGTTGACTTAGTATAGTGGTTATCACGTTGACTTAGTATAGTGGTTATCACGTTGACTTATAGTATAGTGGTTATCACGTTGACTTAGTATGGTGGTTATCACGTTGGCTTAGTATGGTGGTTATCACGTTGGCTTAGTATGGTGGTTATCACGTTGACTTAGTATGGTGGTTATCACGTTGGCTTAGTATCGTGGTTATCACGTTGACTTAGTATGGTGGTTATCACGTTGGCTTAGTATCGTGGTTATCACGTTGACTTAGTATGGTGGTTATCACGTTGGCTTAGTATGGTGGTTATCACGTTGACTTAGTATAGTGGTTATCACGTTGACTTAGTATGGTGGTTATCACGTTGGCTTAGTATGATGGTTATCACGTTGACTTAGTATGGTGGTTATCACGTTGGCTTAGTATGGTGGTTATCACGTTGACTTAGTATGGTGGTTATCACGTTGGCTTAGTATGGTGGTTATCACGTTGGCTTAGTATGATGGTTATCACGTTGGCTTAGTATGGTGGTTATCACGTTGGCTTAGTATGGTGGTTATCACGTTGACTTAGTATGGTGGTTATCACGTTGGCTTAGTATGGTGGTTATCACGTTGGCTTAGTATGGTGGTTATCACGTTGACTTAGTATGGTGGTTATCACGTTGACTTAGTATGGTGGTTATCACGTTGGCTTAGTATGGTGGTTATCACGTTGGCTTAGTATGGTGGTTATCACGTTGGCTTAGTATGGTGGTTATCACGTTGGCTTAGTATGGTGGTTATCACGTTGACTTAGTATGGTGGTCATCACGTTGACTTAGTATGGAACTTGTTTAGTTAGGGTAGGTTTTATGGTCCGGGTTATAGTTTGTGTTAGAGATTCGGTTTGAAGTCTGTTGAGTGAGTCCTGGCATTAGCATCGAGGGGCGCGTGAATTTCCCGCGCCGGCCGTTGATCCTATGACGTCACAGTGTTGCCCCTATTGTTACACATCAACAGGGCCAGGGTTGTCGCCAGTGGATCAGATACCGGGGGTGGGGTCATGGGGAGCCAACGGCCTCCCCTTCGCCAAGGAACTGCTTCCACCCCCAAACTCCCCAAATACATTTTACGTCGTTGTGATTTTTCCATGTCTCCTGACTTTGCCAGACCTTATCCCCTTTTTTACATGTTTCCCCATTGCTATATTGTTTACCGACACTCGAGTCAACCGTGTGACGTCATAAGATTCAAGATGGCGTTGCCCGGGAAATTGAAATGAGTTTTATGGACACGAAAATCGACCCATAATGACATCATAAATAGTGTACAATGTACAGGAGACAAACACAGCAATAGATTTTGACATCTAATTGTTTTCAGTGGATGTTCCTCTGGAAGAAGAGATAGCCACATGAATAAGAACTAGTTTAACAATCTGGTTTACAGGGTTAATAAAGAAGAGAAGCAGACGATATACTGTATGAGCCAACGAGAGTTACTTGAGACTGCGAAGCTAGTGCTTCAAGAGGTAAGCAGGTAGAATAAGTGCTTAGTATTCATGTGATACTTTTAAGCCCGGTTTACATGACAGTCATTTTAGGCACGGCACTCCTAACTTGGGCACGGCACTCCTAACTTGGGCACGGCACTCCTAACTTGAGCACGGCACTCCTAACTTGGGCACGGCACCCCTAACTTGAGCACGGCACCCCTAACTTGAGCACGGCACCCCTAACTTGAGCACGGCACTCCTAACTTGGGCACGGCACTCCTAACTTGAACACGGCACTCCTAACTTGAGCACGGCACTCCTAACTTGAGCACGGCACTCCTAACTTGAGCACGGCACTCGTAACTTGAGCACGGCACTCGTAACTTGAGCACGGCACTCGTAACTTGAGCACGGCACTCGTAACTTGAGCACGGCACTCGTAACTTGAGCACGGCACTCGTAACTTGAGCACGGCACTCCTAACTTGAGCACGGTACTTCAACTCCGACAGGCGGGCCGAGACTACCTTTTCATAAGGTCTCAGATCCCCTACATTTCCATTTACACGACAAACACAAGGGGTGCAAAACTTTTAACTAATCACTGAATGACTAGACCCTCGGGAAATCAACGTGGTCTCGGGACACAAGTCACTCCCTCAGGACCACTCATTATAAGTGTTTCATATTGTTTTAGCACTGCGAGAAAAAGAAAAAGCCGAATGACGATGATGAAAGCAAGACGTGTACCTTGAAGGAAGCTGAAGACAATCGTCATATAGAAAAAGCGGAAAAGAGAAATATTGGACAACCTACGATTCGCGAAGACGAGGATACAACTTCTTCAATGGCTACAAAAACCACGATGTGAGAATACGTTAGCAGATAATAGTTTAATCGGATTGCGCTATATATAAAACAGCTGGTATGCCCAGTTTTATAAGTTGTTTAATTTATGCATGTGACTGTACAATGATTTCAATGCATGATGACGTCATCACCACCAATTCTTCTCAACACAAAAGTGAGTCTTGATGGTGACACAATACGCATAAGGCCTATTGACTCAGTGTAGTTCTATGGTGACATCAGTACGCATAAGGCCTATTGACTCAGTGTAGTTCTATGGTGACATCAGTACTCATAAGGCCTATTGACTCAGTGTAGTTCTATGGTGACATCAGTACGCATAAGGCCTATTGACTCAGTGTAGTTCTATGGTGACATCAGTACGCATAAGGCCTATTGACTCAGTGTAGTTCTATGGTGACATCAGTACGCATAAGGCCTATTGACTCAGTGTAGTTCTATAGTGACATCAGTACGCATAAGGCCTATTGACTCAGTGTAGTTCTATGGTGACATCAGTACGCATAAAGCCTATTGACTCAGTGTAGTTCTATGGTGACACAATACGCATAAGGCCTATTGACTCAGTGTAGTTCTATGGTGACACAATACGCATAAGGCCTATTGACTCAGTGTAGTTCTATGGTGACACAATGTTCTATGGTGACATCAGTAGGCATAAGGCCTATTGACTAAGTGTATAGTTCTCTGTTGCAAAGGTACTATTGATATCGGACCTCAATACATATGGGATGAGAGCAAAAATTGAACGACTTCCTTATCTTTTCTTCTGAACCTTTTGTGCTGATTTTCCTTTGATCTACTAGATATTTTTGTTTGTTCTTTATTTGTTTTGATTATATAATTTATCGGGTCGTTATTTCGGTTCTGATAATTGGGACTCCGATTTTAGGCTTGCCTCAATACATATTTATATGTTATTCATATATAGACAGAACACTGTGCCTCAATACATATTTATATGTTATTCATATATAGACAGAACACTGTGCCTCAATACATATTTATATGTTATTCATATATAGACAGAACACTGTGCCTCAATACATATTTATATGTTATTCATATATAGACAGAACACTGTGCCTCAATACATATTTATATGTTATTCATATATAGACAGATCACTGTGCCTCAATACATATTTATATGTTATTCATATATAGACAGAACACTGTGCCTCAATACATATTTATATGTTATTCATATATAGACACAACACTGTGCCTCAATACATATTTATATGTTATTCATATATAGACACAACACTGTGCCTCAATACATATTTATATGTTATTCATATATAGACACAACACTGTGCCTCAATACATATTTATATGTTATTCATATATAGACAGAACACTGTGCCTCAATACATATTTATATGTTATTCATATATAGACACAACACTGTGCCTCAATACATATTTATATGTTATTCATATATAGACAGAACACTGTGCCTCAATACATATTTATATGTTATTCATATATAGACAGAACACTGTGCCTCAATACATATTTATATGTTATTCATAGATAGACACAACACTGTGCCTCAATACATATTTATATGTTATTCATATATAGACAGAACACTGTGCCTCAATACATATTTATATGTTATTCATATATAGACACAACACTGTGCCTCAATACATATTTATATGTTATTCATATATAGACAGAACACTGTGCCTCAATACATATTTATATGTTATTCATAGATAGACACAACACTGTGCCTCAATACATATTTATATGTTATTCATATATAGACAGAACACTGTGCCTCAATACATATTTATATGTTATTCATATATAGACACAACACTGTGCCTCAATACATATTTATATGTTATTCATATATAGACAGAACACTGTGCCTCAATACATATTTATATGTTATTCATATATAGACAGAACACTGTGCCTCAATACATATTTATATGTTATTCATATATAGACAGAACACTGTGCCTCAATACATATTTATATGTTATTCATATATAGACAGAACACTGTGCCTCAATACATATTTATATGTTATTCATATATAGACAGAACACTGTGCCTCAATACATATTTATATGTTATTCATATATAGACAGAACACTGTGCCTCAATACATATTTATATGTTATTCATATATAGACAGAACACTGTGCCTCAATACATATTTATATGTTATTCATATATAGACAGAACACTGCCTCAATACATATTTATATGTTATTCATATATAGACAGAACACTGTGCCTCAATACATATTTATATGTTATTCATATATAGACAGAACACTGTGCCTCAATACATATTTATATGTTATTCATATATAGACAGAACACTGTGCCTCAATACATATTTATATGTTATTCATATATAGACAGAACACTGTGCCTCAATACATATTTATATGTTATTCATTTTTAGACACAACACTGTGCCTCAATACATATTTATATGTTATTCATATATAGACAGAACACTGTGCCTCAATACATATTTATATGTTATTCATATATAGACAGAACACTGTGCCTCAATACATATTTATATGTTATTCATAGATAGACAGAACACTGTGCCTCAATACATATTTATATGTTATTCATATATAGACAGAACACTGTGCCTCAATACATATTTATATGTTATTCATAGATAGACACAACACTGTGCCTCAATACATATTTATATGTTATTCATATATAGACACAACACTGTGCCTCAATACATATTTATATGTTATTCATATATAGACACAACACTGTGCCTCAATACATATTTATATGTTATTCATATATAGACACAACACTGTGCCTCAATACATATTTATATGTTATTCATATATAGACAGAACACTGTGCCTCAATACATATTTATATGTTATTCATATATAGACACAACACTGTGCCTCAATACATATTTATATGTTATTCATATATAGACAGAACACTGTGCCTCAATACATATTTATATGTTATTCATATATAGACAGAACACTGTGCCTCAATACATATTTATATGTTATTCATATATAGACACAACACTGTGCCTCAATACATATTTATATGTTATTCATATATAGACACAACACTGTGCCTCAATACATATTTATATGTTATTCATATATAGACACAACACTGTGCCTCAATACATATTTATATGTTATTCATATATAGACAGAACACTGTGCCTCAATACATATTTATATGTTATTCATATATAGACACAACACTGTGCCTCAATACATATTTATATGTTATTCATATATAGACACAACACTGTGCCTCAATACATATTTATATGTTATTCATATATAGACACAACACTGTGCCTCAATACATATTTATATGTTATTCATATATAGACAGAACACTGTGCCTCAATACATATTTATATGTTATTCATATATAGACAGAACACTGTGCCTCAATACATATTTATATGTTATTCATATATAGACAGAACACTGTGCCTCAATACATATTTATATGTTATTCATAGATAGACAGAACACTGTGCCTCAATACATATTTATATGTTATTCATATATAGACACAACACTGTGCCTCAATACATATTTATATGTTATTCATATATAGACAGAACACTGTTACATTCGCAGAGCATCCTTGAGAAATATATGAAATTGGTTTACGGACTTCGGATTAAGTTAAAACAATGAGCAGGGTTCTCGGCGGTTGTTTTCAACAATTCAAGGAACTATTCAGATTCGATACAGTTACTCCATCTTGGTCTGTTTTGCAGCCAAAACCTCGTTCCAGTGCCTCTAATAGTTGCTGTGTTATCATCAATATCGATTCTACATCAAGTGAATAGTAGAATATTTCATATTAGTATAATTTCATCAGTGAATATAGAGATTCCCGTGCTCTGATTGGTCGAGAATTACGTCATATGTCGCGATAGTCACCTGCAGAGCGCCTGGAGGTGAATATAACATACAAAGCATTTACCAAAATGGCCGCTCGTATATTTACAGATATTTCTCACGAAGAAATAAATAATATGAAAGAAATAGCTTTTTCAAAACCCGCAAAAGAAGCAACTAAAGAAGTATGGCTAAACTTGAAGCTTTTGTTTTAATCCATAAGCCTTCACAAACAAAGTTTACGTACGAGTTTCGGGTTGAGTTTATTCGGTCCTCGTGTCTTCATGAATAACAAACTTTCACAAGGAACGTCTACTTAGAGCAATAAATAACACAACGAGACCTTGTCCTACAAATTTGGGAACGGTTCGACTCAAAAAGAGTGTACTTACTTGAGTTATTTTCCTCGTGGTTCTTCATAGAAAAACAACAATTCTAGTTTCATTCACTGATTCAGGGAACCGGTTGCTGTTAGTATTATGGCTTATGCTCTTCTCTCGCCGCTCTCGTTGTGTTTTCAAGCTTTATCTCATACCAAAATCATTTGTCTCTTGATTTACCATTGTCTTTGATTCTGTAGTTCGTAGTTTCCAGGAAATTTGTCCTTTGGCAGGCTTTCAGTTTTGTCCATTTCTACTCATTTTTGCTGCATTTCCTCTCTTTGTAACACGGTACAAGGTCTCAAAAGGAAGATTGCTGCTTCAACTTGAATTTGTGCATTTGGACTTTTTTTGTATTTCTATACTTTTAGAAAATCAATTCTTGTAGTCCCTGCCAGTCTCGTGTCAAGTCGGTTTGTGCAATGAACCGTACGTAGCGGCACGTGATTATGCAAATGTTTGTCACAAAACTATCTTGTCACGCACGCTTGTAAAACCTATAAAAGAGTCGGAAGTCAGACTATTATTATATTGTCTAGTTTTAATTTCTCTGATATTCACTGATGAAATTATACTAAAACAATTAATTACTTCAGTCTCAGTGAATATTCATCAATAGTCACTTCGACTTCAGTGAATAATTGTTAAATATTGATTGGAGTGTTGCGTCTATGAGTTATAGAGGTTTATATTCCCAATATGCCAATAATGTCACGTCCAAAGAATGCTGAAAGAGACAAATGACCTTTTATAAACGTTTACGTTTTTTAGTGTAGTTCGTATCAGTGATTTTATCAAATATTTTATAAAAATCAGAATAATTCCATTCGAAAGTAGAAAGGAATGACAGTAAATTTATGGAGATATAAACCTCTATAACTCCTAGACGCAACACTCAAATCAAAAACAATATTCTAGTATTCATTTATTTATTTGAGGTAGTATCGATATTGCTGATAACAAATTAACTATTAGAGGCACTTAGTAATGATTATACAGGCAATTAAAGTAATGAAAGTAAACACATTTATTCTATTAGTCTAGCCTAGTGTTTTTTGTACTATTAAACCATTTTCTCGGCATAATCGCGTAATGCTAGAGGCCAAAACACCAGTCCTAGGTAAAATAAAGTTATCTACTTTAAGTACAACTGATAAAAGACGATCATTATTTTGATGTACTTTTTAAATATATTTTGCTTTAGGAAAAGCATCCAATCATCTGCAACAAGGCATAGTGTGTTGAACGAGCTCACGTCAGGTTCCCGCCGAAACACAAGGCCATCTCAGTTACATAACGAATCGACTCCACCTATATCTTTACCTCGCTCCCAGTACTCCGCATCATACCATAACCGCGTTGTTGTTCCCGAGAGTCTTGTACCTGATACAATAACCGTGATCCCAGAGACTGTCGGGATAGCTACCGGGAGCTCGAGGCCACCCCAGGATGCATCACTGTCACAGCGAATGCGGCGAGAAGAAAGTGATAAAATTGAAGTACAAAGAAAACGCACAGAGCATGGTGAAGATAGAGAGAGTGAAGGAGGGCAGGAGGAGAATTTAAAATGGAAACAGCGTTTTGGGAGATCGATCTTAGACGATCTTATATGACATTTTAAAACAGTTATGGGATAAACTGTGACATCTTGCTAGAAACCCTAATTAATGTAAACGCCTTAGTAAGAGGTGCTGCAGAAGCTTGGGGCAGGCTTGACAGGTGTTTATCAAGTTTAATTTAGCTTATCAAACTCATAAATAATTCATGAGTAATCAACAAAGGAAATGAATGTGTATGTGAATAAGTAATGTGTAAATTTGATACAGATTCGTCGTAATTTTGTTTCGATTTTCTCGGCCGAGATAGGTCGTATCGCCAAAATAGTTGCAAAGCACGCCTCTATGCATCCGTAGACGTTTGATAAGTCATATACAGAATACGTGTTCGCGTTTTGTCGTATTTAGGCTCGAGTTTGTAAATCCGATAAAACACGGACACTCATTCTGTATATATTTCACAAAAGATATTTGCAAGCGAATAAAGCATTTATAAGGTTTCATCAAATTAATGTGATCATGTTCCAATACATTTTCACATATACATATTAAGAAAGAAAATAGTTACATCAGTCGCATTTTTTTAAATTACTGTATCTTTATTGAAATGTTTATGCTGCAACAAAATGCCGTCACAAATTTATATGAAGTTTTTTACCATTACGCTTATAGTTTCATCAATTCCGGCTGTTGTGGTGGTGGTTAGGGTTATGTGAAGTTTTTTTTATACCATTACGCTTATAGTTTAACGTATTCTATTGTGGTGGTGGTTAGGGTTATGTAAGGTTTTATATTTCATCTATTCTTCATAGAAGTTGTGGTTGTTGTGAGAGTTTTAGTGCATTGGGCGTGTCTTGTTACACGTCAGTCGCGGTAGGTACGTTGGACAGTGGTTGTCTCCAAATCTCACGTCCAAAACCTTAAATAAAATATCGTTATTCAATCTCAATCACATCCTTAAATATAATATCGTTATTCAATCTCAATCACATTCTTAAATAAAATATCGTTATTCAATCTCAATCACATTCTCAATCACAATCTCAATCTCAATCACAATCTCATTCACTCACTCTCCTTGTTCGTTTATTGTGGTCTAAGAAGAACGTGGTGTTTTCTTCTTTAAAATCAGTTTGGAATGTGAGCGATATAAATATTAGATTCACTACATTACAAACACACGTGAACTGGGAAAGGGTACAAGAATGCAATATAACATTTTAATATATAATTATCGATGAAATACGAGTATATTTCTTTCTAAAAAGTGATATCTTCACACATGAAGATATAAATGATATCTTGACTGCTTTCAAAGATTTCTAGCCTTTTTAGTAAGAGATTGACACTGGTATTTCATCCTATTTATTATATAGACGATAGTGTTTTACTGAGAAGTAAACCACTCATAGAACTCATACGAAACTACATCCGGGTATTGAGTAGCGTATTTTCCACATCCTCGCTAGTGAAAATGTCGATGCCGTCACGTTTGTCGCCTTTTGAACTACACATATGGCGGCAGGTTTGTGAAAATCAGAGGAAGATGTAAACAGCTTAAATGAGCTGAATGACAATGAATATTCTGAGCACGAAAAGCCAAATACGATCTAAAACTCTAAAGATGTTCTCGACTGGAACGAAGAGACAAGAAAACTCGATGAAAACTCCCCAAAACAGCTTAGAAAGATCACGAAGAAGTTTGTACTGGCAGTAAGTAAAATTAATAAATAGTTTTTAGAGCAGTTTAATTGTCCATATAATAAAATGAAAATTACACGGGGGTTTGAAGAAATGAAGTTTATCCTCTCAAATCCAAGACATTTCACTCGTTCCCTGCGCTCACTGACTAGCGAAATATTTCGACTCGAGAATAAACTTCTTACAATAAACAGCGTGAAATACGCGCTCGATCTGATTGGTCTAAAGCCGTGTGTTGGAGTACAGATGATGTCACGTTCTGCATGATATCGTAGCCTCGTTTCAATTGTTGTAGTTCAACCGTGGTCTGTCCTCTTGAGTGATGTACAGATGACGTCACGTTAATTGTTGTAGTTCAACCGTGGTCTGTCCTCTTAGTGATGTACAGATGACGTCACGTTAATTGTTCTAGTTCAACCTTGGTATGTCCTCTTGACTGATGTACAGATGACGTCTTGTTAATTGTTGTAGTTAACCGTGGTCTGTCCTCTTGACTGATGTACAGATGACGTCTTGTTAATTGTTGTAGTTAACCGTGGTCTGTCCTCTTGACTGATGTACAGATGACGTCTTGTTAATTGTTGTAGTTCAACCGTGGTCTGTCCTCTTGACTGATGTACAGATGACGTCTTGTTA
Organism: Actinernus sp. WN-2022; assembly: GCA_030867875.1. NCBI lineage: Eukaryota > Metazoa > Cnidaria > Anthozoa > Actiniaria > Actinernidae > Actinernus > Actinernus sp. WN-2022. The sequence goes on along the minus strand of JAOWCC010000577.1, from coordinate 2,226,384 downwards.
ATTGTTGTAGTTCAACCGTGGTCTGTCCTCTTGACTGATGCACAGATGTGTCAAAACGCGAAGTTTTCTTATTGTACTAAGTTATAGACCTAATGTGCATAGTTTGGAAGATTAATCTGTAGAGGGAAACTAATGCTACCCCATAACAGTTCATATCTAAACTAGACATTGTGTTCAGTTTGAGAGCAATGTGGAGAATTAAACGTATTTCAAATGCAGAATACATGAAAGCGAGGTTAGAAAGGCTTTAGTTGTATTTCAAATGGTTGTAACTTCACTAAGCTTACAGCACTCAAATTTCACAAGTTCACTAATGTCGACATGCTCTTTTACATGGCAATGTTCATGTTTTGTGTACATGTGGATAAACTCCGTATTCAAACGGGAATACACAGTTAATATGAATAAGATCTCTACTAATATCACAAGTTCACTAATGTCGACATGCTTTTTTACATGGCAATGTTCATGTTTTGTGTACATGTGGATAAACTATTCACACGGGAATACACAATATGAATATGGTCTATACTAATATCACACTGAGATCACTAACGTCGACATGCTCTTTTACATGGCAATGTTCATGTTTTGTGTACATGTGGATAAACTATTGAAATGGAATACACAGTTAATATGAATAAGGTCTACTAATTTCACAAGATCACTAATGTCGACATGCTCTTTTACATGGCAATGTTCATGTTTTGTGTACATGTGGATAAACTATTGAAATGGCATACACAGTTAATATGAATAAGGTCTACTAATTTCACAAGTTCACTAATTTCACAAGTTCACTAATGTCGACATGCTCTTTCACATGGCAATGTTCATGTTTTGTGTACATGTCGATAAACTATTAGTTATTGTTAAGGTCTATAGAGATATGGCCAGACCTAGATGTGCACTGATTAGCCTCGTTTTCACTATTTCTCTAGGTTTTAAAAGCTAATCGTTTTCAGCAATTGACGTATAGCGTGCTCTAATAAACGGCATGTCAAATGTAGACTGACTAGCCTCGTTTTCATGATTAGGACAGCCATTTTTGCATGGAGTAAATTGCAAACTACGGCACTTCCGTAACCGTACTGTACCTAACTGTAATTTGATTGCATCAACAGGACAAAAACTAGGGAAACTATTTCAAAGTGTCACGGCATGTCGTACAGTAACCGTGCCGTAGTCTGTCCCACTCATACGATGTAACGTCTGTAGTCACCGTACTAACGAAAACTAAGAAATAAAGGGTCCCAATGTAGGCAGTCCTGCATGACTCCTCGGAGTGTTCTCACTTCAGAAAATGATCTTCATGTAGACCTTTCTTGTGTTGTCTTTTGTTCGCCATTGGCCCATCCAGATCTGTTGGTTTTGTTATTTTCCACTTCAGGGTTGCGTACACATCTGGTCCACCTCCAGGCTTAGGAATGTTGCTCCCCAGTTCCTTTGGGTGAGGATCGTTTCCTATTGGCCAATATAATGCTACGACGATTTTGTACTTATTGGAAGGACTTGAGGCTAGTCCTGGAAACGAAAAAATATCATGACTAAAAAACAAAAATAACTTATCACATTAACAGAGTTATAATGCTTCTCAGAAATACTGGAGAAAATCTGAGTTACACTATATTAACATTAATCTGGCACTGGAAAAAATAACAATTTCCAAAGTATAAATAATCCATAAAAACCATTATAAACAACACAATGTTGTACGTTTACAGCATTTTCCCATGGTTTCTCCGTGGTATTTTCATACTTTCGAAAGATTGGGTGAATATATCATGGGAAAGCCATGGAAAATAGACAACATAATAACGTCTTTATTTAAAGAGGGTAATACATAATAGTGTACAACACTGAGAAACCTGTAGCCCTCATTACAATAATACAATATTTACAGTTTATATAAAATGCTTAATACTAATATACTAATAAAGCTATTCATATGATCTATTTAATAAATATATAAGCTAACTATAGCAGATACGATGTAAACACCTAAGTCACCACCCATCCTCCCCCCCACCACCCATCACTCCCCACCCTCGCAAAAAAGTAAATAAGCTAAGCTCCCTAGTCTCCACCTCCCCACCCAGATAAATGTAAAAATAATAATGCTTAAGTTCTAATGTAAATTCTAAAATCTGAGATATTGTATAAAATAATACATTTTAAAAGAACGACAAAATAAAATATGTCAAGGTCTAAAATGATTTAGAGAAAGCTGCTCATTCAGTAAGTATTTCTGATAACATTTCTTGAATGAGTAGACATTTGGCAGCTTTCTCAAGTTCAAAGGCAGACTGTTCCATAGCTTGGTTGTACTGACTGAAAAAGTTCTTCCACCTTCTGTCTTACGTATAAAAGAAGGACAAATAAAGTTTGTGTTTGCATATCTGGTACGTCTAGAATGAACCTCACTATTTGGCTTTAAAAGTTCAGAAATATAAGGATCTGCGACATTGTGTTTACGTTGGAGATAAGCATGGAAATCCGAATTTATAGGACATTTGCATTATGGCGTCATTTAACAACAACTACCAGAATCCTTTTCAAATTATATTTCTCATTCAAGGATATTAACTAGTTCAAGCATATTAACTAGTTCAAGCAAATTAACTAGTTCAAGCATAGTAACTAGTTCAGGCATAGTAACTGGTTCAGGCATAGTAACTGGTTCAGGCATAGTAACTCGTTCAGGCATAGTAACTCGTTCAGGCATAGTAACTGGTTCAGGCATAGTAACTCGTTCAGGCATAGTAACTCGTTCAGGCATAGTAACTCGTTCAGGCATAGTAACTCGTTCAGGCATAGTAACTCGTTCAGGCATAGTAACTCGTTCAGGCATAGTGAACTAGTTCAGGCATAGTGAACTAGTTCAGGCATAGTGAACTAGTTCAGGCATAGTGAACTAGTTCAGGCATAGTGAACTAGTTCAGGCATAGTGAACTAGTTCAGGCATAGTAACTAGTTCAGGCATAGTAACTAGTTCAGGCATAGTAACTAGTTCAGGCATAGTAACTAGTTCAGGCATAGTAACTAGTTCAGGCATAGTAACTAGTTCAGGCATAGTAACTAGTTCAGGCATAGTAACTAGTTCAAGCATGTATAGTAACTAGTTCAAGCATATTAACTAGTTCAAATTAGAGGAACACATTAGTTGTGGTATTTGTAGTCTGTGACGTCATCTGTCTTATTACATGTACTGACAAATTAGAGATGTTACCCAGTCCCACTTGAGTGGTGCCCTTCCAGACCACTTGAGTGAAGTGCCGTACTTTGTTGGAGTACTGGGGATAAGCGAAACTGTAGTCTTTCCTTTCACTGTACCAGATGTTGGATGCCTTCAGGGGCGCGTGTGGAAAGTCGTGCCATATTTGGGCAATGTTCTCACCCGGAGACTCGCCCTGAAGGGTACAATAGATAGCATATGAAATAACATTTACTCGTGATAATAACTGAACCAGAATTCATAGCTCCACACCTGTCTATTAAAAAAAACACTCGAGACCAGCAATGTTCCCCTATACAAAGATGTATTCGAAAGAAATAAGTTCTGCTATTGTGTTTCTGTGTTACACGTCGGAGAAAATAAAATCTGAAAACCTTCCTCACAACCTCCGCTATATATCGACGGCTCACGTTTTGTAATTTGTGACGTCAGGTACGGGGAATAAATTAGTTTTGCCATGCTGTCGTGTCATGTCGGCCCTGACACCAACGGCTCCTATTCCCGGTTTGCATTATTGCGTCCATACAACTACCAGAATTCTTTTGGAATTCAGATTTTTATACTTCTGAAAATACCAAGACAATAGTCCAAATTAATAGAAGAACAAAAGAATCAGCGCAATGGACTCTGGTAGTTGTATTCAAGTGACGTCATAGTGCCTATTCCTAACCATTGTGTTTTGTTTTTGCTGGAGGTGTGATTGTTTTCCTTGCTACTGCATTGAACAACCACACAAGCTAGATTTATCAGAGGATGATCGGTTCAGTATTTTTCAAACTTGAAAACTAATTTTCTCTTCATAGACGCGCAACACCGAAATAAAATAGCAGAACTTATTTCTCTCGAATACATCTTTGTATAGTCGTTGGGTTAATTTTGGATTCAGTTCCCCTTTAAAAGCATGTCTACAAAGGATCTTTCACCTGGAATGAGCTGGGGTCATTGGCTATCGTCTTAGCAATTCTCTGTGCCTGTTTAGCAAGGGATTCATTCCACTGAAGAGGCTGTACATGGTGCAGCAGGCGAAAACTGTTGTGGGCTAGCATTCCTTCCTTGATGGCTAAGTCTGTAGAAAAGTACTCCTTCAATGATCATCACACTGAATTGTTACGCGTTCATCACTTCCCTATTGTTATACAGTTATTGTTACGCGTTCATCACTTCCCTATTGTTATAGAGTTATTGTTACGCGTTCATCACTTCCCTATTGTTATACAGTTATTGTTACGCGTTCATCACTTCCCTATTGTTATAGAGTTATTGTTACGCGTTCATCACTTCCCTATTGTTGTACAGTTATTGTTACGCGTTCATCACTTCCCTATTGTTATACAGTTATTGTTACGCGTTCATCACAAGTTATACAAGTGTTGGGAATTTTAAATACTTAGGTTTAACGCTCTCTTCAAATTTTACCTGGACTGATCATATTGACCATATCTTGTCAAAGATAAATCAGAAACGCGTGAGTCAAAGACAACCTGAGATTGTGTTACCACGTAATGCGCGGCTTCTTTTCTTTAACAGTCGAGATTGGTCTCCCCATCTTTGATTTTGCCGATTTTGTTTGGGGTGGGGGGGGAGGGGAGGGGGGAGGGGGGAACAAGAATAACGCTGTCCTTATGACGAACTTGCAGATGTAAAATGAGGCTGGCACAAAATTATTCTGGACAGACCGTTGCATTCATCTGCTACATATGCGCTTACTAGCCTGGGCTGGCCTAACCTGCAGGTTATCTCACCTTTGTCTGTATGTTTGTAAATGCGTTAATGGTATCACGTCTCATAGCATGGAACTCTCAACAAATAGAGATGTTCACAACTATCCCGCGTTACAAGAAACGGGCAATCAAAGAACCAATTATCAAGTTGTTAAAGACTGGAACAATTTAGATAGCGAGATTAGAAATTCGAATAATATTTTGACTTTTAAACGTGAATTTTTAAACCAATTTTAGACCATGTTTTCTATGTATTTTTTAATTGTTTATATACTATTTTATGTAAAATTATGTTTTGTTTCTATTCTGCTGTTAATTATTTTTAGTCCAGAGCCTTTCTGAAAATCACTTCGGTGAGAAAGCTATTCCTGGCTAAAATATTATTATTATTATTACAACTATTGTTACGCGTTCACCACTTCCCTATTATTAGTAGGGAGTGAGACGAATGATCCTGTGCTGTTTTTGCGGCGCTCATTAATTCAATGACGTCATGGATCTATTGTCTTTCCGCATGACAAAAGTGTGGTGGAATAAATTATCTATTGTTAATAAAGTGCGGCGGAATCTCATAAGTGGTGAGGATACATAAATTAGGGGGTGAATAAATTATCTATTGTCTGGCTGTATTTTTCTTCTAATCGAAATTAGTAAGTTTACCAAATTTGGAAAATTGATTTCGATATTGACCATGCATCGAGTTTCGATGAAATTTATGATTTTCATCATTAAAGACGAATCATTGAAACATGATCTACTTGTAGCTCACTTATAGAATTTGATTGTATATACTTTATATTTACATATGCCTTTTTACCATCGTCACTCGTTCCATCCGACGCATCGGCTGTGTTTGCTGCCGCAAGAAGTTGATCATTAAGAGTGACTTTCCCTGCAGTGAAAAATATAGGAAAAGCTAAAGCATTACATACAACGAACATCCAACAAGGAATAACATCATGAACCCCTTAACATTTTTGAAAGAAATCCTTACACTTTGAAGACCCCTTTAACAATCGCTCTAGATAAATATTTCCTTACCGTTCCTAAATGCAGTGATCAACTGGAACTTACGATACAATGAAACTATTTATAAACGTATCTATTTATAAATCACAATTTTTCTAGCTAGTTAATAACTAAAACAGTTGTATGTCAGTAATAGACGGACACGTATTCTGTTCTGACTTATCAAACATCTAGATGTATAGAAACATTTTTTTCACTTATTATGGCGATACGACTTATTTCGACCGAGAAAATCGAAGTAAAAGGTTATGTAAATCAACAACTGATCACCTAGTACACATTCATTCGCTAAATTAATAATTATTATGGTATGTAAATCAGGACGACTTATCTGTATCACCTGCACATTCATTAGTTCATTTAATAATAATTATGGTATGTATAAATTCTGTCATAATAACAAATCCTACTAATGGCACTTTACTCAGTTGATAGAAATATGAGCGGGGTTGGTAACGTTACCTGACGTATAGGGACACCTAACCTAACCCTAACCGTTTTACCTGACATATAGGGATGCCTGACTTATAGGGACGCCTGGCATATAGGTATGCCTGACATAACCCTAACCCTAACCATTTTCCTGTATAACGTCCCTATATGTCAGGCGTCCCTGTACGTCAGGTAACGTTACCAACCCTTCTGATAAATAATATACAATAGTCATTTCCTTTCGGGACTAATGGTGATCGTGGTATACAGGTAAGCTTTACTGTAAGAGCGATCAACAAGTGAAAACACTTTTTGTTATTTACTTTTATTTTTATTATTATTATTATTATTTTCCTCAGTATTTACAGATTTAAGTACAATTCATCAAACTTATTTTTAGCAACATATATACATCGTTCGATATGAATCTTATTAGTAAGCCGTTGTTGAAAATTCCTCAAGACAGCTCCCATAAATATAATATAAATATAATGCTTGGCGATGATAATAATTTGGTTAAAGGTATTGAATCCTTTTACTTGCGGTTGATAACCAAATAAAATATTTGATAAAGATAGCATTTCTTTGAATACGAAGATTGGTTTCGCCCATCCAAAGAAATCTTCCCAAAATGCAACAGAAGCTCGGCAATTCCAAAATAGATGTTCAACTGTTTGTGACTCATGGCAGATAAAACACTTATCATCTTGAACTATTTTCATTCTATAGAAAGAAGATTTAGTGGGTAGGATATTGTGGATAATTTTAAACTGGAAGACTCTAAGCTTTGTTTCTCGGCAGACATTAATGGCAAGCCTATAATGATATGGTAGTTTTTCAGCAAGAATTCCATAATTTAATAACCTTTTTTCAGCGGTAGGTGGCTTATAATTTACCTCCGCTAATAGTTTAGTTATCCGAGAACATGTTAGTTTATCAAATTCTTGGGTATTTTCATATAATAAGTTACCATTTAAGCTAATGGAGTTTCCTTATTACTGAATTTTTCCCGAAGTAATACTTTCCATTTATGAGGGATGGCTTTCAATACGCTAAAATATTCCAAAAAGTTAAATGTACTGTTAAATCTTTTCTGCAGAGAAACAAATTGCATAAAATTACCATTCTCGTCGATCAAGTCACCTATCTTACAAATTCCAGCATTATTCCAATTCGAAAAATACAAAGATTTCTTTTCTTTCATTATAAAGCGATTATTCCAAATTATTTGTTCAAGGATCTCTTCTTTAGTACTAGGACAGGTTTGACGAAAGCACTGCCAGTGTTCAATTTAGATGAAAACCAAGTCAACGGGTTAGTGCTGGTGGACTATAAGAAAGCCTTCGATATGGTGGACCATGCTACTCTTCTTAAAAAACTTGAAGCTTATAGATTAGACTCTCAAGCTCTTGACTGGTTCAAGTCTTATTTAGCAGATCGCAAACAAGTAGTCTGCTTCAAGGGTCAAACGTCATCTTCTCGTAGCATTACCTCAGGAGTACCTTAAGGATATATCCTGGGCCCTCTACTGTTTGTCGTCTTTATAAATGACTTGCCGCTTTACACGAACTCTCGATTGGACTTATTTGCAGATGACACCACTATTCTGGCCTCATCGAGCATTAGCAATGTTGTATTGTATTGTATTGTATTGTATTGTATTTATTTGTCACTCACAACGTTACATTTAATATTACAGTTACACAGAAATATAGATAGATAGTTTACAAATATAGATAGTTTACAAATATTTAATATATAAAAGAACTAGAATAAACTAGAAATTAACGCTTGAGAGTGACAAGGAAGCCTCTGAGAAACTATATAAGCTTATTTGAAGAGGCTTCCTTGCGGCAGTCATGAAAAATATGTATTTTATTATTATTTTTTATATTATCACACAAGAGAAAAAGCATATTGAATTATAAATGAGAATATATTAAGATCAATGATAAAAGCAAAAGAACAGACAAAAATTATAGTATCTGGTTAAGTAAATATTGTTTCAGAGATTTTTTAAAGCTAACGAGACTTGAAGATTGAACTATGTCGAGGGGAAGAGAATTCCACATTTTTGGACCTTGAAAGAGGACAGTAAATTGCTTGATATTAGTTCGGCAGGGATGCGATCTGTAGTTAGAGGAATTTCGTGTTTGGTACCTATGAATTTGTTGATTAGTCAAGAATATATCATTAAAGTAGGCAGGAAGAAGTTGATTATGATAAGAATACATGAAGCATGCAATCATAAGAGAATTTATTTTAAAGACATCAAGGATTTTTAGGGAGTAGAATAAAGGAGCAGTATGTGCGAGGTAATCAGCATTAGAAATTATTCGTACAGCACGTTTCTGAAGAATAAATATGCGATTTAGATTTGTAGGGTATGTGGATGACCAGGCAATGTTGCAGTAATTGATATAAGGATAAACTAAAGTATAATACAAACTTAAGCGAGACTTAGAAGATAAGAAATAACGTGATCTTGATATTATGCCAATTGATTTTGCCATTTTTTTCGATACAAAACCTATATGATTCTTCCAAGTAAAATGTTGATCGATGAAAACACCAAGGAATTTAGTAACTTCTACTCTATTAATAATATGGTTTTCAATAAAAATGCTTTTGTTTAAATGTACTCTATTTTGTCTGGGCGTAAATACCATATAGTTTGTCTTTTTCAAGTTTACAGAGAGTTTGTTTGCTTTTAGCCATGTGGCTATTTTTATTAACTCGCTATTTAAAGTATCAAAAACATGATTGAGATCTTTGTTAGAGCAAAAAATGCTTGTATCATCCGCAAAAAGAAGAGATTCAGTTAAATTGGAAGCATTAGGAAGATCATTAATGTACAAAATAAAGAGTAGAGGACCAAGAATTGATCCTTGAGGAACACCGCACTTTATAGTTTCTAGATTTGAGGTATGGCATCCGAACTGAACAAATTGTTTTCGATCCGTTAAATAACTTTTCATACATTCAAATGCATTTCCACGAATTCCATAATGATAAAGTTTGTCAAGTAAGATTTGGTGGTCTATGGTATCGAAAGCTTTCGACAAATCAAGAAATATACCTACTGTAATTTCATTTTGATCAATTGCCGAGGCGATTTTGTTAATTAAGGTAATAAGTGCTAATGAAGTAGAATGATGTCTACGGAAACCAAATTGTTTTTTATAAATAATATCATGTTGATCCAGAAACTCAATCATCTGATTATACATGACTTTTTCAAACAGCTTAGAAAAACCCGGAAGTATGGAAATTGGTCTGTAGTTATTGAAACACTCAGAATCATCAGCTTTAAAAATAGGAATAACTTTAGCAATTTTAAGCGATTTAGGAAATACTCCATAATGAACAGATGAATTGATTATGTCCGCTAATGGCTGTGAAATATGGTCAAATGAAAGATGGATTATTTTCATAGATATGTTCAAGGGTTGAAGGACGAACTGTCAAATGAAGTAGCAAATGTAGATGACTGGGCCAACGCAAATAAACTTCCACTTAATGCAGCAAAGACCAAGTGTATCCTTATATGTGGAAATCGCCTTAAAGACAAGATCACCCAAGAAGAGCAAAATCTGAACATTAGAGTAAATAATACTAAATAAATTAGAACAAGTTGAGCATGTTAAATTACTAGGACTTGAAATAGACAGTGACTTTTAAAAGTTTTGACACACATGTTGTCACTATGGTCAAGAAAGTATCAAAACGCATCGGAATTTTAAATAAGATTAAGAACTATCTACCTAGAGCAGAGCGCATTCTTTTTTATAACACTATGATAAAGCCGCTCATATTATACTGTTCAATCACTTGGACAAGCTGCAGTAAGGACAACATCAAAAGAGTCTTGAGGTTACAAAAACGTAGCGCTTGGGTAATTCTAGATGCCAAGTCTCGCCACAGCTCTATGGAATTATTTAATAAATTAGGCTTTCTTCCCTTTTATGTGGAGGCAGATATAAAAAAATGTCTACTTGTGTTCAAGCGCACTGTCAATGAAGCCCCAGAATATATAAACGATTTGCTTAAGCTCAACAGTGAGCAGCACACAAGGAGAACGTGTTATGCGCACTTGACCTTATTACCTCCACGCTACACAAGAGAAAAAGAAGCTGGTCGTTCTTCCTCTGTCACAGCTACTAAATGCTGGAACAAATTACCTGTAAACCCAAGACTCTCCGCCTCTGTCAATATTCTGCCCTTTACAAGCATTTTCGCACATTTCAAAAAAGCTTCGAACAGTTCACTACTTTTTTAGATACACAATTTATCGTTAGTTAACTTGGTAATGCCGATCCTCCTTAATGTATACATTTATATATCTTGTAAATATGTAATTTTAGCTTAACTTAGTATAGTCTTATTATATGTCCTTATCGTAATATGTCTTACATGTGTTGTGCTGCGAGGGCCACGAGTTTATTAGTGCTTTGTACTATTTAGTGTTACCCTCTTGAAATAAAGTTGATTGATTGATTGATCATAAAAATCTAATGTTCCCAAGGCTAATTTCTTCGTATCGAAATTACAGTTAAATAATAGATTGCATCCAAACCTTTTTAGTTTCAGTTGAGGGATCTTTTTCCAGTTATCTGGTGTTCCATCTGGGGCGCAGTTTTTGTTACCAATCGTTTAATCCAAGCAATTTTTAGCGCTTTTTCGATTAAAGCGAAATCTGGCAATCGCATTCCTCCAGCCTTATAATCTCCGATTATAGTAGAAGTTTTTACTTTAGGAGGCGTATTATTCCACACAAAATTACGAATTTCCTTATTTACTTCCTGTACAAATTTTAGAGGAACAACTAATACTGAGCTATTATATATAAGCTTAGAAAGACCAAGTGTTTTCACAATAACAATTCTCCCCCAAGTTGTCAGATCTCTGGACTTCCAGATATTTAAAGTTTTATGTAGGGTGTCCAATTTGTCCCAAGAATTCTTCTTTTCACGCGCCTTGTCATCATACGAAAAGTGAACGCCTAAACAATAGATCGGATCACGTGACCAGCGAATTGGGAAGGGTTTATCTAATCTATTTCGCCAGGATTCCAGCCATAGACCCTCAGTTTTTTCTTTGTTAATTGCTAAGCCAGAGCACTCAAGAAGTGTAAACAATGCATTACCGGAGTTAACATCATTCAAGAACACAGTGGTATCATCAGCATATTGTTATAATACAATGCTACTTTTCTCCACAGGGATGCCCTTGATCTCTGCACTATCCCGTATTGCGCACGCGAGAATTTCAACACAGATGGTAAACATAGCACCAGACAGTGGGCATCCTTGACGTAACCCACGTGTTAATTCAAAGAAGTTTGAGGCAAAACCATTGTTTAAAACGCAATCGATGGTCGAGTATAAAAGACTTTTACCCATTCTTTAAGTTGCGGACCAAAATTGAAAGTTTCAAGTGATTTGTAAATATAATTCCATTCAATAGAATCGAAGGCTTTCTTAAAGTCTAGGAACATAGCTATCCCTTCTATATCTTTTTCTTTAGTATAGATCAAAATCTCAAAATCAAAAGTGAAAACACTTTTTACATTCTTTTTTACACATGGTTTATTATTTTGCCTACCGTCTTTTTTACTCGCTTGTGCAGACAAGTCTCCTTCTTTCGATAACGATCCAAACACATCTACGATCTCTTCAGTACTGTCATCATCCTTGGGTACACCCTTCATGTATGACGACACATAATGCCCCTTTACTTCCCCAACTAAGAACTCACTTGGTACTGCCTCCTTGTCTCGCACAGTTGCTTCTATAAATTCAAGATTAGCATTGGATTACTTACTTGTAGCCCTCTCACAAAGTCGTAGGTTTTGACCAATCAGAGCACACATTCGGTTATATCACATAAACGTGACTGAGTTAAACGACTCAGTGGTGGCAATGAACTACCCTTTTGGGGATGTTATATATTATGCACGGTGCTTTACATATGGCAAGAAAGAGTTACCCATGTATAAATGAAAGCGCAGAACTGCAACGCTAGAATCTGTTATCTCTCCTCCAAATACACAGTACTAATTTAGCAACTTGCGAAAAATCAAGCTTTATTGGTAAGACACATTTGATTTAGAGGGGGAACTATCAATCGGGGTTCGATGTTTATTCGCTGGGTCGAGCCGGACTTTCTATAACAACTTTGACAAGTTGTGCTAATTATTAATCACGGTGTTGCCACCAATTTGTTTTCCGTGCTTATTCATTAATGTTATGGAAACTTTCATCGCGAGCATTAGGATGAAAGTGAGATTTAATTGTGGTATCCGATTCAGGGGCGTTGCCAGGCATGTTTGAGCTTTCAGCCCGAAATTGAGACAAAGTAAACTTACTCCAGGCGTAATATGAAAAACGTACTGAAATTGTAGAAAATCTTTAAAATCTTTAAAATCTTAACCATATAGCAACTTTAAAATATATCAAAACGTTGCTTTCCCTTTGGAAATTGATTGACAATTATAAGAAGGTTTTTAAAACGTTTGCAATTCCTACGTTATTATATCGAGCTGCGGTGATTGCTTATGATAAAGGCTTAATTTGGAATGGTAAAAAGGACAAATTTAAACGTCGAGTAATGGTAACTGAAATTTATAAAGGGGGTTTGAAAGTTCCTGACATAGTCTCGTTTATTCAGACATCAAGATTCATTTGTATTAAACGTTTCTGTATAGAATCTGATGATTCACCTTGGAAGGATTTTCTTGAGTTTTATCTTAGAGGCGTAGGGGGTTAGGTTAGATTATATTTCAGTGCGATTATAAATAAATTGTTACCCATTGTACTGCCTAAAGTTGACCAGGAATGCCTCGAGATATGGGCAAGTTTAAATGATAAGGCATCATCTACACCAAAAGTAATTCTAGACGAAATTATTTGGAATAATCAATCTATCAAGATTGGAAGGAAATCAGTATTTAATAGGAAAATAATCGATAAGAGTATATTTTTAAGACTATAGGATTTGTTAAACAATATTCAGTTTTTCAATAATTCCTACGTTTCGGTGAACGAATGGTTCTTACTTATTATCAATAGTCTACCCCAGGAATGGAGGAGAGTTATAAAAGAGGTGGCGAGAGACCCTAATCCACAGTAATGATTCACTTAGTTATAAGTTCTAGGATCATTTATACATTTCTGGTGACAAAAAATCAAATTACCCGACAAAGTTTTCTGGCGGCATGCATGGTTGCAGAATCATGGTTTTGCTGTGACCATTTGATACTTATTGGTAAATATTTTATTTACTGATGCCGGTGTTCGAATATAAACACTGAACTTACAGTCTTTTTAAAGCGAGTTAAACTAATACAACAACAAAAAATATTAATTGCTACAGAGAAGTGTAAACTATCGTTTCACTGTATTAAGTGGAATAGATATATTTCTGTAAATAAGTATATATATATACTTCTGTAAATAAGGATATATATATATACTTTTGTAATAGACGTCGCTAATAGTGGTTTTATTAGATTTTGTAAATAAATAATTGTGGTGTTCTTCCTATTATTGTAAACTGTGAGAGCGGTGATTAAAATTAAAACAAAACAAAAAATATATAAATAAATGGAGGGAGATTTCAAATGATAATCATTGGTGAGGAGTCGAAAGGAGGGGATCATACACAGGGGTGATTATCTATCGGGGGACTCTGATGTGATTCTACGGTATTACCTGTGTCTATTGGAGCCTGTGTTTGCTGGATGCCACGCCCAGTGAACTGGCTGACCCAAATGGGCTCAGCCTTCTGAGTTGAATCAATGCTTGTCCCACGTACAGATAGCGGGTTTTTCTTCTTGGTTGAGATGTGTCTTGATCTTGATACTGGTTCAATAAAGAGGTTTAAGGATTATTCTGCACAACAATAATATGACCCAATTCAAATTAGTATATAGACACGTAGTATATAGACACGTACTCATCCAAAGTAGTATATAGACAATTTTAGAAAGGAAGGCCATTTAGAAGAATACACATGCTATTGGCCGGAGAAAAGTGTGATTAAGTAATATATAACTGGTTACTATCGATATAGTCTTCACTTGTCATCTAGGTTTATAGACCGCGTTTGTTCCCGCTATATAGGCCAAGCGTGAATATAATATAATATAATAATAATGTATTTATATAGCGCAATCTCCATAAATTCTCGAGTGCGCTTTACATCAAGAAGAAATCTACAACTAGATATATAAAACTATATACAACGCAACACAATGTTAAAATAAATAAAAATAATAATTACTAATCTAGAATTGTATAAAGTTATACATAAAAGAATCAGCAATACGCTAGTTTAAAAATATAAGTCTTAAGTTTGCACTTAAAAATAGAAATGGAAGGGCTACTCTTGATTTCATGTGGAGGCGTATTACAAAGACTAGGCGCGCACACCTAAATACCCTGAGGCCGTACGATTTCAGCCTGAAGGTGGGCTGCTGTAGCAGCAATTTATCCGCAGATCTAAGAGCGCGCCGAGGAACATAAGGAGTTATGAGCTCACTAAGATATGATGGCTCCATACCATTATTATCTTGTACGTATATAGCAGGATCTGAAAACTAAAATAATGCGTTGCTCTACCGGGAGCCAACGTAGTTGAATTAATACTGGCGTAATATGTTCAGCTTTTCGTGTTAACGAAATACTCAAAAGTATTCAAAACCAACTGAAATGTTGCGGTCCGTACGGGAAGTTATTATCCGCAAACTAACCAATCATACCTCACGAAATTAACTAGCCACATAATAATTATATTGATATGTGAAATAGTGCTTTTCTAGCGCCAGTAAAACGCGATATTTTATGAGGCTCTGGTATAAATTAAATGTATTCTATTCTCGGAGAAAATAATACATTCAACTTACCCCGGAGCCTCGTATTGAAGCAAGTGAAGCAGATATCGAAAGTGGGATATTGTAATGAACGTATGTTTACGTCGTTCCCGATTTCTTATTTACCATAACAGTAATCAATATACAACATTTAAATATAGAGGACCACACAACGCAGGATAAACTAAAACTTACAATGCCGGATTACTTGTAGAAATACACATACTAGACGTCACTCAAGGTGTAGATAAACAATTTAAAATACAAGGTTAGTACTACGGTGTAAAAGGGCAGATATAATGACCAATATTTCGATTAGTAGAACTAGTCTTCTACAGGGCCAGAGCTAGAGTGCAATAATAAATACCTACTGGCAGTCATAACAGCTAAGAGGGCGATAACTGTCCAGGCCGTCTTTCTCTGGAGCCACATGTTTCTTTCTGGTAGTGTGGTTCCTATTACATCAGCGGCGACTGTAACGAGTTGGCTCGCGCATTATATTACACCTGTCCTTTTCACAACGGAATGAGACAGTCAATATAGGTAACAATGGACTATACACAAATTAATGGTATTTTTAACTACTTGGACAGCGAACAACTTTTGTTACCCCATATTATGTATCTCGGCAAGAATGTTTTTGTTCACGAAACTACGGGTGCTAAGATGTTATGGTGCTTTTTCTCCCTAAAATGCGGCATTTTCAAGAGAAAGGTTAAAGGTATACCGATGCAACTCTAAAAGAGAGACATCAATTCACTAAACACTTTAAATTCCGTAACTGAAAGGTTTAAAGTCAAAGCAAAAATAACACTTTCCAAAAATATCACAGATGTAAAGAATACGGAAAATACATCAAAGTCTACCTTTGTTTTGTCTCCGTTCTTTTTTCTTTTTTCCTGTAATTCTCTATGAAAGACAATTAAACCACGACTTCGAACTAAGGTTTTAAGAAATGACATCATCTTTATAAATATTTCTTGATGTTTTACAACCTCTTGTTAATGCAGTGTAATCATGATAAATACGTTGTCGCTATTGGTGTAACTGGTGTTGTCATGCGAAAGGTCACACTACTTGAAAACTGCCGGCAGGTTACTTGACAAACACTCGAAATAAACTCCTGAATGAAAACAAAAACAGCAACAATCACATGAATTGTCCCTTTGTTTGAATATATTGTATTTTATTCTTTGTGGAGAAACTCGATTGGCTGAATGACACATTTCTGAATTAAACGCTTATTACTTGAACTTACGTGGATTCAACAGGGTGCAAAATCTTTACTTCGTGTGTATAGAACTGTCATGCGAACAACGGCTACTCAAAGATCGGCGCCAAACTGAAAGACAGACTCAAATAACCAAGTGATACTTCGTGTTGATAAACATTACAATTGTACATACATACATACATCAACTTTATTTAAACACGGTAAAATCATCAGTTATTACAATTAAAAATATATTTAAAATATCACTGTTTTACATGATTGCCGTGTGGGAGTCCGATATGGAAAATATGTTATCGATATCCCTTCTAAATCGCCCAAGAGAATCGCAATTTCTTGTCTCATTGGGAAGATTATTCCATAATAGGGCCCCACTAAAACTAAAGCTACGCTTTAAGTAGTCAGTTCGTGGTTTAGGTGGGGTTAATTTATTTTCCGAATTTCTTATATTAGGTTGTAATCTGTGCTGCGGGGAATGAATAATTTGTGTAAGTACACTGGAGAAAGCTTGTGGACTGTTTTATACATTGTTACTGCCTTCTGTTTCTTACGTTTTATACATAGATTATCCCAGCCTAGCATATTGAGAAGAAAATTAGAGTTTGTGTCATAGTTGGATTTGGTATTCACTCTGGCAGCGCGATTTTGTAACTTTTGTAGTTTATCACTAAACTGGTTACTTAGACCATCCCACACTGAGCTACTATAGTAGCTGTATAATTTTTTATAGCAGTATTCTCGCATATAAATGAGAGCGCCAATAGCAGAGGAAATTTTCTTTGATGATTCATTAATATGTTTTTTCCAAGATAAATTTTCATCTATAAATAGACCCAAAGATTTGGTATAATAAACTTTTCTTATTTCATTGCCCTCTATCTGTATATTGATCGTATGTTTACTGGCTCTCGCCTGCAACCTTTGGCAAGAGCCAATAATCATGAACTCAGTCTTGGCAATATCAAGACTCAACTTATTTGCCTTGAGCCAGCAATTAAGGTTGTTTAATTCGGCATTAATCATACTTTCAAAAACTCATGAATAATTAATGAGCATTTTGTCCAATCAGATGAAGCAAATCAGTTATGTGCATGCTCCTTTATACCTGATAAAATCTCATCATTCTAAAAGGCCCGCGGAGGGATTTGAATTCTGTCCCAGAGGGAAACGGGGTTAATGATTGAGACAATGGAATTTCTATTGATGTTTCAGCTTTCTCACTGAATTGCTAATTAGGATGAACGTTTTATATAAAGAATATTAATGAACATGAAATTTTATATAAAGTTTCATCCTAATTAAGAATTCACTGATAAAGACCCAAAGATAGCAAAAAGTACACGGAACATAAGGTACCTAGAAAACAAATTTTGCACTAAATTTACTAATATCAGCAGACTACCCAGATACACAGATAATATTTTTAAAATGAAGTTATCCAACTACCATTACTTGTTTACCGAGCCACTGTTTAGTTACAATTATTAAACCAAACTCAAAGCCGTAAAATTATAAAAACGTGCATTAAACTTACATATTTTGTGCCGGAGTCAAAAATTTAGGGTCTGCCGTCATATCAGTCACATCGCTTTCCAAGTCTTGAACTTTATCGAGGTAAACCACGACACCAAATCCTTCAAGTGCAGATTCTTCTTGCATTGCGAAATGCCGCTTCAAACAACATAGTATGGTAATTTCTTCATGTCATTCCCTTGAGATGTTCGTAATTGCAGGCGGTGATTACTCGAATATTTTGCATGGCGTTGTGAATACAAAGGTTCAATGGTTCATTAAGTAACCATTCCCTTGAGATGTGCGTCTTTCTTTCGTTGCATTCTTAAAGCGTTTTTGAAGCCGTTTAAAGCACTCACAGCACGTGTTTTATCAAGTCTAAAAATTCTCGGGCTTCGCCATCGAATTTTTAAACTTGATAAAACACTGCTGTTCGTGTTTTAAACAGTACTTCTAGATCGGTTAGGCTAGAGGCGGCTAGGCTAATATTTGTGTCATCGGCATACATTTTTATGCTAATGTCCAACCATGATTTCAAAAGGCCGCTTTGTGTCAGGAACCATACCAATGGATCTCTGGTTGGAACATTAATTCGCTATTATCGCACTTCGGCCATCTTGGATTGAAAGCGAGGCTTCCGGGTTGTCGGTTACGTAGCGCTTACTATTTGCTCTGTTGTTGGTCGCGAGTTTGGATGAAAAAGCTATTTCATCTCCACTTCTGTAATTCCAATTGTACAAATAATAGTCAGAAAAGAAGATCTAGGGATTCTTTTCACATATTTGATTCCAATGAACAGCTCTAAAAGCGATGGAGTTTGAAAATACGCGGAGATGTCGACCCATACTTCAGACATCGATAAAATATCCAGTGAGTAAAAAACAGCTGATTATAAAATACTTCTTAGCTTAAATAAGTGTGACAGGTTCCCCCAGACTAACAGATAGCAGAAGTCCATTTTCTACACGTAAAAAAAAAAGAGAGAACCCTTACTTCCACTTCAAATGATCACTTGAAAACCTGTGAAAAATCCTTCATAATTTTATAGCTTGGATGTACTCGTTCTAAGAATAATTTGGGTTGGAAATGGTTAGGGTTTTTGGCAAATTTTGGGTTAGGTTTTTAGAAGGTTTGTATGAGGATTTGAGAAAATGCATTATCAATGAACCGAAATGGTTCACTTGCATGGATGGCTGATAACATTGCATTGGTACTGTATTAACTATATCATATATACATAATATGGCTCCTGATACATATATCATATGTATACCAGGTAGTGTGTTAAGATGATGATAATGACAGTATTACTGTATTGCAATGTTGGGCCATTATCAACAAATGACTACTTGGAAATTGACCAAAATTACCTGTAGAGAAACTGAGATATGGGTCATTTGACCATGTACAATGATGATAGTGACAATGGAAATGGTACTGGTGATGGCATTAATGCAAAACAATATTGATGTTGATGACAGTGACTACCTAATTGTTTTTAAATCACCTAACTTTTGTACAATTATTTTAATTTCCATAATTTATAATTGAAGTGAATATTAATCTAGATATTCAGAATCAGCTGATCAGGTTGGAGTCTGGCAGGGTACAGCCTACTTTTAGTTGAGCAATACTGTAAAATTATCATCAGGCTGGATATAGTCAATGGGTTAGGCCTTGTATGTCTCGGTAGTAACTATTTTGTAAGCCAACTATCTCGTGCTTTAGGGGAGCAGCCATACTAACAATATACCATCCAGCTTTTGTATCACTATTAATATTATATTTCAATCATGTAAATAAATTGTAAGATATTAAAATATATTGTAATAATAATTTATATTATGTTAATAAATACTGCCAGACCCCAACACTGTCTCAGTTGTCTGTTTTGGTATATTACAACATTTTGTACAATATAGTTTCTTCTGTCATAATCATTGCAATGATGCAACTATGTTTTTTTATAACCTACATGTAGCTGCTAGCTGGATGGGTACTCCAGCATCATTTACATCCTTTTTATCAATTTATTATAATTAATATTATTTCTTTCCCAAGCCAAGCCACAGAAATTATGGAGGATAGCTTGATTTGAATTTATTCACAGATAGAGCAGATTTTTTTAACCCTGTTTAATAAAATCGAATAGACCTAACAGTCAGGTTACTGGTAAATAAAATCAGTCCAAACTCCAAAATATTATTATAAGTAATGGCAAATTAGTTATCAAATTTCCCCCGAGAGCTGAGGGAGGATTTATGGCTGAGGGGGATTAGGGAGAATTTGCATAAATCCTCCCAAGAGTCAAGGGGAAATTTAATCACTAGCTAATTTCATGCTATTACTTTGTAATACTATTATCACTGACTAATGAAACTAATCTCAGAGGACTTTAGTTTTTCTCTGCCTAAACTAAAGTTACCATAGTCGAGTTTTTTTAACGTTTTGTTATGCTTGATTGAGCACCATTGGTTGAACTGGACCCTGCAAGTGTGTTGATTTTGTGAAGAATAAATAAAATGTCAAGTAAAATGAAATGTAATATGTGGCTGACTAAATATTCCAGGAGCACGCATAGAATTTAATCATGTCATGTTTGTGGTTTTAAGTATAATTATCTCACATGTATGGAAGAAGCGGGTGGGTACAGGGTTGACAGGCATTCATGCACTCTGCTAGGAACTAATTGTTATAATGACCTGCCATAACCCTCATCAGCATGCATGCCCTTCTAATTTTCATTCTTGCATGTCAACGAGAGAAAATTAGAACAAGTATCCATGCTGATGAGGGAATTTAGAGTTTAAATGTCCCTGAACAAACAAAGAAAGCATGAAATGAAAATCCCAGATTAACTAATAAATAAACCTTCATTTCATACCAGAAATTTGACAGTGATAAATATCATTGCATAACACCCATGACCATTCTAATAAAACCTCCCAAAATATTTCCCTTTGATTCAGTACAAATACATATGATATAAAATATATTTTACATAAATATTATTATTCACACATTAAAACTTTAATATGATGGTCATGACACTTTCAAAATTAGTGCCAATTTATTATTAGTGGTGTGCAAAGTACACAAGTCCTATTCGTAAAATGAAAAATAACGATCAACGTGAAAATAGTCCCATGTGCATTAAAAATTATCAAAATATAATAATAGAGGGTTATTGGCTGGTGCACGTGTATATATATTTATTGAGAACAATAACTTAACATGTTCCATTCGCCCTGCTAGGTGAGGTTTCTCTCTTCTTCTTTAATTTTACCTGTAGAGACCGCTGCTAGCTGTGAGTCTGAGGGAACCTGTGACACTTTAACCGAAGAAGTAGTCCTCAATCTACCTCTGGATATTTATCGAAGTCTGAAGTGTGGGTCGACATCTCCGCGTATTTTCAAACTCCATCGCTTTTAGAGCTGTTCATTGGAATCAAATATGTGAAAAGAATCCCTAGATCTTCTTTTCTGACTATTATTTGTACAATTGGAATTACAGAAGTGGAGATGAAATAGCTTTTTCATCCAAACTCGCGACCAACAACAGAGCAAATAGTAAGCGCTACGTAGCCGACAACCCGGTAGCCTCGCTTTCAATCCAAGATGGCCGAAGTGCGATAATAGCGAATGACAATGGTGACGTGGCAGTAAGTATCGCTGTAGTGATATATTTCGAAGTTTCACTCTAACACTAGTTTTTGTATGGCGCGTGTTCCCCAATTTATTAACAAAATCGCCTCACTGTTAGCTCAGTTGGTAGAGCACGGTCTAGAATGCGGGAGGTCAGTGGTTCGAATCCCGGCCGCGTCCTTGGGTAGGGACGTATAAGCCGTTGGCTTTGTCTCCTTCCTCTTCTAATCTATACGAAGGGGACGTAGAAAAAAACTGTTGTGTTATTTCGAGAAAGAGTAGGGGATTGTTTCCCGACATAGCTGCCTGGTAATTCTAAGGTTCTAACAATCACTCATGATTGTAAACTGCACGGCAGCAGATTGCGCCACGATAGCAGTCTGTGTCACAAAAATAACCTTGTGAAGCACATTTGAATATATCCATATAGAATATGCGCTATATAAATGAATACCTTTACCTTTTTTTACAAAATATTTGAGTGTAATCAGTAATATCGTCAAGTCATTATGTCTTAGAAATATGCCTTGCAAATTATTTCCATTGTTGTTATTTCAACCATGATGAGAATAAGAAACAGACTACCGCTCGATATATTCCGTTGGCCTTTTATTTTCTCACCAGATTTGAGTGGTCTTCAAAGGAGAATAATCTTATAAAAATCATAATAAATTCTGCAGCCTCGAATAAGTAAAATAGGACATTTGAACATTAAAGGGGTGCTTTCAATCGAATTGAACCTTCAAATTTCATAAAACTGACAAAACTAAAAAAAATGACACACTGAGATAGAAGAGAAATACCACGTGAATGTCCTGGTATGCTTTTCAAACATATTTGATAGAGGATGGCAAAGATGAAAGTGGATAACAAAAGTTCATTCTAGAAATTTGTGAAACAATTTCAAGTTGCTCTAAATTTCTCATAAATCAGTATTTTGATCCACTCGAATCTTTGCCATCCTTCATCAAAATTGTCTCATATTTTCTCCAGTATACCTTGAAAGCATACAGTGCTCAGTAATCTGAGTAGTTATTGTTGTTTTTCATCATGAGAAAGTGTATCATTTGTGGGTTTACAGTGCCCCTTTATCTACAACTACCAGAATCCTTTTCACATTCCTTTGAGAATACCAAGACAATGATCTATATACGAGGAACATAACAAAATCGAACATTAGTAAGCATATTGTAACAAAAAGAATAGAGAAAGTAGATTGTGATTACAAAAATAGTATATTATGGTAATACCACATTACTCCGATATTGGAGATGGTTCGAATGCATGGTTTGAAGCTATATACAAATGTTGTACCGATGTTGAAACCGTTTGAAATGGCCTCTTAACATTGTTTAAAGATGTTGAATAGAGTTTGAATGTGTTCAAACTTTGACTCAACATATCCCAACATTTAATTAACTTATATAATTGTTCTCAGAAATGTTGAGTTATGTTGAAACCGTTTGACATTTGTATAATACGAGCATGCGCACCTATGGCGTCAAGCAATGCAAGGCTCGGTCAAACGGTTTCAACATTAGTTCAACATCGGTCCAACATTTGTTGCATCATGTTGAAGGATATTGAAAAGCATGGGCGTCAAACGGTTTCAACAATGTTGAGTAAATAAGTAGCGAGAGAACCAGACTGCTATCGTCCACACTACCTGAGGAATGTGTAGTACATTTCTAGTTGTAAATAATCCTAGACTACAAAAAAATACCCTTTACCAAGAGACCAGTTAAAAGGTAATTCAGGATTAACAAAAATCAAGCGCCAGACTTTTCGGATCATCACTGAATGGTCATCGGTCAGTTGTGCGAAATTTCTGGAAACTTGCGCTGTTGTGATATCCTCAATCATTTATATAATCAATGGATAAATTAATGCTATCTTTTTGGATTCAGATATCGCAAATGTAACTGGTAATATTTATAAATAAACAGTGCACAACGAGCACTCCGATTGATTGATAGCATTGTGTTGCACAAATGACGTCACGTTTTGCGCGAAATATGTTTTAATCCTTCTGCATGTTTACGAAATACTCGATGTAATTTTACCGTCGGTCTGCCCTCTTAAACATGTGACGAGAAAAACAGTCATCTGCTGCGTCTCGTGGCGTATCTCTTTGTTGTCGTCACGCGCAATTGACGTCATCAGGGCATCTACATATAAATAGATCAACGCAAGGCAGAACCACATCTATTTGTTTATTATCATGTCACTTGGCAGTTCCTTGTAGGCGATAGCCCGTAATAGTCTCTATTATCTTTCAAGCTGACCCAGAATAACAAGGTCGCTCCTGCCGAACTAAACTCACCTAAACTGTCTGACCGAAGACTCCTTTTTGACTTAGCACTGTTTTATAAGATTCAGAATTATAAATATTGTTAACGCGGAATAATGCTCTCACAGCTTGAAATATAATTTTCTATCGCCTACAGTGAATGCCTATAGGTACTCTTTTTTTGTCCGTTGTATTCCCGCGTGGAACAATCTCTCGGCCGATGCCGTGCATGCCACCTCTTTGCAGCAATTCCAGGCAGTGTCGCGGGGTGAATTGGTGTATATTGTAATGATCCACTGTACTTATTTATTTATTTATCTCTTCTTTTTTCATTGTTTATGTATTTACTTTCATACTATTTATTATTATTTATGTAAACGTTAGCTGTCCACCATTGCCTAGATTAATTATACATGATTAAAGATTAAAGATATGAAAGCTATTCTTCACGTCCTCTAATTAGATCTAGGAATGGCAGTTCGAAAGGTAGTATAAACATCATGTTTCCTCCCAGCACGTAACACATTAGCTCTCAGAGTCTTTCCATCGATCCCAGGCCCGCCATATAGTGCTACCACAAACGTGTATTCCCCACTTGGGCTTTTGGTCTCAGCCATACCAACTGCCCGTGTTTTTTCCCAAACCATTTGCACAAAATGACGATCCCTTGGCGTCAACTCTGGGTACGAAAAACTATAAGAATGTATCTCCTTATACCAAAGATTCACAGCTTTTTGTGCTAGCTTTGAGGTGTTAGGGATTTGATGTAGCTGGGCTATATTCTCGCCTTTATCTTCATGAAGGTCTTGAGATCCTATGTAATCCCTGGAAGCAAGCATATTTGCGAACTGTTTGGCTTTGGTGGCGAGAGATTTTGACCACACGAGCGGTGGAGCATGATGTTTGGCCCTCAGTTTGTTGTGAGCTCCTAAGGATTCTTGCATCCATTCGTCTGATCATGAAAATAAATACAAAAAAAAGGTTTCACAGTCAAAATAGGTCAAGTGTCCTTATTGGAAATTCGACATTCTTTGTTACAAATGTCCACTATTGAAAAGAAGCTGGCAAAATTCAAAATCGAGCCTCTGTGAACAAAAGGCCTGTGCAGTACAGCCATTTAATAATGCACACGTAAGAAGTGGCAGGAGGAATGGGGAAGAGGAATGGGGAGGAGGAATGGGGAGGAGAGGGATTGAGGGGAGGAATGGAACAACATATCCTCGCTCTAGAATTACCAATAATCAGTAATTGGCTTTTGCTCTTCAATTATCAATAATCGCTAATTCTAGAACGCAAATTAAACAATGACATTCTTAAAACCAGTCAAGGATAAAGATAAACATTTGTCAAAATCCGAACGGCGGTAGACGCGCTTAGTGTAGTGGTCACGACGTCTGTACTACCAAGCACTACACGCAAACGGTTACGAGTTAGAGCCGGAGTAGGAGCGCTCAAAAATGTTTTTTCCTCTCGTTTACCTTCTCTTCTTGTTTACCTGTGAACCCTAGCTCTAGGTGAGTGAGAACCCGTCGTTTACCGGTGAACTCGTCCGATGGTTAGGGTTCGTTTTGTGGTTCGGGTTAGGATTTGTCTTAGAATTAATGAATGTTTAATTTGCGTTCTAGAATTAGCGATTATTGATAATTGAAGAGCAAAAGCCAATTACTGATTATCGGTAATTCTAGAGCGAGGATACGTTGAATGGAGAGGAGGATGGAATAGGGAGAGGGGAAGGGGAGCGGAGGGGGAATGGAGGGAGGAAGCCTCCCCATCAACACGATCTCGCGGTTAAAATAATGATTATCATTAATTGTCAAATCGCTTTAAAATAATGATAATCATTATTCTTAAAACCAGCCAAGGATAAAGATGAACATTTGTCACATTCCGGACGGCGGTAGACGCGCTTGGTGTGGTAGTCATGACGTCTGTACTACCAAGCACTACACGCAAATGATTACGAGTTTGAGCCCCAGTTAGCCTGCGTCGCATCCGAACTGAACCCCGCACTATACCAGAGAAAAGTCCGGATGTGACGCAGGCTAAGCCCCAGTAGGACCGCTCAAAATAAAATAAAAACTCAATTTTATCTTCTCTTCTTGTTTACCTTCTTGTTTAATCCTAGCTCTAGGTGAGTGAGAACTCGTCGTTTACCCGTGGACTCGTCCGATGGTTAGGTTTGTAGTTAGGGTTAGGATTTATTTTAGAACAAGAGCCCATCTGGGCTTTCACTCGGGCCACATGAGATTGAAGATGAAATACACTTTCATATGAAATCCTCTTAGTAATAACCGAAGGGAAGAATTATTAGCTGAATTTAGCAGTCTGTAGGAGTGGCCGGTAGCGCGGTGACATTCATTCTCTGCTCCCCTAGTATATATGTAATTACTTATTTTTGTTTTTCTCGTATATAAATTAAAGAAGTTGACCTTTTAATTTAAACACTACTTATTCATGTAACACACGTTTACAATTTAGTATGCTGTTCTGTTATACTGCAGGTTCCGAGTACTAATAGATGATTGTCTCAAATGTATGTTTATATTTGTACCATATTATAAGTTGTATCCTGTCCATCCTGTGATGGAGCTAGCGGCTATGTCGATTTGTGTGCCTCTATGTAACTTTATCTGCTGTTCTTGCTATACATGATGAGCCATTACGAGTCCATCTTGGTATTTGTTGGATTAAAGATTATTAACTGAAATGCCTGTTGGTTATCTCTGATTAAAAGCTTTACCCTCATTCCCAAAACTTCAGTCTGCTCATTATATTACAGAACTATAAAGGGAATTGTTGGAAGCCTTTAATTGTTGGAAACTAAAACGTCGGCCGTAAGAGGTTTCTTGTTTAAGTTTTCCTCGAGAGTTGAATATTGCTTGGCTCATCATAAATTAATTATGTGCTGAGTGTTTATTTCTGGCTTCGTGTTGGCGAGTGACAGTGTTGCTCTCACAGTTCAGGAGTTCAGATGTCTTCAGACTTCGATAGAGGATAGTAACCCATAACTGCTCAACCACAGTATATGTATTTGCTAGTAAATCGCTCAGTATACTTCGACATATTAAAATATCAGCTTTGAAAGTCAATTTGAATATGTAAATTACGCCTTGGGAATTAATTAATGAGAGTACAAAAGGAAGAACAATGCTCTCTATAGGTGTTGTTTGCAAGAAACCAGAAGACGAACAGGTAGTTCTGCGTCTCGTCCAGCATCAACTCCGGCTAGCTTGCGGGTTCTCGAAGAAGTATGAGGGGGAAAAAACTACTGAAGCCTATGATAGTCACGGTTCTTCAACAGTTCTTTTGAACTAAGGCTCTCTACTGTTACGGCCAAGGCAGACCAGCCGCAATTTTGAATGACTGCTACGCATGAGGTAGTGTAATTGGTATGACATGTGCTCGTTACTTTACGGGAGCGTTGTGAGAACTCCTATTAGTTTGTATTCGGATATAGTTATTTTTTCTATTATGCTCGGTGGTTTATGCTGTTCACCTCGCAGTTCGGTTGTTGTGCCGACTTTTCACTTTTCGGTTGTAGTTTAAATTAAGATTCTTTGCGATTGCTACGTTGTTTTCAATTTTGCGGTACCGATGGCGGATGTATCTGGGAAACGTTTCCCTGCTCTCAAACTGCATATCTGCTGCTAGAATAACCATTATTATCTTAAGGTAGTTTCTGTAACGACTTTTGTAGCTTAGTTTTAGCTAGTAGAATTATACATGTTTATTTATTATTTTATTATAGCTCAATGTGACTTATGCGCGCCGACATCAGAATGCGTGTTTGGTTAGGTTATAATTACCTTTTGACTTTTGTCTCTAAAATAATGCCTGTGTGGCTGAAAGAATGCCTCTGCGGATAGAAGAATGCCTATGTGGCCAAAAAAGAATTGTGCAGAGGCGGTCAGAAAAATGCCTGTGAGGCAATAATTCTGCCAACGGGGCAGTCAGTGATAATTATGCGTGTGAGGCGAAAGAAATCTGCCGGTGGGGAAGTCGGTTAAAATACGCCTGTGAGGCGAAAGAAATATGTCAGCGGGACAGTCAGTAAATATGCTTGTATGGCTAAAGAAATTACGCCTGTGAGACGAAAGGAATCTGCCTGTCGGTCAGTCATTGTTTATGCCTGTGTGACTAAAGAATATACGCTTGTGAGGCGAAAGGAATCTGCCTGTGGGGCAGTCATTGTATATGCCTGTGTGGCTAAAGAATATACGCCTGTGAGGCGAAAGGAATCTGCCTGTGGGGCAGTCATTGTATATGCCTGTCTGGCTAAAGAATATACATTTGTGAGGCGAAAGGAATCTGCCTGTGGGGCAGTCATTGTATATGCCTGTGTGGCTAAAGAATGCCTGTTTGGCTTAGAGAATATTATGCCTATGTAGCTACGAGAATACCAGTGTAGCTAAAATATAATGCATATGTGGGTATAGAGAAATGCGTGGCTTGTTCAAGCGAAGTATGCTTGCCGGTCCGGCTATGGTTATTAGGAAAATGCTCTCAGATCAGGGCAAGTAACTCGCATGGGCTACCTCCCAAACTGAGCTGCCTGTGGACGTTCCGTTTTCGGGCGTTGGAAGTTGCTTTCTCCTGATCGGGGACTGCATCCTTGCTGTTTTTCGGTACATTAATCATGTTTTCTTTGTGGTTTACTTTGTAATTAGCACTGCCTTTTTCCGGAATTGCTCCAAGTTTATTTTCATCTCAGTTAACGTGGATGGGGTTCCCGTTCAGGAGAGAGTGAAGATAAGGTTTGGGAAGGGAAGGATTCAGTGTATTACGTGCCCAGTATAAAGAACAGTGAGAAAGAAATGTACGTAACTACGGGTATAGCACCTTGACTAGAGTAATCTAACAATTAACTGGTCTAATTACCAATGGTGATATATAGATAGCACTTGGACAAAGGGTTTGGGGAAGGTCGGAGTTGCACCCCATACCTCATTAATGACAATGTACTAGGCGGAATAATACACTATTCAAAGTCAATTTGAATATGTAAATTACGCCTTGGAAATTAATTAATGAGAGTATAAAAGGAAGAACAATGCTCTCTATAGGTGTTGTTTGCAAGAAACCAGAAGACGAGCAGGTAGTTCTGCGACCCGCCCAACTGGGCCATCGTTCGCATCTTTCGCTCTTCGCCCTGGGTTTGTCCCAGGTCGGAGTTGCACCCCATACCTCATTAATGACAATGTACTAGGCGGAATAATACACTATTCAGTATACCTGTATAACGGAAACGTACACATGTCTCGATACGAGATCAGTAAACCAGCCCAAAACACGGTCGAAAATATTTTAGTGTTGGCCTACCGATCACGGTGTTTGCGTTGGTATGTATTATGACCGAGAGTAAAATGAAATGTGGCATACAACCTACGAAACGTACCTCAAAGTTCAGGAGTTCAAAATAGCGTCCGCAAAATCTGGCGACTGGACTGGAGAGAATCCTATTAGCGCCAACAATTAATGCATAATTTAACGCATGCGCAGAAATTTTGTTGCACCGAACAAAAAAAACGGCCTGCAGATTTAGAATCTTGCCTGCCACATTATTTTTAAGTGATTTCAAAATTCATGATAATCATTATTTTAACCTCGAGAACGCGTTGTCCCCATTCCCCCTCCCCTCCTCCCCATTCTCCCTGCGCTTGCCACGCAGGCTATGAGTATCTTCCTACCGAAACAAATATTTTGAAAGTTTTCATTTTATTGACGGATCTGAACAGTTTCCACTTGATGCGAAAACAGGTTTGAGTCCATGCTGTCAAATCAAAACACTCAGGTGAAGTTTTGCAGATTTTAATTTGTTATCTGTAAATTTGCCGTGAGATCGCATCGAATCTTCTGGAATTTTGATTTCAGCTTTTTTACTTTCTCACTTTGCCAGTTTGTGACGAGTTAATAAAACATCCGGGTCTGAAGGTATCCAGCTAATCTATACTTCAGTTTGAGATATTAAAGAAAACTTTCATAGTTCTCAGAGGTTCCGTTTCTTATTAGCGATCTCACATAAAACGTGTTGTTGCGCGTTCTTACGGGTCTTCTTTGACCTTCTTGTGACCTTCTTGCGGGTTGATCTTCTTGCGGAATGAACTTCTTGTTGATCTGAAATTCTTGCGTCAGTTCATCAGTTTGAAGCGCAAGCTTCACGAAAGAACCTGTTGACTTGCGAACGCAAAAAGAAGTTCTTGCGCGTGCATTATTAAATGGCTGTACTGTACCTTATGATTTACCATAAGAGGCCCATACTCAATTAATAATAATAATAATCCAATATTTAGTCAGGGTAAACCCTTCAGCAAAAGCGCTGGTATCAACGGATGCCCTGGGTACAAATAATACGTTAAAATAAAACTATGCGACCTTAAAACAATGAACACTAGAATATCAATACATAAATAACACTATACGACCTTAAAACAATGAACACCAGAATATCAATACATAAATAACACTATACGACCTTAAAACAATGAACACTAGAATATCAATACATAAATAACATTATACGACCTTAAAACAATGAACACTAGAATATCAATACATAAATAAAATTATGGCTAAAAACGTTAAAAATAGTTACTAATTCTAGATCTAAAGATGGCTCAGTGACGACGCGACTTCTTACCCTAAACATTTAAAAATAGTTACTAATTCTAGATCTAAAAATGGCTCATGACGTGGATCCCTTAAGGTCTAACGGTAAATTATTAGAATCTATAGCGCCCTGGTAATAAACACTTCTTCCTGTGACCTCAGTTCTAATCTTGGGCGCTACTAAATTGACATTGTTTCCTCTGGTAAAATGTATATGCCTTACTCTAGAAAAATACTGATGAAAAAGCTGAGGACTTTCATTACGAATACACTTAAAGACACAAACCACACGATGCATTATAGTACGCAACTGCAGCGACTTCCATCCTAATTGGTTCTTTAAGTCGTTGGATGTGCTACTTGAGATTGCTCGGGATTGTAGGCGCTCCAATTGAGTTGTTCTCGTGTGAGCAAAATTATTCCAAACAAGGTCACAATAATCCAGTCTAGGTAAAATCGTGGACTTATCAACCCTTTCTGCAGCATAGACTGTCACTAGCAACCTTACCCTTAATAGTATTTGAGTGCTTTATAATTGTTAGCGACTGATCAAGGTAAACACCTAAGTACTTATAATGTGGCACGCGCAACAGGACTTTATCTCCAAGACAGAGTTCTTCAGCGTCACATCCTACTTCCTTTGACTGACTAAGTTTCTGTGGTGTACCAAACAACACGTATTCTGTTTTCTTAGGATGGATGAATAACTAATTGCTTAATGACCAGTCATAAAGGCGCGATAGCTCCCTATTTAGCACAGAATGAACATCCGATTGACTTTGCGCAGCATAATAGATTACAGTGTCGTCTGCGTACAATAGCACTTTTCCCTCCTGGAGACAAGATATGGCAGATCCGTAATAAACAAGGATAAGAGGATCGGGCCAAGTATACTGCTCTGTAGAACCCCTGAAACGACTGGCTGGTCACTTGAGATAAGACCATCATAAAATACGGACTGTCTATTAGATAAGTAGTCTCGCATTCAGTTAAGTTATTTGCCCTTCAGTTATGCCAAATCGCTCCAACTTTATTAGAAGCCGTTCGTGGTCAATCGTGTAGTGTTTGTGGACTTTAGAAAAGCTTTCGGCACCAATAAATAAACCATTGTCCATATTTCTTCGTATACTATCAGACAAATAGTAAACGATAGTATACGTCTGTGCATAAATGATTAAGAAGAAACTATATACTTACACAAACAAAAAACGTAATATATCTACGCTGTTTTCAGAAAAGGGGGTCTTAGGTTCTAGGGCTCCTTTTGTGAAAACAGCGTAGATATGCATATAAAATACGAAGTAAAAAACATATTTACATACTTTATCTATAAAATAAAATATTAAGAAACTTCACTCAAAGTAAAGCCAGATGAAGAAAGTTTCTTAGTACGAAACGTCTCAAGCGAATTTGAATTTCTTACATTTTCTGGTATTTTAGTGTTATGTATACGTACCTGGACAAACGTTTCGCCTGCAGGTCTTCGTCTCGTACAAATCGTCGCTCTGACAAGGAAGTCGCAGACAAATCCTGGCCCTCATCATTGAACCCTTGCCACAGGACACGGAGCACCTTGACCATCCATTCCACTCACCAAACCTGGTCGGTATACCTAAAATCACAACACTAGTTCCCTTAATCTAATAGACCTTTTGTATAATGTCACGCCTTTTTCCTATCGCCATGCTATAAAACAGAAATTCCCCAAAATCAAATCAAATTTAAACAGAATATGGCCCAAGAGAGTAGGATATATACAACTTTTACTTTCCTCGAGTTGCTTACTCTTGATCTCATAAAAAAAAATCCTTAACTTTAACATTCCTTCGACGAAATGGTACTTCCCATCGTGTTATAGAGAGCAATGTTAATTAGAGCAGAACAGTGTACGTACAATCCATATGTGAATGGTTAATAATGTTTGCAGCCCTTTCTATGGCAAAAGATAGGAGTAAGATTAGAGCTATATCAAGGTTGGTTGCGCAAGGGTTGCGCGAAGACAATTATTTACTAACCAAGGAGGGAGAACGCCAAAAGAAAGAACTGCAGACATCCTATTTTCATTGTGACACAATGATAAAAAACCATTGGTTGAGTGGTTATCAGGGCGTGAAAACTGTTCAGTATCTGTTAGTACCAATTAATGCATGCTGCTGAGCTATAGCAGCAGTAATTATTTCAATGTGTTTCTCTTTCAAAAGAAGAGCAAAAGTTCTCTGTTGCAAGCCTAAATTTTAGAAGGAAAAGGTGTAGCTATTCTGCTATGCTGTCGTTTTCTTATATATTAACGAGCGACCATTTCTCGCCAAATCAAAAGATTGATTTCCAAATACGGCAGTATTTGCAGACGGGGAATTGGGTTTTCGCCTTTTTTCTGCACTAGTTAGGGACGGACCATTAGATTATTGATGGGGGGGTTGCGAAAATTTTAGTTGCTCGATATATTTTTTTCTGATTCTAGCCGTGCACGATATTTTTTTAAAGCGCCATGACCTTGCACGATATTTTTTCTGAGGTTACCTAAAGATTTTTTCAGTTATATTAATGCAATATATTTTGTACCAACAATCCTATAATTTTTTAGCGTGACTGTTTATTTTACATTGCACGCACTCCCGCTCGCTCAAGTAGCATTCCTGGTTGGGAGTTAAAGAAAGCCACATAATTAATGGAAAATGCCAAAACAAAGCATGGGTATTCTGTGGCTGACAAACGGGCTAAGAGAAAAGGGGGAAAAGGACAGTCAAAGCAAGAAATCATCACATAGAGATCAGCCCTCTATCAGCAGAAGTGATGAAACACAAACTGGTACCCAAAACCTAGCATTACGATTTATATTCCATATAAATATTTCAACATGATCTATTTTTTTATCAAAAATGTCACTGTTGCATTAAGATTACCTGCGAACATTTATAACCCGGATCATGTGTGCTGTTCGCAATGGCGGCCGACGTATCGGTCGACATGTCGACCGACAGTCAGCCGATAGGCAGCCGAGGGTCGGACGAGAGTCGACCGCTACTCGGCCGAGATTTGGCTATTCTGTATGTCGGCCGACATGGTTGATGATGCACCGACAGTCGTCCGATTGATCACTGACACTCAATATCTATCGATAGTTTGCCGACAGTCGGCCGAGGTAACGGTGACTGTGATATTTTCAGCTACCGTATCAAGTGTACTTCAAAGGTTGTAGAGGCCACAACTATATATTAATGCTTTCGTACAAGGCTAACCTTTGTAAACTTAAGATAGCATAAACTAGCAGCTCTTTATTTATTTTCCAGCCATGCGCCTCTGCATTATACTCCGATTGGAGTGCGCGGAGTATATATTAGAATTAGAACCGAGCCCTACAGTAAAAAAATGATGCTTATTAATAAATCGTAGCGACCCCAATATTTTCAAATGTTATTTGATGTCGAATACTGGGAGCCGGCACGGGGTTTAAGTATCGACAAATTCATTGGGATAGCTCGGCCTATACATGTGTCAGTCTTCAGTTTAAATTGACCCATTTATACGAATCGTTCGCTGCTTAGCTAAGCGGTGCGGCTAACTTCCTCTCGTTAAATGGCCCTATTGTTGCTACTCTATTCCAGATTCAAGGCGAAATCTCCCCTTCAGATAAAAATAAATCTGTACCCTGTTCCAGACCAAAACGGTGCGATATAGCGATTTATATACGCAATCGATCTTGCGCGAGCGGATGTATAAAAGACACTAACAAAACACAAATTAAGATATTAAACGTTGCATTTGAAGTAATTTCATCAGTCACTATGAGAGATTTAATTGTATAAAGGAACATTTTATACCGCAACAGAAAGGAATATTACTATGCTTAGACTGAATTCTATTCAATACAGTAAACCTTCCAGGTAAAAATATTCCAAAAGAGTCTCTGTTTATTTGAGTGAAAACAGTATGCAGAATAGTTTAATTATAACTTAACCTCCTACCGATATCCCAACGACATATAACCGACACCTTACCGATCCACTATCGGCCGACACATACACAGCAGGAGGGGGGAAATCGACCGAAGTGTCGGCCGACACACGACTGACTGTCGACAGACGTGTCGGCCACCCCTTGACCGATCCGCTACCAGCAGTCGCCCGCGGGTCGGTCGACAGTCGGCCGATATGTCGGCCAACCATCGACCGATACGTCGGCCAACATTGCGTACAGTACACATGATCCTATAACCCTATATCCACTAGGCCAGTGAGAACTCATCGTTTACCAGATAACTTCTTTCCGAAATATATACAGTCAGTTAATACAGGGTAAGTTTCGATTTATGAGTGCATGTGACTTTTTGCGATCGATCGTCCCATCAGTTTATCTGATGTTCTGATTACGGCCATCTTGGGTAATTTACATATGTTGACTGATTCCTGGTAACCAGTCTGTGTGATCTTCAGATCTGTATTGGGTTTCCTGTGGAAATTGTTCATAACAACAAACCAGTCTTCTTCCCTGGTTTATTTCTTTGCCTTTATTAATTTAATTTTTAAATACGTATGAGACCAGCGTGTGCTTGCTCGATATTTTTTTCCTTGATTATTGTGTTGCTCGATTTTTTTTTTTCTGATAGAAGAGCTTGCTCGATATTTTTTTGGGGATTTGCGCAACCCCCCCCCCCCCCCCCCCCCCCCCCCCCCCCCCCCATCAATAATCTAATGGTCCGTCCCTTAGTGAGAGTGATGCTCGCCGACAAACTCGGTTCCTGTGTTAATCAACTGACATGACAGTTTCTTTCATCACTTGCACTTAGAGTCCAGATTGAACGGAGGTGAGAATGACAAGATTTGACAGAACACGAGGTTAATAAATAATTGCTCTCACGCTTGGCCCCAGTTCTCGCGCAGCCAACCCTACCGCAGCCATTTTACTCCGTCTTTCGCCAAAGAAAAAGCTGGAAACGGTCTGAGCCAATCACAGCGCGTGTTTTATCAAGGTTATGCCACAACTTTATATGTTCAACTCACCATGCCTGCTTTCTCCAAGTCTTGTAACCTGCGGATGAAAACTTTGTAGCAGTGGGAACCCTCCTTTGAAATGAAATGCCTCCTTGGCGCCGTCGTTATTAGTGCGATGTACCATCAGGCTTGCTATCCCTCTGAGTACGGTGGGCGAAATGGGATGACTGCGGTAACCATAAATTCCTGGTAGACTTTTTTAAATTACGAATAATATTTAGTTAGTACTAGTAATTTAAAGCTAGACTGTAACAATAATGTCTCTATCTATTCCAAGCCCGCCCATCTCCCCCCCCCCCCTCCCGGGCAAGATAGGGCATTTGGCAATCTATCTGTCCCTGGGGTGGGCATTTGTTTTACGTCAGCCCGGGCCCGGGGCATTCGTTAAAACATAACCCCACCCCTTCGCTGTGTTTGTTTTTGTTTTGATCAACACGTGCTTGCTTCATCGATCAACATGGCGGCGGAAAATTCATCCGTGAACATGGCGTTAGGAATTTCCCAGTTTCTGGGTGAAGTGTGCGGTTTGTTGGGAACTGGTTAGTGAGTGTGGGATTGGGGGCACGTACGAAAGTGTTTGAAGGTGAGTAGTGCATTACTTTAATAAAGAAAAGCGGTGAAATGTGGCTTTGAAACGGCGAAGAAATTTGGCGCGTTCGTTATATTTGCCTCGGGGTGGGGCAATTGACAGCTCAGCTGGCCCCACCATGGGGCATTTGCAGTGTTCTTGGAAAGAAATGACAAAATCCCGACAAATGCCGGGGGGGGGGGGACATGGGCGGACGGAATTGATAGAGACATTAATTTAGCACCAGATACTTGAGAAAAGGTAAAGATTTTAAAATTACTTGATCGGGAAAAAAACATGTTTTCGGAATGCATGTGGTTAGTTATTCTGTGCAGACTTAACTATCTTTAATCATCAATAATAAATCAATACTTCACTACTAGTTATTTCGTTTCTTCATTACTTAATATTACTTAACAAACGCTATACAGTGCATATAATACTCTAATTTGTACTATACTCAACAAAATATATAGACTCTGATTGGTCAATAACGAGTGCACAAAAAGGTTATAGGGTGCACGTCGCACGCTCTCAGCAAATGCTTGCTCAGTATAATTATAAAAAAATCGCACGAGCAGTTCATGCGATTTCCTCTATACATAGACCCCTTACCAAAATGACTGTCCTAAATTGAATAATGACTAAAACTTAGGTTATACCTGTCATTTGTCCTTAGTATAGTGTCTCGAGCTAAATGATATTACAAGCGAGTGGAAAAAGATGGAACTAGGCTGTTCACAGAGCTCGTCAGTTGGACCCCTCCTATGGAACACGTTTCAAAATGACATGTCTTTTCATGTCAAGTACTCTAACCTCGCAATGTATGCTGACGACCATCAATTGTACATAATGGGAAAGGATCATGACACAGTGGGAATAAGTCTGAAGACGCAAGACCAGTTAGCCTCGGCTTGGCATAAGAACAATTACTTGCTAGACAACCCAGACAAATTCCAGTCATTAATTATTAATCCTAGGGACGTAGATGCTGATAATAGTAAGGATGAAGCTATGCATATAGACGATCAGGAAATCACGAGAAAAGATTAAAGTGCAACTAACCCCTTTTGCAATTTTTATACATTTGAATCTTTGAAAGGTTTTGAGTACTTCTGCGAATAAATGTTTGGCTTACAGAGAATACTCTATGTTGTATGCTTGTTTGAAATGGTGAAATTTTGACCTTTCCTGACCCATGACCGCGTAAGAAAAAGCCTGGGTCGATTCTTGATCTTACGTCATCTAATTCATTCCACTTTGCAATAATTTGAATAAATATTTAGCATTTACTCTAAAATAACTGTTTTCTTTACTAACAACTCACAGACTGTGTATATTCTCTATATATCGATGTTGTTGTGATAGAAAGGCGCCATGGAGAGTAATGCATTAATGAGGTGACGTAAGATCAAGAATCGACCCAGGCTTTTTCTTGCGTGGACATGGGTCAGGAAAGGTCAAATTTTCACCATTTCAAACAAGCATAGAACATAGAGTATCCTCTGTAAGCCAAAAATTTATTCGCAGAAGTAGTCAAAACCTTTCAAAGATTCATGTGTATAAAAATTGCAAAAGGGGTTAGTTGCACTTTAAGCTATTAGGTGTATACATCAACGAAAGTTTGAATTTTACTAGTCACATAAGTCAATTATGCACTAAGGCCAGTCGGAAAGTAGGAGTACTTATGCGATTACGTAATCTTATACCTTGTACAGCTAAGCTATCACTATATATGTCGTCAATTCTGCCCCACTTAACTTACTGTCATTTAGTTTGGCATTTTTGTAAGTCATCAGACTGCAGGAAGCTTCAACGTATTCAGGAGCGAGCGTTGAGGGCAGTCTACAGGTCTATTTAAGTCAGAGTACCTGGAACTCCTGAACCGTGCCAAGCTACCAACATTGTATTAAATAGACGTTTACAGGATATTGCTACACTGATATATACAAGGTTCAATACGGACTTGTACCGAGTAGTGTCTCGAGCTTGTTCAAATGTAAAAGTACGCGTTACTCGCTTAGAAACAGTGAATTCGATATACCTAGGTTTGAAACAGTTAGTTATGAAAAGCATTCAATTAGATACTTAGGGCCGTTTATATGGACAAAGCTTAGGTCTAGTCATAGGACTGTGTCCAGTCTAAATTCGTTTAAGTGTAACATAACAAAGTTAGATATATCAAGCTTGTTATTTATTAATTCTTACTGCTGCAAATTATGCAGCTCATGATATAATCAGCTCTTGCATATTAATTCTTAGATTTTATGATATATTTAATTACTCGGGCCAGCGTAGGCTGGGCCCGAGTCAAGTTTCGCAAGTGTTTATTATTTTTATTATTATTTTTATTATTTTCTGTGTCGAGCTTTCGCGCGGTCAACCAATCACACTGCACGCGTTGACTCAACACGTGACAGGATGAACCAATCAGATTCGATATCGCTCGGGATACTTAATTTAACACAGTTAAAAACCCGGGATTCGGTAGCCTGATTTTCAGATGGTACGATAGTCCAGTCATATTACTGATAGACCTACCACTAATTGCAACAGAATTGTGGTAACGAGAGAGTATAACGATCTAGAAACATGAAACGGGGAGCGGGGTGGGAGATGGGGGTGCAGACAATAAAAGGTGATTGGGGGGGGGGGGGGGGGGGGGTGGTAGTGCCGGACAAAGTGCGACCCGTGTATAAACCCACTGGTAAGATTTGTTATCTAGCATACTGGATAAAATCCATATACTAGCTATATGGCAGTGTGGGGCTTTGCGAAGGCTGTATATGTGATGGTTCACACTCTGTCGAGTATTTAGCTCGTAGCTTACACTTTATACCATTTAACACATTGTCATCCTGAACCCAGTCCTTGTTCTGTTAGTCTGTTATTGTCAGTACTACATATATGAATCTCAACCTAAAACATAAAGTACTACATATACATTAACATAATGCATTCAAATAGTGCATGCTTTGGATATAAAGTTTAATACACGTAAATTACATACCATGCCTATCACGCTTATCTTGATACGGTTTAGCCGTTAATGTTATTAATTATGACTTTGATTCTTTATTTGTTAAACTGAATACTGCTCTAAACGCTTATTAATCGAGCCTCTCAGCCACGGTTTTCATACCTTTCTAGCATCTATCGTCGCCTGTCCCCACATCCGCACTTGTATCGTGTTACGATCGATCGATTGGCAGCCACTATCTCAACTCACTGGCTATTTCATGGTCAGCCGCATCATTTTTGGGAAACCTCATCGC
This sequence comes from Actinernus sp. WN-2022, assembly GCA_030867875.1. Taxonomy (NCBI): domain Eukaryota; kingdom Metazoa; phylum Cnidaria; class Anthozoa; order Actiniaria; family Actinernidae; genus Actinernus; species Actinernus sp. WN-2022. Next base: position 2,186,978 of record JAOWCC010000577.1, on the reverse strand, counting down.
AATCCATTCGTGCAGAGCCCGCAAGCAGTCTCTTATACTTCAGCCTTGGTCTTCTGCTCAGAAAGCTCCATTGGTTACCAATTCAATATAGTATAATTTTTAAGATTAATTTACTTATACTTTCAAGACCCTACATAATTTAGCTCCGTTCTACCTACAAGAATTGCACAAACCAAGAAGACTACTGCGTTCATCTTAGTCTGTTTTGCGCCTAAATTGCATATCTTATAAATTAAAGAACTACGTACACCGAGTTTTGTCTGTGCACGTTCCCAAGTTATGGAACGATCTTCCACTAAACATCAAATCTTCTGATCTGAGAATGTTAATACTTTCAAATCCAGGCTTAAATCACACCTTTTTAAGATTGCTTATGATTTGTAATTAGTGTTTATTTTTCTATTTTTTTAAACTCGTTATATCAATTTTAGCTATGATTATTATTTTTGTTATTAGTATTATAAGCTATATTATTCTATTGCAATGTATAGCTTAAGCATTCGATAATTGTTTAGATTGTAAAGCGCTTAGAACATTATAAAATTAATGTATAAGGCGCTATAGAAATTGTATTATTTTTATTAATATAATCGCCCTGTATATATCAGTTGATTCTCAAGTTGGATGTTTCATTCATGGTTGTTGTGATAAATTCTAAGCGGGCTATATCCGTGGTCTCTAAAGTCCTAGAGCGCCACGTACACTTATCTTTTTACGACTTTCTTGCTCAGCACGAGCTCCTAACAGACTCACAGTTCGGCTTTAGAAGATTTCGTTCATGTGAGCTGGCCATCGCTGATCTCTGGCCATCGCTGGCCATCGCTGATCTCTTGTAAGTGCATTCGCCTTTTCAAAACAACTGAAACGTTATATACTGTCAGAACAACACTCATAATTTCTATATATCATTATTTTCTCTCTAATTCTCTAAAATCATTTTGTTAACTCTTAAATTCCTTTTTTTCTCTACCTGTTATAAATATGGCTGGGGGCTAACTAGAAATTAAAACCCAACGGTTAACTTAGCCCTCAGGCTCACACATTTCTTATTATCTTATATAATAATACGCTAAGTGTGTGTGTGTGTGTCAGTCAGTGTGTGTGTGTGCAACGCTCTTTCCCAGGGTCCCTCGATCGATTTCCTAATATGGAGGACGCGCGCTCGCGTCCGAAAATGGCGCCAAAAGTTACGGCGACAGGTATTCTTCTGTCTTGGTCTTGGTTGCATTTGAGGAAAGAATGTTAAAAAGAAATGAGTTTTCTCAAGTTCTACACTTTAATACTTGGGCGAGCGAGCCATCGAGCTTACGGGAATCTGTTTTAGGAAAAACCTGGGCGAGCAAGCCATCGAGTTTACGCGAATGTTTTAGTTAGAGTTTAGGGAAAACCTATCGCCAAGCGAAGCGGCCGAATTCAAACGACCGAACGAGGTAAGACCAGGTATTCAAACACAGTTAGAAATGTTGTCCGTGGAAAAGGCTGTTATTTTTATATATCTTACAACTCTATGATGTGTCTAATAGTAAGATATTTGGTCTGTTTTCTGTATCCAGTTTCCTGTGTTCTTAGATATAAAACCAACTGTTTCGGCGACCAGATTTGTTTTCGTCACACGAATTCATGTCTCGAGCTGCCTGTGACCGTCAGTTTTGACGGTTTAAGAAATTAACTGAGATCCGTAAGATATTATTCCCTTTAAAAAAAAAAAAAGACAACCTTGAAAATATCAACACGCTAAAAACATTGTGCCAGGAGTCAGTCAGCCGGCTAGACTATGTTACTATAATTTATCATATTTGTTGATTTGATGTGAGTTCCCACGGGTCCCTGCTAGTTTATTATATTACTCTTAGTCTATCTCCGTTCTCTGTCTGTATTTTATAATTATTGTATAAAAAAATATGAGCAAAATAAATTGATTGAATTGATTGAATTGATTGGACAAGATACTGAGCAATATAGATAACAAACTCCTAAATGGACTTCTCCTCATCGATCTGAAAAATTATTTGACCTAGTCGATCACAATACACTACTCTACAAGCTCCGTGTCTATGGCTGTTCCCCCTCGACTATCGTGTGGTTCTGTTCCTATCTGTGGGCGTACCCAGAGAACCTTATTCCGGGGCACTCCGTCGGACGCACTTCCAGTGTCTGTAGGTGTACCACAAGGCAGCATCCTCGGGCCGCTTTTCTTTCTTATATTTATTAATGACCTACCTTTGCAGCTATCCTCTAACACCTACCAGACAATGTTTGCCGACGACACTACTATACTCACTTCTGGCCACTCTATCTCCACTGTCAGTTCTCAATTGAATGAAGTCGCCTTAGCTGTGTCTTCATGGACAAGGCAAAACAAAATGGCACTCAACATATCTAAGACCAAGACTCTACTTGTAATTTCCTCTCAGTACGCTACCTTGCTCTACATTAAATGTGGTAGTCGACGGTAACGGTATCGAGCAGGTCGACCACGCCAGGATACTAGGCGTCACTTTAGAGTTTCATGTCATGGGAAGTAATATATACAACACTGTCAGTCGTGTTTTATCACATATCCAAACACTGAGAACTGAACTTGAAAAACGACGCGAAGCGGAGTTTTTTAAACTCAGTTCGAGGTGTTTGGATATGTGATAAAACACGGCTGACAGTGTTGTATATTGCTTCTCCAACAAATTTACCATTGAAGAGAAAACAGAGAAGAAAGTTTGGATAATTTATGCAAGTGTTTCATCACATATCCAAACTCCTTCACGCTTGTGATTTTCTTTGTAATATTCTCATTAATTATTCATGAGTTTGAGAACACCACGTCCACAACATCTTCGCCATCATCAGCAGTAGACTGTTTCTTCTCCGTCGCATTAAGCCTTTCATCACCTATGAATGTGCATTGCGCTTCTATAATTCATGCATCCATAACCATTTCATCTATTGTTATACTGCTTGGGGCAACTGCTCCACATGCTGCGGCTTCTTTGCCTTCAAAAACGCGCTGCCCGCATACTCTTGGATGCCGACTTTTGTCAACCCTCTGTTCTCCCAGCTTCAGTGGATTCCGACCTGATTAAATGTAGGAAACTTCTACTTCTCTTCAGCACATTTCTTAATCCTGATGCACCTACATGTTTTAAGAACATGTTCCATTTCCTCTCTACTACTCGTAGAGCTTCTGGCCGCTGCACCAGAGCCAGCATGCATAACCTCGCTGTACCTATCCCTCGCATTAATTCTGGCAAGCGCACTCTGGCTTATAGCGCTGCTATTCTTTTCAGTTCCTTGGATCCTGACTTCAAGCAGCTTGCAACATCTACTACTACGCTCTCTTCTGATACTTTGCCTACCAGGCTGGCTTATATTAAGCATAAGGTTCGTAACGTTTTTCTTCCGCTCATCTCCTCTGTTAACCATCTAGAGGAGCTCCTCTGCTATAACTTTCGCTCATTGCTTCACTGCTGCTGCATTTCTGGCGCCACGTCCAGGGCATAGCCCCTTCCATTGCGCATAGTCTTCTAGTAAGTATATTTGTTTTTATTTTATATTAATTCCATTTATATTGATTCCAATTATTCATTATATCTTGTAATGTTGTAGCTCGTACGTTAATTTTTTCCCATACTTCCTTTCCATTCCATTACGTTTTGTTAGGTAACTATGTAAGGTTAATGTGTCTTCCCTCTGTAAATAAAGAATATTGTATTGTATTGTGTTTGTTACACGCTGTTTCATGTTTCATGAAAGTATTAACTCTCAATCTAAATTAAACACACTGTGGTTTTAAAATTGTAACCGGGCTTGGTTCATAACCTATTGACTTTGTAGATGGCCGTATATTTGTCATTTTTAGATACGTGTCATGTTATACGCCATGCCATACCATACTGGCTAAGTTGAGCCTGCAGATGTAACTTGCCAGAGGTACGAATTTTGAAAAGGTGTCAAAATGTTAGAATCAGTCTAAATGCTTTCCCCACTCCAGAAAACACAGCTTTCACAATGTTTGAAGTCATATCAAAAGCACAAAATATTTTTATTTTTAGTCTCGTTTTCATGATGTTGAAAAGTGTACGCATATATATTTAGTGTTGATTTTAAGCGGCTTTGCCTTCATTGGATTTCTGTAGACTTTTTATATGTTATAGAGGGTATGATCATGCATGCAATTGAAATCAGAAAATATAGATAACAAATCTTACCAATGGGTTTATAAAAGGGTCGCACTTTGTCCGGCACTACCATCCCATCCCCTCTTTTAATAGCCCGCTTACAGGCTCTCGTTTTTTTTCGGAATTGTTAGTTTTCGGGTCGGGCTGACGCACTCGCCTCCGACTCGCTCGGGTCCGGGCCTCGCTCGGCCCACAGGTAACCCAACATTTCCACCCAACCCGAAAACTAATATTTCCGAAAAAACCTGAGAGCCTGTAAGCAGGCTACTCTTTTAATGCCTGCACTCCCCCCCCCCCCCCCCCCCCCCCAATCCCCCGGTTCCCTGTTTCATGTTTCTAGATCGTTATGCCCTCTCTTTACCACAATTCTAGAAGATTTCAGGCAATTACAAGGCATTCAAAGACATAATAATACAACTTCCGGTACAGAGCTTCGTTTTCATGTCAATCCAACACTGGACTTCAAATAAAGTCGATTTTGAGGATGTTCCCCTAAATAGATTCATGTAGACTTTTAGTATGTTGTTCTAGACGGTATTCCAGATTATATTATGCAGAAAAACCTTCTGTTGCAATTAGTGGTAGGTTGACCTACTTTTTTTCGTAAAATGACTGGACTACGAGGTCGTCCGCTCTCACTTCTCTCAAATATAAACAGCTTAATGTTTTATTTAACTTCATTCGTGGGAAATATTTAAATTCATTCGTCGGAAAGCCTTCCAACAGGCTCAGGATATTGCAACTGGTGCCCTTGTCGGAGCCGACGAACACACAAGAGTCAAGAGTGTTTCTTCGATGGATTTCAGTGGCAAGATGTTGAGTTTTTCTAGAAGGACTTTGGATGGAAATTTCTCACATTTTACGAAAGGATTAGGGATTATAGGTGGCGCTCCTGATCGCATGTGGCCTGACGTTGTGAAATATTTGTACCGAAATGTAAGTAAAACAACAAAACTTACCAGTTTGCATTGTTGTTATTTAATATTCGTTTCTGTTAAAAGTAATGGCATCAAATATAGCAGTAAATGACCCGATTCCTGTTGTTCTAGGCCAGCGTCGGCATCTCGATCAGTGATAGAACAAACGAGTGGAAGCCGTTTATATTTATGTTTGCCGACGATTGATACGATCGAACGGGCTTGAAACCCCGGCTTTGGCCTCTTATTATTTTGCTGAACTGGACAGAAGACCTTGAAATTACCGTTCTGAGCGCCCAGCGGCACTTGATTGAACTTGAAGTTTATTCATCAGCAAAGAAACATTTATAAAATAGGTTTCCACTTTACAGCCGCTCATGCAGATATCAACACAACATTTCACTTACTTTAATTATCTCAGCGTTGTCCATGTACATTGAGGGAAAACCAAGACTATAAGACTAAGAGAGAAACTGCGAGATTTGTAATCTTGCATGTACCGCGCGTGTACCGTGTACTCGAGTCTTCAGTCAAAGCAATTTGCTTTAAATGTTGTAAGTGTCCGAAAGGCTCAGCTCTTCTGACCTTTAAATTTTGTCATTTAGGTCTGCGGGCCGATCAATCCAATGTAGAAAGGCTCTGGTTTGGGTAAACTGTAGGAATTACGATCAAACAGTCGGCTAACTCCAGTACAGGCTCTAGTAATAATTTCACTGACCAAAGGCGACTCCAGAGTACGTTCAATATTTCCCCTGGCAGGTGAAAATTCGGAAATATATGACTGAACACAAAAGCTAATAAATAAGGAACATTTCCCCCTATAAGTAATCAACTGGTATGCCCCTGTGAGACCGATGGAATAGGATTTGTTTCAAGAAGCTCTCCAGAGCCATTATCGGGGGCCCCGAAAATGGCGGTTCGAAAAATTTGAGCTCGCAATGCATCTTGGTTGAATGAGCTCCTTTAATTTATCCAAAAGAAAGCTTTGATTTATATCCCCGAAGAAGGAAATTTATTTTATTTTCTCTACTTCGGCCTTGACTCTTGCTGTTAACAATAGGAAATCGACAATCTGAAATCTACAAGGTGTACCGTCTCGTTTTTCTCGGACAATGGAAATCGAGATACCGTGGCGCATGTAATCGTTTCGTGGGCAGGGTGGAACTTCTCGAAACGAGCGATAGTATTGGCCTACCCAACAATAGAAAACACCCTAACCTTTAGAAAGTGCAGTACAAAAACCATAGAAGTATAGTATTATGGGTGCAATCAGAATACAGGTCTCGAGAGGTTCAGTGCTACTCGGAGGAAAGGCAAAGAGAGCAGAAACCCTCTGCTCGCAGGGTAGGAGGGCCACACATTTCTCTGTGTATACTAGTTTAATAGTGTTACCCTCTTTAAATAGTTATTTTCCAAGTGGTGTACATGCATGAAATCAACGCACACAATATTTTATTAAACATTAAGGACTAGTCAAAAATTAAAATTAGCAGGAGAGATGCAGGGGGTGGGGGTCGAGAATGAAATCAAAAAGTCTAACAAATATATAACCCTCCATGGACAATGAGTATGAAATATTTTGACCGTTTCTCCCCTATAACCATCCCTTTTTCAGTTCCCCATGATTTATGACCCTCCATTTTGGGGGATTCTAAACAATTTTACCCTCCATCTCAACCCCCTCCCCCTGCTAATTTCTTACCAGTCCCTTCAGCGACAACCCTCATGAAACCCCGATTTAATTATCAGTAAAACTTTGTAATTAGAAGCTCCCGTAAGGGACCGTGACCACCTTTGGGGGTTGAGAATTGGAAGGTGGAAAATAGCATTTACAAAACAGGTTTTGTTAACAACACTACCGATCTCATACAAGTGCCTTTAAATATATGAATTAAGATTTGTTTGCCATCTAGTACACCCATGTAATAGCAATCATGTAAATTATCACAAGCATGAGTAGTGAATCAATTATCCTACTCCCCTAGCACAAACCAAGGGCACCCAACAAAGTTTTCGGTTAAAAAGCTGTTCGGGAGAGTAAGTTAGCCTAAAACTTTCGGATTTGAAAAAAATGTTCCTATAAAATTGTTTTCTGAAATACTGGCTAGAATTATTTTTTTCAATGGCTTTATCCCTAGAAAATTATAGAAGACAAGCATACATGTGTGCAGAACTCGCACTCTGGCATGATCGAAAAGTGCTTCGATACTGTATACAAAGCTATGACAGGAGTTAAACTAGAAGTAATCATAGATTATCAAAGTGCGTTCAACATATTTTTATAAGAGAAAGGACTGGGCTTCCTGTGGTAACACAAAAGGCTGAAAGATTGCTGCAATGATGTGGACAGTCTAAATAATCCTGATCAAAAATGCTTGTTTTTAACTAATTTTGAATGTATTGACTTATATGTTAATATAAAAGGGGATGTATCTGGGTATAAAACTATAATTATCTTTATGTAACATTAAATCATCGGATGCGATGCTTATGTGGCTATATGTACATGTGTGTTTCATGTGGTTATCATTCATTTGAGCATTCGTAGCACATTTTGCAGTGTGGTATACAGTGTAAAGCAATAGGTGGAGTTTAAGTGTAGAACACAATCTACCCTATAGCTAGCTACAGCTATTCAGATGTGTATAAACTGCATTCAATTCATCATTCGTGTTCACTATTTATCACTGGTCTTGTGTTGCCACATGTATATTTTCTCAAACACATGTAGCTACTATTAATGTTACAAACATGGCTGCAATTTGCTTTCTGCTTTCCATGCATGGAAGTTCTCATCACAGGCACCGTGTAAAATAGGATTCTTTTTACATGACTAATATAATATTCTTATTATATGGCTTCTCTGGAGACAAAGAATCACAATTCTTCTTCAAAAGAATTTATATATGTAACTCTTGTAAAAAGAATCTAAAGTAATTTCTTCTTCTCTCAAAGCCAGGCTAAAAATATTGCAAGTGTAAAATACTTTTTTTAATCGTACCAGCCCGAGTAAAGGCTGGTACAGCCTCTTGTTATAGTTATAGTAGCCATTTTAAAATTGTACATAACTCTAGGTAGGATACATCTTTCCTTTTTTATCTTATTTTACTCTATCTTTTGTTAAAGTGAGAACGTTGTCCATTATTCTACTACATCTTGCAAGCGAAAGTATACTGGGAAAACCAGCAGCCAATTTCAATGTGTGGAAATACCATGGGATTACGGATTTCCATGGTAGTTCAACAGTATTTCAATACTTTCGAAAAAATGGACATATCATGGAAATATCATAGAAATATCATGGAAATACCATGGCAATATCATGGAAATACCATAGAAGTATCATGGAAATACCATGGCAATATCATGGAAATACCAAGGGATATCACGGGAATATCACGGAAATACCATGGAAATACCATGGAAATATCATGGAAATGTCATGGAAATGTCATGGAAATACCATGGAAATATCATGGAAATACCATGGAAATGTATTATTTGGAATTGTCATAGAAATACCATGGAAATATCATGAAAATATTATGGAAATACCATGGAATATCACGGGAATATCATGGAAATACCATGGAAATATGGAAATACCATGGAAATATCATGGAAATACCATGGAATTATCCTAGAAATATCATAGAAATACCATGGAAATTCGGATTCCATACTACTGTAGAAATTCACTGTTGGAAATTCCAATTTACAACATTTTTTTCCCTGGGTTTTCCATGGTATGGAAATCGATAGATTTTTCAGTACGTATATCATAATTCCATGCAAGATGAGATAAGTGTTATTTCGTAAGATGTAATAACGATGCGATCATTAAAGACCAGTCTTTCACATTACTGTCATTACTAGCATCACGTCTTACCTGTTGAGATGAACATGCTGTCGAGACGCCCCCAGGCTCTCTACGAAATCTTTCAGTCGCAGTTTTTGCACGGGTCGTGTTTTCTTCATCTTCTGACTGTGGGTCATCCGATAGACTGGGACCAGCTTAGGAGGCTTGCTAACAATAACCGGTTTAGCTTTGTTGAGAAACATGTTCAGCACGTCCATATGACGTGGTTGGTGTTTTGTTTGCATCGACGTGTGGTATCTATTTTCTGTCTCTTTGTCCGTAATCTTCGTTTGTTGATTCCCTTGCCTACCATTTGTAAGATCACTTACTTCGGTATTTCCAACATCAGTGTTCTCGTTTTGATCTTCATTTATATTATCGCCAGCGTTCGAGTCAACGTTAACGTTCTCCTTGTTCATTGTTTGTTCAATGGCTTTGCTTGCATTCGATATATCCGAAGCATCGCTACTTTGCGCTGCCTCAGCATCTGAGCTTTCTTTGTCATTATCACTTCCGTTTTTAACGTCACTTCCATTAACACCTGTAATGTCATTTTCGTTACTCTCATTGATGCGCTGACTCCCTTCGTTTGCGTCGTTTCCGTTCGTTTCGGCAACTCCAGTTTCAGTGACGTCATCGTTAATTTGAGTAGTGATATCCACGTCATCATTTGAATCGGTGTCATCATTTTCTTGAACTGCTTTTTCTTTATCTCCATCATTAAGGTGCTTTGACTCATCATCATTTTCCATGTCTCTCATACTTGTCTTATCAAAACCATTTTCATAACTTTCATACTTAGAATATATTTCCTTATAATCAGGGTTCATATCGTCTTCACTATTGTTCATTGAATTACTGTCCTCCAAGGATTGGCCATCGTTAGGAACGTTACCATCTTCATCTTTATTCGTACTTTTCCCTTCCTCTTCCACGTTATGACTTGCCTTAGTCTCTATGTCATCATTACTTGCACCCTGTTTCGTTGGGTCTTCATCTGAAAACAGATCCTTAGAGTCCTCGTCAGGCAGTAAATTAAATTTATTTGGATTATTCATAAGCCACTCGGCTGCCTCCTCGTTTCCTTTGAAATCAGCCTTCGTCTCCACATTATACTCAGGCATATCTTTAACGTTGTACTGATCGTCCGGATCCTCGTAGCCATATGTGCTTTTTTGGTCAACCTTGTCCTCTGTGGCCTCGATTGGTTTTGGGAGCTTTCTCCTGTGGCCGTACTCGATTGTGGCGTCCAGTGGATATATATCTTCTATACCACTCTGTTGCAGCAACACTGCAAAGCATATAACAATGTATTATACCAGAAGTAAGTTATGGACTTCTGGTGATAGCTTGGATACTCCACGGTAACATTCAATTTGAAGTAGTTTTTAAATAAGTTGCTAAGAGCTAAGCTGTCTAAGTTCTGACGACCAACGATTAGTACTTGTGAGTTACTTGTGAGTTACAAGCTAAGAACAGTACTTGACGAGAATCGATTATCCCAAAATTTGAATAGCCTGATAATTAAAGTTGATGAGATCTTATTTCCCTGGAATTCCCGGGAATTGTAACTCATGAATTCTCCAGTATTCACGATAATTCTTTTAACTTTTTAGCTGGGTTAAGTGGGAATTAATACAATTCGAAAAATGATTTGGAGATCAGACGATAACGAGATAACGAACCCCTTATTGATAGTTATACAGTATGTTTTACGGTGCGGAGACTGAAACTCGGGTCAGCCTGCGAACAGGCTCATGGGAATATGGGGAGGAGGGGAAAGAAGAGCCTGCAAGGACGCTATGCAGATGTGAATTACGCCCCTATATTGATCCATCATTAGACTCGGTTCAGGGGAAAAAGAGCCTGTACGGCGCTATACAAATGTGAATTACGCCCCTACATTGATCTATCATTAGACTTGGTTCAGGGGGAAGAAGGGTCTGTACGTACGCTGTACAAATGTGAATTACACCCCTACATTCATCCATCCTTAGGCTCGGTTCAGACGCCACTCCGTGTCCACTCGTACGGAACGCATTTGAAACAAAGGATAATAAATGGGCGGCTTTGTTGATCTAATTAGGTTCGGCACATGAGTGCAGCGACATCTGAAACGGACCTAAGATATCAAATCTAATTAACACGCGGTTAGATTTCATTGTAGAATAGACCAATAGGAGTTTGCGTCGAAATCTTAGACGCGTATATTCAAATTTGTATTGCGTTTCCTCCTTCTCTCTCCCATGAGCCTGTTTGCAGGTTAGGTTTTCAGCAAAGGCTGTGACATCGATATGGTTGAAATATATTATACATACATGAGTGAAGTTCTTCACTATTCCCTCATACAAAGATACCAACAAACTTTTGTATCTACTTGGTTTACTCAGCCATTTGTAAAATTTATGTATGAGATGATATAAGAAACCTATAACCATTATCTTATAGAAATGTGATCTATTTCATTAAATCGCGTTATTAGAGGATATGAAAAAGATGGACACTTAAACTTTCCTTTGCGAATCGACTCAACTTGTTTCACTTTAAAAAAAGTCAAAGGAAAGGTTACTCACAGTTCTAAGTATCTGCTATACTTTTTATCACCCTCCCTATATTCTTTTGCAACGAGTTCTGAATGCGTTTTACATTTTAAGTAAACGTATACTTACTTCTCTCTTGGTGTGTATCTTCGATTAGTTTAGGTTTGACTGACTCTACGAGCCCTTTCATGTCATGTGGATCAAAGTATTTCTCAAGAGAAACGAGCTCTGCATGCAATAAAATATAGACAAAACACAAATCAATATGCAGTCATTAAGTGTTGTTATGCTTGCATATCTTTAAGTGTTATCCAGTCATTATGTGTTGTTTTTCTTGCAATTATTTGCTGCACATGCATAGAGGTTATTGACCAAGCTTGTTCGGTCCGGATGGGGGGATATTGGTCGAGTTCTTTTTTGTGTGTGTATGGACCGAGCCCGAAGGGCGAGGGCCATACACACATAAAAAAGAACGAGACCAATATCCCTCCAATCCGTACACCGAACAAGCTTGGTCAATAAATGTTTTATTACATGGATTTTGCTGAACAAATCTGTGCTTCAGTTCTTGTTTTTCCCAGCAATACATGTACCACTGCAATGGTTTCTTTCGCAAGCTACAGTAGCATTGTGTCTGATTGGTCAGCGCAATTTGGCTGGTAGATTTGGTGTAAGAAAGTGAAATTCAGTTACGAGAGTTCACCTCGATTTATCCGAAAAAATAGCAAAGAAAATCCGGCTAAATATGTACCAAAACTCTTCAACTCGTCAAATGTAATAATAGGGATTGTTTACTTGTCATTCGTGAAATGTCTGTAAATGCTTCGCTGAAATAAAGTCAGTGACATAGCTTGGCTCGAACTTCGCCGTTTCTCTTCAAAATATTTTTGAAGAACCGACAAAGTAGCAGGTTCAGCTAAATTTCAGATATGTTTTATTAGCTTGTTTTGATTCTGGAAAACGTTTCCAGGTGAGTTTGGGTTGTCCTTTGCCTTGTCTTTGGTGTGTTTTGGCTGGTGTTCAGAAAAGTCGCAAAATACAACCGTTTTTTTCTCTTTGAGTTTGACTTTGCCATGCCTTTCTCTGTGATTTATACAACATTTTGCAATGTTATTTATCTTCTGACATTACTTTTTGTGTTATACTTTGAATTAAAAACGTATTTTTTTCGTTGCTTTTTTCACTAAACGCTTCGTGTGGAAACAATCTCAATCAACTACTCTAGCTCGCAGCGGTCCAAAACCATATCGACCGGTCGTACGGCGATTTACCGGACCGTTGAAGAACCAATCAGATTTCTCCATTTGCCGTGAGACCAGCTTGCCATATACTAAATTGTGTTATTACCCGTTATAAGAATACTTTCCTGTCGAATACGTAGAGGTTATAATATACTTAACAAAATATCTGGCTTCTGATTGGTCAATAACAAGTTAGAGTGCACAGGAAATCGCAGGAACGCGAGTGCTATACGGGATTTATAGGAACTGAGTGATGATTTTGAGAGTTCTAATAATTGCACGAGCCTTTACATGTAGGCGAGTACTTATCATGCACTACATATCATTAGCATACTCATCTGCACTTTAAACAGTCTCGATTTCGCTACTTACCTTCAAGTGGTTTCCCTTTGTGAATGATTTCCAGTCTACGTCTATGTATCTTCCTAGCTGAAATTATCGACAATCGCATGCATGATTCGAAAGGGCGTTGCAGCTCAAAGCATAGGGGTAGTGCCTCTCGTTAAACTAACTTCTATTAGGCGATCCCAATAAAATGTTTCCTTTACCACCGCGCTCTCTCTTGTGATGGTGGGTCGGTTGGGCCAAAAAAATAAGAATCGGCGTTAGGGAGTTAGGAAGCAAGTAAAGTCTCGTTGCCAAGTCAGGTTGAAGACTTGTGTAAAAACTTGCATGGATTCCTCAACTACTTTGTCCTCTACTAGCTAGTTGTGGGTTGACAGTTCGCATGAGAAAAGCAAGAAACAGTAAAACGTAGAGGGCACGGAAAAGAGGTGTATTTATGAAATTATTCTTCAATATTATTATTTTTACTTTTCCAAAAACAATTGGATCGGTCGGGCAATGGTAAACGAAAATTAAACATTTTACTGGGATGGCCTTAGCAATATCACCAAAGAGACTGTCGTACAGGAATAATCGGGGTATACAGTCTTCTAGTCAGATTGAGTACAGCTACCGGCAGATAGGTTCGTATTCTCACGGACGAGCTGGAACAAGCCCTTGATGGAGGCCGGCTCACTAAAAGCTATATTTAGTTTAAGAAAAGACGTCCCTGTTTTAATACCTCCAGGGTTAGGTTGCTCGTTCCAGCTCGTCCGTGAGTGCTCGTTCCAGCTCGTCCGTGAGCATACGAATCTTGCCTATTGATATACCTACACATTGATATATCGATATTTTCATCAGAGGTAGATGGAATCTTGCCTAATTTTGATACACCTACACATTGATAGATCGATATTTTCATCCGAGTTAGATAGACTCTTACACTACAGATCAGGTATTAGCATATGTCGTAATGGAGGATGGCCACGCTTAAAGCGGTCTCCGAATACTCGACGCTAACTGCCACTATGGCTTCATCAGAGGATATTAAAGGGCATGTAAACCACTCTAATACCACCGATTCCAACTCAATGCAGAATCACTCGTAGAAAAATAATACGATGGTTCTTTTATCGGATTCAAATGATAAACTGTAAAAATCCGTGATTGTTGGTGTAAGAATTCTCACTTCCGGTAAACTCGGATCTTGCTGTCAGTGACGTCACAAGTGGAACACATGGCCACGAAAGAGCGTCTGGCGGGCATGACAGCGATTGTTCTGCATGGCGAAAACTTCAGGCAAAGGGAATTAGAGTTCACATACAATGTACAGTGTAGTGCATTGAAGTGACGTGCTATATTAGAGTTTACATACAATGTACAGTGTAGTGCATTGAAGTTGTAACGATGGTATCCCTGTGGACATTTATCACGTGACATAATGCACCAATAAGAACGTTGTTGTAACATGTGCGTTGTAGGAAAACCGAAGCCAGAGGAATAAACTAGAGACAAATAGATCTCTTGAGTTTAGTTTAATAAATTTAATAGCTAAACATTACATGGTGTCAGAAGTGCAACTCCAGAGACTTCACGAGAAGTTTTAGCGGAATTTCAAGTAGATTTTGGACGAGAACCACAAGGATAAGTTCACCAAAACATGCCAGACGGAAATCCTGAAAATCCTCCACCACCGCCGCCGCCGGTAGAAAATCCTCCACAACCAGAACAAGCTAACTTCTAATGTTCCTATACCGCCAAGACTAGAAACACGAAGAAATATAGCGAAGAATTGGAAGAGATGGCTTCAGCTATGGAAAGCGTACGAGACAGTGACGAATTTAAACACAAAGTCCGACAACTATCGAGTCGCCATATTTATTACATGCATTGGACCAGAAGCCCTTGAAATCCACTGTGGCTTACCATTTGCGACAGAAGAAGAAAAAGGTAAGATCGATAAAGTACTTGAACTCTGGAACGATTATTGCATTGGTAAGACAAACGAACGCTACAAGTTCAACAACCGCGTACAAGAACATGGCGAGACAGTAGCCGCCTATGCGACAGCAATCCGTACGCTCACAGACACGTGCGAATTCGGTACACTGAAAAACGAACTTATACGAGATCGTATCGTATGTGGTATCGAGGACAATGGAGTAAGAAGAAAATTACCCCAAGAGCCTAAGTTGACGCTGACAAAGTGCTTTGATTACTGTAGAGCAGCCGAAGCTACGAAGACCCAGCTCAATTAAAAGAGCTGAAGGGAGTGAAACCGCTCACCATCTGGACAAAGGTAAGAAAAAAACCAAGAACAGCAAGAGGAAACCAAGCAGCCAAGTAAGTAATTGCAAGTTCTGTGGCCGCCAGCACGAGAGAAAGAAAGAGAAGTGTCCGGCATACGGAAAAACCTGCTCCAAGTGTGGTAAGAAGAACCACTTCGCTGCAGTATGTTATCAAGAGGAGTTCAAAGAGAGAAGAACCAACCAGCAGAAAAGAATACATACAGTATGTGATAACTGTGAAGGAAGCGAGGACGAGTCATGCGAAGAGGAACTCTGGGCATTATCGTTTCCAATGAGACAAGCTGAGGAGACCTCTGATGTAACTACATCGGTAGCAGCAAGAGCAAAATATTCGCAACTATGGAGATAGCAGATAAACCAGTAAAAATGCAGGTAGACACTGGTGCGTCCTGTAATGTTCTGCCTCACAAATATCTGCCAGAGAATACAGAGATTATCAAGACTGACAGGGAACTCATTGCAAACTCAAAGTCGAAGATGACAGTCATGGGCACCGCAAGAGTCAGCATGCGAAATCTAAAGAACGGTAAGAAATACAGAGCAGAATTTGTTATCGTGGAAGATGGTTTTGCGCCACTCCTTTGTGCAAGAGCTGCACAACAGATTAATCTCCTAGTAGTACAGCAACAAAACATCCTACAACTAGATCAGAAGATAACAGAGAATCATGAGCCTATGCAGAGACCAGACAGTAGTATACTCACAGAAGAAAAAGTGGTGGCTGAGTGTTTTGCCCATTCAAACATTATTTAAATGTCGAGTCATTTAAGTCACCAGCCAGTACAAGCTCACAAGCTATGCCCCCCTAGAGACATTAAGTAAACAAATTATTGCGCAAATAAGTACGCAGGTTAGGTAATTTAGCTTTAAGAACCGTTAACAAATTTACATTTAGCGTCAGTACAACACAACTGTCAGAGCGCATGGAAGAAGATACAAGAAGTAAGTTACATGCTTTATTTTTTGTTATTCAATCACTTAAACCTAGAACATTATGCTAAAGTACTTCTCTTTATTGTATCATAGTTTGACTATACATTTAGTGCAAATAAATCTACTTCCATTATTCCTGCCAACGAAAATCGCCGTTAAAGGAAAAACAGTCAAATTCTTGTTGGAGGAAGACGCAACCGGATAAAGAAATACACAGAAAAACAAGCATACGGAAGGAAGCTCAAGTTTTCACAGTTCAGGAACCACCCCGAGCCCACGAAGCACAAGCTGAAAGTTCACATTTTCCGAACAAACTGTCAAGTCGACGATACGTGCTCTACCGGCAAAAGGTAAACGAAAACCAATTTATCTTACAGAAGAATTCAAGAATTTCACACAAAGGAACTAAGTTATCAAGCAAATAAACATTTCAAAACGCACAAGTAAGAAATAAGAAATATAACAAGTCAAGATTTCGTATATTTATGGAGACCTATTCAAGTTTTTATTCAAGTTAAACGTAAAATATAATTATGCCGCCCAAAATAGATACAAATGTGCTTCTGGGAAAAAGGGATAACACCATCGCCTCTCTCTATGAACTATTCGAAGAATTTCAAGTATTGATGCAAGTCGAGGCAAAACTTTCCACAATAGAAAACGTATATAAACAAATTGAGGGGAAATATCGCAATATGAAACAACAACAAGAAACAATTACAGATAAAGTTTTGGATGGAAAAATAGCTACTCCTGATGAAAGCGGAAAGATTCTAGAGGATAATAAGAAGATTGGAACTAAAGTGAAAACTGATTATCTATCTTGTACCAGTAGTTTCGCGCAGTATGAGAAAAAACACAACTCAAACCAAACAGAACTAAAACAAGATGCTATTACAGCGATGACGTCGGCGGTCAAGCAAATGGCGGAGACACTAACTTCTAGTAGGAGTGATAAGAGTCATGGGCTAGAAAAACTCTCTGTCCCAACTTGGGACGGAAAGCGCAAATCATACTCAACTTGGAAACATGAGTTTAGACATTGGATGTTGAAATATAATCAGGACAAAGACGAACAATTAGCACGTTTTCGTAAAGCTTTGCCCAGATATTCCTTTTGAGCTGATCAAGTAAAGAACTGCAAATCAGTCGAAAAGGGATTTGAAATATTAGATATCGAATTTGCTGATAAAAGAAAACTGATGGACGAATTATTGTATGACATTGCGTTCCATAAACAAGTGAAAAGTGATGCAAATTCCTTGACACGCTACGCCTCTAAAATTCTTGCGTTTGCAAATGATATGGAAGAAAACGGATGCATGGTAACTGAAACTTCCGAAGCCCCATTCGTGATGTCACAATTGCTTTCCAAGCTTGACGCTAAAGATAACGCAGAATTTGGACGCGAAATGTTTCGAAAACACGAAGAGGAAAACATTCCCAACCTGATTGAATGGCTTCACAGAGAAGCAAATTTGAGATCAAGAGGTAGAAAGCAAGAAAACAATGAAAACCAATCAACAGGTCAGAAAACGCCTAAAATCAATGCTTCTGACAACAATGCCTCAGAAAACATTTCGTCCAATCAGCTGCAATCATCAAATGATACAGTAAACCAAGACGAAATATGTCCTTTGGGGTGTACGTACAAGCATTTACTCCCTGTCTGTCCCGTGTATAAAAGTTTTGGAGTAAACGATCGCTGGGAAGTAGTTAAGCAAAATAACCGCTGCCGTAAATGTCTAAGAGCTCATCATACTAACTTTTGTCGTAAACCAGATGGAACATCATGTAATCAATGCGACAGGCGTCATCACCATTCCCTCCATAACGATCGTAGAAGCTATAATAACATTCCAGCTTTCAATCAGCCACCTCCAGCGCCACCTCCTGCGCCAATATACGCTCCAATACACGCGTCATCACACATGCCCTTACGCACGTCCATGCACGTGCCGGGGACTAATCCTAATGCTAGACGCTTTGAGTCAAAAGTGCCAAAACCAGAAACACAAAACAACACCATACAAGATAAGAAGATAAAGGGTATTTGTCCCGTTCAAAAGCTGCGCGTGAAAGACAAAGAAGGGGAATTTGTCGAAATATTAGCAATGATTGATAGCGGGTCAAACACAAGCTTAATGTCAA
Source organism: Actinernus sp. WN-2022 (assembly GCA_030867875.1). NCBI lineage: Eukaryota > Metazoa > Cnidaria > Anthozoa > Actiniaria > Actinernidae > Actinernus > Actinernus sp. WN-2022. The sequence goes on along the minus strand of JAOWCC010000577.1, from coordinate 2,168,532 downwards.
AAGCTACGTCCAAACGTCTTGGACTAGAGGGGCCCAAAACCACTATAACGATGAATCTAGCGGGAGGGGAACAAAGGACGGAGAATTCTGAGCAAATCAAAATTACCCTAGCACCACTAGAGGATGACGACATACAAAAGAACATACAAGTTTACACTGTTCAAAAACCGTGTAGTGCCTCAAGAACCATCTAAACGATCGTCTAGAGAAAGGTCCGAACTACATCAACAACATTCCTGATGTCCTGATGGCGTGGAGATGGGATCACGTGGCCTATTGCGGTGATCTGCGCAAGATGTTTAACCAGATCTTGATTCATCCAGAAGACCAGATTTACCACAGGTTCTTATTCAGACGAAGTGGAGACGACGAACCGAAAGTGTATCAATGGCTTCGGCTGAACTTTGGAGACAAGCCAGCGCCCGATATTGCAACAGGCTCAATCAACGTGCTAGCCAAGTCTTTTCAAGAAGAACTTCCTGAGGCCTCAAGACAGTTACGAGAACAAGTATACGTCGACGACATCGGAGGTTCAAGCGATACTCCAGAGAAATCAAAACAAATCATCAAAGATATCAACACAATACTTGATTCCGGACACTTCCAAGTGAAAGCCTGGAACTCGAATCATAGAAAAATCGACGAGTCAGACGAGAAGTACTCAACCTTTCTTGGACACAAGTGGGACAAAGAAAGCGATCAGTTCATGTTCAAATAACAAGATATCGCCGCCGGAGAGAAGAAGTTCACCAAACGAAAATGTCTAGCTCTCGTCTCTCAACTCTGGGACCCTCTGGGTCTTGTGTCCCCCGTCATCGTGAAGTTCAGAATAGAGTTACAAGATTTATGGGCATCCGGATTTTTCTGGGATGACGTTTTACCAGATGATATCCAAAACAAGTGGAACAGCAATCTACAGCTGCTGAACCATTTACTCACCTTGAGATTCGACCGCAAGATCAAGCCAGACCATACAGTTGGACAGCCACAGTTATATGGATTCTGCGACGGAGGCGAACTGGCATATGGCGCCGTCATATATCTCAGATGGAAACTCGAAGATGGAAATTACAGTTTCGTCCCAATCATGATCAAGTCTTTCGTAGCCCCTCTCAAGAAAAAGTCCATCCCAAGATTAGAGCTGCTTGGATGTCTAGCACTTTCCCGTCTATACAGCACTTGCGCACAAGCCTTAAAGTTCGCGCACATCGAAGATTGTGAGAAGACGTTCTGGACTGACTCCAAGACTGTCCTCTCCTGGATCAAAACACCAGCAAGAAAGTTCAAGCCGTTCGTTTCTGCAAGGGTAGCAGAAATTCAAGAGAGCTTGGATGTCGGAAATTTTCAGTACGTGAAGTCGAAGGACAACCCCGCAGACGCACTCAGTAGAGGCATCAATACAGACCAGTTAGAAAGTTGGATGGCTGGACCAACTTTTCTACTTACTTCAGAAGAAGTAACCCACGAAGACACTGGGAACTATCAAGACAATGAAGATGAAGAAACAAGTTCAACAGAGTACAAAAGTGAGCTAAGAAACAAAGAAGAGGAAATCAACAGGAACACGGATATCCTTGCAAGTAGCAGCACTACCCAAGAAGAAGCGCGAGAAAACAATACAGTGTTCGAACACTTGCTCACATCATGTTCCTCATTCTCGAAGATTAGAAGAACTCTAGCTTATGTCTTAAGATTCGCGCATAATGCTCAGAAGAAATTTCAGAAAGAAACCGGTCCAATTACAGTAAATGAGTTGAAGAAGTCCGAAACTACACTGTTCAAGTGGTGTCAGCCGAAGGTAAATCCCCAAAACCTCGACAAGAAACTACAAGCGACAATTGACGAAGATGGCTTACTACGCGCACATGGAAGACTGGAAAACATCAGATCTCTTCCACCAGACATGTGCAAGCCCATCATCCTACCACATGACCATCAAATGGTTATGCTACTATTACGTCACTTGCACGAGCAAAGAGGTCATTGTGGATACAAAAGTCTGATACACGACACAAGAAAAAAGTTCTGGATAATAAGAGTAAGAAGTACCGCCAAACAACTCACAAAGAATTGCATAACGTGTAAAAAGCTACGCAAACAACCAATGGAACAACTAATGGGCCAAATCCCCAGTCTTCGAGTTGCGACAGGACTCCCAGCTTTCACGAATACAGCGATGGACATGTTTGGTCCGGTACAGATCAAAATGAATCGGAAGACTCGTAAAGAAGCGCAAGTGATCATTTTTACTTGTATGACTACAAGAGCCATACATCTCGAGCTTGTGACAGACAGAAGCACAGACACCTTCTTAATGGCGTTCAGAAGATTTGCCTGCACACGAGGACATCCAAACGTATGCTGGTCAGACCGTGGAACCAATTTCACCGGTGCGCAAGCCTATCTCAAGGAAATCATGACAGAATGGAACATCCCGAGAATCCAAAGTGTCCTTACAGAGGAGTTTACATGTGACTTCAAGTGGGAATTCAATGTACCAAAGGCAAGCCACCAGAATGGAGTCGTCGAAAGCTTAATCAAGTCCGTACGTCAAGCAATGAATGCTACATGCAAAAACCACGCATACACTGAGGAACAATGGCATACATTCTTGAAGGAGATCACCTACATGATCAATAGTCGACCCCTATACCCGAGTTCTGAAGACATTTGGAGTGAACCCCCGATTACGCCCAACAATCTCATCCTTGGCCAACACAGTCCACCACCAGTTCCCAAAGAAGAGGACAGAGTTAACCCAAGAAATCTACTTCGCTCATGTCAAAAGAAGACCTACGAATTCTGGAAGTCATGGGTAAAGTACTTCGCGCCTAATCTACTCCCAAGAAACAAGTGGTTCCGCGTCAGGGAAAACATGAAAGAAGGAAATCTTGTTCTTGAGCTAGAGGCCACACCTCGAAGACACTGGAAGATGGGACTAGTTGAGGCTATATACCCAGGAAGAGACGATTTGGTGAGGAAAGTAAGAATCAAGACTTCCCACGGAAGCTATGACAGACCAATCCACAAACTTTGCTTAATCGCAACCAAGGAAGAACTAGGATCAAAATAAATAACGTTGATCATAAACAGAAAGATCGTTAGTAGGCTCACCTCCTAACAGGAGGGGGGTGTTTTGCCCATTCAAACATTATTTAAATGTCGAGTCATTTAAGTCACCAGCCAGTACAAGCTCACAAGCTATGCCCCCCTAGAGACATTAAGTAAACAAATTATTGCGCAAATAAGTACGCAGGTTAGGTAATTCAGCTTTAAGAACCGTTAGCAAATTTACATTTAGCGTCAGTACAACACAACTGTCAGAGCGCATGGAAGAAGATACAAGAAGTAAGTTACATGCTTTATTTTTTGTTATTCAATCACTTAAACCTAGAACATTATGCTAAAGTACTTCTCTTTATTGCATCATAATTTGACTATACATTTAGTGCAAATAAATCTACTTCCATTATTCCTGCCAACGAAAATCGCCGTTAAAGGCAAAACACTGAGTATGGAGATATGTTTAAAGGACTAGGAAAAATGGAAGGCAAACTGCACCTAGAAGTAGATGAGACAGTCACTCCAGTGGTTATGCCACCACGACGTGTCCCGATTGCAGTGAAGGAGAAGCTGAAGGAAGAGTTGAGCGCCTAGAGAAACTAGAAGTTCTGAAAAGGGAAGATGAGCCAACTGAATGGGTGTCTAGCCTTGTCGTAATTCAAAAGCCGAGTGGAAAGGTTAGAGTTTGCATTGACCCCCAGCGCCTTAATCAAGCACCGAAACGACGACACTACCCATTACCAGTAATGGACGAAATCTTGCCAGAGTTAGCAAAAGCTAAGGTGTTTACAAAGGCAGACCTAAAGGATGGATTCCTCCAGATCGAAGTGGACGAGGAGTCTAGCAAACTAACAACATTTCAGACACCATGGGGGAGGTACCGATGGCTCCGGATGCCATATGGTATATGTCCTGCACCTGAGTGCTTTCAACAGAAACTTGACCAAAACCTGGAGGGACTGAAGGGTGTGTACAAGATAGCAGATGACCTGCTAATTATCGGTCAAGGGGACACAGACGAGGAAGCAGAAATAGACCATGATGAACACCTAAGAAATCTCTTGAACAGATGTCGATCAAAGAACATCAGGCTAAACAAAGATAAGTTCCATTTCAAGTGTGATGAAGTATCATTCATTGGACACTTGATGACTAAGGATGGGCTGAAACTAGATCCAAAGAAAGTAGAAGCAATTAAGAAGATGGAGAGACCAGCTGCAGATGTACAGGTAGTACAGAGATTCATAGGACTTGTGAAATACTTGTCTAAGTTCTTACAAGACCTATCAGAGATGTGTGAGTCCCTCAGACGCCTGACGCATAAGGATGCAGAATGGGACTGGACTCGCGAGCATGTGAAAGCCTTTGAGACAATCAAAGAGGCTGTGACCAAGACACCAGTACTGAGATCCTTCAACTCAAATGACCTAACGGAAGGACAGGGAGATGCATCTCAAGGTAGACTAGGATTCGTACTGATGCAGAAGGGCCAGCCAGTCACGTTTGCAAGCAGAGCCCTGACTCCCGCAGAGACAAGGTACTCTCAAATAGAGAAGGAGCTACTTGCTCAAGTGTTCGGCATGGAACACAACCATCACTACGTATACGGCCGGAAGATAATCTTGTGGACAGACCACAGGCCACTTGTATCAATTTCAAGAAAACCATTAGCATCTGCACCCAAGTGACTTCAAAGACTGCTGCTCAGACTACAACAATATGATGTGGAAATCCACTACAAACCAGGAAAATAAATGTATCTAGCAGATACCCTCTCAAGAGCCTACCTGGAAAAGTGTGACAGATCAAGTACAGAAGAGGAAGTAGAGCACATCCATGCAGTGAACTTCCTTCTAGTGTCTGACCGCCAGTTAAAGGAGCTGCAGAAAGAGAGAGCCTGTGACTCAACACTACAAGAGCTGAAGAAAGTGATCCTTAAAGTGCCTATAACCCTTTTGCAATTTTTATTGCTTACGAACCTCCGAAGAGTTTTGAGTACTTCTGTGAAGAAAGTTTTGGTTTTGGGTGAATACTCTATGTTCTACGCTTGTTTGAAATCGTGTGAATGTGACCTTTCCTGATCCATGACCGCGTAAGCGAAAGCCTGGGTCGATACCTGTATTTACGTCATCTTGACGTCATATAATTAATTCGGCTTTGCAATCATTTCAATAAATACTTAACATGTTGACTAAAATGACTTTTTTCTTTACTAACAACCCACAAACTGTGTATATTTTCTATGCATCGATGTTGTTGTGATAGAAAGGCGCCATGGAGAATAATGCATTAATGAGGTGACGTACATACAGGTTTCGACCCAGGCTTTTACTAGCCGGGCACGAATAACCGTAAAAACGGCGGGGTTGAGTGTAACATAAAACGTAAAAGTAACGCCATTTCCTTACTTCTACTCTAAATTTGACGAAATTTTGGCAGGTTGGTAACAAAGTAAGACTACATTTTATAGGACAATTGTTTCTGTATTGTGACGTGGTTGTGATGTCATAAGGGGTACCTCCTTTTTTGGTGAAAATTAACCTTTAAAACAAGTTTCAAAAATATTACGTCATCAGAAAGCTTTTATGAAATATATTAATTTGCCGAAAATTTGAACTTTCTACGATAAACATATTCAAAGTTATGGACGATTTACTGTTTTTATGACGTCATTATTAGTGACGTCATACTTCTAGCTTAAATCAGATTGCCGACTATAAAAATATTATTAAAGAGAATACTATGGCTTGTAAGTGTTAGCCAAATGCATTTCATTGATAAAATTCCAAAAACATTGAACTGGCTATTTTCTGAGGGTACACAAATATATTTATGACGTCATAATGACGTACACAAAAAATGGGGCTTCAATTCTAAGCTGTTATACTCAAAAAATCAAAATTCTAAAAAGAACACGTTGTTATTACTAAAGAGATCTATTATTGTGCAAAATATGATGTACCAGTATTTCGAACTGTAAAAGTTAAAACAAGCGACATTTTCATAAATGGTTTTATGCTATTTATTTCCCGCCAATTTTTGCCGGGAAAATTACCAAAATTCAAACTTTAATAACTTTCGTTTACTTCAACCGATCTATATCGGGTTTTCGATTATTTCATTCTCACGAACAAGAGATTTTAAAAAGATATAATAAAACGTTTTTAGAGGTAATACAAATTTAGAAGAAACCTATTAGAAAAGGATATATGACGTCATTGTGACGTCATAATGATGGCTATATTAGGTTAACTTATCAGACTATGTTTTGTTTACACTCCTTTATACACCTACCAAAATTCATTCTTTTATGTCGAAAACTTTTCAATATATATAAAACCCGCCGTTTTTACGATCATTTGTGCCCGGCGTGTATATATATATATATATACTTACGCGGTCATGGGTCAGGAAAGGTCACAAAGGGTCACATTTACACGATTTCAAACAAGCGTAGAACATAAAGTATTCACTGTAAACCAAAACTTTCTTCACAGAAGTACTCAAAACTTTTCGGAGGTTCATAAGCTATCAAAATTGCAAAAGGGTTATAGGCACTTTAATGGATGGCCTGACACAAAAGAAGAACTACCAAGTACAATCCATAGCTACTTCAGTGTTCGCGATGAAATGTCGGCACATGATGGCATCATATTCAAGGGACTAAGGTGTGTCATACCCCAGACTCTAGGATCAAGGAGAAACTACATGAATCACACATTGGTTTACAAGGTTGCCTCAGAAGAGCTAGAGAGATTGTCTACGGGCCCGGGATGAATGGAGAACTTACAGACTACATATCGAAGTGTGACATTTGCTCAGCATTCCAGAACAACCAGGGCAAAGAACCACTCATTTGCCATGAGATACCATCAAGGCCATGGGAGAAGATTGGTACCGACATCTTCACGCTTGACAACAAAGACTTCTTGTGTACCGTCGATTATTACTCAGGATACTTTATAATAATAATAATAATAATAATAACGATGTTTAGACAGGGTGCCCATATCTCCGAGGAGTGTTTCAATGGGGCCCTGCGTAACATAACTAATAAAGTAAAATAAAGTTTAGAGAGAATAGTTACAACTAATTAATAACAATGATAAGTAAAAATTGATAAAAATGTATATACAATAAGAAATCTAAAAAGTTAAAAAGTTAAATGCGCTTTAAAATTGGCTAATGAGTTCGAATCTCGTATTTCGGATGGGAGGGAATTCCACTCGTCCAAAGCCTGATAGGTAAAACAATGCTTTCCCCAGTTTGTTCTTGCTTGTTTAAGATGGGCATTGTTTCACTGCCTAGTGTTATGATTATGTACATCTTTATTTAATAAAATATTAAAATCAAAGTCAATTTGACTGTTCATAAGTTTGTAAACTAGTGTACATCTGTGTGCTCGCCGCCGTTGACTAAGCGTCTTTGAAGTTGATCGGCTACACAACAAGACTGGCAGCGAAATCATAAGGAAGTTGAAGAAACATTTCTCTACACACGGCATACCAAACAAGATCCACAGTGACAACGGCCCACCTTTCAACTCATTAGAGTTTGAGAACTTTGCAAAGACATTTGAATTTGAGCATATTACTAGTTCACCAGGCCTAGGCTACGCTCAGAGCAATGAGAGAGTCGAAAACTCCATTAAGACTGCAAAGAACCAGATGAAGAAGGCCCAAGAATCAGGAGCAGACTACTATCTCTCTCTACTAAATTGGAGAAACACCCCAACTGAAGGAATGGACAGTTCACCAGCGCAGAGAATATTTGGAAGGCGTACTAGAACACTACTGCCACCAGCTCAGAACCTTCTCAAGCCAAAGGTGTGTGCAACTACGAGAGACAAGCTATTTCAGAGGAAAGAGAAACAGACCAAATACTACAATCAGAACACCAAAGAGCTGCCAAGCCTCAGGAAGGAAGAGACGGTGAGAGTTATCCCCAAACCTGGAGATAAGGTACACAAATGGTACCCAGTACAGGTGGAAGAGTAAGTTGATGTTAGATCCTACAATGTCAGAACAGAGGATGGTAGAGTCTTTCGCAGGAATCGAAGACATTTGCGCAGAAGCAGGGAACCCTTCTGCCCATACAAACCTGCTGGAAATGAAGTTTACATACCAACAGTAGACCAACCAAACCAGTCAAAGCCAAGTGAACCTGTAGGTGAGACAACTACATTGTGTAAAGTTCCAGAACCACCAACAACACAGGTTGAAGTGAAGAAAGCAGTGAGTCACAGCGATTCTTCTGCATAGCGAAAACTTCAGGCAAAGGGAATTAGAGTTTACATACAATGTACAGTGTAGTGCATTGAAGTGACGTGCTACATTAGAGTTTACATACAATGTACAGTGTAGTGAATTGAAGTGAGGTACTACATTATAGTTTACATAAAATGTACAGTGTAGTACATTGAAGTGATGTGCTACATTAGAGTTTACATACAATGTACAGTGTAGTCCATTGAAGTTGTAACGATGGTATCCCTGTGGACATTTATCACGTGACATAATGCACCAATAAGAACGTTGTTGTAACATGTGCGTTGTAGGAAAACCGAAGCCAGAGGAATAAACTAGAGACAAATGGATCTCTTAAGTTTAGTTTAATAAATTGAATAGCTAAACATTACAGAAGTGAGGTACTACATTAGAGTTTACATACAATGTACAGTGTAGTGCATTGAAGTGAGGTACTACATTAGAGTTTGCATACAATGTACAGTGTAGTGCATTGAAGTGACGTGCTATATTAGAGTTTACATACAATGTACAGTGTAGTGCATTGAAGTAAGGTGCTACATTAGAGTTTACATACAATGTACAGTGTAGTGCATTGAAGTGAGGTACTACATTAGAGTTTACATACAATGTACAGTGTAGTGCATTGAAGTGAGGTACTACATTAGAGTTTACATACAATGTACAGTGTAGTGCATTGAAGTGAGGTACTACATTAGAGTTTACATACAATGTACAGTGTAGTGCATTGAAGTGAGGTACTACATTAGAGTTTACATACAATGTACAGTGTAGTGCATTGAAGTGAGGTACTACATTAGAGTTTACATAAAATGTACAGTGTAGTACATTGAAGTGATGTGCTACATTAGAGTTTACATACAATGTACAGTGTAGTCCATTGAAGTTGTAACGATGGTATCCCTGTGGACATTTATCACGTGACATAATGCACCAATAAGAACGTTGTTGTAACATGTGCGTTGTAGGAAAACCGAAGCCAGAGGAATAAACTAGAGACAAATGGATCTCTTAAGTTTAGTTTAATAAATTGAATAGCTAAACATTACAGAAGTGAGGTACTACATTAGAGTTTGCATACAGTGTAGTGCATTGAAGTGAGGTACTACATTAGAGTTTGCATACAATGTACAGTGTAGTGCATTGAAGTGAGGTACTACATTAGAGTTTACATGCAATGTACAGTGTAGTGCATTGAAGTGAGGTACTACATTTAGGAACTTCCGGTTCTGTGCGTTCCACTTGTGACGTCACAAATCCAAGATGGCGTGTTTTATATATATATATATATTGCATCTATTCCGTGCTCATTTCAACACCAAATCTATGTTTTGGGGTTATCAAACACACGAACTTCATGAATATGTAAAAAAGAAAGGACCAATTTAGTGGCTTACATACCCTTTAAGGAAATGTTAAAAAAGGAGTTAGCAATTAGATCAGTTGACCACATGTTTTGAAGAACTGAATAAGACAGTGAAGTTTTTATCTGCGAAATATTAATATTTCATATCTCATTATATCATTTATTCAAACATATTTCTATATTATACTGTCCTTTATATCTCTTTGCTTCCCTAATATCCATTTATATTTAGACCCAAAATGCTAGCGCTGGGGGCTAATTCGATAACTTTATGGGTTTTTTTAACTCCCAGGCTCTATTAATATATTTTGTAAATGACCAGTGCTATTATTAATGTATATACTTTTATGTGTGTATCAAGTAGCTTTATCTGTGTAATAAGCATCATAATAAAGAATTGAATTGAAAAAGCTCAAATCATATCAGGCCATACATACACCTAGTATATTTCAAAAACGGTTGTCACAGAGAAGCCCATAGGACATAAGCCACAGGACAATCTGTGACAACCTTTTTTGCATGTATATACGACTGTTCGTTTCTAGTTGGCATCATTTAATATTGCTATTTAACAGCCTTGTGATCGAGTCAATAAAGACGCCTCCATATCTTGCACGCTTACATAAGCTGACTTACTTCAGCAATCATTATTTGTTAATTTATTTACGTGTTCATTTATATATTCATAACTTCAGTTATTCCACCTGTACTAAAGGAAATGGTAAACGGGCAGCGTACGTCCATCGAGTTAGCAACCTTCCACTTGCATTCATCCATGTAGGAACGAAATAAGCGTACGAGGCAAAGCCTAGATTGACTCTAAATACTTGAGTGTTTAGGCAACCTCCAAGTGCGTCCATAACACGATGGTGCACTGCTGTGTCGTTTACCATTTCTTTTATAATATAACTACCACAATTTAAAAGTAAAAATGTTTTATTAGCGATGAAATGTAATCTGAACTGAACTGAAGCGCGCGAAAAAAATATCGCATAATTAAGTTGATCGCTCGCGCGAATGTTTGAGTTCGTAAGTCATTCATCGATCGGCTCAAACGAAATGTCAACCTCATCCCCAGGGTCTTCTCGGTCAGATCCAAGATGGCGGCTACTCCGAGAGAAGACCCTGGCAAAGGCTGGATCACGTGATCAAATATTCCCAGATTTTGGGAGTATTTTGTCACGTGATTTGACAATCTAAGATGGCGGCTATGACGTCTCGTGAAAACCCTCTATACCACAGTAAGGATAACCCTTGTGTCATAATCGAAGAGCCAATCAGAATACGTGACAGTTCAACATTTACCAGGGTCTTCTCGGAGTAGCCGCCATCTTGGATCTGACCCTGGGGACGAGGTTGACATTTCGTTTGAGCCGATCGATGAATGACTTACGAACTCAAACATTCGCGCTAGCGATCAGCTTAATTATGCGATATTTATTTCGCACGCTTCAGTTCAGATCAGATTATATTTCATCACTGACCGAGAAGACCCTGAGGACGAGGTGGACGAACTGTTTATTCAATTGCTTGTCTCAAGAAAAAAGAACATCAAGCTTACTTAAAAGTTTTCAAACTGGAAGAGAAAGACATTTCTTCAGTCCTTTTGTTTGAAGTACATTGTAACCGCTTTCTTAAATCCAAAATGAGCAAACGTTTATGCATTCATCTGTTGAAGATCTAGACTCTATACATTTCGAACGGTGGAATTGAAAATGCCGATCTGCACATTGGCAATGGTCACTAAAATAAGTTGCAGCTGTGGTCTGAACCGGAGAGGTTGAGAATTCATCGTGTCGTCTATGGAATGAACTGTCAGCCGAGCTTCAGTAGTTGCTGCTGGAATTTGTGGCAATGCTTGGGACAATTTATCGAAATAAGTTTTTTTGTTGTTCCCTAAAAATTGTACTTTCGCATCCAAAAGATGGGCAATAAAAGCTAAGTCGCTGTAAAATGAACTGGCTGAATGTGAATCTTCTATATCAGGACACTAGAGGACGTTTTTGCGAGATGTCTTCGTTTTTGTAGCTTGCATGCGACTCGGTATAGTTTCAGCAGAATCATTGACATTGGACTCACTGCCAAATAACCATTCATTTTCATCGAAAAGCTTATAAATCTTGTTCGGCCGGACAGATTTGCAAACCGTCTCACCTCTTTACTTTGCTAATGGCTCAGAAACTATATGAAAATTTGCCAAGCTTTCCTCCAGAGTCTCCAGTTGTTATGGAAAATATTTTGATTGTGAGAAAAGAAGAAGAACTGAAAATAGTAGTTCCGACCGTGAACAAAATCTGATGTGCAAATTTGCCCATGGGCAAATGGTCATGGCTATTAGCCAATCGGAGCGCTTGATTTCTCGTGGTCATGTTGTAAGTTATTTTGTTAAAGCTTGTAATTTTCTTTTTCTTATCCTTTTATGCACCTTGCCGAGTATTAGTATAAACCTTTATCACACCGTATAGACCTTTATCACACCGTATAGACCTTTATCACACCGTATAGACCTTTATCACACCGTATAGACCTTTATCACACCGTATAGACCTTTATCACACCGTATAGACCTTTATCACACCGTATAGACCTTTATCACACCGTATAGACCTTTATCACACCGTATAGACCTTTTTCACACCGTATAGACCTTTATCACACCGTATAGACCTTTATCACACTACGGCCATGTTGTGTCCCAGGAGAATCAAATCTTTGTTCTTCCCGCAAACTCGAGGTAGAGAAGAGGAGCTATGGATTGTAGACAAGAGGAGCTATGGATTGAGAAGAGGAGCTATGGATTGTAGACAAACTCGAGGTAGAGAAGAGGAGCTATGGATTTTAGACAAACTCGAGGTAGAGAAGAGGAGCTATGGATTGTAGACAAGAGGAGCTATGGATAGAGAAGAGGAGCTATAGATTGTAGACAAACTCGAGGTACTGAGAAGAGGAGCTATGGATTGTAGACAAACTCGAGCCGGGTAGAGAAGAGGAGCTATGGATTGTAGACAAACTCGAGGTAGAGAAGAGGAGCTATGGATTGTAGACAAGAGGAGCTATGGATTGAGAAGAGGAGCTATAGATTGTAGACAAACTCGAGGTACTGAGAAGAGGAGCTATGGATTGTAGACAAACTCGAGCCGGGTAGAGAAGAGGAGCTATGGATTGTACTGAGACAACCTCGAGGTACTGAGAAGAGGAGCTATGGATTGTAGACAAACTCGAGCCGGGTAGAGAAGAGGAGCTATAGATTGTAGACAAACTCGAGGTACTGAGAAGAGGAGCTATGGATTGTAGACAAACTCGAGCCGGGTAGAGAAGAGGAGCTATAGATTGTAGACAAACTCGAAGTACTGAGAAGAGGAGCTATGGATTGTAGACAAACTCGAGGTACTGAGAAGAGGAGCTATGGATTGTAGACAAACTCGAGGTAGAGAAGAGGAGCTATGGATTGTAGACAAACTCGAGGTAGAGAAGAGGTGCTATGGATTGTAGACAAGAGGAGCTATGGATTGAGAAGAGGAGCTATGGATTCATTGTAGACAAACTCGAGGTACTGAGAAGAGGAGCTATGGATTGTAGACAAAATGGCCGCTGCGTGATAAAGGTCTTTATTATACATTTTATTATTCACTATCTCAATTCTGATTGGCTGAGAACACACAGCTAATTCTCGATAGCTAATCGCGTTCTCAGAGCCCGCGCGTTTTTCGGCCAGCGGTGTAGGTATTATCTGGACGTTGTGACGTCATACTGCTATTATCTGTAAGTATTATCTGTAGGAAGAGCTCGATGATAAGCAAGTACGACCATTTTGCGCTAGAAAGTAGAGAAATGCTTTCGCTTTTTGTGCCATTTTGCTAGTTTAAGCTCTGAGCTGTTTCCAGTCTTTATTTTCCCCTAAACTTGTCAATAAAAACAATTTGTTGCTCGAATAACAAACAAAACATCTTGAAATTCAATCGTAAACAAACCAATTGACGGCGTTTCATTTAGCATCGTTTTTGCTAGCTTTCTTTGCTTAAAATGTACAATAAAACAATTACTGAATTCGGTTTTCGCATGATAGCGAAAATTATCAAGACCTCGATCAGTCTGTGTTATCAGCCCCAGCCTTCGGCTTTGGCAGGTAACACGGACCTCTGTCTTCATAATTGTCGCTATCATGCTCAACCTCATCCAATAACTGCTTAATATCTAGCTAAGAAACAATTAGTTAGCTCCAGCGACCGAAATCCCACAGGAAGCCCAATCATCCTGCAGAAGAACCCAGTAATATAGTATTGTCACTCACCTGGTGATGAGCTGAGAAAGCTCAAAACGAGTATCGCAGTCAGGAGAGAACGTCTCCACATACTGATGTGCTGGAGTGCTACCTGCTAATACCAAATAGCAGTCACAACAAAACAACAAATAATGGAAAGACTTAGAGTACTCTGGAATTCTAACGAGACCTGAAACAACCACAGGGGCTGATCAATGTCAGGACCTGGCTAATTCTCAGATCGAATTGGAATTTAGCGGAGGAAGGAAAACCGGAGAACCCGGAAAAAAACCTCGGAGCAAGGGCGAGATACCAACAAACTCAACTCACATACAGCAATAGTTCTGAAAGTTTATGCCTTTTAACTTAAATCAACAGTAATAAAATACAGTTTCTCAGCTAATCATCTAGTGTGAACGTGCAACAGTTTTACATTGTACCGTCAATATGCCTTTTGCAGGAAACAGTCACGTGCTTATATATCACTTCAATAACGAATGAATTCAACTCATGATCTCATGGAAAAGGCTTTACTGGCCGACAAACAATCTTCAAAAATGCAGATTTAGAAAGATCGACAATCAACTGGAAGTGGAAAATAGAATCACAAACAGGTTTTGATAATAACATTACCGATCTCGTACAAGTGCCTTTAAATAAATGAAGTCAGACATTTTTTGCCCTCCAGTACAACCACGTGATCGTATCCTACAAAAGGCGCATTTGCTCACTCGATGAGTGCATCTCAACACTGTGTCACGGTAATAGGCTTCGCGTTCCGGGCCGGAATCGAAACAGCTATTTCCACCGATTTTGATATGAACTACTCTCGGCCATGTGGGATGCTTAAAATCAAAGCAAATATGCAAAAATAACCAACAAACAGTGTATATGAACAGTCTCCAGGGAAAATATTGAAAATCCTTTCAATCAAGCATTTAAGGAGGGAAGTTTAACTGTTTCTATCCAATTAAAGCCACCAACCGAGCGATTACTCGATACATGCGCAGTACCATGACAAAGCCCCTTTAAATTCGCGGATAAAGCTAATTAATCGAGTTTAAAAAATTCGAAAGTTCAATTTGGAAAACTAAACTACAGCGTTATTTGATCAGATATCAGGATGGCGCAGTAACATATGGAAACATGCTTGATATAAGCATTTTATTGTATCGGCAGGTGTATAAACAGCCAACTTACCAACATATACACTTGATCTATAATATGCGGGAGCTCGTTATTAAACTAATTTTGTTTTCATTAGCTATTTTTAAATCAAACGTGGAGGACAGGCAGGTCCATGTGGGCTGAGCTGATCAGGAGATCGGACGGTTTCGTGCATGTGGATCAGGGGTGTTTCGAAACCCCTTTCTATCGGCATTCCCTCTAAAAGACACAAAGTTGTCAAATGTTTTCGGCGATCGAGCTCCCTAGTTTCGCTCCAGCCTGCAGAGGATTGTGCTTTCTTTTGATATGACAATGGTGAATTCATAGTTGAGAACGTTGATAAACCAAGAAACCCCCGTCTACCGGGGGTGTACTCCCCGAAGGTTTAGGTGGGGGTAAGCCGCCCGGGTCTCCATACCCTAACCCTATTGCAGACTAAAATATAAGATATTTCCAAACCTTTAATGGTTAATCATTAATAAAACGATGCATATCCAAGGGAGGGGTGGGTGGATAGTTTCCCAGAAACCGGGATTGAGCCGACTAATCCCATTACCCACCCCTTAATGTGAAACGTATCTCCTCCTGTATTGCATCCAACCCCTCCCCACAAGAAACGAAAACACCCCTCTGACGATTACTCCTTAATTAAACAATCCTAGCATAGCACAATCCCATAATGTGGAAAAATCACCCAATAGCACCCCCCTTTTTTCCAGGAAAAAAGAACAAATCCCTTCTCTAGAAAATTAAATAACACCCAATATCACAATTAACCACAATAACTTATCCTAACCCTAACGTGAAAGCACTACCCCTATCCCTGTGAAAAGCCGGTATTTCCTCCTAGCTGTGACGTGTCTGTCGTGACCTAGTGCTAAAACAATAAGGAGCTTATAAAATTCACCAGATCGAGCTAACGACTACCCAAGGAGATTTGAGTTTGTATAGTACTAGTAAAGTTTAAAGGTTTTAGCCTTAATATTATTCTATTCTCTTTCGCTGCGCTCAGCCGAATAGAAAACATTTCTATTATATACAGCACAACGAGACAGGTGTGGAGGGAGTCGCCCAGCAGTCGTTTATTTGCTAAGGGTAGGTACTTCATATATGATATATTCATATATGATATATATTGTGTACCGAATATATTTCTAAATTCTACTGTTATTCTACTGCGTTCTACTGTGTTCTCCTGTATTCTACACAGGAGAACACAGTAGAACGCAGTAGAATACAGGGAAACAGTGAAAACACAGGGGAACTAGAACACAGTAGAATTTAGAAATATATTCGGTACACAATATATATATATATCATATATGAAGTACCTAGGTTGCTAAGGTAGCTAGGATAAATAATTACAATTGTGTCAAGTCATGAAGACATTAATAGTCACGTATATACAGAAAAAAATAACGTGCTGAACCGGACACGAAAACCATTTAAAACCCACGCAGGGAAAAAAATTTGGAACGTGTTCTCCAACCCAATGCTGCAGCACCACCTTTTGGAGGTTGCAGGTACTAAATTACAGTGGAAGACAAAGTTGGATCTAAACGGTAACACTGAACATTAAGGCTAGACAAAATCCTTCTAGGAAGGACCATGCAATAATTGCCTGTCAATTTACGTAAATAACAAATAAATGTAAATTGAAATATCAAAAAAAGGTCAAAACGAAGGCTGGTTGCGACGTCAAGTGGTGTGATTATGACAAGGAGTGGTTTATATACGACCCGTGAAGGTCCCAAAGGACTACAACAATAGTGCTAATGACTAAAAGGAAATTATATTGACTCTATGCTCAATGAATACTTTTTCATTTGTTCATGCATAATTATAGTTCCAATCTATATTGATTCTTTCATGATACCCAGCGGGGATACCCAGCGGCCATGTTGTGTTACAGGAGAATCAAAACCTTTGTTCTTCCAAACTCGAGGTAGCTATAGATACTGCATAGAGACGAGGCTGCAACTGAAAGCTATTGTTTGTAGCCAAAATGGCGGGTGCGTGATAAAGGTCTAAATTTGACTTATGACTTGAATTTAAACCTTAAGCAAAGTGTAAATTGTCTGTTGTTCGTTAGCTTGCCTAAATTTTGGAAGCGTATAAGCACCAGAGCTTCTAAATAATACAACCGGTAGAAACATTTAATTCTTATATGCGATAATACACTGAATACCCGTAGAAGTCACATGGCTATTTAGCTATTTAGCTTCCTCCTAAAGGACTTAAAGCTATATATAGTTATAGTATAAGATCAAAACTTCAAAATACAAGCTTCATCCAATATATTCAATTGTGTAAAATTGTAAGCCATCGCTTACTCACCTACATACTTTGATATTCAGTCAAACTGCTATCACTTCCTCGCATAATCCATAATCCGGTACGCTCCCATTTGAGAACCTAAATATTTACGCCACAGAAAAATATAGATACATTTTCACTGTTACTATTTTGACTAGAAGACGAAGTATAAATTATTGAGTAGAGGAAGGTTATAAACAGAGCCACCTTTAGGGTTACGCCATTACGTCATTAAACAATAGAGCCACTGAAAATGTACAGGTTGTTCAATTCATCTGATGGCCTAGCGTTAGTGAATAGAGTACACACACAGGATCAATATAGGGAGTATAAATTGAGCAGAAAGAATACCAAGACATCTTTGTTAATTGTGTTATCTTTTCTTTGCATTTAACGGGATATCTGTTTAATCAAGTTTAAGCGGTGAAAAATATGGCCGCTCGATTGGGATTATTTGTTCCTTGGGGTACTAACATCTTCAATGTGATTCAGGACAGCCTAGGTAAACTGTTAAAATGTGTCATGGAAGAGACACAACGAAACTGTGGCGTGCTGGCGTTACCCTTGTGCTCAAGAAATGTTGATTTAATTTCTATTTCCACAGCCACATAATTAACCTTTTGTAACTGAACTCAACGACATTCCACGAGATATCGGGAAAACAAGAGAAAAGCTTGAAAATCACAACCCGAAGTGCGTTATTTTGCCAAATGTGTGATCTATTCTAATTCTCATATTAGAATTAAAACATATTAGAATTAAAACAAGTATACACTCAAATAACGTATCCATAATTTTTATAATATATCTTTCTCTTTTTCCTCTTGTTTTTCCACCTCTGTTTTTCATAACTTCTCATTAAATTATAAATTCTATATTATGACTACCCTGTAAATAATATTTATTTCTAGCACGTAACCGTAGCCAAGGTGAACCTGACAAGATAACTCCATGGTTTTTTCAGGTTTTACCTTCTCCAGTACAAAATGAAATTTATACTATTTATACCTGTTATACGTCGTACTTTATTTTTGTTCCTTCCATCTAGAATGAATTATTTTTTTATGAAATCAGTGACAACGGCAAAACGCAAGTATAAGTTTAGATATTTTTTAATCAAAATCTGAATTATCTAGCTAAAATCATGAGAATCGATTCGCCGCTATTGATGGTTTGCAATCAATCCCAGGAGAATCAACAGACAAAAACATGCTGGTGGACGAACAAGAGACGCTAATGAAGACTGGTGGACGAACAAGAGACGCTAATGAAGAATCTTTTGTTTAACGTCCACCAGCATGGCCGTCCTGACGTCACATGCAAACCAAGAATTATCGCACTTCGCCCATCTTGGATTGAAAGCGAGGCTACCGGGTTGTCGTCACGTAGAGGTTCCATTTGCTCTGTTGTTGGTCGCGAGTTTGGATGAAAAAGCTACTTCATCTCCCTCTGTAATTCCAATTGTACAAATAATAGCCAGAAAAGAAGATCTAGGGATTCTTTTCACATATTTGCCTCCATTGAACAGCTGAGAAAGCGATGGAATTTGAAAATACGCGGATATGTCGCTTCGATAAATATCCAGAGTGAATAAAAAAACAGCTGATTATAAATACTTCTTTGCTTAAATAAGTGTGACAGGTTCCCTCAGACTCACAGATAGCACAAGTCCATTTTCTACAGGTAAAATCAAAAGAGAGAAACCTCAATGCAGAATACCCTGCCACTTCAAATGATTACTTGAAAACCTCTGAAACTGATCCTTCATAATTTTTAGCTCGGGTGTACTCGTTCTTTTGGGTTGGAAATGGTTAGGGTTTTTGGAAAATTTTGGGGTAGGTTTATAAAAGTTTGTATGAGGATTTCAGAAAATGCATTATTCATTAACCAAAAGGGTTCACTTGCATGGATGGCTGATAACATTGCATTGGTACTGTAATTATATCATATATACATAATGGCTCCTGATACATATATCATTATGTAATAAATATGTATAGTATATGCTTGTATGTATTAAATTGAAGTTTCGGGAGTTACCGAAGTCACCAAGTTACGGGAGTTACCAAGTTACGGGAGTTACCAAGTTACGGGAGTTACCAAGTTACGGGAATTACCGAAGTTTCCAAGTTACGAAGTTGTTAGGCCGACAAAGGGTCCAGGGCCTGGAGAGGAGTGGTGCACGTGAATGAAGGGGAGGGGTGGTGCACCTGGAACGGAGTGCAGGCGTAAGAACAATACCCCAAGTGCCCCATGGGAAGAGGTTAAATTCGTGCCCAGTCCTCGTATGGCGACTTGGTGAAAATGGCGGCCCACTGAGCTTCGAATTTGTTGGCTCCAGCATGAGTTTTCATTCTGCAACGTCTCGGCTTGGCGTCGATGTATGTTTAACACTGGAAGAAGCAAAAGATGTGCCCGAATGTCCTCACGGTAAGAGACTTTGCCGAGTACATGTATATCGAAAGTCCAAACATTCCCACGTGCAGTACCATGTCCAGCTCCAGTATTCAGTAATCAGTATATTGCCCTAATTCCGGCCGGTTTTTGCATTTATCGTTATAACCTACATGTACCTTAGAATAAAAGCAGCGATCTGGAAATTTCCCACTGAGATTAGCTTCGTCCTTCATTTAATAAGCCTATTGTAAAGTTTCGATTCGTTTTTCTTCACGATTTAACCAAGTTATTTCTAAAAATATTGTTCAAATTGGTTGCCCTAATTCCGGCAGGGTTGCCCTAATTCCGGCAGGGTTGCCCTAATATAAAGATGCATACTTGAAGTTTTGGCGATATTTTTCAGCTTATTTCAACTAGAAACTCCTGTGGCTGCTTGTCAAGGTATTTGAGATGAAAAATATGAATCAGGCACGGCTAGCAGGATCCCTGTCAACCTCGTTCCCAGGGGTCTTTACGCACCTAATCAAAAATGGCGTCGAAAGTACCCTTGGTACAGGCTGGTTGGATTCGGCCACCGATTGGCTAGACGTTAAGCGCGCGCTGATTGGAGAATTTCAAATAGCGCGTGCATTTTTGCTTTGAAAAATAAACTGGTGATGTCGTCTTTCGCATTGCGCGTTCAAAATTCGTTGAAAACAACTACAAATTCATCAGAACTTAGCGTTTTTGCCTTTTATTATACTCACTTCGCAACTGGGTACAAGTAGAATAATGTACGGTTGGAATTCATTGGGATCACACTTTAACCGCTAACCGTTTTTCAGCGATGATGAATCCAGGATGGCAGATGCTCATCAAAATATGCCCACATATTGGGCATATTTTTGGGTCACATGACCAGCCTGTACCAGGGGTACTTTCGACGCCATCTTTGATTAGGCGCGTAAAGACCCCTGGGAACGAGGTTGGATCCCTGTATCACAACAACTGCGCCCACGATGACAACTGCTGACTTGTTGTTTGCTCAATCGCTCATCTTTGGATATTACAAAATGGTTTGCATTGTCATTTTGAATGCGGTGGTGAAGGGCTATCATGAATTTCATATACGCCCACCTGTTTCTATGACCCTCAGTGTAACGAAAGAGTATGGCAATAAACACGATAAAAACGCTTGTTTACAGTTTAATATGGGTTCCAAAATTAGAAACTATACCATGCCGTAATTTCAATTGAAGTTGCACTCCGTAATTTGAAACAGTTCAGACTATTTTTACTCTCAAAACTGAGGTATTTTTTAGAGTTTCATCTATGCCAAAAATCAACGTTTCACATATACTACATTGGGCTATTGCACTTAATATCTGCACCCCCCCTGTTGAGGACCTTATTTTGTGTTGTACCCTGAAGAATTCCTCTGAAATGAAAAACACCTGAAGAATTCCATGGTGGAAAGTAGTGTTACCCTGAAGAATTGACTTCAACCCCAATACATGTGCATAATACCTGGTACACATGATATGCTTGATATTCCACTTGATATGTTTGGTACACATGATACATGTACCATACATACATTGCACAATACATGTGCATAATACCTGGTACACATGATATGCTTGATATTCCACTTGATATGTTTGGTACACATGATACACGTACCATACATACATTGCACAATACATGTGCATAATACCTGGTACACATGATACGCTTGATATTCCACTTGATATTTTTGGTACACATGATACATGTACATTGTGTATCACCTACATTGTACAACCCAAAAAGAAATGCAAACCCCAACCCAAACCAGAAAACATACCCTTCATTTATAATAACTCCGAAAACAAAGTTTCTAGGTAAACAACAAGTTCTCACTAGCTCAACAACAAATTCTCAATATCTATAGGCTAGGGTTCTCAGGTGAGTTGACTGTACTGGACTGTTGATGCATGTCTGCATCATACACAAGCTAAACTTTACTGAACTGTGCAATTATTGCAGTGTGCATACATGTACAATGTAGATGCATTGTATGCATATCCTGATACATACAGTATGAGAGGAATCGTAGGCTGGGGCAGTATGCAATTGCACCCAAATTATTAATGCATCAACCAGTATTAATATTATTTATAATATATGCTGTACATGTGCATGCATGTACCACAACAGATCTAGAACCTCTAGTACCTCTGATAAATACAGTTTGAGTAGAAGATAAAGGAATTAAATGTCAATATTATTGGAACTTAATAATATAATATAAAGCAGCTTCATTCATTTCAGTGTAATCTATCTTCTCAATATACATGCATACAGCATCCTTGAAATTAAAACAAATCATTGGTTGCTACTTGGTGACTAACAATTAATGTTAGTAGCTGAGTTGGCATTTACAAATGTACATGTAATGGACTACACAATTTTGAGCCTAATTATACATTGTACATCTATACCATTGTACATTTGTACAGGCTTCTGACAGGTTGCACGGTTGCGGATCCGCACAATTTGGTCAAACCCGCACAATCCCGCACAATTCCTAAAATCTGCAAAATCCTCCACAATTTGTTGAAAATTTTAATTAAAACAGGCATTCCTCTTGTTTACTGTGATTTTTGGAAACATTTAAGGCCCTTTTTTACCCCATTTACCTTCCAAAACACATCGAGAAATCCCTTGTTTTGTTCGAACGGCTCGAGCAGATGAAGAAAGAAACAAGGCGTTCCATTCATGTTTGTAAAAAAAAACAGCAAGGCATTCAATCCATGGCTGTGCGCCAGCCTGGGCTCTAGTTTCTATTATATTGTTTTTCATTGGTGGATTGTGGTAATTGTTTTGCAAATAGCGATTCAGAGTTGTTGTTAAATAGCGCCTCATGGCTCTTCTATGATCGTTTCGCTCTCGAGCGGAGTGTAAACAAAACTATCACATTTGAGGTCTGTTTTTGGGTCGATTTTGCGAGTTTGAAAGAAATCAATCAAAGGAATACCTTCTCTGATATCTTAATTTATTTTATTTAGGTTCCTTCAAATTAAAGCGATCTGGGCATTTTGGGGTCAATTTTCTGTGAGAAGTGTGTACCAAAACGATAAGCGTGAAAGTATTCACAGACTCCAGAGCTTTTCTTTACCCTCTGCTGGAACGTCAGAATGAACTAGCTTTTAAATAAACGAGAAATATTTGTTTTAGTCTGTTGAAATTTCTTAAAATATTGCGCAATCCTGCACAATGTACGTCCAAAATCCCGCACAATTTTGAAATATATTTTTTGCAACCTGTCAGAAGCCCAGTTTGTAGCTACAATGTATAATAATTAAGGCATTATTACATGTATACCTATTGTCAGCATCAACGTATTCTTTTTATGCCATAGAGAAAGTGTAATTTCTTCTGCAGGCTAGTCATGTATAAATTCTTTTGTTTATTATCTAGAGAAGATTCCTTGAAATGTTGTTTACTTGATCAGACTGAAATTTATTAAACCTTGTTTAATACTTTGGTCCCAAAACTACTTTGGACATCTTGTATCTTATAAGTCTGTTTGATTCTGTTTGGGATAATCTGTGGTTTCTACTACCCATATATGGCCAGGGAGCAAACTTCAAGATGAGATCATGATACCTACATGTACAATACCTACATGTACATTGTACTTCTATTCTTAGGCACCATGCCAGCAAAACCTTAAGGTACAGACATATGCTGCAACATTGCATGCAACATTGCTGGCCTTGCAGAAGTAGGATTGAGTTGTACTTCAGCAACAGAAGTAGAACTAGGATCAAGTTCTACTTGGTAACATTGTGCGCAACAAATTGCACCATGTGAACAACAACTGCTGGCAATATTGCACACAATGTTGCAGCCTGTGTCCATACCTTAACTAGGTTTTCATGAAATGGATGTGAAAATGTGATGCTCTTAATACGTTTATATAAAACAATGCAAGTTGTACATGGCTGGGAATAGGTTTTCAATGTACAAATAATGTACCTGCAGGGGTTGTTAATTCTCGCTACTGAAACACCGACATCTCATCATATCTGGTTTTCATTGTGTATCTATAGGACCTATGCTGTTGTTTGAACGCTTCTTCAAAGATGGACGATCACCCCGAAAATTCTTTGCATGCTCTGCCTGCCGAGACAGAAAAGATTGTGCATTCTTCCAGTGGGAGGATGAAAAACTTACTGATGTCAGAAGACAAACCCATCAGAACATTATAGAAGCTTCAATACCTTCACTAGAAAAATGGAAGTTCAATAAGGGACTAAAGAAACTAATGTCCTCAAGTGAAAAGAATAAGGATTGGTTGTATTGCCACAGTTGTAATCTACTTGTGATAGAGAGCAATAGAGATGAACACGAAGACCATGATGTGGAGAAGGGAGAAAAGCTTGAGGAATTGAGGAATCCAAGCTTTATTTTAAAACCTATGGAAAATCAGAAGGCACACGCTGTAAGTACAACATGTAACTATGGCATATATATAGAGGGTATTACACTGCACAGAGATACACATTTTATGTTCGAGTGTTGATTAAATATCTTATGAGTGAGCACCAGCAAACAAGTAAATATATTTGATTAACACAAGAAGATTTATTACATGTAAAGGGCCATTCCACAGTATTTGGGACATGGAACTCTGAATTCTTAATTACTGAAACCTTATAAGATCATTGCATTTTTCCATTATATAATAACTAAAATATAGAAAAATATGATTTTGAAATGTCTTATCTTGTCATAAATTATCATTAATTAGCTGAAATACAAAATTGCTTGTCACGGAGGGGAAAACTACAAAAAACCTATGAGCTACTTGCTTTATGTCAAAAACAAATAAAAAATATCAGGACACACAGTTCTTCACATGCACTAATAGAGAAACAAAACATAATTTCAGTTGCTGTTAAGGGGGTGTTGCTAATTAGCTCATCCAAGAGGGAACTTTCCCCGCCGTCACAAAATTAGGTATAAAAGTTTTGATATTTTCAAAACAAAATTCACAATATTTTATAAACTTCTGAGTTCAAGTTCAATACAACTATATAAATGAAAAAAAATCTGAACTGCAAGTTTTCTTTGTTCCATTTCAATAATAACAAGTGTCACAGAGGGGAAAATTATGTCACGGAGGGGAATTAAAACTTAAAAAGCTGTTTATAATAAATTACTTAGAAATTGCATAAAATGTATCATTTTCATACATTCAACGCAATACATGTATATGTTGTTTGTACCCAAATCAGATAATTGTAGCCTCTGAGCATGCTCATAGCAGCAATGCATTGTGGGCAACCTTTGCCATGTGCTCCATGTAAATGTAACTACATGAATTGTAGTAATTAGTTTGATTGCTCATAGGTGTTGTTTATGTTCCCAGGATAATTACATGTTAAATTAATATTCCAGTGGGTCATTAATTAAGACAAAATTGGTATGGCAGTGTTATCATGGACAAAACATTCCCCTCTGTGACTTCCCCTCCGTGGCGCTGGTCCTTTTGACTAATACCTCCTAGCTGGAGAAGTTAGAGAAATTAAACATTTGATTATTTGATGTCATTTGTTAGTTGATGAACTAAATGTTTAAAAAAACGTGTGTTTAAAGTTGTAGCTTTTCTATATTCACAGGAATTTGGGATTAGTTTTGGAATTGTACTTTTTGTGACTTCTCTGTTCCCCTCTGTGACAGCTAACATTAAAAATAATATCTCCCTGGGTATTTTACAAAACATTTTGAAATTCATCACACCTAAAGAGCTATTGAAAATGGTATACATGACGGTTCAAAAGTTTGTTTAAATTCAAGTATCTAATTGTTAGGCAGCTTTCAATCTTGTGATTTTCCCCTCCGTGACATGCAAAATACTGTGGAATTGCCCTAAAACTGAAGGGCTGACTGTGCATTAAGGGCATAAGTAACTCCTAATCACATTCTAAATTCTCCCTTAGAAAACATAGAATTTGCAGAATAATTTAGAATGACCAGGAAGTAATATTGGACCAGCATTGATCCTGTTTAATACATTTTTATGTTGAAAATCTAATGGACATTTTTGTTAAATCATTCAGCTCAGTGCAGTCTCTCCAAAAAAAATAATTGAATCCTTACAGCTTTTGTAAACTAAGTGAATCCAAAAATATTCCTACATAAGTTCAAAACATTTCCTACAGTAGCAGGATTTTCAATAAGTTTTCTAATAAATTCACATATGAGCTGGAACATTCTATGAAGTACATGTAGCTGCATGTAGAAATAACTTCAAAACCTTCCCTTGTCATACTCTTTTCAATAGAGATCCTTAATACATGTACTTTGTCTCCAGTGAGTAAAGTAGCTGAGTGTAGAAATAACTTCAAAACCTCCCCTTGTCATACTCTTTTCAATAGAGATCCTTCTGTGTAAAGTACATTGTAGCTGTAGATTGAAATAACTCCCGGTTAGCTCACTGGTTAAGCTCCGGTCTGTCGAGCGGGAGGTTTCAGGTTCAAACCCCGGCCGGACCAACACTCAGGGTCATAAAACAACTGGGTATTTAAAGGTGCTGCCTTTGTGAAACAACTGCAAATGGTTAGACCTTCACGTCTTCTCGGATAAGGATGTAAAATTGTAGGTCCACTGATGGAGGCAGGCCAAGGAGGGACCTTTAGTCCTATATTTGTTTGTACTCCTGTGATCAGGCTCTGAACCAAATGTCTCAAATCAAATCAAACTTCAAAACCTCCCTTTGTCATACTCTTTTCAATAGAGATTCTTACATTGTAATATTGGGTAAAGTACATGTACATGTACATGTAACTGTAGAAAATAAATTTCAAAATCTTCCCTTGTCATTGATACTCTTTTCAATAGAGATCCTTACTTTGTCTGGGTAAAGTAACTCTAGAAATAACTTCAAAACCTTCCCTTGACACTATTTTCAATAGATTCTTACTTTGTCTGGGTAAAGTACATGTAGCTGTAGAAATAACTTCAAAACCTTCTCTAATGTCATACTCTCAATCTTTTCAATGGAGATTCTTTCATTTTATGGATAAAGTAGCCAGTACAAATAGCCAGTGTGAGTAGATGGCGAGTTTGGCCAGCTGTTTAATTGAAAACCCTGTGTAGCCTCTTCCACATGCAACTCTCTCTCTTTTTCTCTCTTTTTATACATACATGTACTCTTTTACCTTCATAATTGAGTAATACGGTACCACTCAAGACTTGTATTCTGATTGCACCCATTATGCTGTAGCTCTAGATATTGTTTTTGTATTGCATGTTTTATTAAGGTTAGGGTGTTTTGTATTGTTAGGTAAGCCAATACTTTGGCTTGTTTTGAGTGGTACTGTCTCAGGCTCACTTCCAGACCTCTCAATAAATTGGGACTTTGGTGGATCAGGATTCCTGTGGTGAGCCCTTCCATCTCTCCTCAGCTTTCCTGCCCGCTTTTGCCACAGGAAGCCCAAACAAAGTTTCAGATTTTGTTGTTGAATTTTTTTTTGGGGGGGGGGGGGGGGACTCTGGATGGAGTAATATACCTGCAGAGGAGGCTAAATATTTCCCTACTTCAAAAATAATTAGCCTCGTTCAAAAAGAATTCCCTAGTTGGAAAATAAAAATTAACTGAGGTTAAATTTGAACTACAACTTGAACATGCAATTAAATGGGTGGATGCAAAAAAATATTCAAACAACTGTACTGATGAAGTTCTAAATGGTCCTATAGATACATTTTTTGCTTTGTACATGTAAGGGAGAATTTGGGACTTATCACTTAATTTATATAGATGCATGGATGCTTAAATCAGGCAATATACATGTGACAACCAGTAATTCCAGTAAATTATTCCTTAAGGCCTTGTGCACGGAGTTGGTGTACAGGAGCGTAACATAACGTTTTATTATTTTTCTCAAAATCTAAACATCCCATAACCCTAGGACTTCAGAAAATAAAACTTCAGTCTAGGTGCACAGAAAAACGAGCAAAATACTTTTGAAAATGGTTTTATTTGGAAAAACAAACGAATTTGTTTGAATTCTGTCTGAAAAAGTTTGTCATTTGACACCCGATTTTGACTCCACATCGCAATGAATTTTTATCGTTTAAGAAATATTGGAGAAGAAAATTTACATATGTACTTTGAGGTGAAATGCACTTGAAATTTGCCACAAAACGTTGTGGTTTTCTTGTACTTTATGCTTTCTTCAAAAGAAATATCAGTCAAAAACTAGCGTTAGAACAAAATCAGTCTCGGAAAAAACACTCGTTCCAAGCTTTCATTGTGCCCTTTTTGCCTTCGGTCGTGCAAATCACGCATTTCGTGCCAATCGCACACTTTTTCTATCACACCCTTTTTCTATTGTGGCAATCGCGCACTTTTTCCATCACGCAAATCACACACTTTTTTCATCGTGCAAATCATGCAAATCGCACCAGAGTTAGTAGATTGTAATCGTAGGCTGACATGTCTATAAAATACAAACAGTAAATACAAAATGTTAACCTTAAAACATACTAGTGGCTTTTTGCTAGTATTTTATAAACTCCCAAGTACAGCTCTTGCAAAATAAAGCCGGTGAAATCAACCCATGTTTTGTATCAAAGGTTTCTCAATTGTGGTGTTGCATGATACTTCCAAAACTTAACGTCTTTGTTTCCAAAGAAAAAAAAAATTCCTCTGTTTAGCCTGAAAAATAAAATTAAGAAACTAAGCTCAATTTACATAAAGACATTTAAACTCCCGTGGGAATTCTTCAAAGTTGGAAGTTGTAAACAACTCAATTAGTATTGTGACATCACAGACAATTTAGATTGGCATGTGCAAAAGATCAACTCACTGAAAGGTCTTTCTTGGAGTTACCACACAATATTTCTTGGTTTATAGTGTGCTGGAGTTTAACTTGAATGAACTTCATCGCATTGTGAATTAAGATGGTCGATCTGTGCACATTTTAAGGCTGATTTCCATCGGATCACTAAGATAGCAAAATTTGCATAAAACAATAATAAAATTTCTGACAAAGCCGAAAGAGACTAGCCATTAAACATTCATTTGTTGAATAATTATACATTTAAGTCATAATCTTGTCATTCAACATTAACACTCAAATTTAAGTGATAAATTTAATAGTTTTGCATTGATGTAAATATATTTATTGGCAAAGTGATAGCAAAAAGTGCAAAAAATGCAAAAAGTGCGCGATCTGCGTGATTTGCATGATTTGCAAAATGGAGATTGTGCGTGCCGGAAGGCACGATTGGCGCAATTTGCATGATGAAAATTCACTCTGAAATTGAGAGGTTTTGTTACACGGCTTTCACGTTTTTTCAGTTGAGAACGGTTGATATTTTTATTCTCAGCGCCACGTTCTTCCCTCTTTCGAAGATAAAGATTCACATTCGATAAACTACATCAAACTAAGGTCAGAGTGGTGGGAGTTTAATAACATTCAATCAAATAATGACAAAGTTACAACAATTCTAAAACAAATTTTGGTCTAAATTTTCTCTATTTTCGTCGTGTACACCAACTTCGTGCATGAGGCCTTAATATTATTCCTTAATTGTTCTACATGCAGCAGTATATGTTTTCACCCAAGTCAACACGGTTCCTGTTAACTACAATACAAAAGCTTGGATTCAAGAAAGTGTTGTGTCTTGGAACTCCCAGGTATTGTACAATAATGTTACAGTAAGGTCAACCCAAGAAAGCACCAAATAGCTAGTGTTCATCACAAAATCCTACAATCTGATTGGCTAAGCTACTCACTATCTATTAGTGAAAAAGCTGGTTTTCAAAAACAAAACAATGGCTTCCAGGTCATCCAGATTAAGATTGAACTACTAGTTGGTTTCTACTAAAACAATGTTATGTTAACATTCTCACTTCCTATGGCTGATACCACTCCTTGTCAACTATCAGCCAATAGAACCTTTGAGCTCAAGTGTAATAACGGAGGGCTGTGTGCAATAAGGGCATAGGTAACTTAGAATGTGATCAATCATGAAATTGTTCATACATGTGCACTGTATGTTATGTTGACAGTACATGTACATTCCTGTACATGACTTTGTATAATGTCTCAATGTTGGACTCAGGCCTGACATTGAGAGCATGCTGCTGAACTATTGCAACATAATCGAACATGATACAAATAGCAGAGGTGGGGCAGGGTGAGGGTGCCAGGTGCACACATGAAAAGGTACCAATTGTTTCATGAATTGCCCACAATGTGCTGGAGCTCTGCTACAAATGGATGTACATTTTGTTCAATGTACTACTACTAGACACAAAACAGTAATATTGCTGTTTGCTTGTCAATTTGGCAATATCATTTGATCCAAGAATGATTCATTTCTTTGACAAAGTGGTATCTCATTAAACATGAATACTGCATTGTGAATGGTTAAACATGCTTTTTGCCAAATGAGATATTACGTATGGCGAAACATGAGCTTGTCCTTGTGGCCAATCATATTCTTTTGATCTCTTCAAGAGTTAGAAGATTGCTAAACATACAATGTACCTGTAAGAGTTTTATTTTCACTTTTAGAATGAACTACATTGTATGTCACCAAAATTTGAAGATGTTGGCTGGTAAAAATATCCAGTATCAACTAAGACAACAAGCTAGAAAACAATTCAAAGCATCTTGAACCTTGCAAAATACTGCTTGTATGTTCTACAACCATACAAGTTTGATCTCTCCAAAAATCACCAAACTGCTGAGCATGATTAATGTTGTTGTGTGTTGGCCAAGTGTGATTTTCTCTTTCTAAAGAAGTATAATTTATTTGAGGGCCACAAAGTTATCAGTTTCTTACTGCCAAGTGTTTACCCTGATGAAATAAAACTATTGTAAATGTATTGTTTGTATTGTATTGTATGTGCTAAAAACTAGTCTAGGATTTGAACATGTTGGCTTAAGTAAAGACAGATTATTATTCAAGTGCAAGGAACTTTGAGGTACAAAAATGCTATAATACATACTTATATACACATGTATTATCCTGGAGACATGCGAGTGACAAAGTCACTTGTAAGTGGTCAACTTGTTTCCTTTGCAGAGATATTGCGTATTTAGATTTTAAACATAGGTTTTACTTTAATATTATATGGCATTATTGTACTAAGGGAGCACGTCCAAATATCGGGCGGAAATCCGATTATCGGAATCGGATCCGATGCCCTTTCCGATACTTGAGCATCGGGAAAATGTAGAGGTACTTTCAAGTCTTGTCCGATTCCGATCGCAAATATTCCGATCCGATCCGATCCGA
Source organism: Actinernus sp. WN-2022 (assembly GCA_030867875.1). Classification (NCBI taxonomy): domain Eukaryota; kingdom Metazoa; phylum Cnidaria; class Anthozoa; order Actiniaria; family Actinernidae; genus Actinernus; species Actinernus sp. WN-2022. The sequence continues at coordinate 2,137,412 of JAOWCC010000577.1, read as the reverse complement.
TCCGATTGAACAATTTAACAGTGACTTGTTCGGAACTCACATCGATCTGTCCGATTTCCAAGTTGCTCTATTAAATTTTTGTAAACATGATTTACGCCATCATGAGTTGACATAAACCCAAGTTCAACTCAGTGGAGCCGAACTCAATTGTCGTGCTGCTCAGGCAGCGATCCCACGCTTTGGAAAACAACAAACAGAAAGACAGACATGAAGAACTACATTTTTATTCGACCCGATAGAGCAACGGACATTGCATTGCATTTCGAAGAAATTTCGGCAAGCGTACGTGTTCATTGCACAATAATATTTCGTATTTTAACCTTTCTTCCACCAGGATCGATTTAACGCGTGACAAATTCGAATTCATGACAAACAGTTTTACAAAGTACAGCTATACAGTAAGATGGTTTATAATAAAAGTCCCCGTCAATTATGAACTGTCACTGAACCAGACGCGTGTCTCATTTCTGACACAAATACCGCGGGAGCGCAATTAATTTCCATTTACGCGAACTGACTGATCTGATCCGATGCATTTAAAGCTCTTTTAATTCAAAAGGAATTGCACTTTCCCAGTAGAAGTTTTCTGGTAAGAGTATAGAAGTTTTTGCACGTCTTGATCAATATGACAAACGTTGCTTCAAAACTCTGTTGATCGATGTTCTGTAAAATATCAGACTGACACGTTCACGCCTGACTGATTTGCACGTGGAAATTCAGACTCCAAGAAGAGTTGAGATTTTTATACGCAAACATTTACAATGATTTCTGCCGAAACCTTTTAATACTAGTAACAAGACAAGTATCTGCCGTAAATGTGAAACTACACTGAAGCAAAAGTTTATTTGGTGTTATGCTTTGCGCTCAGCGAGTGAGTCAAGCTTTAAAGCGGGCCACATACCGCCTGTCTGGGAACTATTAGCGAGCAGCCGTTGTTTTGTTTATTTTACGGCTCACGATATTTCATGCTGCATGGTCCGAATTTACTTGAAAACTTCATGCAGACTTTTACAAAGATCTGGAAGGCTGACGGATCTGAATATTATTGATACGGTAACTTTTACAAAATTGAACACTTCCATTCCTTTCGTATATTACCCTTCCGGCCTTCGATTCAAACCGGGTTCAAAGCATCAGATTTCTATTCTTAGCCTGATTATACTGACTGAACTGAAGTAAACTCTACAGTTGTCTTCCTGTACCGTTCGAAAATGAGCCGAAAAGTTCAGTTAGTCAAAGACCAAATAAAGTTTACAACTCAGGTTGGTCGAATTGACCGAGTGGATCGAAATTACGAAGCGACATTTCGAAGAAGCGAAGTTTCGTGCGGGCTTCCTTATCGTCAGCTAGCTAATGTTGGTGTACATATCATGTGTCCTATCTTTAATGATGCTACACTATGAAGAAATTTAGAGAAGTTGGGGAAGCAAAGAAAAAAAGTGTCAATATCAAAACTAAAACAACGACCATTGAAGTAGCAAGAAACTGGCATATTTCCACGCCGCTTGCGGAGCTAACAAACATTTCGATCTACAGTACATAGCTGTTTTAAATCTCCTACATGTATCTATCATTAGTCCGTGTTTTAGTAAAGTTTTAATTAACTTTCATTAGGATTTTAATAATGCCCCAGCTATTTGCAATCGCTTCAAAGTTCGTTTGGTTGCTTATTAAGCGAATGCAGAAAACCGTGCTTTTCCTAGCGCGTAGCGATCAGGTTTAATGGGTTGTGGTGGCGGCTGCATGCAGTACTGAACAAGGTCATCTGACAGATCAAAGACTGATACATATTTCCGTTCCGATTCTTCCGATTCTTTCGGTACCGATACTGTACTTTATATTTCCGATTCCCATTCTATCGGCACCGATTCAATCGGGTGGACCTTCAGTGACATCGGAATCGGATCTATTACCGAATGATCGGAATCGGTCAGGACCGATTCCGATATTTGGACGCGCTCCCTAAGATCACATATTTATATTTTAATCATAGGTTATAGTTATTTTAATGAATTATTGTACCAGACTTCATTATACAAATTTCTATGTTTATATTTTATATTCTACTGTAATAGCATGCCCCTTGTGGAAACCAGCTATAAGTTGATGGGGGTAGCATGTATAAATAAAGTTGATCATCATCATTCAAATTGTGTTTCATGCCCAAAAAAATGCTGAGAAGATGTATCAGGTTTCTTGGAGCCGGTGCCAGACAGGGCGGCTAGACAGAGAGTTGGCATGCTTTGGTAGTCTTCATGCGAATCTACAAAGACTTGACAATAATAATTATTAATGATTGACAGCTGGTGTGCACTAAATCTGTGTTGATTGGTGTCCCTTATAATTTATTCACTGACCCCAAAATCCGTCTGTAATTTAGCCGCAAAACAAGGATGAAAAGTATGTCTCTCGTCCAGTGCCAACCCAAATTGCAAAAAAGTGGGTAGAGGACTTTGAGAAAGTATAACTTCAAACCAGTACATGGGGATGACCTGTCAGTGGATATTATTGTTGTTACACTCACATAAAAGTATTACTTAAGCCTTATTAAGCCTAAACCAGTAGTCACTCGTGTATATTTTTTCTGCAATCTAGGATTCATGAGAAAATCCAGTTGGATAGTTTCTCCAAGAAAGAAGGAGAGAGTGTAGTCGACAGCCTGCTGTTAGATATAGATTATAGATATGTGAGTTGTGATGTACATGTAGCTGTTCTAACATACTTAACAAATAAAGAAGCCTTAGCCATGTTTTATACTATCATAAAACACGATGGGCATTTGAGAACATGAGAGAAATGTTAAAGCACAAGCCGAAGGCGCGTGCTTTCAACATTTCTAGAGTGTTCTCAAATGACCAGGAGAGTGTTTTATGTAATGTTTAAAGTCCGACAATGAGGACTGGACGGGGATTTCAAGTCCGCGCAATTTGTTCCAGTCCGAGGCGCAGCCGAGGACTGGAACTAATTGCAAGGACTTGAAATCCCGTCCAGTCCGAAATTGGAGGACTTTGAACGACTTCAACTCCTCATTAATTATTCGGGAGGAATCAAAGACAAATAAAAGTTGCTGGTAGTTTAGTATTTTGCAAGGAAAACTAAAAAATATCGAGAAAATAGGGCTACAAATTCTTTTAATCACTGTTATTATGAAGAGCAAAGTTAATTGAACAATCAGTGCTATTCAATTGCCTTTTGTTCATAATGCAATCAAATATTTTTTAAAGCATAGTCTCTCGGGATATGTTAGCTGCATTACCTGTTACAGTTACTGGTTTCAATTAAGCTAGTTCAGTGTTAATTGAACAAAACTTTATTGAGCAATCATAATAATAATCAGTGCTATTCATGCCATTCGTACATATTGCTTTCAAGTAATGATGTTTTCTAAAGGCATAGTCTCTCGGGATATGCTAAATCAAGCCTGCGTTGCGAGTTACAGTTTTCCGGTTCAGTTCAGTGCAAATCCAGCATGGCGTCAAGAGCAACCGATTCCTCTGACGAGTTTGAGCCTCCACTAAAGCGGTTCAGAAAACCTCTAGCGCCGAAGGAACAAGATTTAAAATTGAAAAATGCTATCCCAAAAGCAACATTATACAAGAATAACTGGGCAGTGAACATCTTTACTGAATGGCGTGATAATAGAGAAAACAAGATGGCCACTTTTGAACCCAAAAGTCAGTCAACATTTGTACCTCACGAGGAAGTTGAAAACTTGGATATTAAGCCATGGGAAAAAATGAGTGTGCCGTCACTTAATTTTTGGATTTCCAAATTTCTCCAAGAGGTGTGCAACAACTTGTTCCAGTAACTAGAAACTTTTCCAGTTACTGCTAGGAGGACTAGACCAGGTATCCAGTGTCCTCAAGGGATTAAAATCAGACCATTGGATTGGCTGAATACCTCGTGAATAATTAATGAGGACTTGAAGATAGTATAAAACATGGATTTAAGGCTTCTTTATCTGTTTTATAATATAGATTTACGCGCGCGATGAAAGGAAACCGCCAGTTGAAAACTATATAACACGGCTAACCATGTTATATACTCTGATAAAACATGGCTTCTTAGCCAATCAGAGCGCGCGTACTATCGTATCTATATTATAAATGTATATATAATATCATTATACAGTATATGTTACAGAAAATATGCAATATATCATGTATTAATTAAGTTATGTTTGTTGTTCTAAGTATTTAATGTTTTAAAGATTAATATAATATAACAACCCTTGCTCCACTGAACTCCAACTCTCCCTCCCCCATCCTAAAACTGTTCAAGTTCACCCACTACCTACCCCTAGGTACATTTACAACCTAAAACTGTTCAAGGTCACCTCCATACCCATAGGTACATGTACAACCTAAAATTGTTCGAGTTCACCCACTCCCCACCCCTAGGCACATCTACAACCTAAAACTGTTCAAGTTCACCCCCCTCCCTACCCTTAGGTACATGTACAACCTAAACTGTTCAAGTTCACCCCCCCCCCCCCCCAATCCCTAGGTAAATGTACAACCTAAAACCATTTTTTATTTTGTTTTCAAAAAGAGAAGATCATTCTGTGAAAAAAAAAATGAAATTGCATTAATATTCGATTTTGTATGAGCGATTGTAAACGCGATTCTGATGACAAAGTGCCACCATTCGAATTGTGACGTAAGTGAAGGCTTTTTCTTTCTGAGAATGGCTGCAGCCCCCTACAACACACTTATTTACAGCGTAGCATTTCGATTTTGCTAACCAGTACATGTATCTACTTTCAACTACTCCAACCGCTTCTCTTTGTAAATTTTGATGACTGAATTTATAAACAGCCACTTTTTCTTCACTTACGTCACAAGACTCGTTATGATAATTAAGACATGTGCCACTACACACAGGATTTTGTCATTTTTAAAAGCTCATAAAAAATCAAGGAATATTGCAGTCATTTTTTCCCCATAGAAATGCTCAAAATTACCTCTTCTTTTCGAAAATATAATAACAATTTTGGGGTTGAGGGGCACTTTAAAGTTCACCCCCTCCCCTCCCCTCCCCTAGGTAAAATATTTATTGTACATGTACAACCTAAAATTGTTCAAGTACACCCCCTCCCCACCCCTACTGTGTATGTACAACTAATAATTCAGCTGTTATTGTGTAGCGAGTGTACATGTTTGTGCATTGTACTCTGACTTTGTATTTGCCAGTATCTTAATAATTGTTACTTCTCTTATTAATGCTCATATTTTTATATCATTTCAGGGTCAGTTTTACCCTTCATCTAAGTTTTGCTGGTACAATATGTTCAACAACTATTTCTTCAACAATGAAGAGAGCAAGAAGACCTTGCTTCATTTTATACAATCTACCAATAGCCAGGAAATTGTGTTGGTTATGGATCCTCCTTTTGGTGGGCTGGTAAAAGTTCTTGCTGTGACAGTTAAGAAGATTTGGGAACTTTGGAGACAAGAATGTACCATAGAAAGTGAGTTGATATAATTATGTGGATCAGAGTTTTATCATGGAATTAAGTTTATTATTAATTGTGATAATGTGCATGTACATGTAGGGTATGAAGATCAGTCAAGGGGGCTCTTATTTGTTTGGAGGAAAAAAGGGGAGGGGATTTGAAAAAATCAATTTGGTCCAAAGGAGCAGTGATTTTGTTACAAATTGAGCCCCAGGCCAAATTTTATGAGTCATGAAATCCAAAACAAAACAAAACAATGAGCCTCAACGTGAATTAAATTAAAATTTGTCAGAATTTTAATACTAAAATAATATAGTTGGTGTCTGTAATATCTTCCATTTATTACAAGGTTAGTTTGGCAGGTGTTACTATCACATAATTGATTGATTGCCTTTGATCACGTCACAGTATGGTGCATGACCTACATTTTACATTTGTTACAGTAGCAATATTTTTAGCGAGGGTATTTATCTAGTCTAGCTAGCCACATAAAATCCTTGGAGACCTGTGCATGTTGAAAAATTAATTGCATCTTGTGAAATTTATATGGTACACTGTAACAAAGTCATTGAAGGAGGAGGGCAGTATTAGGAGGCTGTTAAGCTTCCAAGCTTAGATTTGCCATCTTCTCTTACATGTACATGTACCTCTTCAGTCTTGTCATTGTAAATGAACTACATATTGTATCCTTTAAAAGATAACACTGGTATAATCAACTGAAAGTCATACAATGGATAACTAGTTACTGTAATAACTAGTGTCTGGTCTGCAGTGGTGGGGAAGATAAAGATTGGCATAATCAACTACAAAAAATGATTAAGGTATGCCAACCACTGCATAGCAGCTGACATTTCGAGCATTATCCTGATGAAGGGCAAATTAATACTCGAAATGTCAGCTGCTACACTCTTCCCACAGCAATTGGCATACTGTGCCATCATCGATCTTCAGTTGATTATACTGGCCAGTGTTTCTAAAAATGGGTTACACTTAGTTATATGCATATCTGATAAAAAGGCAACCTACCTGTTACAATATTATTATTTATTATATACGGTAGCTAAGTAATTTTGTATGGACCTTCCACCTACTTCCGGTCCCAAATAATATACATGTACATATAAAAAATAATAAACATCTTATTAACCTTGTTTGTTCAGTCCATACTGTAAGTTATGAATCCTTGTTTTCCCCCTTTTATTTCGCACTTGGGCAAAAGGGGAAAAACGTGGTCCATAACTTAATATGTTACGGACCTCACACACAGTTAATAAGAGGTATGTAGTTGTTAAGTTGGCTAACCAGCTAATATGGTTGTCTATTAATTATTAAACGTTATGGACCTCACACACATTTAATAAGAAGTATGTAGTGGTTATTATTAAGTTGACTAACCAGCTAACATGGTTGTCTATTAATACATTATGGACCTCACGCACAGTTGATAAGAGGTATGTAGTGGTTATTATTAAGTTGACTAACCAGCTAACATGGTTGTCTATTAATACATTATGGACCTCACTCACGTTAATAAGAGGTATGTAGTGGTTATTATTAAGCTGGCTAACCAGCTAATATGGTTGTCTATTAATACATTATGGACCTCACGCACAGTTGATAAGAGGTATGTAGTGGTTATTATTAAGTTGACTAACCAGCTAACATGGTTGTCTATTAATACATTATGGACCTCACTCACGTTAATAAGAGGTATGTAGTGGTTATTATTAAGCTGGCTAACCAGCTAATATGGTTGTCTATTAATACATTATGGACCTCACGCACAGTTGATAAGAGGTATGTAGTGGTTATTATTAAGTTCGCTAACCTGCTAGTATGATTATCTATTAATACGTTATGGACCTCACACACAGTTAATAAGAGATATGTAGTGCTTAAGTTGGCTAACCAGCTAATATGGTTGTCTATAAATTTGTTCGAGTCTCAGATGATTATTGGAACTGCAGCTATCGCAAAATATGATGAATTGTCTGTGTCTTGCTACCTACAGTAATTATTTGCCTCTGCCTTGACATCGGCAAATAACTGGTAGCTCGCCACAGACAATTCATCATATTTTGCTCGTCTAATAATAAAATGATTGCTTAAATTAGCCACTGGGAACCATTTTAACGTTATTACCACAAATGCTCTGATATATCTTGCATTCTTGTGCATGTGTTCTTTACGTGTACAATGTAGAACTATATACAATAAAATAATATGCCTTGAAAATATTGCCTTGTAAATTAATTGTAGAAACAGATGAGAAAGAAATGCCAACTCTGTGGATTTTCCCATACTTCATGGAATCTCACATTCAGGAATCACTGCCCTCATTAAAAATGATGGATTATAAGGTTTGTACACTGCATGCGTTAATATGATACGTTAGGATGATCCCTAAAGCATGTGACTGGAGGTAATTACATGTACATTCCTTTATTATGTGTTCTTCATTTTAATAGCCAATATTAAAGTATGATGTTACTCTCCTTTATTTGTGACCTTAAATAAATAAATGAATAAATGAATAAATGAATAAATGAATAAATGAATAAATGAATAAATGAATAAATGAATAAATGAATAAATGAATAAATGAATAAATGAATAAATGAATAAATGAATAAATGAATAAATGAATAAATGAATAAATGAATAAATGAATGAATGAATGAATGAATGAATGAATGAATGAATGAATGAATGAATGAATGAATGAATGAATGAAACGATACAATAAAGAAACGATACAATAAAGAAACGATACAATAAAGAAACGATACAATAAAGAAACGATACAATAAAGAAACGATACAATAAAGAAACGATACAATAAAGAAACGATACAATAAAGAAACGATACAATAAAGAAACGATACAATAAAGAAACGATACAATAAAGAAACGATACAATAAAGAAACGATACAATAAAGAAACGATACAATAAAGAAACGATACAATAAAGAAACGATACAATAAAGAAACGATACAATAAAGAAACGATACAATAAAGAAACGATACAATAAATAAACGATACAATAAATAAACGATACAATAAAGAAACGATACAATAAAGAAACGATACAATAAAGAAACGATACAATAAAGAAACGATACAATAAAGAAACGATACAATAAAGAAACGATACAATAAAGAAACGATACAATAAATAAACGATACAATAAATAAACGATACAATAAATAAACGATACAATAAATAAACGATACAATAAATAAACGATACAATAAATAAACGATACAATAAATAAACGATACAATAAATAAACGATACAATAAATAAACGATACAATAAATAAACGATACAATAAATAAACGATACAATAAATAAACGATACAATAAATAAACGATACAATAAATAAACGATACAATAAATAAACGATACAATAAATAAACGATACAATAAATAAACGATACAATAAATAAACGATACAATAAATAAACGATACAATAAATAAACGATACAATAAATAAACGATACAATAAATAAACGATACAATAAATAAACGATACAATAAATAAACGATACAATAAATAAACGATACAATAAATAAACGATACAATAAATAAACGATACAATAGTTTCAAGTTGTATTTCGCACTATTTACATAAATAAACACAACAGTACATTTTGAAGAAGAAAAAACGTGAAGAAGTAAATACAGATTATATTTCAAATAGTTGGTAGTATGCAGTGACCAAAGGAGCAAAAGCTTTCGAGTTGATTACTGCAACGTTTGTATAGACTAAAGTTAATGATTAAGCTGATAAATATTTGAAAAAGGTATGGTCACTTATTTTTGCTGTTCAAGAAGAACAGCTTTATATCGTTTTTTTAAATAAATTAATAGAGCTTGAACATTTGATATCTACATCAACTGTTTCCCAAATTTTTGATGAAATAAATTTAAATGTATGAATTCCATAATTCGTTCTCGCTTTCGGTCTAACAAAATTTAACTTTGCAGCAAATCTTGTATTATATTTGTGCCGTTTTATTGCTGGTGTGACAAATTCAGAAAAAATTGTTGGAATATCTTTACCATTCGAAATTTTAAAATTCTGCAATTCTTAATTTAAAAACGTTATTGAGTTCCAATACACCTAGAATATTGAAATATGGGGTAGCACTTTCTCTGCTATAAGCAAAAAATATATTTCTAATACATTTATTTTGTTTAGTGCGGAGCTTTGCTAACTTACTTGCATAAGTATTCCCCCAGCTCATAAGACCATAATTTAAATATGGGTATACCAACGTATAATAGAGTTGCTTTAACATATTTAAATCAAGGTAATATCTTAATTTATTTATTATTCCAATATTTTTTGCCATTTTTGCTATTTACATGTTTAATTTGATGTTCCCAGTTAAGGTGTTCATCTAAAATGTATATACTCCTAAGTATTTGAGATAGCTTTTTTGCTCAATATTAGCAATTTCAATTTTTGACTTTCTTCTTTGATGAGGCTATAATCATATAATTTGTTTTACTTAAATTAACTGATAATTTGTTAACGGCACAGTATTGTAGGATAAGTTTAAACTCTTCATTCATTACAGTTTCTAGTTCTGGTATGCTGTTACATGAATAGAAAACATTCGTATCATCTTCAAAAATGTGAAAGGACAGTTTTTTGAGCAATTTGGCATGTCATTTATATAGAGCAAAAAAAGTAATGGCCCCAGTGTCGAGCCTGTGGTACTCCAATGTCATATCAAGCACTGAAGATTCAGTATTCCCTATTTTAACATATTGCTTTCGATTACTTAGACAATTACTGAACCATGACAATTGGGTTCCCCGAATTCCGTCTCTACTTAATTTAGCAACTAGGATCGGGTGGTTGACGGTATCAAAGGCTTTAGAAAAATCTAGACAAAGTCCACACGTTATTTGCTTATTATCAATAGCACTTTTAAAATTATCTGTTATCTCAAGAATTGCCTGTTCGGTAGAATGCCCTTTTCTAAAACCAAATTGATAATTAAACAAAATATTGTATTTTTCCAAAAATGCTATCAACTGATCATACACTAGTCGTTCGAGGATTTTACTGAAAGGTGATAGGGTTGATATAGGTCTGTAATTAAAGGGATCAATAAATAAATGATACAATAAATAATACAATACAATAAATAATACAATACAATAAATAATACAATACAATAAATAATACAATACAATAAATAATACAATACAATAAATAATACAATACAATAAATAATACAATACAATAAATAATACAATACAATAAATAATACAATACAATAAACAATACAATACAATAAACAATACAATACAATAAACAATACAATACAATAAACAATACAATACAATAAACAATACAATACAATAAACAATACAATACAATAAACAATACAATACAATAAACAATACAATACAATAAACAATACAATACCCCTGTTTCAAATGCCCACGTTTTGTCCCGCGAATTTATATTAGCCTTTTACTTAATAAAAGTGCTAAAACGCGATCATAGTGTCGCAAACGTGAACAGGGCAAGCCCAATCATGGCTATTTACTGCTCTCAAAGTGTCACTTCAGTCCAAATCACGAGTATCGAAGTATTGCGATAAATGCGATAAAAAGGGGACCAATCCCGAATGTAGGGATAAAAGTCGGTTTTCTTTCGGAATTTCCTGAAACTTTCTGGCAACGATTCTAGTGTAATTCACTACCTTTACAAGTAAAACAGGCCGTAACACAGTAAAACTGAACGAGGGGACACAATTTTTAGCGATTTTCGAGATCAAGTCGGGTTGTCCTCTTACGTCCTTACAAGACCTGGTGTATGCTGACCAAAAAACTTTTTAGCGTGATACGAAAAAGGTTTGAAAATGTTTGTAAGAAGGCCAATAAAGCCTTCAAATTGATATATCACATTCCTCTGACCAAAAACTACTTGCTCTAAGCTTTCCTGGGTATACTCATATCGGTAAGTAGTAATTTTGACAAATTTCTAAATCAGCAATGGGTCAGGAGCAAAATGGGATGTGTCCCGTAGGTGCGTTTTTTATTAAAATGGTACGAGATCACAATTTTACAATGTTTAATCGCCAGATATGCTTCGATATAGTTATAAGCTGACTCAATTTACGAATAAAATCTTTCAGAAGTTAGTTTTTATGATCGTATTGATAATTTTGTAACATGCAGACGGGACAAATCCCATTTTAAATAATGCCTGAAAATTGTTTTCGGAATTATATTTTAGATTTCAAACTTTCTGGAGCCTTTTAGCATTCTCAAACTATTGTGAATTTACTAATTTTAGCGTTCTTTTGCAAGTATTTCACCAATTGATTTTCATGGTGCACGGGACATTTCCCACTTTTCGCATTTTTCAGTTGTTTAATATCATGGAACAATCTAAATGGACTTAAATGCTCGTAACTGTCGACGTATTTGATTTTCTTATAAATATTATCAAAATTTTCGCTATTCGATAAGATACGGATGTTTTATTGGGAAAAATCGGCGAGACGCGCGGGACATTTCCCGTTACTTTGTATTGTGATTATTTTCGTAAAAATGGCATATTAGTTAAATCAGTCGGTACAATGTGTCCAAATGCGACTCTATCGTTAGGAATTATTTATTTATTCTTTTTGTGGCTTTTAAAAAAAAATTGGCCTTCCGGGTCCAAAGTGGAAAATGTCCCGCGAATTACCTTAACTCATAAATTCACAATAAAATGCGTTGTTCAGCCATAACATTAAGGAAACATTAACAGCATGAATGCTTGCAATCATAGAATTTCCTTTTAAGTAGTATTTAGTGATTATAGTACTTTTTCAAGAATCTCACTTGTAATCTGAGGGGACAAATCCCACATATTTGTATTGGCAAAAAATGTTCAATAACAAAACATAATCGTGTTAAAATACGTATGAATGGTTTTATGGACTCCTTTAGAGTGAGAGTCTGCTTCGTGATGTCTTTTTTTCACTTGTACACACAAAGCAATAGTTTCATTTCACTTTCCCATCTTATAAGGATAAAATGTTTTACCTAAAAAAAAAAAATGCAAACAGTGTTGCATATGAATAAATAGCTCTTCTTAAGTATATTAGGATTTGTTGTTCTTGCTTTAAATCACTGCCCTTATTTAAAAGTATAACATGATATTGACAGAATAAAAAGATTGTTTTTTTTGTATCAACCCTGTTGCCGATCCGCGTCGACATGAGTCCTATCCATTCCATTCCTCGTTCTCTTGGAAATCTTCAGGACCACGAGGTAAGATGCATCTCCTTTTCTCCTCCTTTATTCTGTTAAAAAATGCCGTATTTGAGGCATGCACAGGGGCTTTTCTAGTATAAGGAGTATGATAACATCCTAAGAGAAGCAATGTACTTAGCAGAACGAGAAATATTAGTGCTAACTGTGTGAGCTTGTGATCTGCCGAAAATTGATCGAAATTCAGTACTTTAAGTGACTGGCTGTTCCTTTCGTTTATGTCTAAGTGAAAAGTGACGAAAATAGAATTCTTCATCATACCACGTAATGCCAGCACAATAATCAAATGAAGAATAATTACATACAATCAACAAGTATTTGAAATTTGTATTTGTATTTGAAATACTATGAAAAATTACTCTGAAATGCTCACTCTTGGAATTATTGGAATAGAGACAAGTGGATTGCAGGAATGTCCAGATCGTGACTATGAGTATAAACACGAATGAGGAACGGATAGTAGTTTAATAAGCCAGACAATCAATAAAAAATATTGTACCAATCCTCCTTTTTCTCTTTTTAATTTAATTTTATTGTGTTTTTAGTGCTTATTCCTTTATTTGTTCACGATGAATAATCGATCTATGATTCCTGTCAAGGATGAATATCCGCTGCTCTACTACCAATGCTGTGAGATATTGCAGCAAGTCCGAGAGGTAATACATAGTTGAATGTCACAGTTTCTAACTAATAACTCGTCCATATATTCTGGCAGATTGCCATAGACTTTCTTGTAAAAAATACAACACCTATTAATCTTGGCCTCATCATAAAATGGGAGCCATTTCAGTTTATTAAAAAGAGGCACCGATCTGTGTTTGCAGTGAACATCCAAAATTGCTCTAGCAGCGCGTTTCTGCAATTTGAATATAGTGTCCAAATTTGACTTAGAATAAATTGTCCATATAGTGCTGCCATACATTAAGACAGGCTTTATAGTAGCCGAATAAAAGTTATTCTCTCTTCATGTGGAAGACAGCTCCTGGTACGCTTCAGTAGGCCGATCCTCTTAGATAACTTTTTACTCAAAGTCTCCACGTGAGCTTCAAACGATAGATCTTCGTCAAGAGTAACACCCAACAACTTTTGAGAACTAACTTGAGATGCTAGCTTATCGCCTTCAGGGAAAACAATGTTTATCTTCTGGTATTCACGTTCCATCTTGGATCTAATACGCCTGCTACTGAATAAAATCGATTTGGTCTTTGACTGATTTACAGACAGTTTATTCTCCGACGTCCAGTCACATACAATCTTCATAGCCTTATTCATGTCGGACACCAAATCAGAAGCCTTAAAATAGTCAGCCGCCGCCGCATAATGATCAGATAGGCTTTTTTCTCTCACTCTTTATGTGTATGTTTAACCTTTATTTATTAATTTTGTTTTTCTTTCTTTTTTTTGCTAAGGCTGGACAGGTATCAGTCCTGGATTCGTTCTTTGAAAAAACTAAGAAGATCATCGAGGAGAATTATAGACTCAAGTTCGATGGAAACTTAGCTGACAACATGGGTTTATTGTACAAAGATAGCGAAGAAGTAAGTATTATGGCCTGATGATACATTGGCATTTTAATGAAATATTAAAATATTAGGCTTATATGGAGAGGTCTGAAATGTAATAACACTTTGCAAAGTACGTTCTCAACTCTTGCCTGTTTATTCTCTGGTGTCATAGAAAGATATACTCTTGCTATTGTACTGCCGTAGACATACGCTAAGCTCTTATGCGTATTCTATTTGTATATTCAGAATTATCTAATATTTGGCTTAGATTACCCCAAACGCAAGCAAACCATTCACTTAGCATCTATGTGCTGAAGTAATACTTGTTCATTGTCAACAGATGGAGTCGCTGGAAAATACTATCACCCATGGCCTTATCAAGGTTGGAAGTTTCCATGAAAAGGCTGGTCACTCGGATGACGGAAGGCCCGCTAAGAGTACTGAGAATGAGAAGGAGGATGAGATATCTGTAGATGAGCAGCCTGCCACCTCTGAAGAAAGGAAGAGACGATTCCCAGTATGTCCAAAATGCAATCTGCAATTTAAAGACTTGAATCGTCACCTCATTGCTAAGCATGGCATAGCTAATCGAGAAGAGGCGAAAACAGTACGAGTTGAGTATGGAAACAAGTTAAAGGATAGCTGGCCCCTAAAGGTTTGTCCCGTGTGCAAGAAAGCCACGCCGCGCCTAGACCGACATCTACCAGCATGCAGCCCCGATTGGTATCCGAAAGGCTCAGAGGCTTTTAAAGAAGCACTTCGTGATGCGAAGAAACAAAAGATGTCACCTAGCTCAGCTACTCAAGACTCTACCGATAAACCCAATGAGACAAGATCGTCAGGGGCATGTCACAGCGACCAGAACAAGAACCGCAAGGAAGATAACAAGTCAGGAAGCCAGGAACCGTCAGGGGGTGGAACGCCAGACCAAGAGAAAAATAACGACATGGAAATTGGATGTTCTCAAGACGTCACTGATGCTGGTGAGGATTCCATCCAGCCCGAACCATCCCAAGAGTCTGTCCCGAATGCTGTACCGGAGAAAGACCCTAAAGATCCAACTTACTACCCTGATCAAGAAGATGACGACGACGAAGATGAAGCCGACGAGTTAGACATTGAAGAAGTTGAAGAAGACGTTGATGAGGAGGAAATCGAATTCTCCAATTCAAAGAGGCCTGCTAAGAAGTGGTCAAAACTTCACAAGAGCAAAGACCCAACTGAAAGCACTTTAGCTCAGTTCTATTCTCACTTGCTCAGGCCAGAGGGCGGAATGAAGAGAAACAAGGACGACGCCAATGAGACTGTTAGTAAAGTCTACCGACTTATCGGCGTCTTGAGTGAGTTTTGCAACCGCCGTTTTACACTGGAAGTTTTCAGGTATTCTGATGAACTTTGGGATCACTTTGTGCAAGGCAAGGAAGGTATTCCTTCCAAGCTCAAAATGCAGACAAAGTACAATTATATTATATCGCTAGAGAAGTTTCTACACTTTGTTCTG
The DNA here is from genome assembly GCA_030867875.1 of Actinernus sp. WN-2022. Classification (NCBI taxonomy): domain Eukaryota; kingdom Metazoa; phylum Cnidaria; class Anthozoa; order Actiniaria; family Actinernidae; genus Actinernus; species Actinernus sp. WN-2022. The sequence goes on along the minus strand of JAOWCC010000577.1, from coordinate 2,121,657 downwards.
TACTGCAAAAGTAGTGCAACAGTCTCGCTCCTTGCTGTGGAAGATCTCAAATCCACCGCTGCTGCTATTCCAGGATGGAAGGAGTCCATCAAGCCACTACTTAAGAGAGAGAGATCGGCAAAGAGAGTCCAAAAGTGGCAGACAGCTCTCACAGTCGAGGAAATCCACAGTATGCTCAAGTCATCGAATGCAGCAGCCGATAAAGAGCTCCTAAAAAGTGCCACTGCAGGAGGATCGTACTCCCTGCGCGACCACAACAGGGCAAGAGATTATCTAATATTTCTGATTATCCACTCGAACGCACAAAGGGCTGGTATCGCCCAGGGCCTGACGGTATCTGAGTTCCAGAAAGCTACGTGGCGTGAAAGGGATAACCGACACCTTATACTAGTGGAGGATCACAAGACTGGCGATGACGGCCCCGCGCCCATTTTCATCACGCCGGAGGTTTTCAGCATGTTGAAAACCTACATTGAAGTGTTCCGACCGATAGCTTTAGCGGAAAATCTTCAAAAGGAAGACAGTGGGAAGCTGTTTCTCACAAGAACTGGGGCTAAAGTGCATAGTAACAGAGTTTCGAACATTTTCGATAGAATTGGGAAAAGATATGGACGCACGGGCAAGGGTCGCCTTTACCCAACAAAGTTCCGCCAAGCAGCAGCAACGTCAGTAAGCCGGGAGTCGCAAGAGAAGAGAGAGGACTTGAGCCGTCTAATGACACATAGGGAGTCGACCGCGCGTTCCTACTACTTGCTAGAGGACAGTATCGAGCGATCTGCTGAGGCACAGCGCCAGCTTGCCAAAACATTTGAGCCTTCTCAGAGCCCAAAGAAAGGTCGCCCTGTTGCTGTAAATGAGGAAACGGACGAGCTTATTAAGAAGGCGTTCGAGAAGGAGATAAGTGATAAGACCAGCATTTCCGTGGAAGTTGTCAAAGAGAAAATAGAGAGTGGAGATACAGGTCTGGAGAATGTAGAAGCCGAACAACTAGTAAAGAGGGTGCGTTACTTGGCCAGCCTTGAGCCGAATCCTGAGCCGCCCGCTGAAGCAGAGACGCCAGATGACCGTATTGATAGATGGGAGATGGACTCATCAACCAACACAGTTCCTCCCACCATTAGTGAAGACGGGAAGAAACGATACTGGAACAAGCAAGACGAGGCGACGATCCTTCGTGCCTGTTCCAGTCTGTTTGTCAAAGGGACCAGCTTGCCGAGAACGCACGAGGTCAAGATGATAATAAATGAATCCAAAGATGAGGAGTTCCAGCTTCTAGTACTGAGTTTTGGGAAAAACGCACTAAATCGTATCCTAACTAAATGTAAAACCCTCCATATTGGTATAAGTCGAAAAAGGAAAAGAGTTTGAATGTTAGTAAAAGCGAGCGCTCACGAAGCTTGGTATTCAAGCTGCATCCGATTTATCACAACTACCTGTTGCTATGTTTTGCTTCGTAGTCTCAATGCATTTATTTTAGCTGAACTTTAGAATGCTATAGCTATTACGTGATTATTAATGTGGTTATGTGATTATTATATTACGGTGTCAATAGTACTATATTTTACTTGTAGCTCAATTTGACGTTTTGAAGAGATTAAAAAACATTAAGAAACATTACACGGTATTTGATTTACATTTAGCGACTAGATCAACCTTTGTCGGTTTGAAAGACTTATTGAGGACGTTTGCGATCACTTATCTTTGCATGTTATGATTATGATTTTGAACATTAGGCATTGTACTGTTATCATACGTTCCAGAAAATTATTTTAATAAAGAGCAATTTGCTAAATTCGTATCCTAGTTGTATGCACATCCTTGGGTATCCCAGCAATTTGTGATTGTAATGTACCATGCTGTATGAAAATGAGAAGAAACTGGTGTTACCCTTTGGTGACAGATTCGAAATCATAAATAAAAATCTCTAGGGCATATTTCTCATAATTAAAGCCAGCAATCGCTACTCTCTAGCTAATTGTCATTTTAAATTTCGATGAAATTACAGGAGAAATGCATCAATTTTGTTATTTTAATACGCTGTTAAAACAGCGTATCTTTGTCCTACCATTAAAAAGGGCAACCATATCGTTCAAATGATAATGCAAACTATTTAGAGACATTAAAGTCTTTACATGATAATAAGGGACAACTCCCGGGACAAATCCCAAACGACGGGACAGATCCCGGGACAAATCCCGCGTCACGGGACAAATCCCGGGACAGATCCCGAAAAATGGGAATTGTCCCGGGACAAATCCCAAAAATGGGAATTGTCCCGGGACAAATCCCGTGGAAAGTGGGATTTGTCCCCTGATGTGGGAATTGTCCCCTGCAAATGGGAAATGTCCCGGGATTTGTCCCCTTTTGCGGGACAAATCCCGTTGAAACAAGGCAATACAATAAACAATACAATACAATAAACAATACAATACAATAAACAATACAATAAACAATACAATACAAGAAACAAGGCAATGCAATAAACAATACAATAAACAATACAATACAATAAACAATACAATACAATAAACAATACAATACAATAAACAATACAATACAATAAACAATACAATAAACAATACAATAAACAATACAATAAACAATACAATAAATAATATGATAAATAAATAATACAATGTAAACTTTATTAGAGTGTCAAATGTTTTTACAATGTTCATGTAGCATGGTATTACTGTTAATAAACTCTGTGATTGTTTACAGCTATTGCAATTAATGTCATCTGGGAGATAGAGAATAGGATGATGTATTAGGGAATAGGACATTAGGAAATATAAAGCTATTTAATAGTGAATACGGTATTAGGGTATTTATGAATTATGGTTACAAGTTTTGTAATAGTCGACCTGGACAACTTTTTGGTTGACTAGCTTACAGTTTATTTATCCATTTTTAGCTCATGTACAGAATTTAGAAATTAAATGTCCCTGGTCAAACAACCAAGGTGATCATGGTAGATTACTACATACTAATACACATACATACATGTAATGTACATTTAGGTCGACTATGATAACCATCCACACTTTAAAGGCAAACAAGCACATGGATCAAAAAGAGGTTCTCCTGTAAGGATCTTCACCAACATTAACGCTGCTGAAATCAAATTACCAGCTCATGATGGATACAGGTATAAAACTGAGCAATCAGTGGACACTACACATGTCTACTGATATTCCACATGTACAGCAATGAGCAAACAGTGGACACTACACATGTGTACTGATAATCCACATGTACAGCAATGAGCAAACAGTGGACACTACACATGTGTACTGATAATCCACATGTACAGCAATGAGCAAACAGTGGATACTACACATGTGTACTGATAATCCACATGATTGTACAGCAATGGCAAACAGTGGACATTTATACACTGTATAATAATTGTGTGTACTGTGTAGTACACCACTTTCATAACTGCATATTCCACATGTACAGAAAACATGATGAAAGAGCATGTTGATATTAATGATCTTGAGAAATTTGAGTGGTGTAGCTTAAAAAGCAGTGAAGTTACAGGCATTTGAAATGAGAGAGATTGGTATGAGAAAAACAAGAGTCCTTTCTAGCCTCACTTTCATGTTTTTCCACCATTAGAAATCCCATATAGACCAGTTTACGGTTCATGTGCAGTTGTGCAAATCCTTTGTTTATTTGGCACCAGATGTTAGCTATTCGTGGCCTGCCAAAATACTTGAACAGATGTGCATGAACCGTAAACTAGTGTACCTTATTTTATCATGTACAAGCCGCACCTCACGTACATGTATAAGTCGCACCCCTAACTTCAGCCTGATAAACAGAAGCTTGTTTTTCCCAAACGGTTTAAGGAAAAACCTTGTGTATATTAGCCACACCACAAAATTCAGCAAGAGTAGTCTTGTGTTCGAGTTCATAAATGCCCGTAATTGAACGGCGGGTGTAAAGTACAGGTCACAGGTCAGGTTGTTAATTCTAAGAGAAATCCTAACCCTAACCACAAACCTAACACTAACCATCAGACGAGTTCACAGGTAAACGATGGGTTCTCACTCACCTAGAGCTCATAGGGTTCACAGGTAAACAAGAAGTGACCTGACCTGTGACCTGACTTGTAACCTGACCTGTACTTTACACCTGCCGGTAATCAAAGCAAAACTTCTTCATAAGAGATCATCATATCACAACAACGAATTGGTTACAACTTTCCTTGTCCTTTCTTGTGTATATATTAACCTGCTGTCTTTAAATCACTTCAGAATTCTTCAGCTGTTGTTCCCACATTAACCAACAACATATTTAAGGAACTTCATTCATTTAAGTGCACAAGAAAGTAAGATTTTCTGGCGAAACTATATGAGCACGTGTCTGAGTCCATGGTCCGCCATCTCGGATTTTCAAGGAGGCCTGGGGCGAGAGTTTTCTCGAACGTCCGATCGAGTGTGAGCTCCAAAGTTGAACATGAACTCGATGAGAATTATACTTTATTCGAAAATTTGAAGGCTTCCAAGACCAATTATAGCCTTTAACAACACTAGGAACCATTCGAGGAGTTAGCAGAGAAGATGACAGGCAACTGGACAGCTAGTTTTTTTTGGAAAGCAAAGGAGAGGAGTTTGAGTAGAAATCTTGCTGACACTCGTGTTGTGTGAATTAAATGTGCCATTTCTATTATTCATGTGGCTTTGTTTACGGTCAATGCAAAAAAAGTTTTCTGAAAACACACATATAAGCCGCACCCCCAACTTTGTGGCAATTTTTTGTTACTTTCAAAATATGAAAGTCAAAAAAGGTGCGGCTTATATGCATGATAAAATACGGTATTAACTCAACAGCAATTCTCTACATAATTTGCTCTAAAACTGAACACAATTACTAGTTTTAATGCAATATTTCATATGGTAACAACAGATTACTCTTCCACATTATGCAAATTAGAAGGCAACTATTATGAAAGTGGCATATAAAGTAATGTGCCTAAGGTAATTTTGGTGGGATACATCTTCAGACAGGGATACATAGAACCTAACTGTTTCAGATTATTCTAAGCTATAACAGATGAAAACATACTTTAATTTACTATACATGTTACATATTGTATATCACTTGTATATCACTTGTACTGTATATCACTTGTACCAGGGCCCTAATTTGTAAGATTCCAGTTAGAAAGTTTATATTTTTCTTGTAGATTTTGTAAACCCTGTCAGCGGTTTGTCGCTGCAGAGAATGCACACTGTACAAAGTGCAATGCATGCACTTCCAAGGTGAGTCTTGTACCTAATGTCAGAATGATGTAGTGTCAACTAAAGTTTATTAAGTACTGTAATTAAGTACTGTTTACAACACGAACAGCAGTGTTTTATCAAGTTTAAAAATTTGAGGGGGAAGCCCGATAATTTTTAGACTTGATAAAACACGTGCTGTGAGTGTTTTAGACGGCTTCAAAAACGCTTTAAGATTGCAATGAAAGAAAGACGCACATCTCAAGGGAATGCTTACTTAATGAACCATTGAACCTTTGTATTCACAACGCCATGCAAAATATTCGAGTAATCACCGCCTGCAATTACGAACATCTCAAGGGAATGACATGAAGAAATTACCATACTATGTTGTTTGAAGCGCCGTTTCGCAATGCAAGAAGAACCTGCACTTGAAGGATTTGGTGTCGTGGTTTACCTCGATAAAGTTCAAGATTTGGAAAGCGATGTGACTGACATGACTGCAGACTCTAAATTTTTGACTCCGGCACAAAATACGTAAGTTTAATGCACGTTTTTATTATTTTACGGCTTTGAGTTTGGTTTAATAATTGGAACTAAACAGTGGCTCGGTAAACAAGTAATGGTAGTTGGATAACTTCATTTTAAAAATATTATCTGTGTATCTCGGTAGTCTGCTGATATTAGTAAATTTAGTGCAAAATTTATTATCTAAACACCTTATGTTCCGCGTACTTTTTGCAATCTTTGGGTCTTTATCAGTGAATTCTTAATTAGGATGAAACTTTATATAAAATGTCATGTTCATTAGTATTCTTTATATAAAACGTTCATCCTAATTAGCAATTCAATGAGAAAGCTGAAACATCAATAGAAATTCCATTGTCTCAATCATTAACCCCATTTCCCTCTGGGACAGAATTCGAATCCCTCCGCGGGCCTTTTAGAATGATGAGGTTTTATCAGGTATAAAGGAGCATGCATGTGACTGATTTGCTTCATCTGATTGGACAAAATGCTCATTAATTATTCATGAGTTTTTGAACATTATTCCACTAACATTTGTATTTAGGATGGAAGAAGATATGTTCACTGCAATTACTCGTAATAATTATTAACATTGTTCCACTAATATTTGTATTTAGGATGGAAGAAGATATGTTCAATAATTTTATTATTAACAATGTTCCACTAACATTTGTATTTAGGATGGAAGAAGATATGTTCACTGCAATTACTCATAATTATTATTAACATTGTTCCACTAATATTTGTATTTAGGATGGAAGAAGATATGTTCAATAATTTTATTATTAAAGTGCCACTACGACGAAAATTTACCATTTCGATTTGCCACTTTTTCAGTGTCTATAAGGTCAATCAGTATTAGAAATATCCGAAATAGTAAAAAATATTCCCAAATGGGCATCTTAAACCACAAATTTTAGGAGAGTTTACCGGTAAAATCCTGTCCGCCATTGCTGGAAGCCGTGCCCTTTGTTCAGCTTTAAACAAAGGTTTATTCACCGGAAGTGATGTCATACACTTAACACGACAACCTCGTGGCGCGAAATAGCGTGCATAAAAAAGTAGCCAACCTCGCAAAGATAAATATAACTTTCTTCTTATGTACGTGAAGACGTTTTTAGTAGAAATATGCCTCCAGGCGTTGTGTTCTGCAGGCGAGCGTTAAGTGTATGACATCATTTCCGGTGAATAAACCTTTGTTTAAAGCTGAACAAAGGGCACGGCTTCCAGTAATGGCGGACGTGTAGATTCAATATTCGGAGCTAAAAAAATAAGACTTCCTGTCGTTGTATCGAAAAACAATTTGAACTGGTAATAATATATGAACTCTACTTTATGAATATGCAAAAACATTGATATGTCCAAATTTGATCGTAGGGGCACTTTAACAATGTTCCACTAACATTTGTATTTAGGATGGAAGAAGATATGTTCACTGCGATGACTGTGATGCCTGCGTAAAGCCAGGTACATGACTGTATGTTTATCCTTTACCTCATTAACCACCCTATCCTCCCATCCCAGCCATTCACCACTTACCACTTACTTGCCTAACCTCTTCCAGATAGTGCACCTTCACAAGGGTGAAATTAAGTCAGCTAAAGCTGTTGTTTGTGTTTTTAAGGCCGTGTACATTGTGCTCAGTGTTTGCGATGCGAGGTGTCAGGACACGACTGCAGCAGGTCAGATGTAATTTATTTGGTCTATTTACTGCAGGTTAAATCCCTGATCCACTTCTGTAAGGTCACACATCAAGATCCTAGTTCATGTGATCCGAACGAGTTGCTCAATTTTTTAATTTTTTTATTTAAACTTATTTTTTCTCGACATTTTCTCCAATAGCAAAGCTCATCAAGGGAGATTATGTCTGTATTATTTACATAAGTAGTGGAGAGTGCATTATAGTAATATTAATATTTAACTAAATTAACAGTGATTATAATGACAAATATAAACAAATATATTAACAAAGTGTATTAACAAAGTGCGTAAACAAAAGACACTAAATCATAAGTCAATGGTCTGCTACTATTTTCATCAGTTAATTGTCTGATCAGTTGTTAAATCGTTTGGTTTTCAATATGAATGACTGAACATTACACATTAGAGCATAGTTTTCTTCATTGCCAATCTGTTCTGAGCCGTGTAAAAATATATGATTTTTTTGTGAATCTGATAAACTTAACCATCTGGAATGGAGTAACTGTGCAGAGAAGGAAACTAATTGCTGACGCTGGGCGGCATATCGGGGCCAATATAGAAAATAATGTTGGACAGTTTCAATCGTTTCCCATGTACAATCGCAGAAAGGAGAGGGTTTACAATTAATTCTATATAGGTGCGCATTAAGAACGCAATGATTTAAACGCAATCTGGTGTGTAAAATCGAGCCATATCGACTCAAGGAAACTTTATAAATTTTGTTATATTTATTCCCACAGAAAGTATTACGTAATCTAGTTTTGAATAAAGAGAGGTTCGACAGAACGTGTACCAATATCCGAATTATTCCATGATACTATTGTTGATGGGGAAAACGATTTCTTAAAGCGCTCGGTACGCGTAGAAATTTGCGTAAAATTTCATTTGATCGTAATGCATATCTTGATCTTTGACTTACTTTTACAGGTAAAAGCTCACGAAAGTAGGACGGTATATACGAGTTAACTATTTTATAAAATAAAGTTAATTTATGTAGAAATATTCTAGTTACCATATCCTCCCAGCATAATTCATTTAACTGTCGCTTTCTATTAGTTCCCTTCATAGCTCCAGTAGCGATCCTAGCTGATTCACACTCAACACATTCTAAACGATTAGCTTCTCCTTCATTACACCCATCCCATATAACAGCTGCATACTCGATTAATGGTATAATAAGGCTTTTGTACAGGGAAATAAGAGTGGATCTGTTGAGCTTGTATTTTACCCCTTTTAAAACATTCATACATTTACTAGCTTTCTGATGTACGCCGAGAATATGGTTACTCCAAGAGAAATTAGCCGACAGAGTTAGTCCCAAATGAATATGAGAGGCCACTTTACTTAACGCAATATGATCCAGGTAAAGTGTAGGGTGAATTATTTTAAATTGCTTTGCTAAAAATGTGATGCATTCACATTTGCTAGGGTTCATAGTCATCAGCCACTGCTTACACCACATGTTAATAGTATTGAGATCTTTGTTTAATTTTACACCAGAAATAGATGGATCATCTACTACATCAAATAGTGACGTATCGTCAGCATAAAGAAAACAGTTGGATGAAACGTTTGTACTTAGATCATTAATGTAAATGAGAACGAGCAAAGGCCCAAGTACAGAACAGTGTGGAACACCGGCATCAATATTTAGCCAATTCAAACTTTGCCCTTCAATAACTACTCTTTGTTTTCTGGAACTTAGATAGCTGCGAAGCCAACGTAAAAGAGGATCTTTAACTCCTAGATTTTCTAGTTTGTAAATTAAACCCTTATGCCATACTCTATCAAACGCCTTACTTATATCAAGGAAAACCATACGTATCTCTTTTCCCTTTTCTAAAGCCTCATAAATCTTATGAGTAATGAGAATAAGTTGATAAACAGTGCTATCACCAGGTCGGAAACCAGATTGAAAACGACTAAGAAATCCGATGTCTACTAGAAATTCGTAAAGTCTGGTAAATACTATTTATTCTGGTATCTTAGAAATAGAAACAAGAAGCGAAACTGGACGATAATTAACTTTAAATTGACGATTTTCTTTTTTAAATAGAGGAATTACGTTAGTTTTTTTCCATTCGCTAGGATATGTTCCCTGTAAAAAAAACTTAAATTAATTAGATGTGTGAATGATTCTAAAATACCTAGACGACATATTTTTATTATTTTGTTTCCAATACTATCGTGTCCGCATGCCTTTGGTACGTCAACCTTCTCCATTAACTTTAATACTTCCTGTTTGGTTGTTTCAATTATAGACAACGAATTGTTAACGCTATCTTGTGACTGTAATGTGATTGCAGGTAACGGATGGCCGAGATCATCAACCGTAGCCTGGCTGGCGAAATATTCGTTGAATAAATCAGCTTTTCTTTTCGAATGAAAAATATATTCAGTCCCCTCTTGAATAACTGGTATAGATATATGAGTTTTGTTATTAAAAACTGATTTAATAAGACTCCACCATTTTTTTGGGCCTAATGATGAGTCTGATAATTGGCTATTTAGTTTATGATAATACAAGGTTTTTGCATCTCGAATCAATGACGTGGTATGATTTCTCTGTTTTTTTTATACCTTTGCCAAGACAAACTTGTCTTTTTCTTAGAATGGGATTTTAAAAGTCTGTTTCGTTTGCGAATTGCATTTCTTACTTTAGAAACCATCCACGGCTTATCACGTGGGTGTATGACTACTGTCTTACAAGGAATATGTTTTTCAATTATAGAACTAAAGCAATTGAACCATTTCTCGTACACATCATCAATGTGTGCACCATCCGTGACACATTTCCTCCCAGCTAATATTCAGTAGGTTATCGTTCAAATTGTCACTATTAATATTTGAAAAATTCCATATGTCTCCTAAAAGCCTTTTGCTTATCAAACGAAATAGACAATTTCCCATCAATGTATGAATGGTCGCAATTCATAGGTGGACTGTACGTACCAGAATCAAGTTGCGCAATTGAAAATTATTATATCCATCAAATATTTTCCCCACCTCGTATTGGTGGAATCGCGTCACGAATTAGTTTTTTTTAAATTTAAACAATATTTGAGCTAAACATTAACGCCAAGAGCGCAAAGCGTTCATCTAGAGGGCTCACATTAATTTACATTTACACTTAAACATTTAGACCACGAAGAAGTAAAAACTTTACAATTGATACAGATAATACGCAAAATGGCTAATGACTAAAGCGACCTGAATCAATAATAAAAGTCCTAACTGCATTAGAAATTGAGGCATTAGATTCAAAATTTAGAGTGGAAGAACCATTCAGTAATACATCCATTTTTGGGGGGATAAATTTAAAGTAGCCCATAAATTTTCGGCATTATGCAGAACTGAGGCAAGCATTATAGTGTGCAGAGCAGCAAAACGGGAACAAATCAACAAATAATGAATAACATCTTTGGGCGCACCACAAACACAAACAGGAAACGGAATACAATTCATTTATTAAATGTAAAGATTAAGACCACAATGCATCAATCTTAGCGTATGTAAAACAGATGAATAACAATCCCCAAGATAGAAAAGCTTATTAGGAGGTAATACATAAAATATATTACGTAACAAGTCAGATTTAAAAGATGCTAAAGAAATACAATTACGTGTCGATACAGGAAGACTATTCCACAACTTAGTCGTAGAATAAAGAAACGAATTCATCAATTTTCCAGTGAGTGTGAATAGAAGGTAAACACAAGTTGTCCCTATTACAAAGGGTATATGAGGTTCTCTGACAAACGTATTGTGGAATAAGCTGGTGTAAAATTATTAATCATCTTATACATCAAAAATAATTATGTCATTGACCTCCGAATTAGGAGTTGTATTATCTTTCTACGAAGTACATGTATAGTGTGTGTCAAAAACATAATAATAATAAAATTTAATCGAGTAAATTATCGATAGTGCTGTTCACGGAGAACACGAAGAAGGCAAAGAGGTTGAAGATTTTAAATAACCTTTTTAATGATAAATCTACGGGACTAGATAACATTTCTTGCCGGCTCCGTGAAGAAGCAGCTCCGATTATCTGTACTTCCCTAATGATCATCATTAATAAGTTGAGAAAGGCCTATTTCCTTCAGTCTGGAAAACAGCTACAGTTTTTCCATTTTTTAAAGCCAATGAACGAACGGACCCACATAATTACACACCAGTATCTGTCTTGCCAGTGATTTAAAAAATGTGTGAAAGAATCGTGTATGATCAACTTTATGGTTATCTAAGCGAAAATGACTTACAAGTATACTGGCAAAATATCAATCTGGCTTTCGTTCTCTACATTCAACAGTCACAGCGCTATTTGATGTAACCAATGAATTATATTTAAAGGAAGGTACGTTTTTTTATCAGGGGGTGGGCTGGGGGATCTGTACTAAATATCTTAAAATTTTCGTTTGCCCTCGATCCCCTTCTCTATACAAACCATTTTCATTGAACCCTCACTTAAAGCTACAAGAAAATGTATGAGCCTCACTTTTATCCTTTATAATCTGATGAAAAGCGATTTTTGGAGGGTTTTTCAAGATATCCTTACTATAGTCGGGAACATCCGTTTCTGTGACGAAATAGAAAGAGTTGTTGGATCTTCAACAAAATCAAGTGAAACATCATCGAGTGAATCAGCAGATAAAAACCAACGTCAGTAAGAATCTGGTACAGAAACCACCACGTCATGATTCGGTAGAAAAAGAAGCGGGTACTCCTAGGTGATTACGTTTCCTGGCAGAGCATTGAAATGTGACTAACCGCTGATCAGCATATCGCAGTTGGGATGTATCTTCAGATTTGGCGACTGTTTGAATTTATCCGTGACTTCGGAATTAGTGATGTCTAGCCCAGTATATGTACGACTATAGAATAGTAACACTAAATGAGATCAACATTCTTCTAATCCGTCTTACCACAAATCTTGAATGAACAAATGTAAACAAACAAACAAAACAGTTTATATTGATTACAGAACTTAAACACATTCAATAAATGGAAATGATAAAACCTTCGACCCTTCCCCTGTTAGAAAAAACTAAAGGCTTGGCCCTCCACAAATGTTCAAGATTTTTTCATGACTCTCCCCTCTCAAGCCCCAGCCCACCCCTCCCTGATAAAAAAAAACGTACCTTCCCTAAACATTGATAAAGATCTGAAGTGTAGTTGTATTTTTGGATCTCGCAAAGGCCTTTGATATAGTTTCTCATCCGAAAGCAAAGCAAAGCAACATTATATAACGTCGGTAACTCGTGACAGTCTCTTAAGAGTCTGGTAAACTGAGGCCGACGGTGCACTCACACTTTATCCCCTACCCCGTCAGAGCTTCCGATTCTACTCTGATCAGAGCAAAGTCGGTACAGATTGTGCCGGTCTGACACAGAAATCGAACTCGGGACGGCATGCTCAACGTGGCACTAACCCACAAGAGCTGCAAAAGAGAAAGTTAATTCAGACCTAAATAGTATTAGAAACTGGCTATTGGCTAACAAACTCAGTATGAGAGTTAAATCATCCAAATATCTTGGAGTATACCTTGATAATAACCTAAAATGGGACACACACAGATAATCTCAGCAAAAAGTATGCTGTGCTATTAGTGGTTTAAAACAGGCACGACATTTTGTATCACAAGAGGTGCTAGAAATAATATAGAATGCACTGATAGAGCCTCTTTTTGACATTGCGATATAGTATGGGGAAATCTTAATAAGGGCCGGGCCAGAATATTACAGAAATTACAAAATCGTGCAGCGCGTAGCATTACCTCGCAAGGGCATGACGTCAGGTCTGCCGATATACTAAATGAATTAAATTGGGATAATCTGGCCCTTAGAATGATGTATGACACCATAAACCAAAGAGTACCTAATAATCTTAGCAATCTTTTTTCAATTACTTCTGCAAATAATCCGTGTAGAACTAGGCTCAGACAAAGTGATAAGAATTTAAGCATTGACCGTGTACCGAGTACAAAATGCTATAAAGGAAGCTTTGCATGCAGAGGAGATAAGTTATGGAATTCCCTTATTCGAAACCTTAAAGCATCTCAATCAAGAGTAACGTTTAGGAAAAAGCTATCCTTGTACAGAAACATTGCAATTAGCATTCAGTAATCGACTGTCATTTGTTTATACTTATGTACACATGAACGTATTGCTTCGTACACTTTGTCAATTGACTGATATTACTATTTTATTAGGCATGTACGCTTTTTTATCTTAGTAGTAGTTATAATAGTTGTTTTACTTTTTTTATACAGTGTATATTACTACTTACATATTACATATACAGCTTTCATGTAAAGAGGTTTAGCGTATTGAAATTACCGTATTAAGAAACAATCCGAGTAAAAACTATAGGCACAGTTCTATGGTTCCGATGCAAGCTGCTTTCCCCACGTTAGAATTTTCTGTTTTTCATACTGACAACTCATCAATCTTTAAATGATAAATTTCTGAAATCAAATCCACTGAAACTGTGTTTTAATACTACATTTTGTACTTTCCTTTTGTGTGAAAACATTTCGTCCATTCAGAAGAGTCCAAAACAATAACCAAGAAAGCAATTCAAGAAAACTGAGAAAATTATATTATTATTCAAGTTTTGGTAAATTTTGATGTTTAAGCCAATGAGGTGGACGATTGAAACAGTACTACAATTAGCACTTTTGACATTCCATGTATTAGAAATGCGGACCATTACTTAAAATAAAGGGCTCTCCCTATATGTCTCTTCTATGGGTGTATATAGGCTTTGAAATATTTAATATTATTTGCTTTTCAGATCGTCCACAAGTGGATGTCACATCTGTGGAGAGTTGAATCATAAGAGAAGAGAGTGCCCACAGCGTGCAAGGAACGACGGGAAGACTGACAAGTAGGTCACTTGAAAGTTTTAAACGATTCTGGACTAGCATACTTGTTGACTGTTCTTAACTCTACGTACATGAAACAACCGCGTACCCAACCACCCAACGATCTCCTACCGATGAATTCGCCGACTAAGTCATAGTTTACCGCGTTTAAAATTCTCACTACGTAACTAAAGTGACTGATGTCACGTCACTATTAGGTAGTTTTTAACTCAAGAGAAAATGGAATAAACAAAGCACTGAGTTCTTAGGGGAGTAAGTGACCTGTCAATTTGGAAAATATTATTTAGGGCTAGCCAGAAGGCAAAAGAAATAGCACTGTTGCTTGGTTCTTTCCAAAATAGACTCTTTCACGTTTTTTTATTTATTATTTTGATATATACGTATAACAGCAAAACCGTCGATACTGCTGAAAAGAGCACCTCGAAGTTAGTCAAAACCCCAAATTTGAGAGTTATATCTTGAATAGGAGTAAAGATACAGGCCCGCAAACTCGGAAAATGTCGGGAAATTTTACAGACGTTTGTATGAAAATTTCGACTGGGGGGCACAAACTTGCCCCCCAGTAAAAATGGGCCTGTATCTTTGCTCCTATTCAAGAGATAACTCTCAAATTTGGGATTTTGACTAACTCCGAGGTGCTCTTTCCAGCAGTATCAACGAAAGTAAAAAAAAAAACGTGGAAGGGTCTATTGTAAACACGTACCCTTCGCGAGAAAACAATAATAAAGCAAGATGACAGGAATCGTGCACTCCAGTTCAACATTTTCCTTTGCGAAACACCTCCCCAAACAAACCACAGTTTCCCTATATTTCTCTATGTGTGTGTATAGGCCTAGAAATAATTGATATGGTTTGCTGTTCAGATCGTCCAAAAGTGTATGGCAAAGAGAAAACAGGCCGAAATGTTTGCGGACGCCGTCTATCTATATTTTTGAACACCTCACGGCCCAGTTCCTAAAAGTGCGATAATGAGCTAATTAAGGGTAATCTTTAGTTCGATTTACTAACTCGTGGACTACTAATTTGGGATTTGAAATGTCTTGTTTGATGAGGAATAAGTTGTGCCTCTCTATTTGTAATCCTTGAAGAGAACCAGAATACTCGGTTAACATTGAATCCAGGTTTAGCGGTAAACGGGCTTCTAGGAATTCACGCCAATACAATACATAGACGGTGTTTTAAAACATCGACCGTTATTGTTTTCCTTAGGGCAACACTTGAAGAAATCCGCAGTAGTCAAGGTGGCGCAAAGAGGAGAAGAAAACGCATGAAGCAAACTCCAACATTCACAAAGAAACAGAAAACAGACGGGAAGTGATTTTGGAAAAATTATGATGATGACAATTAAAGTTTCGTTTTTTTGCCGTTACATTTGTTGTTTTCTGATGCTGATTTGGTTGTTGTTGTGTTGTTTATTGTTTATGGCGTTCTATTTGTAGTATTTCACGTTGCTCTAGACTGCGAATTGTACGTCTAATTTGTGTTCATATTTCCTGGTTACTGTCTTCAAGAAGTAAACACGGTATTTTGGACGAGTAGAGTTTGGGCGCGAACGAAACTTGAAGGGGTGCACAAGGATAGGGGAAAGAAGCGCAATTGAAATTATACTTCAGCTTAAGTGACGAATGAGGACCTATTGATCAGATATCTTAATAGTATTATTTAATAAAATTAAAAACGCAACAATGCACACACATTAATATAATTTAATTAATGATTATTTATTAATACTGTCAAACATAAAAACTAAAGCTACATGTTGGGCAATTTCTCTAAACTCCTGAAACAAAGCTCTGAAAAACTCTGAATTTCTAACGAGACCTGAAACAACCATGGGGGCTGATCAATGCCAGGTCCCGGCTAATCCACAGATCTGAATGGAATAAAGCCGAATAGTTTAATAGTATCAGTGTAAAAGTAAACAATGAAATTCTGAGGCTTACAGCGCCCCGCCCATTTGTCTGGTCACCGATTCACAGGCTTAGTGCATTCACTGTAATTAAGTATCTACTATTTTGATTTTCCCGTTTTAAACGAATTCGACCATTCCTTTTGGCACATGTTTGTCTTCCAAAAGGACAAACAGTGGCGGAAATATCCAAATCAGTGAAACATTTTGCCAAAGGATCAAATTAGACTACGAATTTACCGTCAAACGCACGTCCGCCATTACTGAAGTGTTCCAAATACTTCCGCTGAAAATTAGCTCTCTCACCTTAATATTTATTTTAAATAAAGTTTTTAAATAAAGTTGAACGGGTTCGGGTATGAAAATGTGATCGTAGTAGCACTTCACTGATTCAACCTATATATTTCAAAACTAAATTACGTTAAAGGGATACCCGAGTGAAAAACACATTGGGGCTCAAAAGAATCTTCAACATGTTCTTTGTTCAGAAAATGTATTAAAATTTGATCAAAGGTTTTTAGTATTAAGAACGAGCACCTCAAAGTTGGCCCCACGAAGACATGGGCGCCGCCATCTTTGTTTGCATTTACGGAAGTGACGTCACTTCGTCCCACCAGCGTATCGCGGCTACTTGTCTTTGTATGATTTTCACACGCTCGGAATTAAAGTGGATATATTTTCATCGAGATTGCAGAGGAATTCTTACAGAAACCGGAATTATGATGAAGACGACATTATGAGAAAAGTTCAGAAGACTGGGAGGAGGAAGAAAAGCATTGGGAAGGCGAGAAATTATCAGACGAACAACAAGGTCTCGTAACTGCCATTTAATAACAGCAAAACAACATGGCTTAAAAGACTCGAGTGACTTCTGAATAAGTATAAGAACTACAATGTATGTGAGGTACAGTTAAGGCGTTTATCATCCTAAAAACACCTAATAAGTGAGAGAGTGAGAACGCTGGTGGGACGAAGTGACGTCACTTCCGTAAATGCAAACAAAGATGGCGGCGCCCATGTCTTCGTGGGGCCAACTTTGAGGTGCTCGTTCTTAATACTAAAAACCTTTGATCAAATTTTAATACATTTTCTGAACAAAGAACATGTTGAAGATTCTTTTGAGCCCCAATGTGTTTTTCACTCGGGTATCCCTTTAATATTGCTATATATAATGACTACTGGACGTGTTTGGGCTCAATTGACCGATTTAGCTTGTAGATTTGTTGTCCCAATTCAGGTCACCTGCCTTCCCTTGAGTAATGTTTTCTTGTTTTTCTGTATCCCAAGATGAAATGTACAATGTACAGTGTGGGTTTCCCAGAAACCGTGATTGATTCCTCAGGTTAGTGTGGGCTAGCCCAGGGTCATTAAATGCTGCTGACCTTTTAGGCCAAGGGCTCGAGCTTTCCCCACTGCCATTCGGGGGAATTATGCGTGCTCGTCGACGGTAGGTGTTATTTCTCCTGTAGGGTTTTAAATGAAATATGCTCTAATTTTGGACAAAAAAGCCACTGTAAGAGAGCTGGAGGACATCGGTAAGTCTGGAGACGGCTGAAAACTACTTTGCTTGCTTTTAACAGGCTTTGTGAGAGGAGTTTACTGGGTTTTTCTGTTGTGTATCTGTTTTGAGACACATCAAAATATTCTTCATTGAAATTACAGATCTCTGCCGTTAGTGATCTTTCTACCCTGTAAACCTCGGCTCGTGTCAAAATCACCTCCCTTGCAGTGGTTGTAGAGTAAAAAGACTTGTAATACACCGTACCGGAGGGTGGAGGGGGGCTGTTGTCGAATGTGTCCCATTACCCAGCATGCAATTGGAGGTGGGTGTAGGAAAATGTGGTGGAGAGAAATGAGTATTTTATGCAAAACAAACCTGGTGGTTGGAGAAATTAAAGAAGATACTGTAACTGAGTGCTGATTTTGTGTTTGCTTTTGAATTGAAGTGCGAATGGGTAGGGATTTTTGTTTCCAATTATAGAAATTGGTACATTCCTTCTTGGGATATAGTCACGTGGTCCGAGTCAAACCGTTGTTTATAGTCTTATAATAATAATAATCTTTATTTATACACAGTCATAATTCAGCGAGGCTGCTTTTCAAGTAGCCGTGTCCTAATTACAAGAGACTAATGTCATAAATTCAATAACTATCTAATACAAATATTAATACTACTTCTACGAGCTAAAGGCAATATGCTAAGATGATAAAATGATAAAATGTACTCAATATTATCAGTAGTACAAGGCTTCGTGCGTCTATTGTACTATATAGTAATAACTTATGTATAATAACTAATTATAAACAGTTGTTAAGTTTGTGGAGCTTTTGATATTTGCAGGCAACTCGTTCCATAGTTGCGCTCCTTTGTAACTAAAACGTTTTTTTTAAGTATTCGCGATTTGGTCGTGGTATAAAGTAATTGTGACTTGAACATCTCGTGGCATAATGCGTAGTTTCGGACAGTCTAGTGAACATGTCTGTCAGGTACTCGGGAACGAGCTCCTAAGGGGAGGATCGCTCACTTAATTTATTCATGAAATGACAATATAAACTAACTAAAATCCTGCCCTGAAAAATAAAACAAACCTAACCGGTCAGTAAACAAGATCTTACCCACCTAGAGCTAGGGTTCTCAAGAAAAACTTCTCAAGAAAATTGTGAGGTAAAATTTTTTTTAGAGATTTTCTGGAACTCGAACCCCGCTGCCGCCTACTCGTAAGGCAAACGTCGCAACCACTACACTAAATAACCATCTTCGCTCAAATGCTGTCAAAATTGTACATTTTAAAACCACTGCTAATTTATGTTAGTTTAGGAAATCTTTACTTGGACACATTCCATTATGTATTTTATACATGATGCCAGCTGGTGCTTCGCCTCATTTTGAGCCATACAGAGCTACGATAGTCGAAGTGACAAGATATTTTGTATTAGAAACCTTCTTTAGTTGGGTGCCTCCGATTTGAACGACTGGCTTTAAATTAGGATCATTCTGGTGACATGTGTTAGTGATCACCATAAATTCACTTTTTACACGATTAAGGTTTAGTTTGTTTGCAATAAACCAGTCTTTCATTTTCCTGAAGTCGTTATTAAACTCGATTTCATTACTCTCTCTCCCGGCCACGCACATACTGGTGTCGTCAGAGTCGAGTGTTACGTCGTTCAGATCGTTGATGATAGGAAAAGCAGGGGTCCTACGATGGACCTTTTCAGGACACCACTATTCAACAGGCCTTCACTAGATAGATCGCTACCAATCACACACACTTGCCATCTGTTGGACAGAACCCTAAATCAATCCGACGACTATACAAACTTGTAATCAAGAGAAATAAGTTCTGCTATTTTATTTCTTTGTGGTGCGGGTCTAAAAAGAGAAAATACGTTTTGAAGGTCGAAAAATAGCCGATTCTCCGTTGATAAAGCTAGTTTGTGTGGCGGCTCAATTCAGTGATTTTTTCTCCGTATAGTACGTCGTGCATACCAAAGAAAAACAACCACACCTTCAGCACAAAGAAAGCACAATAGTGCGCAATTATGAGTCGTTAGTCCATCTATTCAACGCCGGGAACAACGTGACAAAACTAATTTATTCCCCGTATCGTTTATCATGCACAGATTACAGGAATTGAGCCGTCTGTACTTAGCGGCGGTTGGGAGGAAGTTTGCAGATTTTCTTTCCTTTGACGCAAAACACAGTAAAATGAATTTTGGTATGAGTCTTTTCATGTTTAGGTCTTCTCATTGAGCTAAAGTTGATTTAGGCTTCAGTTCTCCTTTAAGAGAATATCGTGTTTGCCTGTGTCAAACGTTTTTTTTTAATAGCGAGAAAGACCGCGCAATTTACGACACCCGGCTTGATCCATATTAATGAACCAATCGTTCTCGCACACTATTTTGGATAGTGGACACCGGCCACAACGCAACCCTTGGTTTATTTCTCACACTTCAAATGTGTACATATCGTTATAGTATAACATTAACAGCTATGAATCCAACGCAGATACGTTTATGGTGGCTAAGAGTTACATGTATAACGTCTGATATATCACTATAAATAGCTATTCAAGGGCGGGAGGGTGGGTCTCTAAAAACCGTGGGTTGCACAATGGTTGCAACGAAAACAAAACAACTGGTCATGTGACCCATCTTTCCCGCCTTTCAGTTCTCGCACCAGGTATGGCCGTGTGCGAGAAACGACTTCTCGCTTCTTTCGTACCTCAGCCAGCGAGAAGTATAATTGGTTACGTCCAAGAGGGCAGTGATAGTGGAATGTAACGCTCGAAAGCCTGATTGGTATTTAGATAACAGGCTGTTTGAGGTAAGATAGTTATAGACTTGATTTTAAACGATTCTTTCCGCAGATACAACAGACAGGACTTAGATAGGCCTAACCTAACCCAAACTAAGCGTGCAGCTTATGTTACAATCGTACGCCCACATCTCGAATATGCATCAGCTGTGTGGGACCCATACAGACAAGACCAGACCAGACTCTATGTCGACCGGCATGCAATGCGGGCGCTTTGGAGTTTCGTATCATACGAAAGTCGAGTTTTAGCGTGGAAAGTTGTAGTCGTTCAGTAATCTTCTTTGATCCTTGTAATCATTTCGATTTTTAGGAAAGAATTACTCTCAAAAGACGTATAAGTCAATCAGTTAACTTCACATTCAGTTATTTGGCAAGAATCATTCCGTTCTATACTCTTGTTAGACCTGTTATGAGTCATGAGTTTAAACTTAGAGACGTCCATCTTTTAGATGGCGTCCAAGGCCGAACCAAATCGGCAACTAGTTAGAGGAGGACGGCCCAAAAAACCAGTGACTTTGAAAGTGATATACTTAAGAGAATCGGTTGAGGGATTGGAAAGCCTCGAAGGGTTATTCAAGACTCGCGGACAGTGAATTCGCTCAAGTTTTACTGCAGTAAGTAATACTTGAAATTCTTTGCGCTCTGTACTTGAGTTTGTAGTCTGTAGTTTCTCACTCTCTGCTCTACTCACGTAAATATGTTCTTATCTTTTTTTACGTATTGGTCTTGTCTTCAGTTCATGTCCAATCAGCACAACAGGATCTGGAGGTGATCAGCACGAGCAAAGTCTACCTCAAGAACTTTTATACATGTCATGTCACTATCATTATGTAATTTCATGAGTGAGTACAGTTGCATGCAGGTTTCACAGTCGTATTGGTCTGATATACACGTAGGCTATACAATTTACCTTTATTAAATTCTCCTTTTAAATTCTCCTTTTGAGAGGAGAAATATCTTGTTACAAAGAACTGTATATTTTTTTTCACTTCTCTAATCTCAGTGTGATTGTATATTAATTAGGCAATACCATGTATGTATATGGGAATGCTAATAAACTATTGTACTTGTACCTTTAGCATTCTTGAAGTTCTTCAGTATTTAGCTTCAAGTTTGGATAGGTTAGTAAGTCTTCTATAGGGTAGGGAATTTCATTTTTTCTTGAATGCATTCTCAAAATTACAAGAGTAACCTTGTAATACATTGTAGCTACATAGGCCCAAGGATCAGGGTTTCACACTAAAATCCTATTTCTCAAATCATAAGCCTTAGCTCTGTGGTGACAATTAGAATCACAACTTGAGAATTATTCCTCAAAAACACTTATCCCTTATATTACAGCACATAATTTTAAAGGTAGTGCCTCTGCCACAACAACATCCAAGACATCTGGCTCCAACTATTGCTTTACGAGAAAGCCAAGAATTGATTTATTTGATTACTTAATATTGCAGCAGATTTAGGGCTAAGAAATAATTAAATAAATATCCCTTACAGTGTCTGTGACTAGTAGTGGATATTTACAGTGTGACTACTTCTAACAGGACCACCCGACACTAACCAGCCAGTCACAGCACAAGTTTATAACAAATGATCCAGACTTTGGTAGTCCCCAAGCCAATAATATTTAAAGGCCTAGACATCAGCTTCCAAGCCAATCAAATTTGACAATGTGGTGGCCCATGTTGAAGTTGTGACACTGTAACTTGCCATGTCACTTCACAGGGAGGTAAATAACCACCAATTGTCACTGGATCTGTGTTGAATAATGTTTTTAGTATATACCACACAAGTGTTGTAGTGAGTAGCTTACTAGCCAATTAGATTGCAGCATTGCTGATAGAGCACAATTGATTTCTAACAACTAATATATGTCAGGTAAATAGAGGCTTTCCAACGTAACAAAGTGAGTTGGAAAGCGTCTTCATTACGGCACGTAGCTATTTGTTTATCACTTAAGTGATAGTTCATTAGTTCTTTTCTTGTACATATGTTTAATATTCATATTTGAGGTATATAAAGACCAATCAGTTTAGAATTATTTCTCTCGCTTGCTGGACAGCCACAAGTCAGCCAAACTTTAGTTTTAATGTTTTAAATTATTATTCATTAAGATATAACCATTTTGGCTTTAGCCCTCGGAGCCTTGTACGATTGCATTCGGTCGAGGAGTACGTTTCCAGAAGTTTTTCCACGTAGCAAGACATGGTTTTTTACGATGGTTTTTCGTACCGGGCAACGTACATTATTTTCTTTAGATATCGATTTTTCGGTATTATTTGATTTAAGCATGTGAAAAGCTATTTATTATCATGTGATTACGTCATTTGATTGTGCAACCATCCGTTTAGGATGATGTGTGGTTATGGAATGTTTTCTCTATTCCTTCATGTCCTGTTAAATCATGTCCTGTTAAATATTATGATTTTGTAATATTAGTACTATGTAATGATTTGTAATACCGTAGTTTATTAAAGAAACCGTTTGCTGCTGTCCACCAGGCATCCGGCACTGTCACACTCCACTAGTTGTAGTGTTATTATGATTTTGTACGCTTTGGGCGTGTTGCGTAGTATAGGAATGAATGAATATTGCACTATAGGCCCACAACAGAAACTCTATTGTTGTTGTTATTACTCTGTTTTTTTTTGCAATAGTGCTAGCTGGGCACTTTCCACTATGCTCTCATATTGCCTAGTCATGTGTCTGGTCATCTTTGTCCAATGAGAGCAAAGGAATTGTTATTTTATTTGAACAATAAAGATTCACCACTTTCTCAACCCAAAATTTTTCAATTCTTGGAGGGCACTTTGCATAAGCACAATAGCTTTCTTATCTTCCATGGGACAATGTTTTTGGAAAAGATGAGTTGTTCCAGGAAAGATGAATAACTATTGTATTTATACAAAGTGTCCTCCAACAAATTGCACAATTTGGGGATAAGAAAGCAGTGAATACAGACTTTCTGTCTTGAGCCTATAATCTGATATTTTCCTTGGAAATTTGATGTTGTATAAACCTGATATAAACCCTCAACTTTGTTTCTCTGACTAATATTTGTGAGAGCCCACCTGACTCCACCCCCTATGCTATATCGAATGTGGGCTATAGGAAAAGTGTTTGTAAGGGGTGGATCATTAGAAACCACTGACTGGACTGTGGTTGACAACTCCCCACTAAAAAAATTGTGCTAGGTAAAAAGTTAACAAAGAAATTCCTACAAGCAGATGATAATCGCAAAACAATTCATGCAAGCAATTAACTTGTTTAAAGAATATTCTGAAGATAAATTAGTTTGAAAATATAGATATTACACATTCCAACAAACCAGGGCATTCAATGGGTCCCACCTCACTTTAATAATCCATCCGTCCATCCCTGTTCATAGTTTGTGTGAACTCAGCTGTGTGGGAGGGGGGGGGGGGGGGGGGACGGACGACGGGGACTCTCCTGGGGGTGACTCCCTATATCTAGCTGATGGCGATGCTCATACCTTTTGGGGTAAAAATGCATATTTTGGGTGTTTAATTTGAAATGCCAACAGTACCTTTATGGTATTGGTTCCTTTGGAATTTTTGAACAAGCATCCCATCTAATCAGATCTCAAGGCTATATAGACATTGTCTGGGGAGGGATCTGTTGATGGATGTTTTTATGGCACAAGAAGGAATAACTTCCTTTCCCCAAATAGCCATGCTCCCACAAAACAAACTGTCTAGGCTGTCTTGCAGTAGCTGGCCATTGAAATGTCTAGAAGATCCACCCTAATTTCACCTACAGCGAATGGCAATTTCGAGAACATGTCTGTTTAGACATGTTAGGCTTCGTCCAGGGCGTATGAAGTGATGCATTCCCTTCGTCTAACATTAAATTTTATTCTCAGGAGCAAGGCACAACGTTCCTGGAATTCCGGGTTCTGGGCCTGGATTTGTGACTCGTGAAGATTGTAAAATCTAAGCTCCCACAGCCATTGTTCGACAGTTTTACCCCGGGGGGTACTGGACCCATGTTTGGGTATAGGGTTGAAACCCTGACCCTGTTTAGGACAGAAAAACTCTAAATACCTACCCTGTGTAGCACAACACCCTCTAGTTTAGGACCCTGTTTAGGACAAATGACAAAATACAGACTGTCTTGTTTTACACAATTGTGTTTTATTGGCAATTGCAATGATTGGGTGACAATGATCTTGTGGAGTCACTGATGACTTGTTAAAGACCGGTGAGATGAGGATAATCGTGCAATCAATACCCTGGTTAGGACAGGTAGGACATACTCATGAAATTATATACCCTGTTCAGGACAGAGTTTTGTTGATTGCACAAACTTTTGACTTTCTTTTCAGCTGTTCATACCTTCAGTTGCACATGGCTTTCTCGATGTACCACACTTATACCGATTCGCCATACATTCTAAGTCAGCCGTGCTACAAGGGCAGCCACGTGTTTGGCCATCTTTCCTTTTTTTTTTATATATAGAAATAATACAAGTATAAGTTGAACTGCAAATATCGGCTCTGTCTTCGTGTAGAACTTCGGCTTCGCCGGCAACCTTCAGTAAAATTGAATTGAAAGAAACACAGATAAATACCGATCGTATTGTCTATTGACTTGTTGGCGTTTCATAGAAACATAAAACTCACCATAAACATTAATCCTCTGCAATTCGTCTTCCGATGTTTTGTGAGATCAAGATGGCCGTCACGAAGGCTAGCGAGGAACGCCAGGTCGAATTATTGAATCAAAACAAAAACAAACGCCCGCAATGGATGCCGGTCGACATAGAGTCTTTAAAGATAGAAGGCTTGCTCACCGTTTAAACATATTTTACTTAGCTTTACATAATTTAATTGCATTACCTATTCCTAACTATTTTTGTTACTCAACACGTACAACCAGAAATCATTCAAGCACTACATTCATTCAAGCAACTGCACACCATGATTACTACCTATTTAGTTTCTTCCCTAGGACCATAACAGATTGGAACTCTATCCCCATTAATATAAGATCTCTTAATTATGTAAAATTTACTAGCTCAACTAAATCTCACATCTGTAATAACTTTCCACGTAATAATTAAGTACTGTACTTATATATATTTTTTATTAGCATTGGTTTTTACTTATTATTTTCTTGCATTTTATTACATTTATTTAATTAATTATCTTTATTCATTCTATTTATTTGGATTCATATCGTAATTCTATATTTTGACTATCATTGTAATATTTACTATTATCAGGATTTTGTTGACCAAAGATTGTAAATAAGTAACATTTTATTTTGATTTGGTCCTGGACTCGATGCGAAAGCGTTGTTCAGTAATAAACGTAAACGTAAACGTAAACGGACGATTTTGAAAGTCTCGGAGGCACTGGGAAACTGGGAACGACAATATAAAAAGTCACGTGATCTGCAAAGGGATGTGAGATCCTGGTAACTAGTAGGCGACCACATGGTTTGGTCCCATATTCCCGCGTCTTGTCAAGATGGCGGACGTTGAAGGTGAGTACTTCACTTTGGTTACAAATATTACTTAAACCTATACATTTCAGCTAGTATAAAGCACAGATGAAACAGATGTGCAAGTGTTCGTACTATACAGAATAACTATTTCGCCAATATAGGTTACAGTTTTCAATATCTCTAGGGGAATTTGTCGCCATTTCCGACGCTCGTGTCAATAAGCCGAATCCTCAATGCCGACCCAACTGGCCCAGTTCGGGAGCTCATTTGAAGGAAAGAACGGATGAAGAGTTATCAGCAACAGCTATAAATGTTAGGTTTGCTCAGCCTAATCCCAGGGAATTGGTACCGGGGAACAACTCCGTGGATTTCCAACTTGGTGGCGGCCCACGTGGGACTGATAGTGATAGAGCAGCCGAAGGCGAAGGACATTCGGTGAATTCCGCGACTTTCCCCTCAAACAGCAATGGACAGTAAGTACTGTAGTCTGTAGGCTGTAAGTTATGTTTAATATTTATTAGTTGTCTGAATGTAAAAAAAACTATACTGGAAGATCTGAATTTTATAATAATATACGTGTACGTTGGTCATCAAACTATACTATAGCAATTTATGACACTTCGCTTATCGGATATGGGTTAGCCCGTGGTAGCCAATCGATGAAATAGATGATCGTTTAAAATCGATGCCAATCGATACCAATCAATCGATTGATATTGAAAATCGATGAACAATCGATGGACCAAATCTTTGTGACCTTATCGATTGATATCGATTGCCCTTAATGCACTAGTCAGTTGTTTCCACCACCCCCCCCCCCCCCCCCCCCCCACCCCGGCGACATACGGGGAATTTACCAGGCAATGGTGGGAGAAATACTGTTGCTTTGCGTCAGTTCCATGCACTACCCCCCAGGGTATTTACCTCAAATTTACGCCATGGCATATATAGATTTGACTTCTTTATTGAAATGCAACAAAACTGTGTTACATCACAAGACGAATACGGGCTGGTGGTTGGGTGTGATGGAGAGTGCAGCATTCAGTGTTTCTATGTGCAGTGTGTTGGACTGAAGGGAAAGCGGAAAGGAAGTGGCTGTGTCGGTTATGCAATGAATAACGGTGAACTGTGATCACCTTCACATGTGAATTGGCATTTAAAACTGTTGCATGTAGTTTTAAACACTTAACATGTAATTAAAACCATCTATTGTAAATCTTGCCAGTACTGTGTTGAGTCACAGGCTTCCCAGACTCTACGTATATTTCCCGCTTATTAGTCTGTTGGGTTACCTGTGGTTTATCGATTAGTTTCCTAATGATCTCAGAAGAGTTTAAATAATTGCTTCGTGTGAATTCTCTTTTCCGATTCCTACGAAATTAATCTTCAATAATAAAAGATTGATACTTAATGAAGTTGTGTGAGTGGTTTTTTGGCGATTTGGGGCCTTCTAAAGCAGTTTATTAGGATTCGAAATTTTGACCATTGACCGAGGCTCTAACAAAATTTACAAGGTAGGCAAGTCAACCTCGCTAAAGCACAGACTTACCTCAAAGATCACCCAAAAATCGGCACTTTTCTTCCTCGCTGGCTATTCAGCTTTCGGCACAGGAGGGAATAGTTATCAAGCAACATCTGACCAGAGATTTAGGAAAATCCATCAAATCTATCATCGCCAAACGGCCTCCTCGAGACCCAAAAAGCACGACCTTCCAATGATCTGTAAGAACCAGAATGACCAAAGTGGCCCAAAATTTTCCCAACCCTACCCAAAACGATGCAAATCGCCTTTTTTCATGGGGGACCCTCAAGCGTGAAATTATACTTCCGCTCGAGGAACGGAAACAAATATATCGCCAATCAGAGAGACCATTTCCTTTTAACGAAACTGGCGGTTACAGACTAATTTTGAATTTGGAACTCGCCAATCAGAGGACCAAGACAGTGGGCTGGGGTCTTCACCGAGTGTTATGACAGTTCCACGTGATAAATTTTCGCGAGTTCCAAATTCAAAATTAGTCTGTAACCGCCAGTTTCATTAAAAGGCCTAGTAATGGTCTCTCTGATTGGCGATATATTTGTTTCCATTCCTCGAGCAGAAGTATAATTTCACGCTTGAGGGTACCCCATGAAAAAAGGCGATTTGGATCATTTTGGGTAGGGCCGGGAAAATTTTGGGCCGCTTTGGTCATTCTGGTTCTTACAGATCATTGGAAGGTCGCGCTTTTTGGCGATGATAGATTTGATGGATTTTCCTAAATCTCTGGTCAGATGTTGCTTGATAACTATTCCCTCCTGTGCCGAAAGCTGAATAGCGAGCGAGGAAGAAAAGTGCCAATTTTTGGGTGATCTTTGAGGTAAGTCTGTGCTTTAGCGAGGTCGACTTGCCTACCTTGTAAATTTTGTTAGAGCCTCGGCCAACGGTCAAAATTTCGAATCCTAATAAACTGCTTTAGAAGGCCCCAAATAGCCAAAAAAACACTCACACAACTTCATTAAGTATTAATCTTTTATTATTGAAGATTTGTTTCGTAGGAATCGGAAAAGAGAATTCACATGAAGCAATTATTTAAACTCTTCTGAGATCGATATGCCGTGAAACTAATCGATAAACCACAGGTAACCCAACAGACTAATAAGCGGGAAATATACGTCTAGTCTGGGGAGCCTGTGGTTGAGTTTGCATGTGTTGAAACCCTTCTTCTCTATAGGCATCACGCCAACCAGAGACCATTAAATGCCTAGTAGAAATCCTGCCCCAGCTTGCGGTGGGGATTTTACATGGGAAATTTGCCCCACAGTTTAGGGGAATTCATTAAGATTACCAGAGTTCATTTACGAATTCCCCCACTATGTCGCGGGGGTGGGGGGTCAGTGGAAACAACTGACTAGTGCATAATAATTGCAATCGATTGACATCGATTACTATCGATTCACATCGGTTTTTGAAAGGATTAATTTTAACAAGGCAGGTAGGTAAAGTTAACGTATCGTAAACGTCCACAACAAATAAACAATTATGGTATCCTTTCACTATACAGTAAATGGAAAGCTTATCTGTACTACCTTCTGATGCTTGTGCCATTTTGCCTGTGTATGTACGTTTACTGGTGAAGTTTGCCGCTAGTAACATGCTATTCCATTGCGTTTCCTTTTAGAAGATTCGCAAAAATTAAGCACACCCCAAAATCGCAAAATTAACTTGTCAGGCTCAATCCTTATCAATCAAATGCCAATCGATATTCATCGATTGATAATTTTTCTGTGACTATCGATTGGTCATCGATTGACCGATACCAATCGATAGCAATTAACTAATTTTATCGATTGATATCTATTTATCAATTGGATTTCCGATCATCTATTTCATCGATTGGCTACCCCGGGGGGTTATGAATGGCCGAAATCTACAGTCTGTTTGTTGCTTAATCAATCAACGGGTGATTGATGATTGGTGTGTAGTTTCTTTGAAAATCGAGATTGCTATTGCAATTCCTTCACATATCCAGAAGCCTAGTCGTGTTACTCGATCCTCTCAGTAAGTCTAACCCAAAACGCTTTGTAAACCTAGGTAGTTGGAGTAATACTTATGAATTTAGTTTCTTTACAAGAACTGTTAAGGAGTGGAACATGGTGCCTAATAGACCTTTCTACAGTTTCTTTGAACTTTTGATATAATATTATAAAAATACGTATAACAGCAAAACCGTTACCCTGATTCCAGAGGTTTTCTAGAGAGAAGAGCTGCGAAGCTGCTAAGCAGCGAGAAGAGAAAACCTCTGGTATCGGAGGGTCCCAATCTCACTTTCATGTTTTGAAAACTGTCAAACATACCAAATGAGTAATTAATAAATCGACCAATCAGGAGAGAGATACCACATGCATCACATTGTAATTTTGTTCAGTTGGGTAGTCGGAGTAAAAAAAATGCTGTGTCAGAAGTTTTCAGGTTGAGATTAATTTGTTTACATGTCAAATGCATGCGATTCAGTTCGTCGACCCAGGGATATTTTCACAGCAGAGAACTCCCCGTAAAATTAAAACACCACTCAAAGCCGTAAAATCTTGAACAAACGACCATTGCAGACTCTGCAGGATAAACATTAAAGCATGTAGCCAATCTATACAATGAATACCGACCTAAATGGTGTTTCACAAGTGATCCAGTGTCACGAAAATTGTGCTACAGAACACAATTGAGAACACAACTATTCTAAAGTTCAAGAATACCATAGATCAATGTGAGAGTCCACCAATGATTTTAGAGGACAGATAACTATTGCGTTCCGTGGATAACTAAACCCTCAATGATAATTATTTGCTTATATCTGGTAGCAACTGAATATTTATCGACTTGCCAAATAACGCTTTGTCTTGATGTTAAGTAATGTTATCTTGGGAAAGCGATCTTTTAGTACAGCTAGATGATACAATGTCTTCTTAGATGATTTGAGGAATCGACATACAAATACTATAATTTTCTACGTGCGAGATCGAGCGGACTTCTATCGCAGCTGAGCCAGCTAACCTAAATAATTCCCGTCCTCTCTAGTTGACCATACGATATCACAAATTACTTATATATCTAACCAATCACAGTTATTGTTGAGCTCATTAAATATTCCTCTAATCAGAAAAGACAGTCAGATCTTGACCCTCATGAAAGTGAGATTGGCAACCACCGATACCAGAGATTTTCTCGCTGTTCGCCGCTTCGTGGTTCTTTCTCCACAGCTGTTCTCTCTCTAGAAAACCTCTGGGACCAGGGTACAAAACCGTCGGTACTGCTGAAAAGAGCACCTCGAAGTTAGTCAAAATCCCAAATTTGAGAGTTACATTGTATATCTTGAATTAGGAGCAAAGTTATAGGCCTTCAAACCTGGAAAATTTTACAGACGTTTGTATGGAAATTTTGATTGGGGGCACTAACTTCGAGGTGCTCTTTTCAGCAGTATCAACGATTTTGCTGTTATACATATTATTTGCAACTGAACGGCTTCAAGACGAGCTAGACGAGTGAGCGTGTTTCGTGTTTATTTATAACAGTTCACATGTTTTTTTGCGGTTTCCATGAGAACGCTTCACAAGTGCTAATAAGCCATTGACAGCCTGCTTTCCCGCCCATATTTCTTTTCGCCGTAATTTCTCCTTGAGAATAAAATGTTTTGGAATTTTATTTTCCCTAAACTGTAGAATTCACTTTGAACATTCTAAAAAATCATGACCACGTAAGTAAAAGCCTGGGGCGAAACCTGGGTAGACGTCATCTCATTAATAATGCATTATTCTCCATGGCGCCTTTTTGTCACAACAACATCGATGCATAGAAAATATACACAGTTATTTTAGTCAACATGTTAAGTATTTCTTCAAATGATTGCAAAGCCGAATTAATTATATGACGTCAAGATGACGTCTACCCAGGTTTCGACCCAGGCTTTCACTTACGCAGTTATGGGTCAGGAAAGGTCACATTTACACGATTTCAAACATTTTTGGAGTTTCATAAGCTATCAAAATTGCAAAAGGGTGATAGGCACTTTAAGCCAGGTTTTCCCATGGAGGGACACATATATCAAAAGTTCAAAGAAACCGTGGAAGGGTCTATTATCTTCTAGAAAAGGCCACAGTTAATGAATTCAAGTCCACACTTGTTCAACATCTCAGCCATGACCAATGAGTGCTCAATTTATTTATTTGATTTTTTTTGTCGTTAGTGAATTATTTAGTTTAATTAATATTGATTTATCAATTGAATTTCCGATCATCAACTTTATTGATTGGCTACTCCAGGTATTTTTGAGATAGAAAGGGGATAACTAAATGTTTTGATTTTCAAGTGATTCTTGTAAATTACACTTGACCTTGTGCTGACAACCACTGGTTATTGTAAACTGCATGACAGCACATACATTGTACAGTGCCAGCCCATTTAGATATTATGAAGAGTGTGCCCCCAACTTCATTTTACTTGATGGGGGTGCATTAACCTGGCACAAGTGGGTATGTGTACTATTCACCCCCCCCCCCCAATGTTTATTAAAATACTGCAAATACATGTACTCACTAGCTCCAGAGTTTAGAAGCTTGAATTTTAGAGAAAATCTAAACACAACTTTTGTCTAACTTATTATTAAACTTCCATCAAACATTCAAATTACTTTATTGTGAGAAAAATAATAGCTTGAACAGCAGTACAGTGGATTAAAATGCACTTGCTCCTTTCTGACCTCACATATTGTCTTTGTTATTACAGGGAGGGGGAGGGAGGATGCATTATTCACAAATCCACCCATTTCACAAGACCACCTTACATGTGATTACTAATTGTGATGGCTGTGTGTGTAAATTGTACTTATGGTAGTCCTCCTTACATAGGCCCCAGTTCATTAATGAACCTAATGCCCTAACATGCATTAGGTTCATTAATGCCCTAGTGTGCATACATGTACTCTCTAGTTGGTCAAACAGTGTCTTGTTACAATAACCATAATGTGTGTTTTTTATCCAGGTTAGAACCACAACAGAGAAGTGAAGTTGATGCTTTTGAATCTTGGAATCCAATGGCTGATGATTTTGCCAACAAAGCATTCAACAATTACTCTGAACCATCTATAGCTGAATTGAGGAAAAGTATGCCAAGGTATGCACCATATTTCCTCACATACGATGTAAGCCACACCTAATATATAAGCCATACCCCTGACGAACAGAACCAGCTTTGCAAAAGAAAGTCTTCAAAAGGAAATTTTGCACTTGCATACCCCTAACTCGAGAAGAAGAATCTCTTGTTTGAGTTCATACATTTGTCAATGCTCATGTGCTCACAGAAGCACACTCATAATAATTTTTTTTTTAAATAAATTATTATAAGGGCTGTGTGCAACACGGGCATAAGTGACTCATGATCACATTCTAAATTTTCCAAATTCTTTGTTTTCAATAAGGGCTGAGTGGGGAAAATGCCCACAATTTGGCTGCACATTTTTCTTATTGCCTACAATGTACAATCACTCAGATGACAAGAACTACCGTAAAACCCATAGATAAGCTGTACCCCGAGTTTAGAAGCTTGAGTTTAAAAAAACTTTTTTTGGAAGAATAAATTATCAAATTCATCAGACTTTCAAACTGGATAAAACCCAAAGTTGTACCTGTAATTTCAGCCAGATGGCGCTAACAGCTTTTATCAGCGTTAGTGCCACTAACTTTTACTGTTAGTGCCACCAAACCACTAGACGGCTTGAACCGTAGGCCACCAAAAGTTCTGAGCTACATGTACCAACGGCTAGCCACCAAAACTTCTAAACTACCAATGGCTAGCCACTAAATCATTGAGCCGCTGACATTTCAAGAAGTTTATTTTGAAGCCTTTTTTTGCGCTGACTTGAAGTGTTGTGCATTTTGAGAAGTTTAATTATTTTGAAATGTTCGTCTTAAGGCCGAGCTTTGGGAAATTTCTTTTGGCTACAATGTACAATGTCTTCGATTCTGTCAGACACGATGCAACTGCAATTATGGTTTTAATAATTATACTAATTTTCGACTTCAGTTTGTTTACATTCACTCACACCACAGTACAGTGCAGTGAAAACTTTTTCAATTGTGCACTGACTAATGGCTAGCCGTCGACGGCTAGCCACCAAACATCTAGCACCATCAACGGCTAGCCACCAAACGTTTAGTGGCGTTGACGGCTAGCCACCAGTTTTTACCCTTAGTACCACCAAACCACTAACGCCCAGCCGCGGGACTGTTTTTGAGCGGGACTGTATGTTTCCTGTACAACTCAGGGATGTGAATTTTAGTTGCTTTCTATGGTACTCTTTAGGAGTTTATTAATTAAGTTACTTTGTATTCAAATGACTTACATAACTCACAGTTCGTGTATACCGGTATATTCTTGCCTTTTGGTCAGCTCAGTGGTTAAGCTGCTGTCTGACAAGTGGGAGGTCATGGGTTCATACTCTGGCCAGAACGTAAAATAATACCTGTGTTAGGAATGAGGGGATACAGGAGTGTACTTTTGCCTTCGTGAAACAATCTCGTTATCGAACTAAAAATGGTTAGCCCTTCACGACTTCTTGGATAAGGATGTAAAATAGTACAGTACCGGCCGAAAGTTTGTTAACATCTACATGCACGTTTTCCGTTTGTAGTACAATGTACATGCGTACTAGTACATGTACTACACATTCACAGGCTTTCAGGAAAAGATGGAGTTGTAAACAGTCTTTAGAGTAGTAAACTTACAGATATACTTTACGACTCCATGCAATTTCAAAAACTAGTCCGCATATTTGGAAGTTAACCACATGCACGAACGATCAAACAAAAAACAACAGCACATTGAAGTGTGAATGAGCTGGACGTGAATAAACTTTGGCGAACTAGTTGGCGTCCGTGGAGTGCTTAATTTGGAAGTTAAACACAAAACCAATCAAATAACAAATGACAGCACATCGAAGTGTGAGCTGGAGGAGAATGAACTTTGCCGAACTAGTCAAAACAATCATCAATCGTGCACGAACGATCAAACAAAAATACGACAGCACATTGAAGTGTGCATGAGCTTAACGTGAATGAACTTTGGCGAACTAGTCAGCATACATTGTATGCGGAGTGCTTAATTTGGAAGTTAAACACAACCAGTCAAATAACAAATGACAGCACATCGAAGTGTGAGCTGGAGGGGATTGAACTTTGCAGAACTAGTCAAAACAATATCAATTGTTCAAAATAGTAATCATGTATTACCCAAGCGAAATTATTTTCACTTACATTTGTACATGTTATAAGCGATTCACATATGTGTATTACATATTACACTCATGAGTGTATTATATGCAAATGAGTGTTGTACACTCATTTGCGCATGACTACACACACGGAACTACATGCGCAATACACACAATAAATGTTAATAAATTTTCGGCCGATACTGTAGGTCCCACGTCGGCCTCAAGTTTATCAGTCTCACCAGAGTCACGAGTTACCAACATTAAATAAAGTTGCTTTACTTTACTTGCAACTTAAATGTACATGTCTTAGAAACCAAATGTTGAAAACTACAGTGTTAACATTGGTTGATGGTTATCAATAAAAATGTGGGTCCTCAGGTATACATTTGTACATGTACCAATACACATGGAATCAAGCCATTCATGCCCATTGCATTTGTTTGTTTCAGATGTGGCACATTGCCTATGGCAGAAGATTTCAAGGCACAATGCAGGACTGAGGATGGTGATGTTCGCCTATACATTTCTGGAATACCACTTAATATGACTTCGGTTAGTAGTCGTTTCCAAGTGGTATAATAATTACTCTTCATTGAAGTGTGACCCTCTAAAGTTTCAAGTTGCATTTGGAAAATAAAAATGCATTTAGCCAACCATCAGTCAACATGTAATTAAGTCTATGCAGTGAAAGCTTTGTATGAGACTAGACAGTCTAGACTCTTGATTGATTGATTGATGGTTGGCTACATACAATTTTCCAAACATGAGATTTGAAACTCAGGGTCCCACTTCAATGAAAACTGTAATAGAATGTGCCGGTTTGATAGCTTTAGTACTACATGTACATGTTTTAAGAGAATGGGTACACTTTTTCCTGTTTTTTTGCTTCTCCTGCAGGGTTTTGAATGAAATCTGCTCGAATTTTGGACAAATAAGCCACTGTAAGAGAGCCAGAGGCCATCTGAGGTTGGCTGAAAAGTATTTGGCTTACTTTTAGTAGGCTTTGTGAGGGGGTTT
This sequence comes from Actinernus sp. WN-2022, assembly GCA_030867875.1. NCBI lineage: Eukaryota > Metazoa > Cnidaria > Anthozoa > Actiniaria > Actinernidae > Actinernus > Actinernus sp. WN-2022. The sequence continues at coordinate 2,085,861 of JAOWCC010000577.1, read as the reverse complement.
CACTGTTTTTTTTTAATGAAATCATTGACATTCTGCAGTTGGTGATCTTTTTCCCTGCGTAACCTTGGGGTTAGTGTTTTTGACACTTTAAGACCTTGGTTTGTGTCAAAATCACTGCTCTTGGTTGTAGGGGCAACAGACTTATAAAAAACCTACAGGAGTACCATGTTGAATATTTGACCATTACCCAGCATGCAATTGGAGGTGGGTGCAGGAAAATGTGGTTGAGAGAAATGCAGCATTAAGAATAGTGTGCTTCACAGTTGCTTGGTGTGTTTTGTGCAAAAATAATAAAGAAGGTACTGTAACAACTGAGTGCTGATTTTGTGTTTGATTTGGATTTCAAGTGCGAATGGGAAGAGATTTTTGAACTGATTTTCAGAACATTGAAATTGGTGAAAATCGAAGAAACAAAAAACAATCTCCAAAACAAATGAGTTTTTCTCCAAAGTGGGAGTCAACCGATTGCTGTTTATAGCTCTGGCTTTTAAGTAATTTATCCCTTGAAATGACATCTCAACATTGTATTTCTGGCATGCCTACATGTAGATTTGATGCAATAATTTTTCTCCAGTTACATACTTCATTTTGGCCAGTTTGGTAGTGAAAGGAGTTTGTTTATAGTAATTTTTTGAAGTATGTAGGGATTTTCTCCCATATTTTGGAAACTGCATTTAAAAGTAAACCATAGTTAATAAAATGTTACATTGTAGTACTAAAGGATGTCCAATAAACAATTTTGCAGGATGGCCTTTGTGGCTTGTTTAGTCAAGTTGGGCAAGTTGTTTACTGCAGTATTGCCAGGAACAGAGATCCTGATAGGCAAGTGACATTTGGGTAAGTTTAAGATATAGAAAGAACAAACTGGAATAATTATTGCAAAGCATTTTGGTGAGTGACTTAATTTAATTTTGCAATTGTATAAAAAAATGCAGGCTTAAAAACAGTGTAAAGCCTTTAAAAACAGTGGTCAGCATAACTCAGCATCAAGTAATAAAGCAACTTTCATATTGTCGAAGCATACTAGCATTTATAGCCGCTTCTGTAAGATTATTCCAGAGCACGGCACCACTGTGCTTAAAGCTACATGTACGCTTGACCAAATTAGTTTTCGGCCTTGGAAGTGCTACATGTACATGTAAGTCAGTTTATAAATTTCTAAGGTTACACTTTGCAGTCTTCCAGTGAGGTAAGAGTTGAACCATTTAAGTTCAGGGGCGGAAATTCCTGAAAGCTTTTTGAATATCAAGAAAATATTGAGAGTATCACTGGTGAAGACAATGTCCTTAGCGTAGTGGGTCTTGGGTGCCAGTATTAAAAGGGGACAATTATTTTGATCTTCCAGCATTAACAGAACATCATGCCACTGGATAATCTGCTGAGACCAACAAAAGATCTTTCCAGAAAATGCATTCAGCCTGTTCTGCATCTACCCAGGCAAAGCTTTTGCATGTGGGATTGCAGAATGTATTATAAATAACATTCAAAGGTTTCAGAAGGAATATTTTGCCACAATTTGTGGGATCTGCGAGCATTATGTTTCTTTACTTCCCATGGCATTTTACTAAGAGATATTCCACTTGTGCTACTAATAGTCTAGTGGCCAAATCCAAAAAGAGCCTTATTTTTAGAGTTGGCTGCACCCCCCGGGTGGCAAGCTGTTCTTGGTATCATTTTAAAGCGTAGAGCCCACTGATCACGAATCTGTTTGTTAACAGGCGGAAAAAGTGTCCAAAGGCCTTGGTAACCTGGCCTAAATAACCCGTACTCCTTTGCGTTGAAATTTCACTGTGCTACATTTTTTCCTTTTTTAATAGTTTTTACCAACAAAGCTTCACCCAAACCTAATTGGTTCTACGTTAATAGTAATCTGCAGGCAAATAAACTTGACAGAAGCAGTGGAAATGCTTAATTTCACAAAATTTAGTAAATTTCATGCAAATTAGCAATGATGGCAGCCAAAACGTAAAGAAACATTTACAATTACCTTATTTAAGCGCCACAAAAATAAAGACTTAATCAAATATGCTATTTGCTTACTTTTCAAATAATTTCTTGCAGAGAAACTGCGAAAACCTGCACTGAGAAAGACAAAAAGCCCAGTTTTAGACAACATGAGCCAAACCGGAAGTGACAACAAATCTACTTCCGGTTTGAGTATTTCATAATAACTATATGGTATTGGGTTATTTCGAAATGAATAGATGTATTTAAGCGTTAGAAATGACTGTTATAGAGTGTTGGGTCACAAAAAGTCGCTCCCTTACCATCGACAAAAAATGAATATGACGTCATTCAAAAGAAGTTTTCATACAAAGGTGCAAAATATTTTAATTAAATCAAGTAAGTAGAGATATACTACCTATATTACAAAAAACAAACGAAACAGTCCCTCAACTAGATGGACAGACTTGTTTGCCAATAAGGATTTTATTATATTGGACTTCCTGTGCTTTTCGTGGGCCTGCTGTCATGACCAGTGGTTCTCATTACATCCAAGATGGCTGCCGTGTACTGCAAAAACGTGCACAGATGATGGGCATTTCTAGAATGACTGTAAGTATCGATTTCGCTTCAGAACTCACTGAAAGTTGCTAGATAATAGTTATTTCTATTCATGAAGCCAATTTTCGTGCAATTTATCTTTAGCATCCTTTTTCATTTACCGAGGCCTGTATTATGTGCATTCATGCGATCTTGAAATTGGCCCCTCGATCCTATCATTACCGAAAAAGAGCTCCTTTACGTTATAAAAAAAATACGAACGACCGAAAAGGACCAGATACATAACAAGTTCCTGAAATGTTGCAAGGGCCGCTAAAGACAATCTCCTCTACACCTCTTTAATTCGGTTCTTAGCTCAGGAAACTATCAGATGAGTGGTGTTTCGGATGCATTACTCCGATACACAAGAAGGGCAGCAAAGTCGATCCCAATAATTACAAGGGGATAACTAATCTGTCATGCACATAGACAAGCTTTCCGAGCAAATTAAAGCAGTAAACGACCCTGTATAAAAGTCTGTTTCTAGATGATAGACCCATCGATTGCTTACTATACAGTTTTCCTCCCTCCACAAAAACCAACATGCTAAATTCCATTTCGATCTGTAGTTTAGCCGGGTCCTAGCTTTGATCAGCCCTTGATGGTTGTTTCAGGTCTCGTTAGAAATTGTGTGTTCACAACCATGACAAACCATTAGAAGGGATTGTATCTTGTTGACATCAATAGCGTGAACTCAACAACACTAATTTTGTTGTATTACAGTGTATTTATTTTTTATAGGTTTTGTGAGGATTTCTCCTTCCCCCCCCCCCACAGGATGGCCTTTTTCAAATTTGCTTTGATTGCTTGTCTGACACTGAAACGATCATTGCATCTAAATTTGAGATAGCTTCTGTTAATTTACAGTTTCTACATTAGCGGCACACCTTATGGCGTTTTCACTAAATTCAAGATCATCTTCGACTGCTTCAACAAGTTGCTTGTGTCACAAAGCTGGAGTGCAGGGCCCAATAATTAACTTCTCTGATGTAAGCTGGAAGACCTTCAAAGAAGCCTCCGATTTTCGAAAGGATGGCATTTCTACCAGTATGGAGGGGAAATGGGAAAGCGGTCCATTTGGTATGTATCACCGCAGATGCTACCAAATGTACACAGCCAAGAACCTTCTTGAACGCGTTGTGAAAAAGAGGAAGATAGAGGAGACTCCGTCTTCAGAGGAGAAAAATACTGTTACAGCTGAGGAAGAACCTCATCTGACACGTTCTTCTCTACAGTCAACAAACATCATATGCCAAAAAGAAAAGACAGATCCAAAAGACAGACGGAGAAAAGAGAAGCTACTCTTCTCGAGGCAGCAAAGATCCGGATCGATCCAAGGTGACGCTAGGCTTATTGTAGCTCTAAACGAACAAGATCCTATTGCTATAGATATAGAAGTGTGCTATCATAGGTCTTGTTACCGCTCGTACACAAATGTTAAGCAAATAGAAGCCATCAAGAAAAATCAAGGAGAGCTGGAATCTCTGTATGATGATGCTTTTAAAGTGCTCAAGTCTGAGATAGAGCCGAAGCTTCTTGAAACGTTTGGAAGTTCTACGTATGTCGGACCTACGGCAAAGATACGTTGAACTACTCTCTTCAGGGCATACAGAACCCTCTGTATCGCTCAGAAAAGCTGAAGATCAAAATACAAAAAGCTTATCCAGGTAGAATAAGCTTCTGGCACCCCAGATATAGATCGGAGGCCGAACTTGTCTATTGTGATGACGTGCCTAAGGGCCAGGTGGTTGAGTCTGGTCTTAATCGTACTGTTGAACAAGATACAATGTATGTATGATATAGAGGACGTTTCTTATAAGAACCATATTTATTATGCTGCAAAGATTGTGCGTGCCGCCATATTGAATCAGGAGTCTAACATGCCGTGGCCACCCTATGCTACTGACATAAAGGCAGAAAATGTCTTACTTCCCAATGCTGTATACAACTTACTTGCATGGATACTTACTGACGACAGTGAACTCGTGCCAGAAGAAGAGAAAGTTGAGAAGGTCAGTGTGAAGGAGCACTCCACTCAGCGGCTAGTCTTGTCAATTGGTCAGGACCTCCTGTACAACGTATCAAAAGGAAGGCAGAAAACACCAAAGCACGTTGCCTTACCTCTCACTGTGAAAAACCTCACGGGATGCTTAATCGATGTGGTCATGGGATCTCTTACGAACAGGTTCTTGGGGTCGAGACCAGACTAGCTGAGAAACAGTTAGAAAGAGAAGAACATGGTGTATTACTTCCTAAGAATGTTCATCCAAATGTGTTCAGCACTTTCTGCTGGGACAATATAGACCTCCTTGAAGAAACCCTATCAGGAAAAGGTACCACCCACTGTACGAATGGTATCGTGATACAAAGGCAAGTCGCTGCATGTGATCCACCACCCGCAACAGCGCGAGAAAATAGTGGTGTTCGAAGGCGTACTTTTCATGCAGCTCCCAGCCAGGTATATTGGTTCCAAAATAACACAAATCCTTAGTGAATTTACTGTACTGCAATTAGGTACACGATTAGTTTTGATTTTAAGATTAAATTTGTAACCTATTTTAATTAACAGATTCACCAGTATAACGCAGGTAAACGATGTGGCCCTGGAGTATATGCCATAGATGCCGCACTCACTAGAAGAACGGACGATCATCGCCAAGCAATAATTAAGGACTTTGCATGGTTCTTATCACGACTTCCTAATCCAACCGAAGAGGTCGTTGATTCTCATCAAACTGTTCCGGGATGGAGCGGGTTTAATGCGGCGACCAGCACACAGGAAATTCCACCCAAGAGTGTAGTTGGCTATTGCCAACTCATAGATGCTTCACCAACAGAGCTCTCCATGGTGTATACGTTACTGAGGAAGTCTGTTGAAATGGCGACTCAGCTGGGCCTCAGTGACACCGTTGTTGTTCTAGATCAGGCAATATATGCGAAGGCCCTAGAGGTTGTATGGAAGCAGCAAGAGGAGTTCAACAGCATTGTGTTACGAATGGGATGCTTCCATATTGCTTGCGTCTTCCTCGCAGTAATAGGAAAGCGCTTCGGAGATGGTGGATTGAGAGACCTTTTGCTCGAGTCTAGAATAATAGGCAGTGGTTCACTGAATGGAGTACTGCAGGGGAAGCAATACAACAGGGCAATGCGCACGCATAAGGTGGTACTGGAGGCCTTGTTGCGACTCAACTGGCAGGCATTTGTCAACACAGCAAAAGATGCTCCAGACGTGCTATTGCTTCGAGAGGCTGTGGAGACAGCCTCAAGTAAAGTGCAGAAAACACTGACATCTTGCGCAATCCAGGAATTGTATGAAACGCCAGCACTCGAAGAGCTCCAAGTTAAGTTTGAGGAATTCAATGAATCGTCAAGCAACAAGATGAGTATATACTGGCGATCATACATCGAGATGGCTAGTCTGCTGCTGCGATTCATACGGTCAACAAGAGAAGGTGATTGGAACTTGCATCTCGCCTGTATCCGTGATATGCTTCCTTGGATGTTTGCTTATGATCGCACTAATTACTCTAGATACCTACCAGTCTATTGGTGTGATATGATGTCACTGAAAGACGGACATCCCGCTGCCTATGAAGCCTTTCAAGCTGGCGACTTTGTGGTTCAACGCAGCTCTACTAGTGCATTCAGTCAAGTGGCCGTTGACCAGACCATTGAGCAGACCATCAACCGTGACACCAAATCTAAAGGTGGCATCATCGGTTTTAGCCTGAACAAAGGTGCAGTGCAGCGATGGCTACTGACCTCTCATGAACGCGCAGCGATTACCCAAGCTTGCCGTGAGATGGCTGGATTGTGCATGACTAATGATGAGGGTGTGGTCAAAGAGATGGGCAAAGCCAGAATGTCAGTCGATGAGAACGATGTTAAGAAAGTCCAGTCAACTCTTAACAACTGGATCAACCCATTTTTGCCATCAGACTCCGATGATATTTCACACCTAGCATCAGGATTGACAGCCCCAAAGAAGGTTGAAGAAGACCTTCTGATGGCCCATGAGAAGGGGGAGGAAGCAATGGCAACTTTCATGAGGAAGCGATTGATGACCACAGAAGTTCCCTTTTATGATCCCATACCAAAATTGAAGCTGGCGAATTTTGCATCTGCGACTCTCTCGTCTGTCAAAATATCTGGAAGAGATGTCATGCTTAAAGCAGATAGGGATCTGTTCGCTCGTCTGCTGGTCGTTGCCCAGACGAGATATGGACCTTCGAGAAGTCTTACAATACTCCCTTGGTCCTCTTCTGTGGTCTCTGGCTTCTTCTGTTGATGGATCTCTTGGAAAGACTGACAAGTCCAAGTTACTGGAGACATTGGTTAAAGAAGTCGAACCAGCAGAGGATGTTCCACCCACCGCAGCACTGATTACTCGGGCTGCCTGTGGCAGCGGCGAGTCTTAAAATGCAAGTCGTTATTATTATTTTTTTATTTCATGTCAGACGGCTTCTGCGCATGCGTTAAAGGTCAAATTCCAACCAATCAGATTGCACTGTGCTGGTCACGCAACAATCGCCAGGTTAATGTATTTACATAAGTGAATACAGTAAATCAAAATGGTCGACCCGCGAGGGCGAAAGCCTTCCAACAGGCTCAGGATATTTCAACTGGCGCTCTTGTTGACCATAAAAATACATGAACAACCAGGAGCCGGAATACATTCGATCAGCGCTGTTTGGACAGATCCAATGTACATTTAGAAACCTAAGCGAAATACAATATCCAAACACGTTTGGATATCAACGGGTATCGAATTATCATCAAAGGTTAGATCTCGTCAGTCGCGCTCAGATAAGAAAGTTCAAAGCTCTCAGACAAGGCGAGACAAGGAGATATCACTTTCAATGAGTCATTGTCGGAAATCTATTCCATCGTGGGCGGTCTTGTACAGCTAAGGCATGTTTTACGACAGAATAACCAGAGTCTTTCTACTGGATTGAGAGCTCGAGACATTATACATGTCGGCTAATATGGGGAAAACTGAAACAAAAAATGAACTTTGACGGCAGAAACCCTCAATTGAGCCAAGCGGAATATTTACATGATCCGCTAAGATTTTTACAAATCTTAGTTAAGCAGATGTTTTCAGTGTATGCCAACTGAAATGCGGCAACTACACGAACAAGAAGCATGAACTGCCAGCAAAGAGAGAGGAAAAAGTATTTGAAATGCACAGCGCTAGCTGAAATAGGGCATATATATAATATCTGAGACGTTAAATTACGTTACTGTGAAGAGGATCAAAATTCAAGTTTTGTAGCTTGAGACTGTCTTCTGCCGTGACTCGTGAGAGAAATTGGAAAAGATCTAGCTGTTTCATTCAGACACTGGCAAATTTATTGAAAGCTACGGGCTTACTTTATGAGATTATTATTCATTGTGGAATGAAAGGAAACAGGTTAGCTGAAAGTTAAGTTCGAGGTAGGCTTCGACTTTCATTCCGATTCAGTGCATATGTGCACGAAGGTGGGTGCTGTCAACATCACTACCAAAAGATCCAAAACGAAAGTTCAGTTACGTAAGTACTGTAAGTAAACTCTTTTTGATTTGAATAAATTTCCTCTCAGTTTGTCTGTTAATGTACTTTTTCTTCTAATTATCGCTTTATTTAACATCTGTGATTTAGAGTATGCGTACCTCAGAATAAATTATTTGAAAGGTCAACTGAATCCTTGTGTCGATAAGCGCAAATGTTTTTTGTGAAACAGTCTGTGTATAATTATGAGAAGCGGCTTAATAGAAGAGCTTTCTCATTTATAGGAATTTCAATTTTTTTTCTTGCTATGAAATTTATGTTTCATTTCACATTTATTCATACAGTTTTAGCCGGACATTTCCCCGAGTTTTTGATCTATTTTCAATCAAATTCAAAGTCTGAATATGTCATTGTATTGCATTTATACACTTGAATTGCCAGTATTCTGTTGTTCGAATCCTGCGTTATCATAGTCATGCCATAAAAGCGATTAATAGACCAGTCTGTTTTTTTGACGTTCTCACTGGCGAATTAAAGCACGACTTGATACTAAGAGGATTTCAAATGAAAGTGTATTTCATCTTCAATCTCATGTGGCCCGAGTGAAAGCCCAGATGGGCTCTTGTTGTTGATGGAATGGCTGTACTTCAAGTGATGAAAGAAATTCCAGCAACATTTGAAGAATTGGCGACTGCTGTTTTTCATTCAGTTGTTCCTCGGGCAACCTTGGCAAGGCGAGTCGACTTTGTCACAGACAGATATCCCGATGTGTCCATCAAGAGTCCAGAGAGAGCAAAGCGTGCCAGTCAAGGATCCGTCAAGATAAAAATAACTGGAGGTGGTCAAAAGTGCCCAAAACAGTGGAAGAAGTTCCTAAGCAGTGGAGAGAACAAGACAAAACTAACAGAATTTCTTCTTAAGCAATGGTCGGGAGATATCTACGCAGATGGAATCGGGAATTGTCACGTCTACTTTACCGTTGAAAGCAAGTGCTTCCGTTTGTTTGTCGATGATGGCAAGGTTGTTTGTCAAGAGATTCATGAGCTAAATAGCAACCACGAAGAAGCTGACACTAAGATACTTCTCCATGCCAAACATGCGTCAGAAAACGGCGAGACCACTATCATAATAAAGTCTCCAGATACAGATGTGGCAATCCTAGCTTGTCATCTTCACAGTCCGATACCGGCACGGCTTCTTGTCATGAAGAAAAGCAAAACAAGGAACATCTATCTTGAGATTTCCGCTATAGCCGACAGTGCTGGGCCCCAGCTGTGCGATGCTCTGCCTGGTTTGCACGCTTTCACTGGCTGCGACTCCACCAGCTCTTTTGCGGGCAAAGGAAAGAAGACCGTTCTGAAGCTTTGTAAGAATGACCCAGTGGCATGCCAAGGGATGGCAGAGCTTGGACAATCATTTGAAATGGATAGAGTCCCTTTCTCTGAGTGCGAGAAGTTTGTTTGCAAGATGTATGGATGGTCGGATCAGCCTGACATCAACGAGTGTCGCTATGCTACGTTTTGCGCAACGCAAGGTAAGTCAGAGTCTTCCACCATGTCAAGATGCACTACGAAATCACATAAAGCGAGCAAACTACCAAGCTGCTGTCTGGCGACGTGCACTGGAAGAAAATCCTGAGGTTCCATCACCCGAAGGTCACTGTCAGTGGGAGCACATTTGCCTTCCAAGTACTTTGGATTTATACATTTCATGTGGCAATTGTGACATATTTTCACTGGGTGCACATTTTGGGAATCCAAGTTTATGTTAACATTCCATATTGCCAATGACAAAAGTTCCCGTATGTTCTCTTGTGAGGTAACGCTGACGCGAAACCTGAAGGCTCCTGACTTTTTTCGATGAATAAATTTGTCGATTTTTGGGTATTTATGCTAATCAGAGAGGACAATGGTTTCGTGACGTCAAACCGATACCCAAATCTGCGGATTTCCCAGACTGGTAAACTTCCCAGCGATTATATGTGAACAAATGGTAGAGATTGTGAGCGATCCTTCGGTTGAGTGATTTGGACAATCCAGTGATCACTAGCGATTGTCAGCGATCATATGAAAACCAGCCTTTAGACACAGTATTATTTTGCAATGCTACAATGTACATCAATAAGATCCATTATTATGTTGCAGATTTTTTCTAAGATTATTACGATAAAGTATGACTGCACATTGTGTTGATCATGTACAATGTATGACTGTACATTATGTTCATCATGTTAATGTATGACTGTACATTATGTTGATGATGAGAAGGGTAAGATTCAATATGTAATTCCCAAGTGGCAATAATTACTAAATATTAGGGCAGTTAAAATGTACTTGACAACTTATTGGAAACCCTGGTAGGATTGCTGTTTATGCTGTATACAAAGTCCTTATTTGGACTGGCCACACAGCAGGGCCCACAATTAACCTTGCAATCAAGGTGCCAACTACATGTAAACAAAAAACATTTGGTTGCCAAATCGTAGGTTTTGGTTGCCAATTACGTTTTTCTCCAAAACATTCATTCCAGAGTAAAAATGCAGTTCTGAAACATGGGGATCAAAGAATTTTAAGCTGTGTTTTGTTAATACATTTATTGGCAGGAAACTTTAATTCTTTGATATTTCTTAGAAGTAAACAAAGTTGAACAAAAGGTAAGTTGCTAGTTGGGTGGCAATCAGTTCTGTTACTCTGGTTGCCAATGCAACAAAAAAATATTTTATTGAGTGTTGGCACCCAGCTGGTTGCAATTTTGGACCCAGCTATGTGACACTTGTTATACAATTTCATTCTAATTTTAGTCATTAATCATTTCTAACAGAAAATATTATTTTCAGATTTGTTGGTTACAACAAATACAGAGATGCAGAACATGCAATTCGCAAGTTTGATGGCTTTAGTCTTGGCCAAGGCATAAGACTGAGAGTACAGTTGAAAAAAATGAAAAATCCTGATACTTATGGTGATAGGATATTCCCGAATGTTCCACTGCTTGGTCATGATAATGCTCAGGCTGGATGTGGTTCACGTAGGTATGTTTAGCACCATTTTATTACTTCCACCTTGTACTTACAAATGAAGGGATATGTGCAAAAAGGGCATTTATAAGACTATTTGAAAAACTACTTGGCTTCTACATGTACCGTATTTCCTCACGTATAAGCCACACCTTTTTTTTTACCTTGATTTTCAAAGTAACAGAAATTTGCCTCAAAGTTGGGGATGCAGCTTGTATGCGAGTTTTTCGAAAAACCTTTTTTGCAATGAATGATAGAAAGGACACATTATTCACAGAGCACGAGTGTGAGCAAGTTGTTCTACTCAATCTCCTTTGCTTTACAAAGAAAACTGGCAGTCCAATTGCTTGTCATCTCTGCTAATGTTTCATATGATTCTTTGTATTGTTAAATCCCATAATTGGCCTTGGAAGCCCTCTAATTTTCAGTATCGCTCTACAGTCACATGGCAGATTGAAGAAAAACTTGCACCAGGCCTCCCTCCTTGGAAATCCAAGAAGGTAGATCACAGACTCAGCCATGTGTGCATATAGTTTTGCCAGAAAACCTTGCTTTCTCTTGGATTAAAGGAACGAGGTTCCTTGAATATGTTGCTAGTTAATGGAGGAATTAAAGCAGAAGAATAAATTATTATGGGGTGATTTAAAGACAACAGGTTAATATATACACAAGAAATGACAAGGAAAGTTCCTATTTGTCAGTCCAAAGTTAGGGATGCAGCTAATATGCGAGGAAATATGGTACATTATAGATTAAGAAAATCTGTACTTTCTCTTTTTGCCAGTAAATATATCACTTGAATTGTGATATATTTGTGATAATTGGGGTCAAAACAAGCTGTTTGTACTGCAAAAGCAATTATTGTTGTTAAATATTGTTGTCATTCTAAAATTGTACAAGAGGAGTGGGAATCAGGAGACAACATTTTTGACATCACAAAGCATGCCAAACTGACTGAAATAATTAAATAGTTATGCTTATTACAGACACCAAGTTTTTAAGTTTAATCACATGCAATTTGTAACAAATCACTTATGGTTTTAGGAACAGCCAAGACAGATCTTCTGCTGGCAATTCACCCACTCCAGAGATGTACAGTGCAAATAGCACTTCCAGCTCCTCCACAGAGAACCGAGGTGTCAGTCCTGTAAATATCATGAATGGTACCCATAATAAACTGCAGAAGATGGACAGCCAGATAGGAACAACCCAAAACAGTGCAGGGATGGAATCAAACCAGTGTACAGGTGAGTGAACTGAGAATTGCATGCATTTGTGATGTACAGCTGTTATAACACTGTATATTGTGGAAAGAATTCTGTCTTGAGTCATGTACAGTAAAATACATTAGGTCTCTCAGCCACCTATGGTAAAATGAATTTTAGTCTAAAAACTTAAATATGGAGTTAATGAATGAACAATTGCGTGTGTTGTTACAGAATGTATATTTTACTGAACTACATTTACATAGCACAACATATGGTACCAAATACAGTTGGGGAAAAACCCTAACCTGCATGTTACATGATATATTCATGATTTAATTGAGCAATTTAGGTTTATTTGTGCTTTATATCATTTTCATTGTAAATTATCATAATTATAAATCATCTTTAAATTGTAAATCAAAAAGCCCTTATCAGTATAACAAAAAAGCTCAAACTCAAACATATATTTTTAAAGCCTTGAAAATGCAACTTTCTGATTTCTTGCTAAACAAGGCACGAAAAATGACAGCTGCTGTCAGTCACTGGACATCTTATTCGCTATGTAATTTTTTGTGCACTACGTTTCATTTGTAAATATTTCTACATCAATGCAATGCCCCAAAAAGTAAAAGTAGATTGTTTTTGGTGGTATTCAAAAAGTATGTGATATAAAAGGTCATTGGATAAACAATGGCTAGAGGAATTCATACTCGAGTTCAAAGAAGTTAGAATAATCTAAGACCGAAAGTCCACAAAGAATCGAGCAATAACGTTTTGTGTTATCTTCAGTGAACCAAACTTTTCAGAGAATTCAATGCAGGAAGCTAAGGTTTGCTGGTTTTGTTTGAACACAATGAAATTAGAATGTGACATGACATGGTGTGGAGCAGTGCTTCAATGTGCTATTAATAGGCCGGCTGCATGATGACGTCACATACTACAATTACCAGAACTATTTGCGTGGATTCTTTTGTTCCTTTAATTTGGATAAATTTGAAAAGGATTCTGGTTGTAGTAAAATAATGCCATAATTAAAATGTCCTATTGTTTGCTTACAATGGTGCCATTTTTTTCTGTAGTCCTGAAAGAGAGTTTCTTCTATAAAATTAAACTGGAATCAACACTAGTTTCTTACTTTTTGTTGTTGTTGTTGTTTTACAGCTCCACAGATAGAGCCTTTGCCTTGTACAAGATGTAGTCACATAGGTTTTAAACGTTGTGGTGGCTGTAAAACTCCATACTGTAGTAAACAGTGCCAACAGAGTGACTGGGCAGTGCACAAGAAGGTGTGTAATTGGAATAAAGACAATACCTCGGTGGTATGTGAGACACAGGCTTTGCCTAAGATTCCACTGAACTCAGGTGATAGCTCACAGACTCTGAACCAGGTAACCATGAATCAAGAGCCAATGACCAACAACCATCCACAAGGTAATAGCAGCTTACAGATGACCTCTACACTGATACCAGAGGCTGAAAAGAGGTCTAACTCTCCTATCCCCAATGTAATTAACTGGGAAGACATGGAGATCAGCAACATTGACGAGTTTGCTAATATGTTAGGAGTTGATGTTCCACCCCTTAGCCCTTCACATAGGGATGGATCTCTACCATCACGTTCAACCCTACGGGATGATGCTGATCATATCTACAATTCTATATCACCAACTGAAGGACTAATTCCCATGTGTGCCTCTGTATCACCCCAGTCAAACAGTCCTCACTGTTTTAATGAAGAACATCCCATGTCTCAGTCACCCATTCCACTTTTTCAGCCAGTTAGTGCCCAGGAGTGTGACATGCAAAATGAGAACAGTGTCAATCAAATGCCTGAAACATTAAGAGCTCAGAGTCCAAATGAACTCTGTCAAGAACAACGTAATGTCCCTGCTGAAACAGCTACACCAGAACGTAGAAGTAAAACACCAGAATTGCCATCAGATGGGCCCTACAGGCATTTTTACGCTAGTGATATACCTGTTGAGGATGTCTCAATGGAGTATTTTGATATTGTAGTTACAGAAGTACTGTCGCCAACTCTATTTTGGGCCCAGCTGCCCAATCCAGACACTGTAGAAAAACAACAACGTTTATTCAACACTCTTCAAGAAACATTCCAAAACTCAGCATATGAGGTGTATATCCCATCTTCTGGCGAACTCTGTGTGGCTCAGTTTACAGTGGATAATCTTTGGTATAGGGCCAAGGTGGATTATATCTGCAATAATGGACTGCTGAGAGTGACCTTTATTGACTTTGGTAACAGTGAGGATATTGATTCTTCAAGACTAAGAAGGATTAAAGAAGATTTAGTGGCCATTCCCAAGCAAGCGTTGAGGTGCTCTCTTCACTTTGCTAACCATAGCATTATGTCCAGGGAGTGGACTGATGAGGCGACAGCAGTTTTCAAGTCTAACGTCCTTGGTGTCTTGTGCAAGGCTGAATTGCGTAAGAAAAGTGGGTCAACCTACAACCTTGACATTTTTCAGAAAAGCGATGAAAGTCAACCATTTTCCATAAATGATATGTTCCTTGATGAAAAATTTGCTGTGAAAGCACCCTCATTTCTACAAGAGGAAGAATCAGCTGAGCTGAAATCTGAGCAACAGTTGAATAGCACTTATTTTGTCATTAAAGATAGAGAAAATACTATGGAGGACATTCCACAACTCCAAGCAAGACATGTTGAAGCAGTACCACTCTATTCGTCCAGTGCAAAAATTGATATCCAAAGCACTGTTGTAGCTCCTGTGTCCCAGTCATTGCCAGAGTATGATGTTCCCGTAGTTTCAGAACTGCTGCAATCACAAGCTACCAAAACACCATCTCCTGCTCCACACAGCAGTGGCTCCTCCTCTCCCTTCCAGTCTTTGGGTACTTACCCAGGAGGGTTAGAACAAGGTGTTGCTGAACCACTGAATGGAACAGGTAAAACTACAAGCGAACAGTTAAGTACAGAAGTTGAAAGCACTGAGCAGCTGCCATTGCAATTGGGTCATAAAGGAGAAGACTTTCGCATGGCGATTCATGGGTCTACTGGCACCAATAACTGTGCTGATGAGATGATTTCATCATCTGGATCAGAGGATGTGGGTGAAGGAAAAGATGCAAATCAGGAATGCAAACTCGATTCAGCATTCTATGCGATGCCACATGACATTCGTGAAAAGTCCAACTCTGAGACATGTCTGAATGTAAAGCCCTGTGTACCGTCCTCAGTGTTTGTCCAGAACCCTCCTTTTCAAGTTGTGATAACTCATGCAACAAACCCTTGGAAGTTTTATGCTAAGCGAACAGATCCCACACTTAATGAAAAACTGGACTGTCTATCAAAGGAACTCAATGCACACTGCAACACCACTCCACAACAAACTGACTTGGTGCTTAAAGTAGGACAGCCATGTGCTGTCAAGTGCAATGCTGATGGCAAGTGGTACCGTGGTACAGTAATCGGTGAATCCCTACAGGGCTACCTCATTCACTTTATTGATTTTGGCAATACAGAGCTTGTCCCACTAGACTGCCTGCAGCCCATCCCAAAACAGTTCATCAGTCTGCCCCCATTAGTATTACGGGGCTCCCTCGCTTGGGTACGTAAACCACGTAAAACAAATTGTTGGAGTCCGGAGGCTGTCGCTAAGTTCAAATCCATGGTGCTGAACAACACGTTCATGTGCAGGGACATTTATGATCACAGAGGCATCCACATTTTGGACTTATTGGATAATGCAGAGCAGCCTACTGTGGCTTCGGTCCTTATCAGTGCAGGTAAGTGGTAAATAGATGTGGTCAGCTTTGTGGAAAGCTATTGTCAGTGATTTGTTTCTTGGGCGTATCTATACTATTGCGGGGCATGTGATGCTTTCTTTGTTGCACATGCGTTTACTTTCCTTGGCAACAAATGACGTGTGTCCCACGTGAACTAACGTCTGTTCTTGCACTGTCAATCAGTTTACGTGCGTGTACAGGCTATTTTGAAAGTCTTAGGTACTTTGTTGAAAATTATGCGTTTGGTACTCTCAGAACATCAATTTATAAAATTATACTATTTACTTTGGTACAGAGACCAATGATTTTGGCATTCCCTGTCAGTATTTGGGGATTTTGTCATTCTAAAATGTTTGATTTTCGATTTTTTTGCAAACCCCCGTGCACTTTTCTCCTGTACTGATTTGTCACACTTGAGGAGTTTGACCAATGAGAGGAAAGCAGTCCCATGGTAATTAGTATGCAAATGATGAGCTAAAACTGATAACACAGTGGATTCAATATTAGACCAGCGAGATGCAACTTGGATCATGCATACATCTCTTTTCTCCTGTAAAACATGTTTTCGAAATTGGTTTGACTCATCCATGAGGTTGATCAAAGAAAGCGTCGGATGTCGCCTTCCATTTTAATGCCCAAGAGAGACCTGCAGGAAAACTATGGGTAACTAGTTTCTATAAAAACTAGTGTTGGTCTGCATTGGCGGGGAAGATAAACACTGGCATATAATCAACTAAAGTCGATTGAGGTATGCTAACCGCCGTGGAAAGCGAGTAGCAGCTGACATTTCGAGCGTTAGCCCTTCGTCAGAGCAAAAGAGGGAATTGTGGGTGGGGAAACGGTTTATATAGTGTTGAGTGCATGATTACCGCTGAGGAAACATGTACTCGGATCAATTGCCCTATATCATTGTGACGTCAAATCAAAACAATCTATTGTTTAAACGCTAAGGATCATGGTCGTGGGAGGGGGACAAAACAGCAACAACACAAAGGAAATCGCTATCAAATGCATTTTGTAGAACGTAGAATAGTGGTAACAGCCACCAAATACGGTAAATATTGTGGGATAAACATTGATACAGCTGATATCTGGAAACCAGACAATTCGAAGTTAAATTTTCCTCAGCAGAGCAGATTTAGTTCAAAATTCTATTGTTCATGTTGATTCTGTCCCCCTCATAAACAAGCCGTGACGTCATAATGATATAGGGCAATTGGGATAAAATAAATTGTGCCAATGCATGCTTACCGCTGAGGAAACCATATAAATGCTAATAGTTGTAACAGGAATTAAGTGTTGATGAGTAAACTAAGGAAACATGCTGATCTAAGTGTGAGTGAATACGTGAATTCTGAAATTAAATTACTGTGAGGTGCCAAAGTGCCTAATTTGAAAAAGTTATGTTCTTTGCGTTTACGAGTTAATGTAGTACCTTGATGCAGAGCAATGCTGCATACAGTGATGTATGCAGCATTGACCAGGAAGGTTAAATGACCAGGAAGGTTAAAGTGATGAGCTACAGGTTTGGCGATACCTTGCTGTTAGTTCTAACATCTAGCAAATGTTTACGGAATCAATCTCCTAATCTTCGCCCTGTTTCTCTGATGTAGAGTTTGTTACAAAGTGTGCAGGTGATACAATAAATAACATTACTGGAAGTACAATCAAAATGATCAGTGACTTTAAGAGAGCCTTTAGGTCCTGAAATAAATGTCGTAGGTTTAGTGTAAGCACAGGTATTGCTTCATGTCCCAGAACATTTAAAAGTGCCTGGTTGAAGTTCAGGCTGTAGTTGGGGGGGGTAGGGGGATACAAATATGTTTAAATTTTTTCATGCCACCTGCTGTAAAAAATTTTTTTAAGAGGGCTGTTCCAAAAAAATGTAAAGCTATAAATCTATAAATGTGCACACCAAAGGCTTGATTTCGAAGGTATGTGTGTATGAATATCTACACATATGTCAATTTAACAATGAGTATGTCAATACAACTATAAGGCTCAATAAAAGTTTAGTGCTAAGCTCTACTGTGGCCAAGATTTAAGAGAGAACTGTGATTACTGACCTTGGTAGACATATTATCACTAAACATAAAAACAATGGGAGGGGGTTCCTTTGCCTGTAGTGTGTGCCAAGAGACCAGTTCCTGGACAGTTCATTTCCTTGAGGCCGTCATAGGTCATCCACTGTCCTTGAAAACATGTCTTGCAAGTATAGTGCTGGTTGGCATATAAGGTGAGGGCATATAATAGCCTGTAACTGCAAAATTAAAAAAAATGAAACCTTTTGAAGATAGGCATACAGCTATCATGCTGTACTGCTTTTGAAGTTAATCTTTGAATAATGTAATGGGATACAAGGTCCCTATGATCTAGTGATGTACCTTGTTCCAAGGAACTTGATGTGGTCTGGAAAGTCCTTCTCTGCCAGAATACCAGAGTTGGCCATAAATTCAACATTCACAACAAGAGTAATGGGTGCTCCATGTAGGAATTGACGGTTATTCTGAGTTCATGTTGAACCAAGCTGGGGATTAAAACAAGTATATTTATTAGTGATGCATTAAAGCATTTGTAGTATACCTGCATAATGTGCAAGTCAAATACTGAACATATATATGATAACATATAACCTATAAAATGCAGAGTAATTTGATAAACTACATGCTCGATACAGTTTATTCTGAATGTATTCTATATAACAATACTGTACATCAAGTGCTATTGTATAGGGGCAGCCTATAAACTTACATGTTTCCTCCATAACCATCTGGCACTGATGTTGTTCTAAGGAAGAAGGGTGCACCAGGGGGAACCAGTGAACCAGCACACCGCCTGCTGCATCTTGTTTACTTGCCGCACATTACCCATGCTTCCAGCATTGACTTAGCAAGCTTAGTCCAGGCATGGTATAGTTCTGAAGACTAAAATGAATCAAATAAAATAAGACGAAAAATAGCTAGGGTTAGCTTAGGGTTGCCTAAAGATGTTATAGGTGGTTACCTGCAAATGACTTTGTCTATTAAAGCAGCACTAAACTTGAACATTCCATTATTTATTTCTATTTGAATGATAAAAAGTTGTATTAAAGCCAGGGCTAGCTGTAAAATATCGTTTTAATAATAGTTTAGACCACAGAAGTCGTCACCTCGATTTGTCAAAAGACCCAATGACAAACACAAAGCTGCTTTATTTCAGCAGGAAATTACTCCCTTACATTTTGGATCGCAAACATATTAAAAGTTCTGTGACTCTTCTATAGAGAACTTTGTAGGATATTTTTTTCTGGCTTACAATGGATATAGGATTTTTTTCCTACTGGTATTTCAGTGCATGATTTTTTTTTTGTCTACAGGATATTTTGATATACACCCCCCACCCCCTCCCTCTCTAAAAAGTCAAATGGTCGGCACCTTACCCTATTTGTTGTTCCATTGCCAATATATCCATCAAGAGACCAACAAACAGGCAGTTACCCTGATGAATTAGATGAAATAGAAAGACCTTACTAGCCTGCAGAAATGGCCGTCTATTCGAGGGCCAAAAGCAAGCCCCTCTAGAGAGATGTCTGTGATTTCAGCACATAAATTCCATACTGATGACGTTTTCAAGAAAATTTAGGAACGAACAGCATATAGTTTGCATATTGCTAGTCAACAGAGTATGCTAATGGTGGTCTCCATTAATTTGGTGACTTGCCTTTTCTTTAGGATTGGCAGAACAGTACGTCAAAGAGGACCGCATTGCAAGACAGAAGCCAGCTTTTTCTCCTTATGGAAGTGCCATCTCTTCTGCCAAGTTACCATCCAACAGAGAGACATTCCAAATTGTGGCAACTGAAATTCAGTCTCCTTCATTATTTTTCGTCCAAATCGTTGATACAGAGGTTGATCGTAAGTTAATGTCCATGGGTGGAGAGATGAATACCCACTATGCTGCTGCATCACGTCCACTGGACTGGAAGGCATGTGAAGCTCAGGTGTGTGCTGCACCATACAAAGGTGCCTGGTATCGTGCTAATGTGGAAACCTTAATGTCAAATGGAGCTGTGAAAGTCTACTTTGTGGATTATGGCAACAGTGAAGTCTTAGGTGCATCAGCCCTGCAACCCTTAGCTCCACAGTTTGCATCCCTTCAATGCTGTGCTGTGCGCTGCTCCCTACCCTTTATCACTTGGGCTCAAGGTACCAACTGGAGCAATGAGACAATACAGCTTCTGAAGGCTAAGATGCCACTTTCGTGTTCTGTTAATGCAAAAGTCGTCCACAAAGCCCAAACTATCGTATTTCTTGATGTTTTTGATTCCACTACACCAAATGAAGGGAGCATTGCAAATCTTCTTGTGGACAGAGGACTGGCCAAAAAAACGTACAAGGGAGAAATGAGAGGTGATGGATCGAAAACTCATCCCAGTAGTGTCTCAAGAGACAGGCAAGTTTATTTATGCTTATAATATAACATGACAACTTTGCGTTTTTGAAAACAATGGCTTTGAGTTGGAAAGACACTGTTGCAATTTGCAAAAGATTACACAGTAGCACCAGAAACGTTGCTAAGACTTTTACTTTACAGAACGAGTGCAGTAATTGTCTTGGAATGCCACTTGCATGATACATGTATGTTACACTGTGCAACATTACCAATATTTTTGTCCAATGTTTCTGTGCACTGTTAGCCGTGTTGCAGTGTAACAGGGCCTTAAAGTGCAACTAACTCCTTTTGCAATTTTTATACATATGAGTCTTTGAAAGGTTTTGGGTACTTCTGCGAAGAAATTTTTGGCTTACATAGAATACTCTATGTTCTATGCTTGTTTGAAATGGTGAAAATTTGACCTTTCCTGACCCATGACCGCGTAAGAAAAAGACTGGGTCGATTCTTGATCTTACGTCACCTCATTAATGCATTATTCTCCATGTCGCCTTTCTATCACAACAACATTGATATATAGATAATATGCACAGTCTGTGAGTTGTTAGTAAAGAAAACAGTTATTTTAGACAAGCTGCTAAATATTTATTCAAATTATTGCGAAGTGGAATGAATTAGATGACGTAAGATCAAGAATCAACCCAGTCTTTTTCTTACGCGGTCATGGGTCAGGAAAGGTCAAATTTTCACCATTTCAAACAAGCATAGAGCATAGAGTATTCTATGTAAGCCAAAACTTTCTTCACAGAAGTACTCAAAACCTTTCAAAGATTCATATGTATAAAAATTGCAAAAGGGGTTAGGTGCACTTTAAATAACACTTAAGAGCGAGTCTCTGTAAATATCGAGCAAAATCGAAATTTCGTGGCCACAGTCAAAAATTCGTTTTCGCTCATATTAGATATACAGATACCTATAATTGAAGTGTTCTGTGCAAAAAGTGTCACCTGGTCACATTCTAAATTTTCCAATTTCTTTATTTTCTAAGGGAGAATTTAGAATGTGGTCAAGAGTCACTTACGCCCTTTTGCACATAGTCCTTCAATTACTATTGCGAATAAATGTGTTGTCTGCTTGATTGTCAAAACTTCTCTCGTATGCAAAAGAGAAGCAACCTTCCAAAAAATATGTCCCACTATATTGATTTAGGAAGGGTTTGACATCTCATTTGGGCTTAAAGTTTGAGCTTGGCAATAATTCGAAAGGTGAGCAATCACAATAGTTCAACGGACAGAAATGTTGATTTTACATTATCAAACTCATTAATAATTCATGAAGCAAAAACAAAGGAAATCACCGACCGATAAGTGATCTTTAAATCTGATACAGATTTCGTCCTGATTTACATAAACTTTGGCTCTCTACATCTAGACATTTGATAAGTAAGAGAAAGAATTTGTATCCGATTTACAAACTCGCTCTCAGCCCGAGTTTGTAAATCGGATAAAGATCGGCCCCTCATTCTTTAATGTAATGTACTGAATGCAAGGACCAATTCGGACGAAGTGCAGGAACCGGATCACCTTGGATGGGATCTAATCAGCAAATATATACGAATATCAAGACAAGATGAAAGGCTGATTGTACGGTACTGGGAATATATATAATTACTACCGATATTTCGGTTGGCATGGCCAACCTTCCTCAGGGTACACAAGTATATAGCAAGAAACCGTTAGTTACAAATTTTAAATTTTGAAAACATGAATGTGAGGCTAGGAGATAAAATTACAAGTGATGAGTGGGCGTGATAGAGAACTAAGATAAATACAATTCCATAGTAGAGACTGAGTAGTATAAAATTACATTTCTTCCTTTCTATTCATGCCTTTAGGTTCTAATGTTTGTCCTTTATCAATAAGAAATGCCTCGTGAGCTATTAGAGTGGATGAGTTCTAAGGGAATTAATTGCATGTCATTAGGGCAATGGTTGTTAGTAAGAAAATGAACCGAGACAGCAGTAACTTTAGATTTGTTAGTAGGTTTGTCAACAGGGCGGTGGTGTTCATTAAAGCGATCTTTAAGGCGACGCTTAGTTTCTCCTATGTATTGAGCATTACAGCGTTTACAATGAACCATGTATATGAGATTTTTAGAAGTACAGTCAATGTGATGTTTGATGGGCCTGATCTCGCTAGTCGGATGAAATGTGTAATTAATTTGGCCGTGATTAATGTAGTTACAAGTTAGACAATTATTACCACAGCGAAATGAGCCATGGGAGAGTTTTGATTTGACTAAAACATCTCATACACATGAATAATTAATGAGGAAACCAACCAATCAAAGGTCTATAAATCGGTCACATGATGATAATGGGAACCTGGTCCAGTCAAAGGACTGAATTAATTCTTTTCAAGTTGTAGGACTGAATTAATTTTGTTCTAGTCCTAGGACTGAATTAATTTTGTTCTAGTCCTAGGACTGGAACAAAATTAGTTCAGTACTACAACTTGAAAACATTAGTTCAGTCCTTCTACTTAAGCTTAGAAAAAAAAATTACAAGTCAAACTACAACAACAA
This sequence comes from Actinernus sp. WN-2022, assembly GCA_030867875.1. Classification (NCBI taxonomy): domain Eukaryota; kingdom Metazoa; phylum Cnidaria; class Anthozoa; order Actiniaria; family Actinernidae; genus Actinernus; species Actinernus sp. WN-2022. Next base: position 2,062,880 of record JAOWCC010000577.1, on the reverse strand, counting down.
TTTATTGGTAGACATTTTACAATGCATGAAATCATTTTTTCCCAATCTTCGTCCAGGTTTTCTATATCTTCCAAAGATAATTTTAAACTCGTACTCTCCAACGCAGTGACTTTGTTTTCTCTACCTTCCCGCCATTCAACGAACACGTTTACAGCCCATTTGTTCTTATACCGTGTAGACAGAGGTACGGCGTTAGCAAGCTCCTTCTCTTCTTCTTCTCTGCTTTTCGATTTTCTAAAACGTTTCAAAGGTCGAAAGCTCTCTTCGTCGCTCGAAGCCATGACTAATCAAATCGAATCTATAACCTTGGATTTGTTTTTATCCAGTTTTTCATTCCCGGGAGGCGGTGGTGAACAAACTCCAATACAAGTGCTTTAATTAAGAACAATTCGTGTGTTTTTTTTCAAATAGAGGGAATGCACTAAAGTGTGAAATTATACTGAATCTAAGTTATACAAATCCCTTTCTTTTTCTATTGTTTAATCAGTGCTATTTTGTATTACTATGTTGGTGTGTTCATTCTAATAGGCGAATTGATGTCATTTAAACATTGGACGATTTAAATTAAACCCAAAGTGCAAACAACAAATGTTGGTTAATTAGCTTTTTTAAAACTCTCATTAATTATTCGTGACTATGAGATGTCAGTTCAAAGCCTCCAATTCGGACTGGACGGGATTTCAAGTCCTTGCAATTAGTTCCAGTACTCGGCTGCGCCTCGGACTGGAAATAATTGCGTGGACTTGAAATCCCGTCCAGTCCTCATTGACGGCTTTGAACTATTACGTTGTAAGTTTTTATTGCGTCGAAAGGCTGCAAACGGTGGAGTTTGGAATACGTTTATGCATCGGTTAGATGAAAAAAGAATGTTAAAGTGTTTGCGGATGACGGATGATATGGATGGTAAAACAGGGTTATATGTTATTACAAGAGGGACTTTGTTGGACTGTTTGTTAGCTTGTTTAGGTGTGAGTGCTTCTGTCCGTGAGATGGTATGAACGCGATGTATTTCTTTGTATAAAAAGGAGCGGTTATATCCACGTTTGTTAAGGTAGGATTTAAGTTCGTTGGTGCGAGAGGTAAAGGTATGTCGGAAGAGCAGATACAGCCTAATCTGAGAGCAAGACTGAAAGGAATGGCGCGTTTGGTGTGTTGTGGGTGACAAGACGAACGTAGTAAGTATTGGTGTTTGTCAGTGAGCTTGGAATAAAGATCTGTTTCAATGTTACCGTCATTTAAAGAAACTGTAACGTCTAAGAAAGGTACTGATGTGAATGAGTGAATTTGATAGTAGGATAACATTGATTAAGGTAAGAAATAAATGTGAGTAGTTCGTTTTCTGTGTGAGTACAAATCATGAAAATGTCGTCGATATAATGCCACCAGGTATGTGGCTGGTGCGGTGCTTGAGTGAGTGCGTCAGTCTCAAATTTGGCTAGGAACAAGTTGGCACATGAGGGTGCCATTCTTGTACCCATAGCTGTACAGTCTAACCAAGTCCCTCTTGTAATAACATATAACCCTGCTTTACCATCCATATCATGCATCATCCGGAAACACGTTAACATTCTTTCTTCATCTAACCGATGCATAAACGTATTCCAAACTCCACCGTTTGCAGCCTTTCGACGTTTTAGTCAAATCCAAACTCCGCACTGATAAACTTGATCCTCTTAATGACCTCCATGGCTCATTTCGCTGTGGTAATAATTGTCTAACTTGTAACTACATCAATCACGGCTAAATTAATTACACATTTCATTCGACTGGTGAGATCAGGCCCATCAAACATCACATTGACTGTAATTCTAAAATCTCATATACATGGTTCATTGTAAATGCTGTAATGCTCAATACATAGGAGAAACTAAGCGTCGCCTTAAAGATCGCTTTAATGAACACCGCCGCCCTGTTGACAAACCTACTAACAAATCTAAAGCTACTGCTGTCTCGGTTCATTTTCTTACTGTGACAACCATTGCCCTAATGACATGCAATTAATTCCCTTAGAACTCATCCACTCTAATAGCTCACGAGGCATTTCTTATTGATAAAGGACAAACATTAGAACCTAAAGGCATGAATAGAAAGGAAGAAATGTAATTTTATACTACTCAGTCTCTACTATGGAATTGTATTTATCTTAGTTCTCTATCACGCCCACTCATCACTTGTAATTTTATCTCCTAGCCTCACATTCATGTTTTCAAAATTTAAAATTTGTAACTAACGGTTTCTTGCCATATACTTGTGTACCCTGAGGAAGGTTGGCCGTGCCAACCGAAATATCAGTAGTAATTATATATATTTCCAGTACCGTACAATCAGAATTTCATCTTGTCTTGACACTCATTCTTTATCTATTAATTAAAATCGTGATGGCAATTTAATCCATGTGCTTCACCTTGGATTTTTAACTCGTGCAGTAACGAGTTATTGGGGTTAGGTGGATGCGTGGCGTTAACCTGTGGATCTAGCATGGCGTTGACTTTTCCGAATGATGTTGGATGTTCCGAAGATATATTGATGGGCGTTTGTGGTACGTGTGCAATGTTTGTGGTTTGTTTGACTGTGAAGAACAAACTGTTATCGGAGAAAATGTGTTGGTGCTTTTGAAAGGATTTGGTTGTGTGGTAGATATGCCGCTTTCTAAGGTAAATATTGCGAAATGACTGCTATTCTAATTGAAAGCACTCAACATTATAGAAGTTGTGTTTTAGATCGGGATATATCGTATGGTGGTAGCTAATTCGACATTATAGAAGTTGTGTTTTAGATTGGGATATATCGTATAGTGGTAGCTAATATTTATTTATCCACGATGGGGAAACATTGAGGTTCATGTTGGCTTGATATTTTCGAATAACTAGTGAACTTTGAATTTGAATATTCTGCATAAATTTACGGTCGGTTGACCTGACTAATACACGAGTCGTGAATCTTGTAGAAATGTTGCTAATGAACCCTTAACATTTATTGTTACCTAGAAATTGAATGGTGCATTTTGATTTAAAGATAGGTGTTTCGCGATCAATTTGATTTAGCTACACTAAATAATATACCGCAACTGACACTTTGTCACACAATGCTTGTTAGAAGGTTCCTGTATCACTATCATAGTGAGTCAACACAATTAGGCGAAGGAAAGAGGAATTTTGTCAGCAGACCAGGCTACAAAGCCGAGTTTATTACGTCATGACCGAACAGCAGCAAACACGTAGTTTCTTACGAAGAATGAGGGCTTTTTCAAAGAAATGAGTTCATTTGGAAGAGTTAGGATAATGATTTCTCAAGTCTGTAAACTTCTGGGGTAAGAAAAACTATCTACCTTTCACCTGACGGAGGAAATTACGCCTATCGGATGGGTTTTCGTGCGAAAAATCGGCCTCAAGTGCCTCGTGGTTTGAATTTGAGTGTGCAGCCTTTCCTTTATTTAAGACAGAGAAGAGAGAAAAACCCAAAGTGAGAGAAATGCCCCATAACCGCCATTTCTAGACCCCAGAGAAACAACAGGACAACAACAAACTCTTAAGGTAAGTTTATTTTCTTTATCTGAGAATTTTGTGAAATAATAGTCACACAGTGCAAATACAGAGCTTGGGCTGCCTGTGATAGTACGTACATAAAATAGAGTGGAGGATGCAAGAGATACAACCCAGAAGGATAAATTAAAGCTCTTGCACCCAATGTTATTATTTACAAAATTCGTGGCCGTGTTGTACAGTAGATACAGATCTGGCCCTGTTTTTTTTTTAAGCCGTAACCAGACCGAACATTTAGAGGAGGCAAGACATCACTAGGTGGTCAGGGGACAAGAAATAATAACACTGACACAAAATCATTTAAATTACATCTCAACTACTTATTAATTTACTATCATCTATTAACGAAAACACCTTTTACTAAATCGCTCAGTTTTTGCTCTTGGTAGAATGAAAATGTGCTGTGTGACCGGGGCTTAAAAACATGGTATGTTGCTAGACGGCAGTATATATTAAGCATATACAAAACAGCGTTTAGAAACTGCTTTTCATGGCCTTAAAAAAAATGTAAAATACGAGAAGGGTGTAGGAAACAGAAGATATAAATAAAAATAGCTTGGTATCCCGAGTCTCGATGCGAATATTTTGCTCGGTCACGCAACACTGTAATATCTATCATGCAGATGCATTCCAACTGCTACCATTCGGTTTATCTTTAAAATTTCTGTTTCTCTGCGAGGCAAAAGGTTTTGAATAACCTTCCAAAGGGTAGAAGGGTTTAGTATGTGCTGCTGATGTTCAATTTGTAGACACAGTTTGAATACGTGAAATTTAATTTCGGGATGAACTGTTGAGCTTCCATGTTGTCAATCACTTGCAGACCAACTTATACCAGTCTTTAAGAACTATTTCAAACACGAATTGAATGAGTCTTTTATCAGGGGTTCCAAATATTGAGAAAACAAATGAAACCCGAGAGGCGTAGCCACGAGGGTTTTATTGTTTTTGAAATATTTGGAACCCCTGATGAACGACGAACAATTCGTGTTTGAAATGTCTTCTCATGCAAATGCTAAACCGAAAATTTACATACGCTTCTTTTCAAACTTCATTAGTACCGTTTGACTGTTGTATATAATTATTCGATAGATTGCTTATTATTCTTTTTTGATGGCAGTGATTTCAACTAGCGTACCAGTAGTGTAGTGGGCAAGAGTTAGTGCAAGCAGTCGGAAGGGTCGAGGTTCGAACTCCAGTGGAGGCACACTTTTTCTTTATCTGTCATTCTTTATTTCTTTACTTCTTCGCTCCTTACTTGTAGTTTATCAGTATGTAATTAGTTAGTGGTCATGAATATGATGATTAAGAAATATTGATCACTAGGGTTGGAAGTATGATCAAACACTAGTGCGTTTGGAACTGGTGTTTCATTGGATGTCAAGATGCATCCACCTGACGAAGCTTCGAACAAGGGTTTCACCCGATGCATGTGACCAAATACAGTTCCTCCATTGGATGACTATCTCGTGAATTATTAATGAGTTTGAGAAAATCAATTCGAAAACTACTTTATAATTCATGAGGTAAGTAGCCAACCAGAGGTCTCGATTTGTACCACGTGCAGTACTTTGAAACCCTGTCAAAGTTCGCTCTACGGTACTTTGAAATCCTTTTCTAAGTCCAAGGACTTTGAACTATGAATATTCATAAGGATTTCAAAGCACTGTTGGCAAATACCTTGTACAAAGGGAGGTCTCACGATTGACCACGGACTTCCCAAAGCGGTAAAATACCTGTCTTGATGCATACAGACAGTCTCTCCAATGTGGGACTTGTTTTTTTTTGCACACTGCCCTGACACTGCGCATGTCCGTGACGCCAACTGTAACGCCAAACTATAATGTTTTCATCAAATTTCATGCCAGGTTGTAAACACGTACTCCCACGAGAACAAGCGCATAAATGTTAACATGCCATCTTTTCTTTAACAATAGACGTTTGATTACTTAGTGAAACAATGCAATGATATCTAATTATGCAAGTACAACCTTCAAGCCTGAAACATCGAAACTCTAAATGCATGAAGTTTTAAAATAATTGTGTTGTTTATCCCACAACCACCAAACAAGCATGAAATTATTAAGTAGTTTTTGAAGTCGTTTCAAGGCCTCCAATTTGGACTGGGTGGCGTTTCAAAGTCCTCGCAATTAGTTCCATTCCTCGGCTGCTCCTCGGACTGGAACTAATTGTGCGGACTTTGAAATCCTGTCCAGTCCTCATTGTCGGCCTTGAAACATTACGTAAAAATGAAGTAGAAGTTCATAGAAGTTATTTGCATATGTCATATCCTTGACGTGAGTTGTTTTCCAATTCTCAGGTTTCAATTTAAGTTCCATATTCGCGTTCTAAGTTAGCTTAGTGCTCAGGAATCTGCAATCCATCGGAAATAACAAAGCGTTAATTGTTCAATTGTCAAAGAGTTAAAATTCAAGGGTTTCGTGTGTAGTGCAAAGTAGGTCAAAGTGTAAGCTCTTCATGGTCAGCTTATTAGAAAAATACAAGGTGAGGACATGGATAAAATTTCCATCGCGATTTTAATGTGAAATCAACATTTCTGTTGGTTGAAAAAAATGTCCGAAATTGTGATTGTTCACCTTTCGAATTATTGCCAATATCAAAATATCAGCCCAGATGAAATGTCAATCCCTTCCTTAAAGTGTATATGACGCGAATGTTTTTTCTTCTGATTTTGCTAGTTCGATATGTATAAAGAACGGTTTTAAAATTAAAATCTGAAATCTTTCGGAAGCGTTTTTTTTTCGTTCAAAACACTCGTCTTTTGGCTTCAAGTGTCTCCAGGAGCGCGCGGTCAAAATGTCATGTGTGACGTCATGTCGTTTGCAGTATTGCCAATATGGCGACAACAACACAAAAGCAGTACAAAGAGAAGGTAGATATTATCATTCGACATACTCGTTTCTGAATCGCTGGACAGTTTTGGGTTCTCTATTCCTGGATGCAACCAAACGAAAGGAATCTGCAAGCGAGTTGCAAACAATGTGACGTCACAACGCGAATTCTCAACCCAGTCTCCCGACCAATTCTAAGGCGACAGTGCGGTGTATTTCGGGCGCGAAACACATACGTAATTTGTTTTTTTATTTTTAATTAGGAAAAATGCAAAAAAAAATCATGTCATATACACTTGAATTAATATATCGGGACAGATTTTTGGTTACTTCTCATACTTTTGCATACGAGAGAAGTTTTGAGACCTGCCAATTTGGCTGTTTTGAGGCTACTGACGCGGCAAAGTCGATTTTCTCAAAATTCAAGAGTTTTTAGATTTTGAAAAACTCCCACGCTTATTTACTTGGTAATACCTATCTGTAGAAGTATTGTGACCAAATTGTTTTTTTGAGTGTGGCCACCAGTTGTTCGATATTTACAGGCATTTGCTCTTAATATGTAGCTCTTTGAATAATGATGTCAAGTGTAAGAGTTTAATCTTTTGTTTTTAACTAAATGCATGTCATTCATACGATCCCACAGAGTTGGACAAAATCCAGTTCAGAGAGAGCAGAGAAGTGGCAATGATGCAAGGAGACCTATGACGACAGGAATGAGGAGGGAAGGAATACCAGATAAAAGTCCTAACACGCCAAACTATCAGATGTCCGTAAAACAAGCTATGCAGAATAGGCCATCTGACCAGAAAGGTCTTCAACAAGGAAGGACAAGGTTTAAAAGATTTGAAGAGTCTGTACTGAAAGGATGTCTGCCTTTTTCAGTTCATGGCTGTTCAATATCTTCAGCCACATTACCACCAATTAGGGAATCATTCAAAGCTGTCGTAACTGAAATTATGTCCCCTGGAGAGTTCTACATTCAGATCGCAGATCTTGAAATGGCCCAACGCCTTTCAAAATTGTCATCAGATATGGATGAACATTACGGTGCAACTAATGCCTTGCCATTTCAGCCTGTTGTTAATGTGGTTTGTGCTGCAAAGTTTACCTTAACTGGCGAGTGGTTTCGTGCCTTTATAGAAGGAATAAATCCTGATGGCACAGTGAACATTTATTACGTTGACTATGGCAATCGAGAGTCGCTACCAGTATCAAGTCTTCGACATTTGTTGCCAGCGTTTGCTTCAATGCAGCACCTTGCATTACGGTGCTCACTTGCACATGTAAAACCATTGGGCACTTCCTGGTCTGAAGAAGCAACACAATTCTTCAAGTCAAATGTTTCCCTGTTGGCGTCCGTCATGGTAAAACTTATTTTCAAGCACAGAGATTCACTGATTGTTGATGTGCTTGACCCTAGTGGGGATGAATCGCTAAGCCACTCTCTCGTTACCAAGGAACTTGCGACAAGATTCCAGACAACTAATACTAGCCCTCCTAGAAGAAACCAACGAGGGAGAGATGATCAAATATCCAGGACCCCAAGACAGACATTAGGGGCTCTGCCACAAGAACCAAGGACCCCAATACTTGAGGCAGCTCTTTCTTCAGCAGCCTTACCTGCCGCTAAGGAACAATTTAATGCAGTTGTCACAGAAATTATCAATCCTGGATGCTTCTTCGTACAAATTGCTGACATAGGGGTCGCCAAGGAATTGTCAGATTTGTCAGCAGAAATGAATAGCCATTATGCTGGAGCAAGCTATCCTTCCTTCGAGCCTAATGAACATGAGATTTGTGTTGCCCCATTTGGTTCTAATGATTGGTGCAGAGTGTTTGTGGAGACCATCAGTACAAATGAAACAGCTCGAGTTTACTACGTTGATTTTGGGAACACAGAAGATGTGCCAATACGTCAACTGCGCCCAATCGAGGAGAGGTTTACTCCCTTGGCTCATTGTGCCTTACGCTGTTCTTTGGCATACGTGCTGCCTATAGACTCAAATGGGTGGAGTGACGATGTACCAGCCTTTTTCAAGTCTACAGTCCCTCTAGGAAAAGCTTTAACTATGAAACTCGTATCCAAAAGGAAAGACGTACTGTTTGTAGATATCAAAGACCCACAGTTAGGAAAAGATAGTGTTGCCAACATTCTTGTCCGCAGTGGACTTGCAGCAAATATAGGAGGTAATGACCAAGTAAAGTACAGTAGTAAAAGTGATAGTTCCTGTAGTACATACAGTGACAATTCTGTGCCAAGCCAAGGACACGTTGATGGCATGAGACAAGGAACAGCTGGTATTCCAAGAAGCCCAGATCGTCAACAGGACAAAGGGCCTTCAGTCTTTGAGTCTGCTATTGCATCAGCAAAGCTTCCTTCCCTTAAGGAAACATTCCAAGTGTTCGTAACTGATATTACAAGTCCAGGGAGCTTTTCTGTCCAAATTGCTGACATAGAAATGGCACGCAAGGTTGCTGCTCTGACAGAAGAAATGAAGACCTTCTATTCAGCTGCTGAGCATCAACCTTTTCAGCCTTGTGCACAACAGGTTTGTGCTGCTCAGTTTACGCTAAACAATAAGTGGTATAGAGGTTATATAGAAAACATTGCTACTGATGGTTCAGTACATATATATTATCCAGATTATGGTAACTCAGAAGTCCTTGATGTTTCTCGACTGCAGCGACTTGAACAACAGTTTGTGTCGCTTCCTTTTAGTGCACTAAGATGTTCACTGGCTAACGTAGTACCAGTTGAAGAGCAAGGTTGGAGTGAAGATGCAACATCCTTATTCAAGGCAAATGTTCCACTTTATAATGTTGTAACTGCTAAACTTATTGGTAAGCAGAAGGACTGCCTTTTCGTTGATGTCGAAGACCCTGAAAAAGGTCCAGTCAGCCAAGTTCTTCAAACTCAAGGACTTGCCTTGAGGAAACATAGAGAGGAAAGACCTGCAAGAAAACCATTTGGAGAACAGCTGGATGCAGAACTCTTACAAGGACAATTACGAAATGAGCCCCATCACGCAGAGCCACAAGGTGGGACCCCAACACAGGATGTCCCATGCACTCAAGGACACAATGCCATGTACCTGCATGCTTCCCAATCTAGCAGGTCGAGTACACCACCTACTGCAGTGCCCCGAATGCAGAAACAGTCTGTGACTCCAAGTACTGATGCTGTTCAGTCACACAGACCATTTCTCCTGGAATCTCTTCCACTTGCAAACATTCCACAAAAGGAGTACTTTGACATTCTAATGTGCGACATTCATGCTTCTGGCTCAGTGTCTTATCAAGTTCTTACAGAAGCTAATGCACAAGGTCTCTCTGCACTCTCTGCAGAGATAAACAATTACTGCTCCAAAGTCGATCATGATTCCTACCAGCCTAACATCGGAGAACTCTGTTGTGCCTTCTTTAGTGTGGATGGGTCTTGGTACAGGGCCGTGGTTGATGAGCTCCTTCCAAGTAACCAGCACAGAGTCACCTTCGTTGACTTTGGTAATCAGCATGATGTTGATCCTGGTGGTATTAGAAGAATCTCAGAGTCATTTGTCCAACTTCCTCGACAAGCTTACTCCAGTGCTTTAGCTGGGCTAGAGCCACAAACGAATATCCCATGGGAAGCTGAAGTGCTTGAATGTCTAAGGCAACGGACTCTGAACCAGCATTTGCTGGCACGTATTGTAAAGTCAACTGAGGCAGGACTTAGCATCGAGCTATTTGAGGTTGGTCTCCAATCCAAACCAGGTGCAAACATTAACAGAGAGGTCATGCAGATGGGTACCCCACCTGTTACAATACACCCTTCCATCGTATTTCCTCAGGCAGACAAGTTCGATGTGATTGTCACAGAAGTAATTAACCCTGGGGAGGTATGGGTTCAGAGGCAAGACCACGAAGCTCAAGCATCCCTACAATCTCTGATGAGTGGAATAAGCAGCTATTGTGAAGGTAATGCTCGAATGGTTACCACTCTACCTACTCAAGGGTACTTTTGTTTTGCCAAGTTTAGTATTGACAACAAGTGGTATCGTGCCAGAGTTCTTCGGTGTAATGGTGGCAATAACATTATTGTGCGATATGCAGACTATGGGAATACAGAGACTGTCTCATTAGACCGACTCAGGGAAGCAGAGCAAGAGTTCCTTGAGCTGCCACTTCAGGCATTCAAGTGCTATCTAGCGAGAGTTATACCAGGCCAGCAGGGGTGGAGTGTAGATGCTGTTGACTTCATGCAGCAGGTTCTCAATCGGCAGCTTAAAGTAAAAGTATTGGAGCGAGGAAAAGAAGACATTGGTGTAGATCTTGAGGATCATGGAATTGAAAGTGGCATTGTGAACATCAGTGAATACCTGGTGAACTTTGGTTACGCCTTGCAAAAGGACTAAGTTTGCAATGCTTGGTTTGACAAAATCAAACAACCAAAACAGTTTGGCATCACGTGTTGACCTATGGTTTGGTGAGGTTGAATCATTAGGGACTCCAATCCATCCTCCTTAGGGACTCGTATCCATCCTCCTTGCCCCCAAAACGGGAACGTTTTCTTCATATGGATGAATTTGCCAGCCATTGGTAAGTTCATTTCTAGAGTCCTATTAGTTTCTCGAATCCCTCAGTTTTCAGGGGAGCGACTTGTGTGGAGCTACAATAACAGGAAAACCTGTCTTCTATCATTCTATAGGTATCATATTTAACTTAAGTACCAGGCTTACAGATGATTTACCTTTCACTACACGTGTTTCCACTGGTAAACAATGTTTGCTCTTAAAATGGATGCCTACATGTAACTCCGTTGCTGTCATTTCTCCTTTGAAGTGCCTATCACCCTTTTTCAATTTTGATAGCTTATGAACCTCCGAAAAGTATTGAGTACTTCTGTGAAGAAAGTTTTGGTTTAAAGTAAATACTTTATGTTCTACGTGTAAATGTGACCTTTCCTAACCCATGACCGCGTAAGTAAAAGCCTGGGTCGAAACCTGGGTAGACGTAATCTCATTAATGCATTATTCTCCATGGCGCCTTTTTATCACAACAACATCGATGCATAGAAAATATACACAGTTTTTGAGTTGTTAGTAAAGAAAAAGTCATTTTAGTCAACACGTTAAGTATTTCTTCAAATGATTGCAACCCCGAATTAATTATATGACGTCAAGATGATGTCAAACCAGGTCACATTTACACGATTTCAAACAAGCGTAGAACAAAGTTTTCACTTTAAACCAAAACTTTCTTCACAGAAGTACTCAACTTTTCGGAGGTTCATAAGCTATCAAAATTGCAAAAGGGTGATAGGCACTTTAAATATGTCACTAAAAGACTGATTTTCTTGTCCATAATACTCATTTGAATTTGCAGGGCACCACCATGTTGGATATTATGACATCACACAATTGCTGCTATTGTTACACAACACAAGAGCTATTGACAAGAGTGCCAACCGTGTGACGTGATAAGATCCAAAATGGCGGCGCCAGGGAAATTAAAATGACTTTTATAGGAAAATCGGTCCATAACTGACATCTAATACTTAATTTACAAGAAGCAAACACAGTAATATATTTAGGCATCATTGTTGTTCAGTGGAGGTCCCTTTAACTTCCAAATGAAACAGCAAAGGTATGGCTTTATGAACGTTAATCAGTAATGCAGTGAGAGACGGTTAACTAAACTTACACATGTATTTGACTTATTTAAGTATAAGTGGATTTTTGTTTACATGATTTGCCTCATTAACAGTAATTGCACTCAATCCGAGAGAAAAGGGAAATTGACTGCGGCATTTAGTACCTTTTGCGGGTGTGAGCATTACATTGAATATGGAACGAAACATCTGTCTTAAAATCAGTAAATGCTGTGACTTTTCAGCCTTTTCACATCAAACTTGTCATTGATATGCTCTTACCAGTGATGTGATATCCGTTTGCTGATATCTGTTTGAATTTGTAGCTATGCTAATAAGGCAAATTCTAAACAATGACGTAAATCCGTTTAATATTACGAGAAGCTGTTTTAACTTTAAAAAGTGCCCTTACGATCAGATTTTGAGATATTTTGTGATATTTATGCGAAACCGTTTTTCGATATGACAACGGAAGTCGTATTTTCTGGAGTCTGAAATTTGAGTTTTTATGTCCATCATTACGCGAACCCGTTCTGCGACAGCTAATTTTCAGCGAAGTGACGTCATTTTATTCAACTCTACAACATGCGGGGCTACTTTCACACATACCGTTGCGCGAACTTATAAGTAAAGTAATTTGTTTTCATAAAGGAAAGAGAAGAACTAAGTTTTAAATGGAAATATGCCGCTTGACGAAAATCACGAATAATATGGAACGCACTTCAGTAATGGCGGACGTGATTTTGACGGTAAACTCTCCGCAAAATCCATAGCCGTAATTTGGCAATATTTGGCAATATTTTAACTAATATGGTTATTTCAGCCACTGTGTCCTTTTGGAGGACAAAAGTGCCAAACGAAATGGTCGAATTTCGTAGTAGTGGCCGACGTAGCCGCCATGTTGGTTGATCTAACAAGATTAGTCAACGTCAACCAAGATGTCGGCTATGACGTCACGTGAAACGCAGAACAGCCATGTCCATATCGTAAGACCTTCATGCCTAGATCATCTCTACTTCCCATGTCTTGTGATATATTGCACAAGAAAGAAGTACCTATGGCGAGGTTAAAGATGACAATAATTCTCAAAACAGGTTTATTATTTTATCCAACAGTTTTTATACAATGATTGGTCCATGTTAGGCTTTATTAGAGGGAACCATTTGATTTTAAGTGGGTCATACAAATGTTTTAGGTTGTGTATTGCTAGGCATCTTTGCAGTTGCTGTTGCCTTAAAGGACTGTTGACCAATCTCTTTTGGGAATACTAAAAACGTTACTAAATTATAGTGCTATTTGTTTTTACGCTTTCAAACTCGGTATTAAATATAATACGAAATTCGCTCTTACTTGGTGGCCATCATGGATTCAAAGCGAGGCAATCCTAATAATTATATCATTAAGCGCTATTTCCAAAGAATTGCCCAATAGCGCTTTACAACCATTAATGGGCGTTTTGCAACTAAGCACTTAAAATATAATAGCTACTATTAAAGTCTAAACTAACACTGAGAAAAATGTATTACATATTCGTATGGAAGCCATTCTTAATTACAGTAGGCATTTCTAAAAAGATGTTTTTATCTGCTGTTTAAAACTGAAGCGAATTTCCACAGGAAAGGCGCCGCACAGGAAAATGCCCTGAAAGTACGTAAGTTATGTGATGGTACAACTAGTCGTTTCAGTACTATATGCTGATCGAAGATTACGTCTAGGGACATAAAAATCAATTAGATCTCTAATATATTGTGGAGCTAGACCGTTTAGCGCTTTGTGTGTCAGAAGCAGTAGTTTGTAAACAACCGGCAGCCAGTGCAAATTAATCAGTACAGGTGAGATATGGTCATGCTTCCGAGTAAGTGACACTACTCGAGCTGCCGCGTGTCTATACATAATTGAATTACAAAACTCTAGTCTAGAATAATGTTACAAGCACATGAACTAGTTTATGCGGATTGATAGCTAAGATATTTCCTAATACGGCTTTCAAATGTTAGTGATCAGTGTGTTGTTCCATAGACAAGGAGTCGAACAGAACTCCAATGTTGCGAGCATATGAATCGCATCATCGTATACAGATATGCAGTCTTAGGGAAGAAACGGGCGATGTCGCGCATTTGGAACGATCAGTTTTTTGTGCTAGGTTAGCCTCGCACTGAGGGATACCAGACAAGTTTAGCCTAGCAAAAGTATTGCCTCACTTTGAATCCAAGATAGCCACCGGGTGAAAAGAGTGAATTTGCTTGAGTCGTGCAAATTCAAATAATCGACAGTTCAGCGTGCATTCAGTGTCAAGAAATTGCCTATTAACTACCTCGTCCCTTCGTTGAAGATCAAATGGTATAGCCCTAAGTAAGCCTGGGTATAAGGCCTGTGACCATTCGGTACAATGTGACTTCATAGTCCATATTAATAAGAAATATTCTGATTTGAAGAGTGATTATTTTGATAAGATTGAGCAAAAGCAATGTAGCCTAAATGGCAACCAATTGTACATATTTGTTATGGATGTGCAGTTAGTAGTTTATAAAGAGGCTATTAACCAAGGTATTATTGATACTAGGTGATACAACTAAAAGGTTGTCCCGGACAAGCGACATTCCTAGACCGAACTGGTTGTGGTTGTAGCTGTGTGGTGAATTCATTTCATAGTTTAAAGACCAATATTCCTGGTCTGCTGCGAATCTATTGTTGAATACACTAGTTTATCCGTTTCGCCCAGTGATAACCACAACCCATTTCGGTGTGGGAATGACGTTTACCGTTTGTGCGGGATATCCGACGTTAGTTGAAATAGCTGTATATAACATGGCATGGAAATGCAAACGACTGTCTTCAGATTTAAAATTTTCCACTAGCCTCGGCCCTAACCCTATCAGTAAATTTATCAAAAAAATACAATGAAGTTGCTCTTAGAAGTGCGCCATTTTTACAGCAGGAAGGGGGCTTGTGAAAAGCCGGGTGGAGCAGTGGTTAAAGTGCCTATAACCCTTTTGCAATTTTTATTGCTTACGAACCTCCGAAGAGTTTTGAGTACTAATGTGAAGAAGTTTACAGTGAATACTTTATGTTCTACGCTTGTTTGAAATCGTATAAATGTGACCTTTCCTGATCCATGACCGCGTAAGCAAAAGCCTGGGTCGATTTACGTCATCTTGACGTCATATAATTAATTCGGCTTTGCAATCATTTCAATAAATACTTAACATGTTGACTAAAATGACTTTTTCTTTACTAACAACTCACAAACTGTGTATATTTTCTATGCATCTATGTTGTTGTGATGGAAAGGTGTCATGGAGAATAATGCATTCATGAGGTGACGTACATACAGGTTTCGACCCAGGCTTTTACTTACGCGGTCATGGGTCAAGAAAGGTCACAAAAGGTCACATTTACACGATTTCAAACAAGCGTAGAACATAAAGTATTCACTGACAGTCTGTAAACCAAAACTTTCTTCACAGAAGTACTCAAAACTTTTCTGAGGTTCATAAGCTATCAAAATTGCAAAAGGGTTATAGGCACTTTAAGCGCTTCGCCTCTGTTGTCCAGGTTCGTATGTGAGTTGTGTTTGTTGGTCTCTAGCCCTTGCTTCGAGGGTTTTTCTCCGGGTTCTCCGGTTTTCCTCCCTCCCAGTGATTACACTGACCACAAATAACGATACCCCCAAAGATTAATTGACTTTAATAACGTAAGTAAAGACATCTTGGTTGGTAGCCTCTCGCTACTTAATTAGAAAATCTTAATTCATAATGTTTGATTGTTGTAATTAAAATAGTTATTTTATTATATAAATCGTTGAATAAAGCGTTTTTGAAATGGAAACTCGAAAGATAACTTGTGGACTCGACTGTTTACAGAAAACAGCGCATAAGCCTTCGTACAAAAAGAAACGGCCATATTCAGATATATTGGATGCACTGGTGAAAATCACACATGTCAAGATTACTTCCACGGGTAACTTTTTTTTTTTGCGAGACCATACCTCAGTGCCTTTCGCTTCCGAACCCCGGTAGAAAACTTGATGCATGTGTAATAGTACGTAACAAAATACAAAGAAAATATTAATCTAAATCCCTCCTATTCTTTGTATAAGTTAACTACGGTTATTATTTAGTTCATTTCAGAAAAGGTACTAAGATGACACATAAGAAAAAAACCACGATTTCTCAGATTCTAAATTTTCACATCAACTATTTTCCTTTCAAGTTTGCACTAATCTCACTTTCTGCCCCTGGACACTTAAACATGCCCACCACCAAAAAATTAAAGAGTCCTAACAGTTGATTGTAGCTAATCACAAACGTCCGTCTATATATATCTTCGGAAAATCAAACAGAATTCGGAAAGTCAACGGCTTCCCTTCTAATAGTCAGAACATCTTCCAAGGATCCCCCATTCGTGTCCCCGCTGCTCAAGGTTTTATTGGCAAAGAGGAACAAACTAATGAGAACGGGATTAACATACGAAGCGGGATGCTTGCAACCGAGAATTACCCAGTTTATTGAATAGAATCAACTGGTTCAAGTGAGTAATAAGAAGCATTTTAAAGGAAGTAAAGAGTGGTGGGGAGTGGTCATAAATGACTCACCATTGTATGTTAAGACTAACATTCGACTCTGCTGACAATACTGTTATCTACCTGGTTGTCAAATCAGAGAGTGACTGTGCACAATTGCAACAGGATTTATATAATTTAGAACAATGGGAGTCAGACTGTAAAATGAAATTTAATATAACTAAATGTAATATTACTAAATGTATTGTACTTATAGTTACTCGGCGCCGTGTTCCTATTATATATAACTACAAACTTCACGGTTAGTCACTTCATGTTGTAGATTGCTAAGTATCTCGGAGTTCATTTATCGAATGATCTCCGTTGGAATGAACATGTAAATAAGATCACGACTAAGGCTAATAAGACCTTAGCTTCTTAAAACGTAACTTACAGCGCTGTAACTCCTCCTAGCTAAAGAGCGAGTGTACAAAACTTTAGTTAAACCATCTCTTGAATATAGCTCTATCGTTTGGGATCCCTATACGTCTAAAAATACTAGGAAGGTGAAATGGTGCAGAGAAGAGCTGCACGGTAGGTTCTCAATCGGTATGAACGGCTAGATTGTGTCGGTGACATGCTGGGCTTCCTAAATTGGAGGTCACTAAAATGCAGAAGAGAAATTGCACGTGTCAATGCTATATAAACAACGTAGATATATTTATTCAATACTTTGATTATGTCCTTGTTTACATACTGCATGACCGTCTCGGGTGTTGCTTCGTATTCCAAATTTGCAAATATAAAGATTTATACACCAATTAAGGAAATTCTCCAGGAGAAAGATATATAAAAGCTGTAGGAAAAGGTTCTCAATAACCACACCACTGAGAACCCGAATGGCAACATAATTTCCAGTTAACTTATTGTAGAACAGAAAGATTTAAAAATTGTTTCATATATGTCTCTAACTCTTTAAGTATTACATACACACACTTTATTTATCCTCGAATTTATAGTACAGCTTCTAAGCACATGGATCGTTCACATTTCGATAAAAGCATCATATGTGCTACGACAGGTGCTAAATAGGATAAGAGGTGGACCCCAACGAAATTTGCCTTTTAAGGGGGCGTGGCACGGCACTATTTTCAAAATGGCCGCCATGAAATTTCAAAATACATTTCTTTGGGCATATATCCAGTTCTAATTACTCGGGCTGCCTGTTAGCCTGATTTTCAGACGGTACGAGGTCGTCCGCTCACTTCCTCCCCCTCCCCGTCTGATGGACTTCATAGACTTTCATGTTCCTGACGTCATCAACCTTTGTTTTTACAATAAGCCAATACGAACACGCGTAAGAATTGAAGCGTGAAATGCAGAACAGTATTGCAGTAGCGGCTTTTACTAGTTGGATCTATCAGCTTTCATGCACTGGAAAAAACATTCTACAGCTTCAAACTTCTGTCGATTTCTCAGAATGGTATCCTGTATGAGCTGCTGTGGTTCTTTGGAGAGCAGGAACTTTTTAAACGGAAGTTTGCGTGCAGTATTTGCAACAAGAAATATCAGCCTCGATTCCATGCCGTAAAGTTTATTACTGTGATCTTGGAACTTTTACGCTGTTACTTTTATTCTTAAAACGTTTTGAAGTTTGATATGTATGTCGATTAGTCACACAAGACCCTAAAGTTGTCCTAGTTTTTTTTTTTTGGGTATCGGAGGTTGTTTTAACCTGACTTTATGTGTAAAGTTTAGATGCCATTGCCGTACATGAACTTACGGAATTGAAGTGTGTTCATAATTCTGAAAACCTAAATATTCACCCAAGTGCCATGAAACTTTTTCCATAACATACTCAGTATGTGTGTTCACCCTGCAGGGAACAATCATAATATTCCATGAAAGATTTGGTCTTCTAAAAGCCAAAAACCTAGGAGAATGTTTCAGATCTATTTATATAAGCGGAGGAAGATTAGTGATTTACCAAAGCCCGTACGTAGATTCACAAACACATCGTTTCAATGAATACACTATTCCAATGCTTTCTTCTGCTCTGGATATAACTTCGAAATCCTGAAAGCTTTACAACTTCGGTTGACACACTGCTCAAGTTCTTCCCCACCGCCATTTAGAAAACTATGCGAACACATTCCTTAAATTCCAGACTTTGCCAAAAGTGTAAAGTTCGCTCTGATTGGTTGAAATTATGACGCCAGGAACATGAAAGTCTATGAAGTCCATCAGACGGGGAGGGGGAGGAAGTGAGCGGACGACCTCGTACCGTCTGAAAAGCAGGCTAGCTGCCTGTGGGCAGGCCCGAGTCTTAAATCGCAAGTGTTTATTATTACTCGGGCTGCCTGTGGGCAGGCCCGAGTCTTAAATCGCAAGTGTTTATTCTTCATTTTATTTTCCAAGTCGAGGTATTACGCCCCCAACCCGCTTTGGCACCGCATAATGTCGAAAAGGTCAACCGGAAGCCACAGACTGTGGATAGAGTTTTTACTCTATCCTGAGGACACCTATAGCAAAGCTGAAACAACGTGTATATAGTTTTAAAGGTACTATATTTCGGCTAGCCAAACTAGCCTCCTTCAGGTGCCTAGATGTTGTAAGTGGAGAGTTCTACAATAGGGGCTTTACCTCGGTGTAACAACCTCTCAGACTGCGTCACAAAACTCCCTTTGTTATAAACTATGAAGAATTTGGGGACTTAGAATATTTCCCGAGCACTCGAAGCGGCACTTATAAATTTTACAAGGAATTGGGGAGCCTCTACTTGAAAAAAAAAAACTACGCTCAGCGTAGAAATCGAATCCAGGAAGCTAAGATTTATAGAATGACTGACACAATCCTCACCCAAACATTAACCGCTAGACCACGAGTGACGATATTATTGGCGCATGCTTAACTTTTGTTAGAGCTGTTAAACGAGAATCCTCTCACGAGCGAGGAAGGCTTCGAACAGTTCCCTTTATGTAACTCTGTAATATACATGTACACCAGTGACAAGACTGAATTTTTGTGAATGACGGTAATTACTCGGGCTGCCTGTGGCAGCGCCGAGTCTTAAAATGTAAGTCATTATTTAATTTTTTTTATTCTGTGCAACAAGTCTTCTGCGCATGCGTTAAAGGTCAAATTCACACCAATCAGATTGCACTGTAAGGCATGGGCAAATATAGAGTTTCCCAGATTACAGATGAAAGTAGAGAACTTGATGAACGAAGAAACAGAGGTCACGCGCGACATGCTTGAGAACATGAACATGTTCAACACTATGTTATACTAAGAAAAGAAAACAAATTACAGAGCCTGCAAGTTCACAAGTCAATGAAAAACCCCAAGAGCCTGTAGTTTTGGATCAACATATCCTTGAAACTCCAAAAGCAACATACACATGAGTCAAATTCAAACCGGAAGAGACGGAATTCTTTGGATTCTTCACGAGGATAAAAATATTTGTTAGCCCGCAATAAGAACTCTATCGCTGCTTTAACGACCTTGATTTGTAACATGGAGGCTGACCTAACTGATATGCGTAATGAATTCTTACTCTCGTCACATCAAAACACGAATCAAGAAACCAAACTCGGTCATTTGGAAGACAAATTAGTGCAGCAAGATAATATATACAAGACCGAAATCAAGATGCTGTCATCTCGAATATATTATTGACCTAGAAGTTGAAAATGGCGAGTTTAAAGCGGATATAATAAAGCTGAGATCCGACTTTCAATCTTAAAAAATAATAATCAAGAATACAAAAAAGAAGACAATGTTCCGAGACTACCCAACCTACTGAAGCTTATCAGTTTGTTCAAGAGCCATATTTCTTACATGACAACCCGATCCCTATTCATCAGAATACATTTTCTGTGCTAAATGACGAGAGTTTACAATCACCTGACCGACAACCCACTACTAAAGAAAGGGACCATGAAGTACGGTAGTAAGGTTAATTTTCGGGTTCAAAACAATGAATATATGCCTGCTCAAATGCAGTGTGTTAAACGAATAAGTAGTGTTTAAATTAAAAGGTCAATATACGAGAAAAAGAAAACTATTAAATTACATTTCAAAAACTCATGAATAATTAATGAGCATTTTGTCCAATCAGATGAAGCAAATCAGTCACGTGCATGCTCCTTTATACCTGATAAAATCTCATCATTCTAAAAGGCCCGCGGAGGGATTTGAATTTTGTCCCAGGGAGAAACTGGGTTAATGATTGAGACAATGGAATTTCTATTGATGTTTCAGCTTTCTCATTGAATTGCTAATTAGGATGAACGTTTTATATAAAGAATACTAATGAACATGACATTTTATATAAAGTTTCATCCTAATTAAGAATTCACTGATAAAGACCCAAAGATAGCAAAAAGTACACGGAACATAAGGTACCTAGATAATAAATTTTGCACTAAATTTACTAATATCAGCAGACTACCGAGATACACAGATAATATTTTTAAAATGAAGTTATCCAACGTTAACTACCATTACTTGTTTACCGAGCCACTGTTTAGTTCCAATTATGAAACAAAACTCAAAGCCGTAAAATAATAAAAACGTGCAGTAAACTTACATATTTTGTGCCGGAGTCAAAAATTTAGAGTCTGCCGTCATGTCAGTAACATCGCTTTCCAAGTCTTGAACTTTATCGAGGTAAGCCACGACACCAAATCCTTCAAGTGCATTGCGAAACGCCGCTTCAAACAACATAGTATGGTAATTTCTTCATGTCATTCCCTTGAGATGTTCGTAATTGCAGGCGGTGATTACTCGAATATTTTGCATGGCGTTGTGAATACAAAGGTTCAATGGTTCATTAAGTAACTATTCCCTTGAGATGTGCGTCTTTCTTTCATTGCATTCTTAAAGCGTTTTTGAAGTCGTTTAAAACACTCACAGCACGTGTTTTATCAAGTCTAAAAATTCTCGGGCTTCGCCCTCGAATTTTTAAACTTGATAAAACACTGCTGTTCGTGTTTTAAACAGTACATAAACTAGGGGAGCAGAGAATGAAAGTCACCGCGCTACCGGCCACTCCTAAAGACTGCTAAATTCAGCTAATAATTCTTCCCTTTGGTTAATATTAGAGGATTAAGAGGATTTCAAATGAAAGTGTATTTCATCTTCAATCTAATGTGGCCCGAGTGAAAGGCCAGATGGGCCCTTGTTTAGCTTTTAATTAGAGATAACCAACATGCATTTCAGTTATGAACACAGCAGATAAAGTTACACAGAGGCACACGAATTGACCACGAATACAATTAACATGACTGTAGAAAGAACAGTAGTGAAATATAGTGGCAGCTCTATCAGCAGGATGGACAGGATACAACTTATGATATGGGATAAATATAAACATTGAGACAATCATATTTTAGTACTCGGAACCTCCAGTACAACAGAACAGACTGTAAATTGTAGACGGTGTGTTACATGAATAAGTAGTGTTTACAGTAAAAGGTCAATTTCTTTAATTTACATACAAGAAAAACATATCTAATGTTCATATGATGAAAAACAAAAATATTAAATTACGTAAATGTACTTGGGGAGCATAGAGCAGAAAGTCCTCCCCTACCCCACTCCTAATAATTAATAGGAGTGGAGTACCACCCCTCCCCTGTGACCACGCCTCAGAATGGAATGTAAAGAATGTAGAAAATAAAAATATAGAATGGTGACGCTTATGTGTATACAGCCCGAGTTAAGGCTGTTCCCAGCCTCTTGTTACTTTTATTTTCCAAGTCGAGGTATTTCGCCCCCAACCAATCAGCTCACGCTGTTCAAGTAGTTCACTTGAACACCGCGCCGCATAATGTCGAAAAGGTCAACAGACTGCGGATAGAGTTTTTACTGTATCCTGAGTACTATAGCAAAGCTGAAACGACGTGTATATAGTTTTAAAGGTACTATATTTCGGCTAGCCAAACTAGCCTTCTTCAGGTGCCTAGATGTTGTAAGTGGAGAGTTCTAAAATAGAGGCTTTACCTCGGTGTAACAACCTCGCAGACTGCCTCACAAAACTCCCTTTGTTATAAACTATGAAGAATTTGGGACTTAGAATATTTCCCGAGCACCCGAAGCGGCACTTATAAATTTTACAAGGAATTGGGGAGCCTAATACTTGAAAAAAAAAATCACTACGCTCAGCGTAGGAATCGAATCCAGGAAGCTAAGATTTATAGAACGACTGACACAATCCTCCCCAAACAGTAACCGCTAGACCACGAGTGACGAGATTATTGGCGCATGTTTAACTTTCGTTAGAGCTGTTAAACGAGAATCCTCTCACGAGCGAGGAAGGCTTCGAACAGTTCCCTTTATGTAACTCTGTAATATACACCAGTGACAAGACTGAATTTTTGTGAATGACGGTAATTTAGCTTTTAATTAGAGATAACCAACATGCATTTCAGTTATGAACACAGCAGATAAAGTTACACAGAGGCACACGAATTGACCACGAATAAAATTAACATGACTGTAGAAAGAACAGTAGTGAAATAAAGTGGCAGCTCTATCAGCAGGATGGACAGGATACAACTTATGATATGGGATAAATATAAACATTGAGACAATCATATTTTAGTACTCTGAACCTCCAGTACAACAGAACAGACTGTACAAATGTACATTGTAGACATGTGTTACATGAATAAGTAGTGTTTACAGTAAAAGGTCAATTTCTTTAATTTACATACAAGAAAAACATCTAATGTTCATATGATGAAAAACAAAAATATTAAATTACGTAAATGTACTTGAGGCTATAGAGCAGAAAGTCCTCCCCTACCCCACTCCTAATAAATAATAGGAGTGGAGTACCACCCTGTGACCACGCCTCAGCATTGAATAGCGGATTAATGGCTTCTAATTGCGGACCATTGTGTTTTCTTTGTGCTGGAGGTGTGATCGTTTTTCCTTGGTATGTGTGACCACGTTCTGGGGAAATTGGCACTGAATGGAGCCGCCACAATATAGATTTTTCAGCAGAAAATCGAACTGGAGACTGATTTTCTGGTAATAAGTTCATGTCCTAGATACACCAATATGTTACTGACGTTCTATGACCGAAACATAATAGAACGTAATTAACCTATTGTTGTATCTAGGACATGAACTTATTACCGATTTTCTCTTCACAGACGCGCCACACAAAATCGCTCAGGAACTCCTGGGAGACGGACCTTTTTATTTTGAAGACGTCATCATATGACGTCATTATTACGTCATCAAGGCAGAAAAATTCAATCAACTCATGATTTCTTTGGGATAGTGCTTTCATATTTGCATATATCATTGGTCTGGGTTAGGCACAAAAGGTGTAGCATGCGTTTTACGATATACCAAAAATGTATCGCTTTAGAATTTCCCCCCGTGAATTTTAACAGTTAGATGGTCATAACTTCCGTGTTTTCATTTTTTTCGCTAAACCCATGCTTGGCTCTGTGCAATGCGACTTCGGGACACTTTTTATGTGAAAAAGGATTGACTTTTCTTTGTTTCACGAACTCAGTTTAATATTTTGTGAAACCGGAAGTATAATATTGTTACCATGGCCCACGGGGCGCGGCCGCGTTTGGGTGGTTACAAAGCAATTTTCTTTACATACATGGATTCTCGTGTACCGATGGAAGCTAAAGGCATTGGACAAGAAAATGAAATCAGTGAAATTGAAACAGAGCTGCATTATCAGACATCTAATTCCAGTGGTTTATTCACGCAAAGAAGTCGATTTGCACCAATATCATTCGCACATGTTCGTAATCCTTATAATTTCCATTGATTAATAAAGAAATAAAGAAATAATTACAAAATTCGGCAAGTAGGCCTTAGGCTTTGTTCGCCCTAAAGGAATGGTCGCAAGTTATTAGGAACTTGCCATCGTCCATTTCCGTATTGATGTTTAACTTCCGCATTTTTCACAGACATTCCGGCCTTAGAGATAGTTGACGAATTGTTCAAGCAAGCAACCGTGAACGACAATCTACGTTCTACGTTGTATCGGTCTTATCTTTGCTTCTTTATAGTTAGAAATAGTGTCCATGGTATCAGAACACTCTGGTATCAGAATATATGAAAACGTTTTGGTCATTATTAACCGATGACTTTCAATCAAGTCTCTAGTATCGTGACGAGCCGCCGTAAAAATGGAGTTGATTTCTCTTTCGTAGGCACTGCATTTTTCTTCGCTACTTTCTTGTGAAATTGGCTCAAAACCAAACTCTTCGAAGACTCCTCTCACGTCTAGCTGCTCACTTGTAAGTACATTCTGACTCCCCTCGTTATCAACAAGCTCTTTCCGAGCACTTTCCAAACTTTCTTTGTCGAAATCCGAAAGAAAGTTAGTTTGCACTGGACACCCGAATTCCACTAACATCGGAATTTCCCCTCGTCCAGCGACCCTCCGCAGCTAGAATGACTTTCTCGGTTTTATCGCTCTTTTTCGGCATTATATAAAGTAAACTTGAAGCATGGAAAGTAAAAAAAAAAAAGGGTTGAAGTAGCAAAAACAACTTCATTGTAACTTTTACGAAATGTAAACAAAACTGGAGGAGTGGAGCTTGCTAGCCAGCGAATTGCGAAGCGCGCGCGTTGCTTTTCACTAAACCGGAAGTAAGTTTTTTCCTATATTTGCATTAGCGCGCGCGCGCCGACCCTTCATAGCAACGTCGCTGCTTAGCGACGAAATTGGTAAACGCACCCTTAACGTTTGTTTGAAGTATTTTCAATGCTCGACGAAAAAATAGGGCTCTGGAAGAATCCCATTTTTGTGTATTCTGATTGGCTGCTCTGAACAATGCAATTTAACCGGAAGTCAAACAGCATTTCTGGAGGGTTGATTTATTCGGACAAAGGCATCGAAAATTGGGGCCGGGTTATCTAAACGCTAAAAACCGTTGGATTTTACCTATATAGATGCCGCTAAAAATCTTCAGGGATTCTTAGATATTTGCTTGTATCCACTCGGGAGTTCATATCACTTCATCGCCAACACACGTCGCACACAGTACATGAATTCTCAGAATTCGAAAATCGAACCCAACTGGATATACAGCTATTTCAATTAATGTTGTCTGGGAGATAGGGAATAGGACATCTGTATCTGTTTATTTGATCGGTAAAGTTATTTGCATACAACCAATATAAATTAATAAATACATAAATAAGTAAATCGATTAACAACTAAATATAAACTTATTGTAGAAAAGACGGGACTTGCTTGCTAAAGCTTTCGGGCCTTTTTGTAGTCGCTACATGCTCTGGGAGATTATTCCAGGCAGGAATAGTGCGGGGAAAAAAAGAGTACTTAACGCACAAGGAAGTGGTTGTACTTTTTAGAGTGCTTCATTAGGGAATAGGGCATTAGGGTATAGGGCATTAGGGAATAGGGCATTAGGGTATAGGGCATTAGGGAATAGGACATTAGGGTATAGGACATTAGGGCATTAGGGTATAGGGCATTAGGGTATAGGGCATTAGGGTATAGGGCATTAGGGAATAGGACATTAGGGTATAGGGCATTAGGGAATAGGGCATTAGGGAATAGGACATTGGGGTATTCCCAGGCCGAAATGAATTATGGTTACGAGTTACGAACATTGTTATAAATATGGGAATATCTGTTACGGTAA
Organism: Actinernus sp. WN-2022; assembly: GCA_030867875.1. Classification (NCBI taxonomy): domain Eukaryota; kingdom Metazoa; phylum Cnidaria; class Anthozoa; order Actiniaria; family Actinernidae; genus Actinernus; species Actinernus sp. WN-2022. The sequence continues at coordinate 2,036,706 of JAOWCC010000577.1, read as the reverse complement.
ATCCCTCGGCTACATACAGCTATTTCAATTAATGTTGTCTGGGGAATAGGGTATTAGGGAATAAGGCATTTTTTAAATGTCGGACGACTGAACAGGCTAAAAATGGATAATTAAACCGTAAGCTAAGTCTACTAAATCGTCTATAAGTGCTCTATAGGCAGAAGTGGCATTTTTCGTAAACTTGTGAACAGGCGCTGATCGCTTAAATATAAGCATTTGTATTGGAATGTAACGAACTCCAGTTTTCAAGGAGCTAAAATACGAGAGAATCGAAAGTAAAAATGCCTTGACTTGCTTCTACGGTGTATTCAGTTGCTGTTTGTGTGGTCATCTGGCTCAGGTTAAGGCGATTTCAGCGGCGGGTGTAAAGTACAGGTCAGGTCACTTCTTATTTACCTGTGAACCCTAGCACTAGGTGAGTGCATAGTTAATAGAGTGGGATGGTTATGAAACTCGGGGACCTTCTTTGTTATATGTCTGTTAGCTTTTTTCAACCACTGCCGTGCACGAAACACTATAGAAATTCCAACATGTTAATCAATCAGCCAATAGAAACGTGAGTTCAGGAAACGCTAATGAACTATGTCCGTGCACAATCTTTTGTCTTACCCTCTTCCAACATAAATCGCAGCGCCTTTGTTAGCCCTTTTGAAGTTTGCCGGGTTTCCTAACCATTCCACTCTATTAAATATGGTGAGCGAGAACCCGTCCGATGGTTAGGGTTAGGCAGGAGGGGTTGTGCGGGTTAGGGTTAGGATTTGTAATCTATTCTATAACACTCGCATTCATGCCCAGTCGTATTTAGGTATGGGATAAATATTGACCTAGCGGCCTAAGCCAAAGCTGGAACGGCTTGGCTTAGGGGAGGAACCTACGACCCACGCGAATTCATAGGGTGGGTGGGCCGTTCCCTTTCTCCTCACTCCGCCAGGGTAAAAAAACTGAGCAAGAGAGCGAGCCTCCCGGTTAGCTCAGTGGTTAAGCGCTGGTCTGTTGTGCGGGAGGTCGCGGGTTCAAACTCCGGCCGGACCAATACTCAGGGTCTTAAAATAACTGAGTAGAAGGTGCTGCCTTTATGACACAATCTCGTTCACGAACTGCAAATGGTTAGACCTTCACGTCTTATCGGATAAGGACGTAAAATCGTAGGTTTCCCGTCGGCCTCAAGTTTATCAGTCTTTGAAGACTGTTACGAGTTACCGACGTTAAATAAGGTCACTTTACTTTTAACATGCTGCTTGCATTCAGTATTTATACTTGCCTATTTCGTAATACACGTGCAAATACGCAAAATATACATGCAGTTATTTGGTGTTTATAGCCTAATTTCATCCGTGCATATAATTACGAGTGTTATGAATAATAATCTATTCTATAACACTAGCATTCATGCCCAGTCGTATTTAGGTCTGGGATAAATATTGACTTGGCTTAGAAATTAACAACCTGACCTATGACCTGTACTTTACACCCGCCGCGATTTCAGCGAGTTTTCGATCCCCATCAATCCTCTTGTGTACTGGAATCTGTGATGTCTGATGAATCCATCGCACGATAAAGAAACACGAGCCTGATGCATGAAAATAAAGCCTTACAATCCAAACTAAAAACGGCAGAAGATGAAAAAGGCTTGCCCTGACACTAGCAAGCAAAAGTTCACTGTCAATATACCGGGTGAACTTCCAAATCCAAACCAAAACCTAGACCCGAGGCGCTGAGCGAGAATCGAACCCGAAGAAACGACTTCCCAGGGTGACGTTCCAGAGCCCTATTAGTAGTTTGAGAGGGACCGAATTAGCCCTTTTTTTGGTGCGCTATGCTAATTTTCGGTGCGCTCTCATTAATTCAATGACGTCACGGTTCTATTGTCTTGGACTCATGAATAAAATGCGGCGCCCTCATGAATAAAATGCGGCGCTATGCTAATTTTTAAGGCGCTCATGAATAAAGTGTGGTGGTATCTCATTATCTATTGTCTGAAGCTCATGAATAAAGTGGTGCGTTATGTTAATTTTTAAGGCGCTCATGAATAAAGTGTGGCGCTCTCATGAATAAAATGCGGCGCGCTCATGAATATCTATTGTTCCTTTGGATGAGGTCATCGATCTATTCGGGCATGTTTGGGCAAAGCCTATTGTTTGGAGCAGCTATAAAGCTAGAACCAATCGGCCCTGAATCCATTCAAGAAATTGAACTTTGAACAAGATGGTAGGATCTCGAGGCAATCATGGAGGAAGATAAGTTGTACGCTGTAGCCTATACACCTGATGGGGATAGATTTGGAGAACTGAGTATGGAAAGAGAGCATCAAACAAGTCTGGCATAAGCATTCCCGGACATCTGTATGAGTTTTTAACGAGGGAAAATATTTTCACTGAAAACTACCAAGCATTTGCTGAATTGTACAAAGCACACAAGATTAAAGGGAAGTTAAGGGAGTACTATTGGCCTGAGAAGAAGGAAGACACTTTGCTAACCTGTGATTCTTCACTAGATTTTTATTACTTACCCAAGCACATTATTGAAGGGGGATTTTACCACAAGAACACAACCGGAGACGGATTCGAAAAGATAAAAGTATTTGACGAGTTCCCTAACGTGTGCAAAATCATTAAGAGTATCTTAATAGACTTGACCACATCCAACGCTGAGAAGATCAATTTTATGCGGCTATTGATCCCGAGGGACCAACCCGTTTCCGTAAAACTATTCCAACATTTAGACATTTTTCCTAAGTATGGACACCATTTCCAGGAACTGCAGGAGGAGTTTGAGACAATGCAGAATGGTAGAGAGGGAAAGAAAACTTCCTAAACTATATGGTGTAGCTTCCTGTGATCACTGGGTTCAACGCTTAACCCCGTGGGGAGAGCGCGTGATGCGACTTCGCGGTGTAGATGTTTCTACGTGGGATACAAATATAGAAACTATCCTTAAAGGGAAGTGGAGCGATCGATCCTACAAACCTGATGCTGAGCCAGAGTTAACTACATTCATGCGCGGATGGAAGACTGATGAATATCAAGTTCTGGCAGACCTCTTCTTAGAGTGTGTATCTAATGGAAACCTGAATAATGAACGATACCAGCGGAACACTAGCTATGGGGAAAGAATAGAGCTTGAAGAGAAGAGTCATGTACTCTTACCTCATGACTCTGGATTGCATTTTTCTTATTTACCGTATGATCTAGTAGAGGGAGGGTTCTACGAGGTGTTCAGAAATCACTTTCAACTTTGCCTAGATTATTTAAAAGTTCACTGGGTTTTTTACGAGATGTTAAAATTAATGTCGGCAGTTTTGTACGATCCAAATACTGAGGATCGGGAAAAGATCCATCACCTTTGTGCATTACTTCCTAAAGGAAAGATAGATGCAAAAACTTTGTGCAAGGCAAAGATGTTTGATGAACTAGATATTTTCCCTGTCTATGGCAAAGAACTTAGGGGATTGCGGGATGCATCACTTACGATTGAAAAGCAAGTAAGCCATATGATTTTGTAAATACCTCTAAGTACCTTGTGAGATGAAATAAATTATTGGTGAAAGAACGTCTAAACTGTCTTTATTATTTTCCTTTACAGTTAATAACTCATAAGATAATTGTATACAAAATCCACTGTGACTCATAAGAGAAATTTTGCTATTGTCCTAAGGGATTAACGATAACTGAAGAGCCTATTGTTTGGAGGAAAACTCTTGTGATGCAAATTCTTCTCGAAAAACTGAACTAAATTACCATACGAATATAAACAAACCACCAGATAATTAAACAAAGTTTATTCAATCTCAAAAACACCAATTTTAAAAACAGTTCGTTTTCCTTATCCTCGCGGAGTTGATAACTTTCTTATTTCTCAGTTCTTGGGTTGATATAATGCACCGTGTAACAAAAATACACTGATTTATGTTTCATTGATTTTTTTCTTGTTGACAAATGCTGCTTACTGATTGCTTATATTAAAACGATGACAAAAACTTTCTTTTTTGACGTTTTGCTTCTTGTAAATATGGTTTTCGTTCTTGAGTTGATAACCTATGGACTTGTACCAAGTGGTTGGATAATTTAACAAGATACTTTGATCCACAATTAGGTACAGGGCAGTTTTTCAAAGTCCGATTTTCCATGTTCACTCGTTGAAAGTTAGTATCAAATAGCACAAATCCACTTGATCGTCCCTTTTGTCGGATAAAAAAACGAAAAAAGCGGGACAAAAGGAGACAAAAGGGACGAAAGGGCCTACTGACAAGAGCCGTGTTCACATTCAGATATAGGTATCTCCGTTTATCCCTTTCGTCCCTTTTGTCTCCTTTTGTCCCGCTTTTTTATGTCTCTTTTTTTATTTCAAAACGAAAAAAAGCGGGACAAAAGGGACGAAAGGGATAAACGGAGATACCTATATCTGAATGTGAACACGGCTCTTGTCAGTAGGCCCTTTCGTCCCTTTTGTCTCCTTTTGTCCCGCTTTTTTTCGTTTTTTATCCGACAAAAGGGACGATCAAGTAGATTTGATACTAACTTTCAACGAGTGAACATGGAAAATCGGACTTTGAAAAACTGCCCTGTACCTAATTGTGGATCAAAGTATCTTGTTAAATTATCCAACCACTTGGTACAAGTCCATAGGTTATCAACTCAAGAACGAAAACCATATTTACAAGAAGCAAAACGTCAAAAAAGAAAGTTTTTGTCATCGTTTTAATATAAGCAATCAGTAAGCAGCATTTGTCAACAAGAAAAAAATCAATGAAACATAAATCAGTGTATTTTTGTTACACGGTGCATTATATCAACCCAAGAACTGAGAAATAAGAAAGTTATCAACTCCGCGAGGATAAGGAAAACGAACTGTTTTTAAAATTGGTGTTTTTGAGATTGAATAAACTTTGTTTAATTATCTGGTGGTTTGTTTATATTCGTATGGTAATTTAGTTCAGTTTTTCGAGAAGAATTTGCATCACAAGAGTTTTCCTCCAAACAATAGGCTCTTCAGTTATCGTTAATCCCTTAGGACAATAGCAAAATTTCTCTTATGAGTCACAGTGGATTTTGTATACAATTATCTTATGAGTTATTAACTGTAAAGGAAAATAATAAAGACAGTTTAGACGTTCTTTCACCAATAATTTATTTCATCTCACAAGGTACTTAGAGGTATTTACAAAATCATATGGCTTACTTGCTTTTCAATCGTAAGTGATGCATCCCGCAATCCCCTAAGTTCTTTGCCATAGACAGGGAAAATATCTAGTTCATCAAACATCTTTGCCTTGCACAAAGTTTTTGCATCTATCTTTCCTTTAGGAAGTAATGCACAAAGGTGATGGATCTTTTCCCGATCCTCAGTATTTGGATCGTACAAAACTGCCGACATTAATTTTAACATCTCGTAAAAAACCCAGTGAACTTTTAAATAATCTAGGCAAAGTTGAAAGTGATTTCTGAACACCTCGTAGAACCCTCCCTCTACTAGATCATACGGTAAATAAGAAAAATGCAATCCAGAGTCATGAGGTAAGAGTACATGACTCTTCTCTTCAAGCTCTATTCTTTCCCCATAGCTAGTGTTCCGCTGGTATCGTTCATTATTCAGGTTTCCATTAGATACACACTCTAAGAAGAGGTCTGCCAGAACTTGATATTCATCAGTCTTCCATCCGCGCATGAATGTAGTTAACTCTGGCTCAGCATCAGGTTTGTAGGATCGATCGCTCCACTTCCCTTTAAGGATAGTTTCTATATTTGTATCCCACGTAGAAACATCTACACCGCGAAGTCGCATCACGCGCTCTCCCCACGGGGTTAAGCGTTGAACCCAGTGATCACAGGAAGCTACACCATATAGTTTAGGAAGTTTTCTTTCCCTCTCTACCATTCTGCATTGTCTCAAACTCCTCCTGCAGTTCCTGGAAATGGTGTCCATACTTAGGAAAAATGTCTAAATGTTGGAATAGTTTTACGGAAACGGGTTGGTCCCTCGGGATCAATAGCCGCATAAAATTGATCTTCTCAGCGTTGGATGTGGTCAAGTCTATTAAGATACTCTTAATGATTCTGCACACGTTAGGGAACTCGTCAAATACTTTTATCTTTTCGAATCCGTCTCCGGTTGTGTTCTTGTGGTAAAATCCCCCTTCAATAATGTGCTTGGGTAAGTAATAAAAATCTAGTGAAGAATCACAGGTTAGCAAAGTGTCTTCCTTCTTCTCAGGCCAATAGTACTCCCTTAACTTCCCTTTAATCTTGTGTGCTTTGTACAATTCAGCAAATGCTTGGTAGTTTTCAGTGAAAATATTTTCCCTTGTTAAAAACTCATACAGATGTCCGGGAATGCTTATGCCAGACTTGTTTGATGCTCTCTTTCCATACTCAGTTCTCCAAATCTATCCCCATCAGGTGTATAGGCTACAGCGTACAACTTATCTTCCTCCATGATTGCCTCGAGATCCTACCATCTTGTTCAAAGTTCAATTTCTTGAATGGATTCAGGGCCGATTGGTTCTAGCTTTATAGCTGCTCCAAACAATAGGCTTTGCCCAAACATGCCCGAATAGATCGATGACCTCATCCAAAGGAACAATAGATATTCATGAGCGCGCCGCATTTTATTCATGAGAGCGCCACACTTTATTCATGAGAGCGCCTTAAAAATTAACATAACGCACCACTTTATTCATGAGCTTCAGACAATAGATAATGAGATACCACCACACTTTATTCATGAGCGCCTTAAAAATTAGCATAGCGCCGCATTTTATTTCTCATACTACTCCTATTTTTTCGTCGAACATGCGCAGTTAGAAACAAATGGGGTCTGGGTATGAGAATTCCGGTATATGCAAATTAGGTTTGTAGCCAAAATCTGGCTACAGTCCTCACAGCGCATGCCCAAAACGTCAGTAACAAAATGGCGGATAACTCCACAGGCAGCCCAATCTCATGATTTGTGTATTTATACGCTAACGAATATCGCTTGAATAGTTCATATTATAAATCCTTCCAAATGATGGTGACAAGTTGCTAAAGATGAAAGAAAAACTTATTACCATTATTGCTAATTACTGTTTACTAAAGGTTGGGCCTGGGAACACAACAAAAGGGACCAATATATAAAATGGTAGCTGTAAGATAACAAGCTTACAAATCAGAAATACATCAGTGATATGTATATTAATTAATTTTGATTTTTAACTTATGAATAAAGCAACATTTCTCTTGTCTCTTTTTACTCGTAGAACTCGCTTCTCCTCTCGTTTTTGCAGCTTTTTTTCTAAATAGAACATACACTCAGTTACCTTACTCAGTAATACAGGAAATATCTAAAACGTACGGAAAATGTTCACAAAACGAACATTTCAACTGTTATTGGCATTGAAAAGACGAAGCACTCGGTTCATTTGAATGCAAAACGGACTATCTGTTATATATTGTCGCCTTCGATTTGAAATTAACGTTGGATTAGCCAAATAATACTTCATGAATGTGTAACAACGAGCTGGGATACCTTTGCATTCTTTACACAAGTTTCATTTATAACCAGACATTTTCATTATTTTGTTCGTGCTCACGGGTCAATAAAACGTGGGTTTCTTAGGGTCTCTTCGTAGTTTACGTGACACGAAGGGTTTAAATGGTATTTCTGTTAATATGTAATGTTAAAAACTCCAATAATAGATTAGATAAAAGCAATTCCCTGCACACCACTTCAATCAGCCCGTCACGAAAAGCCACTTGAAGCATGAAGACCCTTCCCACTAACGTGTCAGAACAGGGTTCCCCTTTAAATTATTACAGTCACGTCATAAAATATGTGAACAAATACTCTGTTCCTTGAAAGCCACGACAAAAATGTGCGTGGATTGGGCTCTCCATCGGCCGCCATGTTTACTTTTTGTCACGAGTCAAAGAACAGAGCGAGCAGAGCATCATGGGAAGACATGAATATCCTCCTTTGTCCTAACCGGAAATTCCCATGCCCAACTTCATAGGCTGCCAACCTCGAAGGCCTTGGAAATGCATATGGACAACAAATTGTTCGATTTCTCCAGAATGTGGCATCCCTGGATCTAAAAATTCGGGTAGGGATGAGTTCATTTATTATTCTATGGCCTGCCATAGTTTCAAGTTATTTGGAGTGAGCGAAGTGTGATTTTCGTGGCAAAGATTACAGGTTATGCATCGTATATTTATCGGTTGTCTCCAGCCTTTTCCTTTTATTAGGAGGTGAGGGAAAGAGGTTCGAAAAAAACAGCGGAAACGACCCTAGAAGAGCTCAGAGGTATGAATAACCACAACTAAATTAAATGAACACAAAACTATTTTGCCAAAGGCATTCGGTTACAACTGTTTTATTGTTGGCTTTCTGAAAACAGAACAATTATAACATATTAAGTTTTTTTACATGTATATACTATTATACAACACTTCATTTTAAAACAAAATGAAAATTCGTTTTCTTTGCATTGGTAAATCAGTCAACTAATTCGTCAAAATGCCGATGTAATACCATAATAACCAAATCAAGTGAACTATTGTATAATTTCCTGATAATAGCTCTGTAGATTTACTTACAGTCTTTGGTAATGATCGCCGTTCCAGGATTTCTACTGCTGTAGACAGTCTGTCACTACTGTAACTTCAAATGCTTCGTTTGAAAAATGGTATGAAAATCTCGAATATGGCATTTTATATGTTGAAAACCATTACCTTCTTAGTTCTCTACCGAAGTATAAACCTTATATATTCACAATTTTTCTTATTTTTGGCGTTTTTCCAGTCGCATATGAACATTTCGAAACGGTTCGTTTTTCTTGAACACAGAGTTGAACGAGCAATTGTAGCGTTCTTTTAGTGAACTGGATTATGTGTTATTTGGGCTCAGAGAAGTCACTGAAGAATATCAGTTCATGGTGTTAAGTAATAAGGTAATCGTGGTACTACTTGAGCTGTGAGAGGTCCCTGAAAAAGAGCTACAATTCACTCCCGCTCGGCGGCCATCTTGATTCACTTTTAGTGAAGTGGCTAGTGCGCATGCGCTCCGTTTTTCCGCTCTGTCACATGTAGGTGATGTGAAATCATGCACGCACGCGATACACGCGGCCTTCTATAAACATACAGCCATACCTGCCAACTCTCCCGGTTTATGCGGAAGACTCCAGATTTTGGACCTCGTCTCCCGGATATATAGAGCCTCAAATCTCCCGGTTTTTTTGCCATTTTATGGATTGAGTTAGCCGTTTTTCAGGCTCGAGGGTTAAACATAAACAGATGTTTCTATCACTTTTTTGGATGTCAATGTTTCTGTTAGCGGCAATAGTCTAACCACTACTGTTCATTACAAGCCAACTGATTCGCACAGTTATTTATTGATTTCATCTTCTCATCCTACACATGATAAAACCTCTATCCCATATTCTCAATTCCTTAGGCTTCGCCGTTTGTGCAGCGATGAATCCGACTTCAATTCAAAGTCCGAGGAGATGCACCAGTTCTTTGTCGAGCGCGGTTATTCTAATGCTGTTGTGACAACTGCATTGGACCGCGCCCGTAACATCGACAGAAGAACGGCTCTGCTACCGTCCAAACCGAAGACTGAAGATAGGATTCCGTTTCCATTGACTTACCATTCGTCTAATCTGTCTATCAAGAAAATTATCCAGAGGAACTTTAAGATTTTACAGAGTGATCCAGAGACCGCCTCTATTTTCCCGCAGCCTCCTCTCATTTCTTTCAAACGTGACAAGAATCTCCGTGATTCCCTAGTCAAAGGATCACTACAACCTGATCTTCAACCAGGCACTTTTAAATGTTCCAGGACACGATTCAATACCTGTGCTTACACTAAACCTCTAAAAACCTTGAAAACTTAGGCAAGACATCCTTGATCGTGGTATGTCAAATTTTCCGCCAAAGGACACTACAACAACATCAGAGGTAATTAGGCTCCAACAAGAAAATAAAGATCTGGAACGGAAGCTTCATGACATAGAATCCCGTTATAACGAACTAAAGATAGAACCATCAGCGATGATAATAAAAGTCTGCTCACTGCCTTACGACTCCTAAACAATGAAATGGGAAACTCAGAAGGCGGAAACGTTACAACAATTTCCCCCGACTCCGACACTGAGCCTAAATCTACCATTGGACACATTAAACCAACATCAAACTCGAAGCCAGCCAAATTAGGCGACCAAAGTACTAGCTCGGAGCCATGGAATAAAGTCGAATCAAGGAAATCTCGCCGACCTAAGCAATCGATGACGACTCAAGGATCCAAGCAATCGACGACTCATGGATCCAAAGATATAACGACTACAACACATGGTCCACCCGACCGTACCACTACAATCATCGGTGATTCCATGATCAAGCATCTTGGTGGATGGAAAATGGAAAAAAAAGCCGGTCACAATGTATATGTAAAATCATTTAGTGGAGCCAAAGCCAAAGACCTGAAGTACTACGTACATCCTACACTGGAGACAAAGCCCACAAATATTGTTATCCATGCAGGTACAAATGACCTCACCACTAGCTCGGCCAAAGACATTGCAGAAACACTCGCCGACGTAGGAAACTTGATTGAAAAGCATTCTCCTGATACAAATATATGTTTCTCAGAGATCCTGGTCCGATCTGATATGAATCGTGAACTCAATGAGAAGTTATTGGCAGCCAACAAAACACTACGAAAATTTTGTAATCAGAATGGATGGGATTATCTTCCTCACCCTAACATCACATCTAGCTCTCTGAATAAGACTGGTATTCACCTGAACACTGAAGGCACCAAGCAGCTAGCCGCCGATATTACTAATTTTATTTATTCAAATTGATTCCACAACCAGCAGCACCACTGAAACAATACTGATACTAGCTGCAGTCCACCCATCATCCCACCCAAAGTAAATAGTGCAACACACACTAATATGCATTCAACACAACGTGAGCCTATTAAGCCTAATACATTTGAATCGTTCAGCAAAACTAGAGGCTTTAAGATGGCCTTCATTAATATAGCAAGCATTCCCAAGCATCTTGACGAATTAAAAATTCTTCTTTCATGCCAGAACTTGGATTTGCTTGCTGTAAACGAAACGCGCCTTTCTGAAGCTATCACTGACTCTGAAGTCAACATAGTAGGCTATAATATTATCTGTCGCGATAGATCTAGATGTGGCGGTGGTACCGCATTATACTTACGAAATGCCATTAATTATTTAGTTCGTAATGATATATTTGAAGATTCTCTAGAAGCTATCTCTGTTGAAATTCTCAAGCCCAAAAGCAAACCTTTTATAATTTCAACTTGGTACAGACCCCCAAGTTCTCTGATTAACATAATGGATTTGTTTAAACTGGCATTGAGAAAGCTCGACAATGAGGACAAAGAATTTCATATTTTTGGGGATACTAATTGCGATCTATTAGATATTGAACCGGATAACCACACTAAGCAGCTCAAAGATCTCCTACAATTATTTCAGTTGAAACTAACGATCCTTTGTCCCACTAGAATCACAAATACTTCGAAGACGCTTATTGATCATCACATCACAAATGACGTGCAGAAAATATCGTATTCAGGAGTTTTAGACGTTTGCTTGAGCGATCATAATATGATTTACGCAGTTCGCAAAATTGGCGTCCCTCGGGCCCTCCTAAGATAATCGTATCGCGCCAGTACAAGCACATGAACAAATACCTTTTTATTCGGGATCTCGCTGACCAGCCATGGGAAAGATTGACCTCTATTGCTGATCCCAATACCTTTTGGCACGAATAGAAATCGATTTTTTAGGAGTACTAAATAAACATGTGCCGTTGCGCAAAAAGAAAATAAGGAGTCGGCCCGCCCCTTGGATGACTAGAGACATAAAAGAAAACATGCTACAACGAGATTATTTGAAGAAAAGAGCTAATAAATCTGGTGATCCATCTGACTGGTCCAGATATAGAACTGCACGAAATGAAGTTCATCTAAGTATCAAGAGAATAAAGTCTGAATATTATCGTGCTCAAATTGACATAAACTCAAATAATCCGAAAGCTATGTGGAAGACGTTGAACGACCTGAGCTCCAGGAAAAAGGCTCAGACCGTGATAAACCAGTTAAAAGTCGACGGAATAACATACACAAAACCCCAAAATATAGCAAATAGTTTGAACAGGCAATTCATTGAAATAAGCGCAAAATTATCAGCCGACAAAGTCAATACAACTAATGTTACTTTTGAGGAATTTATACCACCAGTAACAAGTGTGTTTGAGTTTAACCTTGTTCCTGTTAACAAAGTTACTAAGCTTATTAAAAACCTTAGCGGTTCCAAATCACCTGGCTTAGATTCCTCCAAAAATCCTAAAAATGGCAGCCCCTGTTCTATCACCATCTCTAACCCATTTATATAATTTATCTTTAGAAACGAGTATTTTTCCGATAGATTGGAAAAAGGCCCGTGTAACACCTTCATTTAAATCGGGTAGTAAAAGTGACAGTAATAACTATAGACCTATTTCCGTATTATCAGTAGTGTCTAAAGTATTTGAAAGGATCGTCTACGATCAAGTCTATAGCTACCTAACTTCCAATAATTTACTTTAGCAAATAAACTACAGAAACTACAAAATAGAGCTGCGAGGGTAGTAACAAAATCTTCTTATGACATACGGTCCCGTACTCTTCTTCAACAACTTGGATGGGATGATCTACAAACTAGAAGAAATAAACATATGGCAATTATGATGTATATAATCCATCACGGTTTATGTCCTGACTATTTATCAGAGTTATTTACAAGTAGATCAATGTCCATACACTACGTTTTAAGAAGTGTTAGTCAGAATAATTATTCTATACCACGCCCTACTCGTGAATACCTAAAAATGAGTTTCAGTTACAGTGGTGCCCTACTGTGGAATCAATTACCTAAGGCCCTTAAAGACTCTGTATCTTTAGACGCTTTTAAAGCATCTCTTAGTAAAACAAAAAAATATCTTTAAATTTTATGATTATATTTAAGGAAATTCGATCATACATTAGTACTTATTGTAAAACCATTATCCTAGAGTATTTTAGTCATGTTTTTATTACATCTATATAATACCTATATAATTAATGATATTAGTTACTAGATATTTAGTTTAGTGCATCCCTCACGGCTATCTGAAAAGCAGCTACGCTCATGTATGCTACCGCGTTTAAATAAAGATTTATTATTATATTACCTACAACATTTATTTCAGGACCGAACAGCTCTCTTAAAGTCACTGATCATTTTGATTGTACTTCCAGTAATGTCATTTATTGTATCACCTGCACACTTTGTAACAAACTCTACATCGGAGAAACAGGGCGAAGATTAGGAGATCGATCCCGCGAGCACTTGCTAGATGTTAGAACTAACAGCAAGGATCTCGCCAAACATGTAGCTCGTCACTTTAACCTTCCTGGTCATTGCATTAATCACATCACTGTATGCGGCATTTCTCTGCATCAAGGTACTACCGACACTCGTAAACGCAAAGAACAGAACTTTATTTTCAAATTACGAACTTTGTCACCTCACGGTATTAATGAACGCTTTTCGTTCATTCAATTTCAGAATTCACGTATTCACTCACACTTAGATCAGCATGTTTCCTTAGTTTACTCATCAACACTTGCTGTTACAACTATTAGCATTTCTATTGTTGGCGCACTTTTCTTTGATCACAATTGATCCGAGAACATGTTTCTTCAGCGGTAATCATGCATTGGCGCAATTTTCTTTGATCCCAATTGATCCGAGTACATGTTTCCTCAGCGGTAATCATGCACTCAATACTATATAAGCCGTTTCCCCAATCACAATTCCCGCTTTTGCTCTGACGAAGGGCTAGCGCTCGAAACGTCAGCTGCTACTCGCTTTCCACGGCGGTTAGCATACCTCAATCGACTTTAGTTGATTACATACCAGTGTTTATCTTCCCCGCCGACGCAGACCAACACTAGTTGTTGCCTATCGTACTCTACTATAGGTCTATTTGTGATAGCCCATGGTAGAGAAACCGCACACATTTTCAAGAAATAATAACATGTTTTCAACTTCAATTTGTTTCTTTCTGTTCCTATTATTTTCTACTGTTCGACTAGTTAGTTTATACTAACTAGTTTATACTAACTAGTTTATACTAACTAGTTTATACTAACTAGTTTATACTAACTAGTTTATACTAACTAGTTTATACTAACTAATATTCGGCTGCGCCTCATGGGCTATTCACTCGTACCCATTCGGGCTGCGGGTCTAATTGTTAAATATTTCTATTTCCAGCGTATGCGAAACGATGTGCAGTTATCAATTTAGCCATTAGTCATGGTATTGTTCCTGATGAAATGAAATTTGCTCGCGTGATTCCTCTGTTTATAGTTGATAATCAAGATTTGTTCACCAATTATAGACCAGTCTCGATTCTACTAAGCTTCTCTAAATTTTTGGAAAGAGTAATTTATAACCGCCTATTGATATACATTAATAAATGTAATATTTTAAATGATAATTAGTTCGGTTTCAGAAAAAAAATCACTCTACTGCGCTTGCTTTGATCGAATAAATGATAAAATTTCATCTGCAATTGATCGTAAAGAAATTGCTGTTGGAACTTTTCTAGATTTATCGAAAGCCTTCGACACTGTTAACCACAGCATTCTTTTTGACAAACTTGAACATTACGGTATTCGTGGCATAGCATTAGATTGGATTAAAAGTTACTTTTCCAACAGAACATAATTCGTTCAGTTTAATGAGCGCTGCTCTTCCCCTAAAAACTATTTGCTGTGGGGTGCCTTATGGCTCAATGCTTGGTCCTCTATTATTTTTATTGTACATCAATGACTTAAATAATGTTTCCAATGTATTAGAGCTTATTCTATTTGCTGATGACACGAATATATTTTTCTCGCACAAAGACCCTGTTTACCTGATCAATACTCTGAATGCTGAAATAAACAAATTATCAGATTGGTATTTAAGCCAAGACAAAATAGGCAATGTCATAATATGCAGTTGGTTATAAACAACCAGAGAATTGATCAAGTAAAAGAAACCATGTTTCTAGGGGTAATACTAGATGAACATTTATCTTGGAAACCATATATCTCTCATATAGCCAACAAAATATCGAAATCTGTAGGAATAATTTTTAAATCTAGTTTTTACCTTTCCAAAATGTCTTTACGTACACTGTATTATGCAATGATTTATCCTTACCTTCAATATTGTAATCTAGTCTGGGCTTCTACTTACCCAACCAATCTTCGTCATATAGTACTACTTCGAAAGCGTGTCATTAGAATCCTAATGAAGACAAAATTTGATGCTCACACTGATCCTATTTTCAAAGAACTAAACAAAATTAAATTCCATGACATTCTTTTGTTACAGATAGGACAATTTATGTACTCCTACAAAAATGGTCTTCTGCCAATCAAATTCAACAACATGTTTTTAACAAATGATCAAGTCCATACTTACAACACTAGAAATGCTCCAGCTTTTCGCACTCCCTTATGCAAAACTAACATAAGGCAGTTTTCTCTATACTTCAGTTCAAGGTCCAAAGTTATTTAATTCACTTGATACTGAACTTATTAACTCCGCCTCCCTTTCTCTTTTCAAAGTAAATTTAAAATCTTATCTCTTTCATAAATATTAATCATGATTAGTTATTATTAAGAATACAGGTAACGCAAAAAACAAAACAAGAAGAAGAAAAAACGCCAGTTCGTCATAGTTACTCGTTATATCTATCCACTTGCTGTTAGTTTTAAGAGGAAGCCTAAATTTACATAAGCCCTTAATGGTTTCTTTCTAGGCTTCCTCGCCACTAACCTTTGTATACTTTACTTTGTATTATTTACTTTGTAAATTTACTAGTGGCGAATCAATAAAATACAAAATACAAATAAAATACAATCCGTCTGCACTAAAAATGTAAAAGTTCCTAGGCAGATACAGCTACAGGCCAGTAAGCTCGGTTCGTATCGAAGTGTTACCTATAGTCGTCGTAAATAGCCGAGATCTCTATTGTACTAGGAGACCAAGGATTAAATTTTTTTTATGTACGAACGACAAGCTATTAAGGACATATCTTAGGGAAGATACGTTTTCAACACGCCGGAATATAATAAGTCCGTGATTGCAAGAGTGGCTACAATCGCAAAACAACATTGTAGATGACTTGCTAAAAATAAACGTTGTTATAATTTTTGTACTGCAATGAATATGTATTTTTGTAATTTTTGCAGCCTTAATACCCCATCTAGTACATGTCTCAAATTACCAGAGCCGTGTACGGATATTATGTAGGGAGCGGAACCTTGACTGGCAGTTTGATAAAAAAAATTCATTTAAGTATTGGTAAAGCTGACAATTTGAATCACAGATATTGGCCGGTAATTGGTAAGATCGGATGTTTTACCTTTAGCCGGGATCTGGCTTTTATCAGCCCCCATGGTTGTTTCAGGTATCGTTAGAAATACATAGGTTTTTTTTCTAGCCAGTTTCCAATCAGTTGGAAAGATGGCAGTGCGTCAAGAATGGTCGAACATACTTGTTAGTGACGGAACGTCACAGTGTTGTCCCTATTGTTACACAACAAAAAACAACAACAACAACAACAACAACAACTTTATTATTACCAATGGGAAAAATCTCTTTTTTTTACATACATTAGGCAGGCCAGTGGTAATACTGCTACCCAGAATAACTATAATGAGCTAATCGAGCTGGGTAGCATAATTAATTATATGAAATATAATTTGTCATGAGAAAGTGGCATAAAGTAATTATAAAGTTAAAAATAAAATTGTACTAGGTAAAACGAGAAAATTACATGTAGGTACCGGTATAACAATCAAAAATATATATATATATATATATATTAATTATATAGATGTACCAGTTATAGAGTATAGTGAGAGAAATTTAAATCAATAGGACTGAATAAAGTTTTTGATGTTTTTTTCTTGAATAATGCCTTAGATAAAAATTTAACATTTTCATTGATTGGGTTCCAGATCTTCACGTCTAAGAAACGTAGATTAAATTTGCCGTAGTTAGTTCTAATACAAGGTGTAGTATATGTAGATCTGGAAGCCAATCTAGTATTATAATTGTGTGAAGAGGATACTAACTGAAAGAATTTTTTGAATGCTAATGGTAGCAAATTATGATGAAATTGATATCAAAATAAGGAATTATAAGGATAATTGACATCTTGAAATTTCAAGATATTTAAAAAGTGGAGCCGGTGGAGTGAGCATCACGCTTAGAAAAAGTCTATTCTCACAGCTTTCTACTGAAGAAGGATAATTGGTTTTAAAGATGATTAGCAGAGTATGAGTATACTGGAGAAAATTTAAGACAATGTTGATGAACGATGGCAAAGTTCGAGTGGATGAAGAATACTGCTTTAAGAGAAATTTAGAGCAACTTGTCTGAAATCGAAATCAAGTTTACTTATAATGCTTGTTTAAAGTTTTTGGTTTGGAAAAAAACTGAATAAGAAATTGAACTTCCAGTTAAAACTTACCTTGTTAGTTTAGCATAGAAACCTGCAATATATACGGCTGTACTTTCTTGTTCATTGCGATTTCCTGAGTCGTCCGTCAGCTTACTTACATTTTTACATAATTTACATTTTGCAGGTACATTTACGTACATTCGCTGGTTCTATGATTCTTATATGACACTAGTCCAAGTTCGAATCTTACTTGTCTTTTATTAGTTCCAAATAAGATTATAAGCTGTATTTGTATTCTAGTTTCAACAGGAACAACATACCAATTGTATAAGGTAATTACTCGTGCCGGGAGTCTCAAGTGTTAAATTCGGCTCTCATGGTATCTTTATTGTTTCGTCTTCTAACACGGGAAATTGCATAACATATCCATTATCTGTGAAGCTCCTGTCATCCCCGTGTCACGATAACATCCTTTCCTCAAGCATGTTAAGGCCTGGTTCAGGGGTCAAATTTCGGGTAAAAACTGTTTTCCTTATTTCAGCACAGTCGAGTATGGTAAGTACGCCAAGTTTCTCACGATAATAGATATCGCCATTCTTGACTACCTTAAGTAGTTTGTGTGAAGTAAAACGTGTCACGTGGTCTGTCACGTGACTTAGAACACGAAATCAGTAAATCAAAAACGCGGCTCCGAGTTTACAACAGCTAGGATGATGAGTGGATATGTTTAGTTAGTGTTGAAGCCTTTTACCTAAATCAACTTAGAAAAGATGACTACAATGTTTCGTTAA
Source organism: Actinernus sp. WN-2022 (assembly GCA_030867875.1). Classification (NCBI taxonomy): domain Eukaryota; kingdom Metazoa; phylum Cnidaria; class Anthozoa; order Actiniaria; family Actinernidae; genus Actinernus; species Actinernus sp. WN-2022. The sequence goes on along the minus strand of JAOWCC010000577.1, from coordinate 2,018,411 downwards.
CGAGTAATTAAGGCGAACATATGCAAAATAGGTCACGTGACTTTTTGTACACTTAATATCTCCTTATCTTTACATGATAGTCATGTTTTCTAAGCGCGGTCTGAAACACTGCGGGAGGAGTAATGTTTTAACAGGGTTAGTTTACATTCATATGTTATCGTCGCAGCCGCATTAGATTTTGTTTAAACTGTTATTTCTGTCAGAAAACATTTTTTTACGTAAATCTATTTTCCGTTAAATGAGCCAGGCCTTAACATGCTTGAGTCAGCTTCGCGTTATCGGTACTGACGAGCACAGCCTATTGATAAGATAAGCCAGAGGAGAAACAAAATGCCAAAACATTGCAAAAAAGGTTGACCCATGCCAGACTTATAGGGCGAAATTTCGAACCCATCCAGCGGTACGCACATACTCGTGATAGCTTTTATATGGGAGTACCCCATATACCCCCTCCCCCCCGGTTTTGAAGTTTTTGGAGCTTTTTAGAAAGGACTTTGTTACAGTTTCCCCACACCACACTGCAGTAATTAAAGTGCGGTTGAACTAAAGCATTGTAAACCATAAGAAGTATTTCACGAGGAACGAAGTCCCTTATGCGTTTAATTGCACTTATCGCAGAGGCAATTTTTTTCGATATCATATCAATGTGATTCACCCAGTTCAGGTTTAGGTCTATCATCACACCAAGAGATTTTGAGACCGAAACGTGCTTAACAGAATTTTCGTTTATTACGATATTTGGAATCTCAGAAATTCTTGATAACCTCTGCCTTGGGCCAATGAGTAAAATCTCTGTCTTTTTCATTTTTAATGTGAGTTTATTGGCTGCAAGCCACACATGGATTTTGCTCAGATCGAAATTCAAATGTTCATTTATATCTTCAATGTCGTTGCTAGCATAAGTTATATTAGTATCATCGGCATACATTCTAGGTTTGGAATGAGAAAGACAATTTGGCAGATTATTTATATATAACAAAAATAATAAGGGGCCCAAGATTGTTCCTTGAGGGACTCCACTCCTAATAAGAATCTCAGCCGACTTACAGCTATTTACCATGCATGTTTGCATACGATCGCTCAAGTAGGAATTAAACCAGTCTTTTGTTTGCCCGGTAATTCCATAGTATTCTAATTTTGATAGCAGAATGGTATGGTCCACTGTATCAAATACCTTTTTGAGATCAAGAAAAACAACTGCATTTATATTGCCGTGATCAATATTCAATGACCAGCTATCAGTCGCTTCCAGTAGTGCAGTTACAGTTGAGTGAATTGAACGAAAACCAGATTGATGAGGTGATAACAGGTTGTTATCAGTTAAGTATTTGTAAAGCTGATCATAGATTATTCGCTCAAACACTTTTGCAACTACCGGAATTATTGATATTGGACGGTAGTTAGTGATGTCGGTACGTTTACCGGTGTTCTTATAAAGTGCCGTAAACTTCTCCCTAACCGAATTATTCTAAAGCCTCCGTCAAACGGTTTCAACAAACATTACAAGTTGAAGCCGACGGCTTGAAACATTGTTGAAAGGTGTTCAAGAACTATTTCCAAAACGAGAGCAAGCTTTTCATCAGGAGATCCAATTGCAAACATCGAGACAAATGAAAGCACGAGGCTACTTTGGCCGAGTGCTTTTATTGTTTCGAGGGTATGGAGTCTCCTGATGAAAAACGAAGCTCGAGTTTTGGAAATTACTTCTCCGACTGAAACAATCTGGCCTGTATTCATAGATCATTAGGGAGTATTGTTTGTCTAGTATTTTGCTGCTGTTATTTCCTTTGGTTCATTTCAACAAGCGTTCCTATTGTGTAGTAAGCATGTCAGGACTAGAAGTAGGGGGCATTCATGAGGTCGGTGATTCGAGTCATTGCGCCGAATTTTATTTCTATCTTTTCCTTTACTTCTACTTATGTAAAGCTACAGTTAGGATGTAATCCCTGTCACTTTAGTAAATCACAAGTGTCATGAGTTATGAATATGTAGATTAATAAAGTGGTATATACCAGTTACACTATTGATTGGTATACAGGTTTTCACTGGGTATCCAACTGAGTTATGAATATGTAGATTAATAAAGTGGTATATACCAGTTACACTATTGATTGGTATACAGGTTTTCACTGGGTATCCAACTGAGTTATGAATATGTAGATTAATAAAGTGGTATATACCAGTTACACTTAGTGATTGGTATACAGGTTTTCACTGGGTATCCAACTGAGTTATGAATATGTAGATTAATAAAGTGGTATATACCAGTTACACTTAGTGATTGGTATACAGGTTTTCACTGGGTAGCCAACTGAGTTATGAATATGTAGATTAATAAAGTGGTATATACCAGTTACACTTAGTGATTGGTATACAGGTTTTCACTGGGTATCCAACTGAGTTATGAATATGTAGATTAATAAAGTGGTATATACCAGTTACACTATTGATTGGTATACAGGTTTTCACTGGGTAGCCAACTGAGTTATGAATATGTAGATTAATAAAGTGGTATATACCAGTTACACTTAGTGATTGGTATACAGGTTTTCACTGGGTATCCAACTGAGTTATGAATATGTAGATTAATAAAGTGGTATATACCAGTTACACTATTGATTGGTATACAGGTTTTCACTGGGTATCCAACTGAGTTATGAATATGTAGATTAATAAAGTGGTATATACCAGTTACACTTAGTGATTGGTATACAAGTTTTCACTGGGTATCGAACTGAGTTATGAATATGTAGATTAATAAAGTGGTATATACCAGTTACACTATTGATTGGTATACAGGTTTTCACTGGGTATCCAACTGAGTTATGAATATGTAGATTAATAAAGTGGTATATACCAGTTACGCTATTGATTGGTATACAGGTTTTCACTGGGTATCCAACTGAGTTATGAATATGTAGATTAATAAAGTGGTATATACCAGTTACACTTAGTGATTGGTATACAGGTTTTCACTGGGTATCCAACTGAGTTATGAATATGTAGATTAATAAAGCGGTATATACCAGTTACACTTAGTGATTGGTATACAGGTTTTCACTGGGTATCCAGCTGAGTTATGAATATGTAGATAAATAAAGTGGTATATACCAGTTACACTAGTAATTGGTATACAGGTTTTCACTGGGTATCCAACTGCATACACGTAACAATAATAATAATAAACTTTATTTCCTGATGATACACGCTTACCCTAAAAAGAGTAATTTAAGGCGTGGTCCTCGAATAATTATTATTACAATAATATAAATTATATTCTAAGTACTTATAAAAACAATTTATAATATGTACATTTGTAGAGAAGCGACAAGGAATTAACGGGAGATACAAGTACAGTTTACAAATTTTGAGATTTACATAAGTTGCAGTTCCTTTCTTCCAAATGACTAACTTTATTTTGTTGTTCTATAAATATTTTTTTTAACTTTCTTTTGAAAGTTTGGCTGCTAATTAAAGGTGCGTTATTTTTTAAATATCCATTGGTAATGAAGTGAAGAGACTAGCAGCACTATATTCAAATCTTTTCAAGCCACTATTATGACGTGCCCTAGGGAGGGCAAAATTAACTTTAGATGATCTAGTCGATCTCACATTCATTCTTACAAACTATCAGGTGCTTGATTATTAATAACTTTATATACTATCATTAATTTCCTGATCTTAATCAGGTCATAGATACAAAGCCACTGCAACTTGCTAAATAGTGAGATAGAAGGTGTTATTAATTGTGCGTCAAATATTATGCTTGACAGCCCAGTTTTAGTGTAGTTTTAATATTGTCATGCTGTCAGCAGTAGAACAATTTCCCCACAGAGTATTACAATATGTTAGGTGTGGATGAATAAGGGCATTGTAAAACATAGAGATTGCTTAATTCTAATAAATAAATATAAACTAGAACTTATAATCTTATTGATATGTGTCTGCTACTATAGAGTACTCATTATCTAGGTATACACCGAGCAACTTACTTTCAGTAACCGACTTAGCTGGGTTATTCTCATACTCAATATGTAGTATTTGGTTCGCATTACATAACTTGATTTTTTACATGTGTCATCATCCTTTTACTTTGTACCCAAGCTGATACTGATTTTAAGTCCACCGTTAAACACTGTTCGATACTATTAATATCATTTCCATTTACGTATAAAGTAGTGCCATCTGCAGACAACAGTATGACAGTTCTATACATGGAGAGGTAAATTATTTATCGAAATTAAGAAAAGCAATGGTCCCAATATAGAACCGTGAGGTACTCCACTATAAATACCACGCAGTTTCGACAAAGCCTCCTTAAATTTCACTTTCTGCTTTTGATCAGATAAATATGAAGAGAACCAATGCATCGCATAATCAGTAAGGCCGTAAACCTGTAACGTTTTTAAGAGTACATCATGATTTACCAAATCGAAAGCCTTGGTAACATCTAGCTGTAATACATCGTTTATATTACCCCTATCCATGGAATCTAGAATTGAATAACAAATGGTTATTAATGCAGTTTCACAAGAATGATTCCATCTAAAACCAAATTGACATGGTAAAATTAAGTTATGTTGTAATAAAAACTTATAATATGGCGAAGTTTCAAAAGTTTGTGATCGTTTGTCAAACACTCGTAAATCTTACGTTTTACACGGCTTTAATTCCATGTGAATTATCTTCCTTCACAAAGAAAAAAGTTTCGTCAACTTATGCAAGCATTACTATGGGTTTCAAAGATAATTCTGGACAATTTCTGGACTGCTGGGTATTTTCAAAACTGTCTCCGTGTCTCGCGGCCGATGTTTTCGAAATCTCGAAAATGAAGTCGCTCGCACAGTCTGCCTAAGTTCAGAAAATCAGTACGAATGAAATTCATAACATTTGCTAAAATCGCTTCCTACTTCTAAACAAAGATATAATACTTTGAAGCAGTGGGTATCTAGCATTTTCAAAACCGTTTCTGGTATATACATGCATGGAAGCCACAGTGTAAGACAATTGCGCTTATTCAAACCAACAACCATCAACATAATCGCTACACCGTTCTAAACGAAAATAGCGTACTCAGGCAGTGCTGGTATAATTATCTACTTCAATTCGAAAGTCTGGGAAAAATTGAGACCGTTTCAGGGTGACAGTATTATTGTAACTACAGCGTCTGTTCTTATCCAATGTCAAAAATAAGCTCATATCCATTCGGATCCTTCTGGCTAAGCGATTCCTAGGTTGGACGTATGTGCCTGTGAATCAATAATTGTAAGATATCGAGTTCTAGTTAATAGTCTACTTAGTGATTTACGTGATTGACCTTAAATGTTATGTTACACGACCGCATGGTAAGATCGACGCTAACGCTACGGGAGGAAAGAGGTATGTGATTACTATGACCATCTTTGTAAGACATCTTTGTAAGACTATGCCTTTTCCATATACTGTTGTGATTCATTTATTGTTAAGGATCTTCAACTTCGTATAATTTAGTTCGGTACAACGATACAGTTTAAATATCCTTATTGTGTTATGATTAGCATTAATATTTAGTTACGTATACTTTACTCTATTGATTTCAGTTTTTACAGGAATCCAGTGATATAATAATAATAAATAATTATCAAGATCGGCGTTGCTGGTTTCGCAGTGTATTACTAAAGAACCTATCCTCAAGCGGCGTAACTGGGGCCGAACGAAATTATCCCACTGAGCAGGGCCTCAAGCCGCTACAGTAAAAACTCTTCGTTATCTTCGCATATAAGTACAAACTTCAATGCATACAACACACATTTTTTTTACACACATTTTTATTTTTCTATTCTAATAGTGTAATTTACAATCTGACTGGCCCGCAGGTAGCTTAAAGCTAATCTAGGCGGGCCGAGTCTTATATAAGTAAATATACTAATTACAGTTTAAAAGAATAAGTTACGTTTTACAAGTAATGGAGGGAGAAAAAAAAGAGAGAAGAAAAAGGAATTATAAATTATAAAGAGACAACATGTCCTAACCAGACAAACAAACACATCAACCCTTGTTGGGAACGAGAGAAAGGATTATGACCGAGAAGGGGAAGGAATTTCACTTAGAACTATTAGAAGCGGATCGAATTTCCGCACAGAGAAATTGGAGGAAACACTATAATAAGGTCGCAGCCCTCACAACGGATTCTCGAAATATCGGGACGCTCCAAATCGCCAGCCTCGAAACCCAATTTGAAATTGTAACGGCAGTGTACGAAAGGCTAGAGGACGCTATAGAGTGCTTCGAAGAAAGACGCATAATTACTGAGAAATTCGAAGCACTCGAGAAAGAAAACACAGAGGTGTTGAAATCAGTAAACGCCAGGATGCTAGAAATGAAACGAAACGAAGAGCAAGGCGAATCTGTGATGGGGTCCGAAGACTCTAGCCGTTCCACCAGATCGAAAAAATCAGAGTATTCTAAAACATCTTCGTCATCTAGCTCTTCTGCCTTTATCGAGAGAAAGGCTAAAATAGCAACAAAAATGGCTAGACTGGGGACGGAGTTGGAGTTTGCCGATTTAGAGTGTCAAAAGAAAGCGTAAACAAAAGGACGATCTCAAAAAGCTCGAGATAATTAAAGGTTATGAAATCGCAAAGTCCGAGTTAAACGCTCTTCTGAAGTTTGAAAGGGACGCCACGGCGGAGTTGCCTAGCGAGAATTGCTCTGAAGGTCAGTTGAAAAGCTATTTGGAAACCCAGGCAAGGTCAGCAACGCCTACCGCGAACGTTACTGTCACCCAAATTGCTCATTCCGTAGGGAATTCCGGGAACGAATCAGATCCTGAAAATCGCGTTGCAATTGGCGACGACATGCACAATGGCAAGAAACATCGAATTCCCGTTTGAATTTGCAGATTCAAATCCGCTCGCGCCCGGAACACAATCAACACCCGTAATTTCGCAAGAAAACCCCCAGCTAATCGATGCTCCATTACATTTCACGTGTATCGCACCAGCCCTCCCCGTACCTAGCGTCGTCGAGTCCGCCTCCCCCGCACCTAGTCAGCCACCGCCTAGTACTCCAGCGTCCATTGCTACCGCGCATAAGACAACAGCGCCCATCGTATTTAACCCGGATGCTCCCGCGTTCGTCGCCTCGGCGCCTTGGCCGTCAGCGCCTCATGTGTACACTACGCCTAGTTGTCCAGCCCCGATCGCCCTAACAATTAGTACACCCGCGTATTCACCAAGTGTGCCAGAGCCAACGAAGGACGACGCTCTATCCCGGCTCGCTGATTTATTGAGTGAGAGACGTGCACGGGATTCCTTACCACTACAGGAACCTGACACTTTCCGTGGAGACCTGTTGCATTACCCCAAGTGGCTGAAGTCCTTCGAGACGATCGTAGAAGGACAACCAACAAACCGGCGCAGCGTCTCTACTACCTCCAGAAGTACACCGCGGACGAGGCTAAGGAGGCAATATATGGGTATTTTAACCAAGACAATGCGGAAGCCTATGAAGAGGCCAAGGCCGTCCTCCGCAACCGATACGGTAACCCCTTCCTCGTCGCTGATTCATACCGAAGGAAAATAAACGATTGGTCGAAAATCCAGGAGAACGACGGAATAGGTCTGCGTAAACTTTCCGATTTTCTCAATCAATCTCTCTCGGCGGTGAGAACAATAAGGTATCTCAACGTTCTAAACGACCCCGATGAGAATCAGAAAATGGTCCGAAAACTACCGAGTTATCTAAGTAAATCGCTGGTGGAGGGAGGTTGATTTTTGGATATCGGGCGATAAGGCTAAACATACCACGATAACGCACAATGACGGAGATCCTAGCTATCCTCCCTTTTCCGAGTTTTGCAACTTACTACAGAAAGAAGCGCGCATAGCTTGTAACTCGGTGATCTCGTATCGAACGCTTAGAAGCGAGGAGAACAAGTCCAGCTCGGATGCTAAGCAGAGAACCTGTAACAGACCTAACCCCGTGAGAAATGCCGGAGTTATCGCAACGAGTACAGCCGATGACGAGACGAAGAAAGGAGCGCTCTCCTGTCCCTTGTGTAAGGAAGCGCACATGCTAGAATCTTGCGCCCAATACCTCAAATTACCGCAAGTAGAACGAAAGGTCTTTGTGTGAACGAAAGGTCGATGTCTTGGATGCCTAAGATGGGGCCATAAGAATAGAGACTGTCGCAAGAAGAAGACATGTGAGACATGCAAGGGTCCGCACCCAACGTCGCTGCACGACGATTCATATGTTCCCCGGAAGCCGGAGTTTAAAACGCGCGAGAAGAACGAGTCCAAATCACAGGAAAACATCGGGTCGTCAACATCGCACTGTATCGAGCATGTTGGCAGTCACGAAGAGTGCCCGAATACTCTCATAGTTCCGGTCTGGCTGCACCACACCGACCACCCAGAAAAACGAGTTCTCGTCTACGTGCTGTTAGAGGACCAATCAGACGCATGTTTTGTGAAGGACTCAATCTTAGAGAAGCTGTCCGCAACCGGACCCAGCATGCATCTAAGGCTGTCGACGGTTTTGGCGGAGAGGGTGATAAGTTGCAAGAAGGTCAGTGGTTTGATCGTCCGCGGTGTAAATGACACCACCGAGATCGCTCTCCCAGGCGCGTTTATACCAGCTAGACGCAACCAAATTCCAAGACCAGAGACAGCGCGCGAATGGCCTCACCTACAGCAAATAGCGGGCGAGTTGATGCCATACAGAGAAAACATCGAGGTTGGCCTCGTTATGGGAACGAATTGCACCCGAGCGATCAAACCGCGCGAAGTAATCCCAGGCCGAGAAGACAATCCATACGCGCAGAAGACAGCGCTAGGCTGGGGTGTGGTAGGAAACGTCGATGCGAATAAGAGTAACGATGAATACAATTCGGATAGGGGAACATGTCGTTTCGCCTTCAGAACTCAGGTTAAAGAAATCATCAGCCCAGCTCAGGTATTGCGTATGTTCGAGCAATATTTTAGCGAGGCTAACGGTAGAGCAAACGAGAAGGCCATGGCTATCGCGTGACGAGAAGAAATTCTTAAGTAAGCTTGAGAACGGCATACGTTACAGGGAAGACGGACATTACGAGCTACCCTTACCCTTAAAGAATGACCAAGTTCAGCTTCCTAATAACAGAGTAGTAGCGGTTCGGCGCCTTGACGGTCTTAAGCGGAGACTTAACGCAGACACGAAATACCGCGAGCACTACCAGGACTTCATCAAGGACGTGATCGAGAAGAGCTTTGCTGAGAAGGTTCCCGAGGAAGAGATACCTGTGGATAACGGTCAAGTATGGTACATCCCACACCACGGGGTCTATCACCCCAAGAAACCGGGGGGAAATTAGAGTGGTTTTCGACGCCAGCGCAGAGTTCAAGGGAAAGTCTCCTCCAAGGCCCAGATCTCACCAATAACTTCACTGGGATACTCTGTCGTTTTGGCAAGGAACATGTGGCTTTCACATGTGATATAGAAGGCATGTTTCGCCAAGTAAAGGTAATACCCGAGCATCGAAATCTTCTCAGATTCCTCAGGTGGGATGACGGCGATACAAGCAAACGCCTCGTTGAATACCGCATGACAGTCCATCTTTTTGGAGCAGGTTCCTCTCCAGGGTGCTTAAACGACGACAACCAGCACGAATTTGGGAGTGAAGCCGCCGACTTCATCAGGCACGATTTCTATGTGGATGACGGGCTCAAGTCTGCGCCAACAGCACAAGAAGCGAACGAGCTCATAACCCAGACGAAGGCAATGTGCCAGAAGGGTGGATCCAACCTGCATAAATTCCTCAGCAATAACAAGGAGGTCATTGAAGCTCTCCCAGTCGAACAGCGTGCAAAAGGCATTCACAACATGCTTCCTGTGGAAAGAGTATTAGGCGTTCAGTGGTGCGTAGAGTCCGACGAGTTTCAGTTCAGAGTTGAGTTGAAGGACCGGCTGACAAGACGGTCCATTCTCTCTACCGTCAGCTCAATCTTTAACCCCCTTGGAATGGTAGCGCCATTTATACTGAAGGGCAAGCAGATTCTCCAACAGTTATGTAAGGATAATATCGGATGGGACGATAAGGTACCGGAGTCAGCAGGGCCTCAAGCCGCTACAATAATGATCCTTAGGTTGAAAGCTTACTTCGGAAGTTATGGGCTTTCCCGTCCCGAATCCGAAAGAGAAAATGCCTGGGAAAACTCACAGTACCACAAAAACCCAAAGTCGGCTGCGTTTCCAGCGTGGTCGTCCTGGTGGTGTAGTGGTTAACGCATCGGACTAGTGTACTGAGGCCGTGGGTTCTAATCCCACTCAGGGCTTATTTTTCTCTCTGTATACTTAATGTATATATTCACCTTTATATATATTTATATAATAGATAGTTACTAACGCGCTCTCTGATTGGTCGAAAACCATGTGTTTGTGAGAGTATAGAGACAGAAAGGAGTAACACGCGATCTGATTGGTTTGTGAAATTATAGAGACATGGAAAAGTTTTCGGCTAAAAATTTCGTGTCAAAATGGAGGAAATGCCAAATTTTGCCCTAGACTTTGAAGACATTTTCCAAGATGACATCGACAAAGAGCTTATAGACTTAGTTGATGAAGTAACCAAGCCGAATGAGTGGGATAAAAAAGAGGAGGAACATCGACAAAACAGATTCGCTGTGCTCAACGACAAGGAGCTTGACGCTACGTAATAATTATTAATAGTTACATTTTACTGTAAAAGTTTATAAATGAGCGACCACGAACAACACTCCACTGGTATACGTCGGATCAAACAATGATCTAAATGGTTCGCAGATTAAGAAATAAGTAGAATGAAGAATAACCAATACGACGTAGAATTATACGGATTTAATGTAGCACAATATTTCGACTAGCCATACTAGTCTTCATCAGGTGCTAAGGAACTTTTACAATGTGACTTGACAATATATAATGGTAAAACGGAAATGACGTAAAAAACATAATATGATAACGAAAGATAACTAACGGTGTGACTGATTAGTAGGTCTCGTCGCGTTTGTTAAGGCCATTGGGTTCAAGAGTGTTAGCACGTGTTATGAGATAAGCTTCTTTAGCTTTGCGAATAGCATCACGAGAAGAGAAAATATGTTCTAAAGGAATTAAAAGGATATTAGATGCAGAGTGGTCAGGGTTAGATAGAAAATGTTCAGATGCAGTGGTGGGTTTGGATTTACTGGAAGGTTTGTCAACTGTCCTACGATGTTCGTTGAAGCGGTCTTTAAGTCTACGTTTGGTTTCACCAATGTACTGTTTGTTACATTTAGTACATTGAATCATGTAGATGACGTTTTTAGTGTTGCAGTCCATGTGTGTGGTAATGGTTCTGGTTTCACCCGTAGAAGTAAAAGTATATTGGGTGCAGTTATCAGAAATGTAAGGGCAAGTTAAACAGTTTTGAAGCCAATGCTTTGAACAAAGCCCCTTTCACTCCCTATTCTTGGCTTAGATATATCGATGATATTTTTATGGTCTGGACGGAAGGTCCGGATAACCTCAAAACTTTCATCGATTATCTTAATAATATTCATCCTACTATCAAATTTACCAGTTTTCACTCTTCTAGTAATGTCCCGTTTCTCGATGTCAATGTATCCCTTAATAATGGAGTCATTGAAACTGACCTTTATTGTAAACCCACCGATAAACATCAGCATCTGCTTTTTTCATCTTGTCATCCTAGTCATACTAAAAAAGCCATTCCTTTCAGCTTAGCTCTCCGTCTCAGACGAATTTGTTCCACTAATGAAGCTTTTAAAAACCGTACCTCTGAACTCATCTCCTATCTCCTTAAACGAGGTTACAGCCGTGATTTACTCACTAAACAAACTAAACGCGCTGCCGATATCCCTCGTAATCTTGCTCTACAACCTAAACAGAAATCTAATTCCTCTCACCGTATTCCCTTTATAGTCACCTATAATCCGTCACTTCCATCTATCTTTCCTATCTTTGAGAAACATTTTGATCTTCTACATTCCTCCGTGCGTTGCAAAACTATTTTCCCCCAACGCCCTTTTGTAGCCTTCCGACGTTCGTCCAATCTACGTGATTTGCTAGTCAAATCCAAACTACCTTCAGATAACTCCAACACTGCTTCCAACAACAATCCAGGTTCTTTTCGTTGTGGACAAAACTGTTTAACTTGCCCTTACATTTCTGATAACTGCACCCAATATACTTTTACTTCTACGGGTGAAACCAGAACCATTACCACACACATGGACTGCAACACTAAAAACGTCATCTACATGATTCAATGTACTAAATGTAACAAACAGTACATTGGTGAAACCAAACGTAGACTTAAAGACCGCTTCAACGAACATCGTAGGACAGTTGACAAACCTTCCAGTAAATCCAAACCCACCACTGCATCTGAACATTTTCTATCTAACCCTGACCACTCTGCATCTAATATCCTTTTAATTCCTTTAGAACATATTTTCTCTTCTCGTGATGCTATTCGCAAAGCTAAAGAAGCTTATCTCATAACACGTGCTAACACTCTTGAACCCAATGGCCTTAACAAACGCGACGAGACCTACTAATCAGTCACACCGTTAGTTATCTTTCGTTATCATATTATGTTTTTTACGTCATTTCCGTTTTACCATTATATATTGTCAAGTCACATTGTAAAAGTTCCTTAGCACCTGATGAAGACTAGTATGGCTAGTCGAAATATTGTGCTACATTAAATCCGTATAATTCTACGTCGTATTGGTTATTCTTCATTCTACTTACATTTTACATCTTTTTCAAACTACTGTGTTTCCCTACCTTTGCCATTGGTTTAACAAGGGCATTTTTACAGATTGGTGTGCTACCAGAGGAAACAAAAAATAGCTCCACGAAATGGCAAACAGCGAACTTGATGGTCAGCTTCGCAAATTCTATGCCGAGGCGAGAACCAAAGATGGCCAGTGCTATGGCCGATCGTCTTTGCTCAGCGTCAGAAACGGCATCGAGCGCCATTTAAACAACCTCCACTGAACAGAGGTCTAAAGTTCACCAAAAATCCTGATTTTCAGCCGTCAAACCAGATGTTAAACTCCAAGATAAAAGTGCAAAAAATGGATGGGAAAGAAAATGTTTTGCATAAGCCAGTTCTCGAGTCCGGAGATATACTGAAACTGAGGTCCAGTAATGTGATGAGAGGAATCACTCCTCTTGGGCTCCTAAGGAATGTTTGGTTCCACATTATGCTGTACTGGTACCGCAGAGGTCGTGAAGGATTGAGAGAGCTCAAAGCAGACAGTTTTATTTTCAACAGAGATGATGAGGACCGGGAATATGTTACCATGACACACGATGAAGCCACCAAAAACCATCCCGGTGGTACGGCAGACGTAGAGAGCTTTGAGAAATACGGACGAATGTACACCACATCAGAATTGATGGAGTAAGCTGCCTTAAGCTCTGTCTTTCAAAGAGAAATGAAATCTGCAATGCCTTTTTTCAGTATCCAAAGAAAAAGTGGTCGAATACTGATCCCATCTGGTACGACAACAAGCCGCTCGGCATCAACAAGCTGACAAGCATGATGAAAGAAATTTCCAAAGATGCTGCTTTGTCCAAAATCTACACAAACCATTGTGTCAGAGCCACAGCAATAACACTCTGGTCAGATGCACAAGTTCCTAGTCGGCACATAATGAATATATCTGGTCACCGAAATGAGCAAAGCATCAAGAACTACAACCGTCGTCCCGTACCACTGAACAGCTTCACTCGTGCTCCAATGCTCTCGAAACGGGATCAGCTACCGGGCAGGCTTCAGAGCCACCTGAACACCACACATCCAGTCTGAACCCATCCTCAGGTCAAGCTGCAGCTACAAATTCGTTTTCTGTGGATGTGGCTTCTCTTTCTACCAGCTTTGTAGGGTCTGGAAGTTTGTTCAACTCGTGTTCAATAAACACAGTCCAGGTATACGTTCAGCAGTGTGGCTTCAACAGGGCAGATTCTCGCTAAAAACACTGAACTGACTTAGCTTGCACATTTTGTCCGTAAAGAATGATATTTGTCGGCTTTTTTATATCGAATTATGCTTCTTTTTATAGCCATTTCATTCAAACTTCTTCGAACTGATCTTTATTTAGATCGGAATCAGTTAAGTGTCAAGAGTCGGACATCTGTCACATTTTAACCAATCAGAGGCATTCTTGTAAGTCTTTCATTGCGTCTTAGCCAATCACGCTAGTAATCAAAATAACTTGTCAAATGAGCACGTCAATTGATCACGTCAGCTGCTCAACCAAGCATGGAAAATAACATTTTGATCGGTACGTTTCGGCTCGTAAAAATCTATTAAATAAAGCAAATAGAACAGGGTTTGCTGTGTTCTGTACTCTGACAAAAACACTCCTGAAGCTGTAGAACATTCAAAAAGCTACAGAAATCACTCGCCGCTGCGCGGCTCGTGATTGCTGTACCCTTTTTTCATGTTCTACAGCTCCAGTCGTGTTTTTGTCAGAGTACAGAACACAGCAAACCCTGTTCTATTTGTTAAATATAAGTCTGCGTGATGCTTATGGCTCTGCAGATCATAAATGTAGATATAGATAGAAAAGCCTACACATCGATATCCAGTTACTCAATTCTGGTATCGGCCAAGTCATCTCACTCGAAAATACATGGTTTGGGGAGCTATTTTACCTTATAAAACAAATAAAATGATTTATGTCTTCTTCTTACCTTCAAATCTAATCTGCAACTAGTAACTGTTTGGAGTGATTATGTTAAGATTTCAACTGAACAAATTTGAGTTTGCTTTCGCGAGTGAAGTTAATTTTTACAAGGCGTTACTGCTTTAGGAACTACCGAGCAGAGAAAACCTGGGTTTAGCTTGAGTACGCATGTGTGAACTGACTTGTTACCGCTGAATTCAAATAGGACAATAAGTTTCCAGCATTTTGATGTATAGATCATCGAGGTTTCTCGAGTTTAGAGTAGCTCAAATCGCTGTTAAATTTCCATTTCGTACTATTTTTCTTGTGTGACCTTTAGTATGGCGGGATCTACAGTAGTAGAGATTTTGGAGATTAATTCTCCTTCGTTTAGTTCCGGTATCAACAGGTAAGCCACATTATAAACTTGTAATGCGACTGAAATTGTTATCTCTCCCAAATAAAATCGCATTTACTTCAAAGCGATGACCAATACCAAAAGTCTTCTTCTGTGTGCAATGATTTTGATATGAGTAATAACAACAATAATAATTAAGTAAATAAATAAATAAATATTGGGCCAAGAAGTCTTTACAGGCGCTTAAGATGTGCGGCAGCGGCTTTAAAGATAGGCAGTGAGATAGCATTCACTGTGTCTGGCGACAAAATATTCCAGTCTCTAGTAACTCTAGGAAAGAAACAAAATATAAGTAACTATTGAACCTGCCGATAAGTATGACTATGGAATCTACTTGGTCTAGTCGAAAGAACAAAATCAGGTGGCATCTGGATGCCAACTAAGCCCTTATGGAAAAATAGAGATGCATGTGATAGCAGACGTCTGTAGAACATCGGTAATCGTCGGTAATACCAGTCACACCGACCAAAGACGGCCGTCGATTTCAAGATCGCGTTTCGCTTGTGTTTCCTTCGCTTTGTAAGAGTTTTCATTCCGATGTTAGTTAACGTGGCTCGAATTGTTTTCACCCTGACGAGTAAAGGGTTCAACCCTCGCTCACAAGATAAATAACTCACAAAATATAAATTATTAAACTCTATCTACTCTACTCTATGAATTTCTAACGAGACCTGAAACAACCATAGGGGCTGATCAAAGCCAGGGCCCGGCTAATCCACAGATCGAATTGGAATTTAGCAAGAATGCTTTCTTCATGCTTTCTATAAATCTACAATTGCTTACCGTCGCGTAGCTAGATCGACAAATCATCGAACACAACTGCACCACGTCCATCCCGTCCACGCACTCCTTCTGAAAAGTTTCACACTACCGTCGCATAGATCGATAATTCATCATTCACGTCCAAGATCACAAATCTGATATAACCATGCACCCCTTCTGAAAAGTTGAACGCTTGTGTCTACTATGCCTCATAGTCTTCTCAAGACTTCATTGACTCAACATCGTGAGCAGCCGCCAGGGGTGTAGACAGGGTCCCGTTTTAGTATAGGCACGAGCAACCGAGCGAAGTTAGGGAGCCATCTAGAGGGGGCATGGCCCCCCGGAAAAAATTGAAATCATGATTTTTTGTGTAGGCACTGGCCGCCACCATTTAAATATCTAGAAATTATTCGTCTACAGTTAGGCACATGCGCAGGATAAAGTCTCATATTCCGAACATGGTACGAACTAACATACATCTTCGGAAAAGGATACAACATTCGGAAATGAAAACCCTAAAAGTGACCGATGACGTCATCGTTAGGTGATCACCACTTGCGAATCGTGGGTACCCCGTGCCATGCCTGTCCAAGTTTGAGCTGCCTGGCATTAGAAATGAGGGAGATATGTGCATGAACTTAAAATCACGTGACCGATTACGTCATCGCCACTAAGTGATTTATGGGGACCCATTACCATGCCTGTCCAAGTTTGAGTTGTCTGGCATTAGAAATAAGGAAGATATGAACATATATTTAAAATCACGTGACCGATTACGTCATCGTGATTGATAGGGACCCAATACCATGTTTGTCCAGGATTGAGCCACCTGCCAGTAATATGAAGCGAAGTTAGCCATTAAAATCTCATATCCTGAACATGCACACCAGGAGTTCTCATATTCCGAACATGGTACGAGCTAACATTTTGCTAATATACATCTTCGGAAAAGGATACAACATTCGGATATGAACATCCCCCTAACCCTGATAACTCGTTTCTGCGCATGCGCATGCGTGCATCCACGAGTTAGAAACCACTAAATCACACTCTTTAAAGGTGGCCACAAAATACGTGGAAACGAATTCCCCGACTAATGCACTGAACCTCCGGGGACGAGAACACGTATAAATAAACCATAGAAAGATACATTCAAGAAAAAAAATGAAAATAGTCTAGAACTGACTGACTGACGTAGAATGAATCATCTTTCCCAATCATTGCTAAAATATTACCAGCCAATCCCTAGACAATACCCGAACCCCTTTCTCGTGTCATAATATTAATTTATGACTGATTCGTTCCTTCGTCACTCCGTTGAATCTGTGAAATAGAATCAGTTTCCTTTCAAAAACAATTTGCACTGGGTATAATTTCGTCGCCAAACGCAATCAAAATCAATTCAGTGTATTTCTAACTGTTTTTTAGTTGTATAAAGAGAGTAACAGCAATTATTAGCCGCGAATTAAACTAATGATTTATTATTCATTGCATTATAATATCCATAATTGTGAAGGTCCCTATATGTGGCTGTCGTTGTTTTGCCGTTAAAAATTAAACGATTGACATTTAAATTAAAAACATAGTTTTGAGATTTTGTTTATCGTTACAGGGGATTCCCCGTAGCGAGTGGCTGCTTTATGTTATTATTGATTCTAACCATTTTTACACTATTTACAGGATATATTTACAAAGCATGAGTTACAAGTATAATAATAGAGAAGAAAATAAGGGAAGAAAAAAAAGGGACCTTTACAGGAATTGTGTGTAGTGGTCAAAGGAGCAAAGGCTTTAGAAACACATGCTGAATTCCAAGAAACAATTCCACAAACATGCCTAACAGCCCCCGAGGATGTCTACGAGTCAACATCACACATCGCACGACATTCTGCACCGTGGGTTATATACATAACTATACATAACTGTTGAAGCATTTAAAACTGAGCAATCACAGCTGATGCTAAGCATACAGACCTATCTTGGGATGAAGATGGTATACTATTAAAACTATTAAATATACAATTCACTATAGTCAGTTTTTCTGAGCCATTCATAACTGTTTTTCCGTTGATCACTTTCTACTTTTCGATACTAGTTCATGTTTAACTCCTTTAGCCTGGCTAACCTCCTAGATATGTCTCGAATTTTTAATTCCTTTTCAAATTTCTCCAAATTCTCAAGCTGTTTCTTCCTCGAGTTTGATGCTTCTCTCTTTCTCTTCTCTCTCTGGGTGTTGCCTCTTATCTTCTCCCTTTTCACATCATCTTTGCCATATTCTCTCGCATTGTTATTGTTGTCAGTTGAAGTCGTGGCCAAGATCGCTGTTTGTAACTCTTCTTTCTCTTTCATCAGTTCTCGTGCTTTTTGGTACACTTGATCAATAATAGCTCCCCTGTTCGCGATGTGATGGTGGTGATGAACTGCTGATATTGTAAAAACGCATGTACACTTTAGCAAATTATTGAGCAGCTTTCGCTTCAACAAAACGTTTCAACATCCCCAGGCTTTCCAAAACATGCATACATCTTATTTATAAAAACTAAGAGAGCAGATTCAACTGATTTGAACCAAATCTTAAGCATAAGCAAAGTTAATGTTCAGGAAACTTCTTATCAGATAGTAGTTGAAGAATTGCAGGAAATGTTCATCAACATATGGCATACCTGCTTGGAATACGCCTTGCTTTGGAGAGAAACGTTTTACGACTTCTTGAGGTTGCAGAGGAGGTTGACCGCTTGTGTCTTTTCTGAGTGTATAAAGCTTACCAGACTCTGCATACGCTACAATCGTGCTGAACCAAATCATAAGGCAGTAGATATCCATTATTTCCTGTGTCGAAGTGCCGACCTCTAAATCTGACAAGGCTTTGAGGGCTGGATTTATAAAGGCAACTGAAAGGGGAAATACCTCGCGTCATAAAATAACAGCCAATGAGATCACTGCACGTGGACATTACCTTGGAGTGTTGAAATAGGACTTATTATCAGTTTGTGGCGCTGGGCAAATTTGTTGAGCTGGCATTTATACTGATGACTATGTGTTTCGTACTGTGCATAAACCAACAGTCAGTTCACGAGGAATACATGGCTCTGAACAGCTCAGCTTAATATTCTATTGAAGTAACAGTTAGAATAATATTCTTCAATCGAAAACTCTTATAATAAATACAACACCAGTGCTCAGTGGAAGTAATGAGTTCATGATATAGAACAGGCAATCCCGGATTTTTAAGAATTCTGCTTGGTTCTGTGTTAAACGCAGTTAAACCTCATCAAAGCGGCCTGTAAAATGAAGAACAGTCATTATATTCTTATATTTCATTGCTTTTTCACGAGAGAAAAAAATATCGTTGATAAACAATTTTCGGATTGTTCTAGACTCGTCTTGTTCAAAATAATAAACATCGTTAATGAAATATATCTCACTAGACTGCATGTTGTGCATGCTTCGTTCAAGGGGAATCCCCAAGCACTGTACTGAATACATTTAGTTCAAGGGGAATCCCCAAGCACTGTACTGAATACATTTAGCCGGAGTGTTGTGATACCACAATTTGACCTTTTTAATAGCATGACCAAACATTGACACTGTTTCCACTCACGATTGAAGCATGAGTGTTTTTACGGGTTACTTTCGTTTTTAAAATCAAGCGTTCTTTTTTCCCCGGATGACCCTGGGTACCAGTAGTTCTAGTGCGAGGCGAGAGGACCATGCACTGATATCGTACACCTCAGATCAGGTACCTTGTCGCCAATTGGTTCTCCATTATTAGTTTCAAAGCGCTATTACAAACAAAAGTGTAGCCGCATCTGTGGAGATCAGGATCAGCAGAAGGATTGAAATATATGAAGACTGCGAGGCTGATGGGACGGCTGTACAATCAACCTTGCAGTCTTCATATATTATTAGATCTAACGAAGCCGAATTGTGTCACGTGAAAAATGCGTGTTTTTTTTCTGCGAGCGTAGCGAGCAGCAACACTAAACTTGACGTTACAACACAACACATTTTGTTTCATGGTCACCCACCAACCAGCCGGTCGGTGCTCGCCTCGCTTTGACGCCCTGGGCTCGGAGGATATGTCTCGGATGTAGCATTTTCGTGTTCGCCGATTTAAGTGGCCGGATACTGAAGTACCATTTTATCAAATTATCATGTCAAACTCCGCTTTATTCATAGCTGGAATTATTCATCAGGGTCACAAACGTTTTAGTGATGTATCGAGAGGAAGACAACATTCTCTTATGAGATTTTCAGCGTTGTCGTGTGCCAAATCTAACTGTCCAGTTCAGCAGTAGACCTCTGACACAAATCGATACAAATAATTTACCCTTATCGAATGAGACTGATTGTTCTCGTTTCGCTTGGCAATCGACTCATCCCAGATGCAGAGACAATATCGCTGAACAGTCTGCCCGTTGAGGCATGTTGATCTATGGAGAGTAGACTAACACTTACAAATCGTCCTTCGGGACAGCAAACGAACCCTTCCGAGTACGGTAGCAAACAACTAAGTCGCCCAACGTGGAACAAATGAAAAATCATCCCTATCAAGTATCAGGTTTACCCGCTTTTAAGCTTTTACATTTTTCTAGGACATTTTTTGTAATGAGTGTATACATAAAATTGTTATTGTTTGTAGCATTGGCATGTTAAAAAGTTCATCACTCGGACACAAATATTATTAACTTTGAGTTGATGTTATTGAATATTGTTGATCTGGGTGGTGAGAAAACATTGACCACCAGTACATTTAGAGAGTCCATAGACTGGGGGTCAGTATTTTCTCCACTCCCATTTAATTCTGCCATACAGCAAATTAATATTATAGTTTGTGATTGTTCACACATTTCAATACAATATCTGTACTAATTTACTCGTCTATATTTCCGTTATCGATGTTGTTATTTTCTGTCCAAAACGCACATTGTCTAATAACCCAACACATCAGTCCCTGATTGAGCAAAGTATGATTTGCAAGTTTCTGTAGTTTTAATCAACTAGGAGTAATTATAGATTATGGCAAGTGCGTTGGACAAATTTCGATTAAAAAATGAAACAAAGATAATAAAATAAATAAAGTAGAACAATATAGAGCCATAGAGATTTTTAGTTTACCCAACTCACACTCGAACTAATATCACTAGACAGTAGCTCTATGCATCCCCTCGCAGCACTTCACTTTCTATTAGAAACTTCTAGTTTAGATGATAATTTGGACAATTTATTGTGTCAGAAAAAAAAACTGAACCTCCTCTATGTTTACAGACAGCTCAAGTCCTGTAATCAATGTGTCAGGTACGGGAAATAAATTAGTTTTGCCATGTTAACATTTAACAACATCTCGTAACGCCCTTTTAGCTTTATCTATACTTACTTATTGTAAAATAGTGTGAAATAAAACATCTGAATCTGAAATGTCTTGTCCCCGCCATTGAAAAGCTTGACTTACAGCTCAGTCCTAATTACGGACCATTGTGGTTTTTTTTGCTGACGGTGTGATTATTCTTCCTAGCTGTGTGACGGAATTTGCATCGAATGGAGCCGCCACACAAGCTAGATTTATCTGCGGAGATTCGGTTATTTGGGCTAGTTATTTGTCGAACAAAAAAATATATTTTAAATTCATAGACGCGCAGCACAGAGAAAACATGGCTTGGTATATAACGTGTTACAAGATACAATGATACGGAGATACCAAGATACAGTGATACAGTGATACAGTGATACAGTGATACGGTGATACAGTGATACAGTGATACGGTGATACGGTGATACAGTGATACGGTGATACGGTGATACAGTGATACAGTGATACAGTGATACGAAGATCTCAAATTTAAAAATGGGGGGGGGGATGCTTTCCCACAGAAATGTAGTTTTGGCTAGCCTGAATTTCAGCCGTCTCCTCCGGGAACGAACGAACCGGAGGAGACGGCTGAAATTCAAGCTAAGTTTTGGCAGCAATTTTTCACATACCAAAAAATCAGCACGCAAAAGGAAGTTTTTAACCGGAAGTAAAAAGTTCTGTTTGATTGACAGCAGGTCAATTAACACATGACATGTGCTCACTCGCCCGTAACGAAAGCTAGCATAAATTCATTTCATGTTTATTGAGAAAGGTTTTTCCAGCCCCGACCGGCATGGGTTGTTGGCCTTATGTCTTCCAAAAAGCAAGCAGGGCTAAATGTTCCAGCAGGGCTAAGTTCCAGCAGGATGCCCTTAGCTTGGAAAGAAGCAAAACAAGGCCAAACAATGCATACGACTACGAGCCTCGCAAAACCCGACAAGTTCAGACAGAGTGCCGAGTGGTCCACATCTGAACATAAAGAAGAATTGATCTGATTGATAGGAACCAGCCGAGGGAAGATTTGTTTCCAAGAAAGCTTAGATGGAAACATATTAAAACTCTGAATCGCTTGAAACCAACACCACGATCTCGCTATTTGCCGTGCTGTTTCAGGACCTTTCAGACTCCTACAAATCGCTGTCACTGGCATTTAAGGCCTTTGATCAGTTCTGTGCCCTTCCTTTGTCATTTATAGGTGTTCGCTTTGGCTTTGTCCCTCGAGGACCTTTCGTCTTTTCCATTTTCCAAGTCATAAGAAAACTAGAGCCGGCTATATAATATTCTCGATGCGGCGCGTAGCTTTGATCGGATCGGAAATGAACATTGCATTTTCGGGAAATCTTGGGCTATTTTCTACGCTTTCGATTTTCAACCAAAATAGAGTTTTTAAAAAGCTCTAACTCAAGAAGAATTGATTCGATTTGTCTGAAGTTTTTACACAATGTCAATTGATAACTCTGCTGCAAAACAAAAATGGGAAATTCTAAAAAGAGAGCTCTTGACGGTGTTTCCCGCATATCTACCCTTATATCTAGTCGGATTTATGTTTTCGCCTTTTCACCGAAAGCATGATAACCAAATCGAATTTTGATTTTTGTAATACGATTCCTCCGAAATGCGACAAAGCAACCATAAAATATTTTTTGGAGTTGGAGCTTCTGAAAACCATCTCACTAGATCGGAGAAACGGGATCGCGTCAAAATCTCCCTCACCCCCCCCCCCCCCCCAAAAAAACGAATTTGCACAGAAAATAATCGAGCGAGCCAATTGCAATATCACCCAGAAAAAAAATCAAGCAAGGGCGAAACTTTAACAAAATCGTGCAAGGTTCTGATGCCAGAATTTTTTTTTGCAGCAACTGAGAAGTCGTAAAAAAAATCGAACAAAAAAAACCGGGCCCCCTCTCCATCAATTTTCAAATGGTCCGTCCCTAAATGAGAATAAAGCTTTCAGCGTTAATTTCGTATTTGTGTTGCAAAATCCTTTCTTCGACAAGGGCAATAAAGTGGTTCAATGTTAAGAGTCATTGTCTGAGAAAACCGGGCAGAACCGAAAGATGGGAGTCGGCCAATTCCCTTAATTTTTTCAGCACTTAGTAGGTACCTGATAAGATTACGAACGGTGGTATTTAAAGTTCCACTCGCCTTTTCGTTTCTGAGATTGACCACCCCCTCCATTGTTGGCCTAAACAGGTCGTAAAAATAGTAAAATCTGGGCTAACTTTGAAAGGCTGTCAAAGTCACTACGCACAACTGACGACTTTGTTACATTTTGTGTGCATTATCTACCATTTAAATAGCATGTTCACGTTAGAACAACTCGAGTCGGTGAAAATCGTGTTTTTGTATATTCGGATAAAATTCGGTATTTTAGCTTATCACGAAAATCACCAGAATGGAGTCATTTTTAAGGTGCTGTTTCTCAAAAGTGGGGTAGTTTATTTCAACATTAAAATCAATTTTCAGTAGTCTACACAATTGCCGTCAAAAATCTGCAATGTATTGATTGGCACTACTCAGTGATTTAGCGTGAGCCGTGTGAGAAATAGCTGAAAATGTGCATATATTAACTTTTTTTCCCGCCAAATTTTCAGTCATATCAATCCGGTGTGTAGATTTGTCAAAGTATTATAGCATAACCTAAAGAAAATGGTTCAGAAGACTATTACTTTACATCGGAACGTTTTAGGAAGAGGTAAAAGTGTAAATATTTGATGTTTACATAAGTAAAACTCGCTGACCTTCGAACGACCCAGGTCAATTTCCCGCGAAATTAAGTTATTGTTTTCTCGCTAGGGCAGTTACTTGCCGTATCGCTTAACAGCGAAATAAAAATATACGATTAGAATATCTATTGAGTTTGATGATTGTGGACAATGACTCTTAAATGCGTAACGTTCAAAAGTTAAAATTAAATAACAAAATAGTCAGACAAAGCAGTCGTGCTGTAAGATAATACCGTTAAATTAGCGTCACGCCACGGCTGCAAGAGCTCAAGTGACCCATACAACAGTCCGTTTCATACAGAAACCTGTATTTAGCGGGGCCATTTCGCGTCCGCTTAAAAAAAGGAAATTTGAGATGTTTGTGTCACTGTATCACTGTATCACTGTATCACCGTATCACTGTATCACTGTATCACCGTATCACTGTATCACCGTATCACTGTATCATCGTATCACTGTATCACTGTATCACCGTATCACTGTATCTTGGTATCTCCGTATCATTGTATCTTGTAACACGTTATATACCAAGCCAGAAAACATTGCAGAATTTATTTCTGTCGAATACATGTTTGTATAGTATAAGTCTAGTTAACGACACAAACACAAACGACACGTAGACGTAGTGGCTGTATAATGTTTTGTATTTTTCAAGTTACTGGGTAGCCTGCTATGCAGACGTATTTTTTCACTCTCATAAATTCGAAGAAATTAAGTTACTTTTTTCTTCGAATTTATGAGAGTGAAAAAATACGTCTGCATAGCAGGCTAGTTACTGGGGGTACCGGTCGAGTTTCATCCCGGTTCCCACTTGCAGCTCTGTATTTTTGCGCTATTGTTTACATGATACCGGTACGAAATGTCATACCGGAACGAGGTATTCCAGAATTAATTCACTCCAATTCTTGTATCGGATCGAAAGTTTCATTCCGGAATGAAACTCGATCGGGTATCAGACACCCCTCAGTGAATGAGTAATCAGTAGAGACAACAGACTACTTATAGGATTAAACTTCAGATGTTAATTATGTGAAAACAGAATGCTTATTTTCATAAACGTTTTCAGGATGATCATAGTTTGCCTTCTCAGCAAATTTCTTCTGAGCTAAAAATACATTTTTTGACGACAGTCAAGTCATAATTGAAAGACATTTTAAAACTTCTTAGGGAAGTTTTAATCATTAGTTCTAATAACATATGTGCTTGGTAGTAGGTCATTATTTAATCATAATCAGTCAAGCTTAAAGGTCGGCACACACGAAGGGACAAGTCCCAGGGACTTTCCCAGGGACTTTCCCTCGTCTGAACTAGGAAAAATATTGTCGCCGGGACAAAATTTTGTTCAAATCAAACTGGTTTGAATTGAGGGGACAAGTCCCGGGGACAAACTGACAAGATTTTTCCTAGTTCACACGAGGGGACTTGTCCCTGGGACACCCTTCGTGTGTCCCTTCGTGTGTGCCGACCTTAAGAATTCTGTGAAATAGAATTCAGTTTCCTGTTTTCAAAAACAGCTTCTCTTTGCCTGTTTGTTGTCTCATTTCAGACCACCCGACAATGCTTTTTTGTTTTTCTGTGTCCCAAGGGGAAATATACCAATTTCTATAATTGGAAAACAAAGAACAGAAACCTCTGGACAACTATCACGTGTCTGAAATGGGACAACAAATAGGCAAGCGACCAGGTCTATTTCGACACCAAACGCAATTAAAATCAATTCACGGTTTATTTCAAACTGTTATTAGAGAGTAATTAGCAATTTCTGGACGAGGCTGAGCAAAATATGGCGAGCTACCAGTTATTTGCCGATGCGGAAGGCAGAGGCGAGACACAGACAATTCATCATATTTTTGCAATAGCCACAGTTCCAATAATCGTATTATTATTCAGTAATTGGGCATCCAAAATGCTCGCAATATACTCCTCTGAACGCTCTGGAAACCGAGCAGCCATGTTGGGATTTGTTGTTGAACAGCACTGCGCATCTCACAACAATATTTGCAGCAAACGCTTATTTGCGCGCAATTATCTGCAGGTTTATCAACCAATTAAAATTCGGGATACTTAGTAACTGAATAATAATAGCACACATTAGCCGCGAAACTAGTGATTTGTTATTGTTCATTGCCTTTCTACATCATAATATCGGTATAATAGTGAAGGAGCGAAAATGTTTTGCTGTTCAAAATTAAATGATTACCATTCAAATTAAAAGCTTAGTTTTGAGATTTCGTTTATTCTTTGCCTACTTCAGTGATTTGATGTTACAGGGGATTCCCCATAGCTAGCAGGTGTCTTTCTGTCTTTGTTCTCATATATAAACACGCAGGTTATGTTGGGAGAACAAAGAAAAACTTGAAAATCACGAGCCGATATATAAATATCTCTGTCGGGATGGTTAGCAATTTAGATAAGCTTCATGTTGTTTTTTTGTCAAACTATCTATGTCAGTTTAGCTGATTAAAATCACATTGAAAGTCAACGTTTGGTGAAGACATTCTTCCTTCAGGGCTTGCCATTTTGATTTCATTCACAATCGCATGCCACTGAACACCACAACGAGATGGTAGCGAATATATCTGTCTATAAACTCTAATCAGTATAAACACGACTCTCATATAAGCACGGGGAGCCGGGGTAGCGCCGTGGTTAAGCGCTTCTCTTCTCACTTCTGTGTCCCAGGTTCGATTCCCGGACGCGGCGCCACATGTGAGTTGAGTTTGTTGGTATCTCGCCCTTTCTGCGAGGGTTTTTCTCCGGGTTCTCCGGTTTTCCTCCCTCCGCAAAAACCAACGCGCTAAATTCCAATTCGATCTGTGGATTAGCCGGGACCTGGCTTTGATCAGCCCCCATGGTTGTTTCAGGTCTCGTTAGGGTTATTTTATGCCCGACAGATTGATTCAAAGAAACACACGATAAATTCCAAGAAACAATTCATGCTAACGACGTGCTCCTTTTCTCATCTTGGCCCTTGTTCGGTTGATAATTTATATATAATGAAATCTTCAAATGCAAACCGATCTGAGAGGTAGAAGGGGGATTATAAATATAGCTGTCGATCTAGCCATCGTAAACATAAACATGCCTAACAGCCCCCATTAACTCAATAACTCCGAAAATAATGAATACATAACTACTGAAGCATTTATAATTGAGCAATCATAGCTGATGCTAAGAATACTGCTGACATATCTTGGGGTGAAGTTAATACTATTAGAACTATTATTTTTTTATTTAATATACATCGAATATTTACATATACAGACATTTACTATAGTCAGTTTTGCCGAGTCATTCATTACTGTTTTTCTGTTTATCAGTTGGTAACTTCGAAACTAGTTCATGTTTAACTCCTTTAGCTCTTAGATATGTCTTAGATATGTCTCGAATTTTTAATTCCTTTTCAAATTTCTCCAAATTCTCAAGCTGTTTCTTCCTCGAGTTTGATGCTTCTCTCTTTCTCTTCTCTCTCTGGGTGTTGCCTCTTATCTTCTCCCTTTTCACATCATCTTTGCCATATGCTCTCGCATTGTTATTGTTGTCAGTTGAAGTCGTGGCCAAGATCGCTGTTTGTAACTCTTCTTTCTCTTTCATCAGTTCTCGTGCTTTTTGGTACACTTGATCAATAATAGCTCCCTTGTTCGCGATGTGATGGTGGTGATGAACTGCTGATATTGTAAAAACGCATGTACACTTTAGCAAATTATTGAGCAGCTTTCGCTTCAACAAAACGTTTCAACATCCCCAGGCTTTCCAAAACATGCATACATCTTATTTATAAAGAACTAAGAGAGCAGATTCAACTGATTTGAACCAAATCTTAAGCATAAGCAAAGTTAATGTTCAGGAAACTTCTTATCAGATAGTAGTTGAAGAATTGCAGGAAATGTTCATCAACATATGGCATACCTGCTTGGAATACGCCTTGCTTTGGAGAGAAACGTTTTACGACTTCTTGAGGTTGCAGAGGAGGTTGACCGCTTGTGTCTTTTCTGAGTGTATAAAGCTTACCAGACTCTGCATACGCTACAATCGTGCTGAACCAAATCATAAGGCAGTAGATATCCATTATTTCATGTGTCGAAGTGCCGACCTCTAAATCTGACAAGGCTTTGAAGACTGGATTTATAAAGGCAACTGAAAGGGGAAATACCTCGCGTCATAAAATAACAGCCAATGAGATCACTGCACGTGGACATTACCTTGGAGTGTTGAAATAGGACTTATTATCAGTTTGTGGCGCTGGGCAAATTTGTTGAGCTGGCATTTATACTGATGACTATCTGTTTCGTATTAAACCAAAAGTCAGTTCACGATTCTATTGAAGTAACAGTTAGAATAGTCTTCAATCGAAAACTCTTATAATACATACAACACCAGTGCTCAGTGGAAGTAATGAGTTCATGATATAGAACAGGCAATCCCGGATTTTTCGTCAATAGGCAATTTTCGGATTGTTCTAGACGTGTCTTGTTCAAATAATTTCACTAGACTGCGCATGTTGTGCATGCTTCATTCAAGGGCAATCCCCCAAGCACTGTATGTTACATTTAGAGTGGTTGCGCCCAAACATAAACACTCACGATTGAAGCATGACTGTTTTTACGGGTTACTTTCGTTTTTTTTAAATCAAGTGTTCTTTTTCCCCCGGATGATATTACCCTGGGTACCAGAGCGCAAGGCGTCGAGAAGGTCTCGCTAAGCGAATGTGTTTCGCTGTTTAGCTAGGGAGCGATTGTGTCTTGCTCTTCAGCTACAGGGAGCGAGTGTGTCTCGCTAAGTTAATGTAGGAGGGTCTGAATGGGGAGGGGGGGGGGGGGGGGGGGGCTACATGTCAGTTGTCAGTTTAATTTTTGGCCATTTGTCAGTTGTCAGTTAGCCCTAGTGAATCATTGCTAGAGACAATTTACAACGTTTGACCAACAAACACCAAATTTGTCATTTGTCAGTTATTTTTCGGTTGTCAGTTGTCAGTAAAAAAATCGTCATTTGTCAGTTGTCAGTTATTTTTAAGGCCGTTTGTCAGTAGTCAGTTAACCCCATTCAGACCCTCATGTAGGGAACGCGAACGTCTGTATCACAACTGCATAAGTGTCGATATGAACATTGAGGTTAATAAACACGTTTAGTTGAGTGGACGTTTCTCGTAAAGCACATGTGCTTCACTATTTAGCTGTACATGCAAGGAGCGAACGGTGTCGTTGTCGCTAAACCTGTTTTTTTCATTATTGATATGATAACGTTTTCATTACTGATCATGGAGTATTCTGGGCCATTACATCATACTGCTATGTTCTTCGTTAGAGTTTATTTTTGGCATAACATAGCACAATTTTGTTTTTACATTTTTCATGCAAGATATTTTCAGTATGGTTTCCCGGTGCATTACTCTGTCCCTGGCCGGGGTATTTCGAAGTTGCTTCGCTTCGGTGCTCACTAATACTCTCCCTTCGTATATATCAATCGTTTTCAGTGCATCGGTAAGGGCTACAAATATATTTATTTTCGCTCGAGATAATTTCTTTGTTCGGTTTGCGTCTATGGAGTGGTGTGATTGCATGGAGGAGTATAGTCCCAAGTGTTGCAACTCGAACACCCTCGTCATGCATGGTCTCTCAACTTATTCATTGCATCATTGAGTAACGTACGGATAGACCACAGGCTAACCATCCTCCCATTTTGTGTATTTGTTACTGATGTTTTAATAATCCATTATTTTTTAGCAAATTGTGAAATAAAATACCTTTTGACTTGATTCTGTTGAATATGTGTTGATTTAGCGCGCGCTCATAATACAGCTCGGGTTTCCTGTGGCTCAGGATTGCTTACATATAGCTCGGGTTTCCTGTGGCTCATCTCGCCAACTACATAAAAATACACAAGGCAGGCAACTAAATTCTGTATTTTTATGTAGTTGGCGAGATGAGCCACAGGAAGCCCGAGCTATATGAAAACAATCCTGAGCCACAGGAAACCCGAGCTGTATTATGAGCGCGCACTAAATCAACACACATACAGCAGAATCAAGTCAAAAGGTATTTTATTTCACAATTTGCTAAGAAATGATGAATTATTAAAACATCAGTGACAAATACACAAAATGGGAGGATGGTTAGCCTGTGTGGATAGACATGCCGACTAAGTGCATGTTTATCACAATTCTATCCTGCATAAGCACACCCACGATAAGGTCGGGCCTATTCAGTATTGTTATTCTGATCAGGTTATGCAGCCCCTTGTTCGGAAGCTGATTTTTGAGTCGTCCGCTTGAGAATACATATTTCCCATCCCTTCGCTTTTCCTCAAATGTTTGGGGTTTTACATGTTATTCCGTAGCTTTTGAATTTAGCGCTGCTGCCCGAGGAAATGTCCCGGATGTGTCGCGGCAGTTTTGGGCGTTGGTCCGAATTTATTAACGTCGTCACGTCTCTGGTTTGGGATTTGATTTTCGGACTTTCGGAGTTTTTTTTGGAAAGCACCAGATTTATAGTAATACCTATGCTATTACAGTACATAAGTCCTCTCTACTGGAGTGGTTCCAGTTCGAATGCGGAGTCACCAGGGCGCGGCCGTCGACGGGCTGATTCCCCCCATAACTTAGTACCACCCTTGAAATTCTTTGAGGATGCTCTCGGTGAGAATATATTACTATTTTGACCAATGAAATTTGTTTGCCACCGAAGTATTTCCTGTGACAAAACATTGGAACATTCAAATAGATTAATTTGAATATGCAGTCATTGAAATAACTAAAATTAAAATATTAGGTATAGATCAAACTCCATGCGTGCACGTAAATGACAGTAATCGCAATAACTTTTCGTATGGCGAAGTTCATTGAACAAATTTACATGAGGTTTTGTAACTGAGCCTTAAAGTGACACAAATAAGAAGAAAAAGACCATATTTCATGGGTCACCACTGGTAATAAGCTTAGTTGTCCATTATACGAAAACCTGAAAAACGCTTTAAAAGCAATTCGCGTATGTAGTTTTAAGCTCGGTGTACACGACAAGCCGTTTGTGCACGACATTCCTAAATTTTAGGTACGCGTCGTGTAGATGGATATGTGTGCGTGCCCGAAAATCTATGAGTGCTGAGGCTCTGTGAAAACGTACTCTCCGCCCACCTGTTAGGACTGCGCGCCGTGCCCAAGTTAGAGCAGATTTCGTTTGAGTGGATCAAACTACGGCAATGACTACGGCAATGTTATTGTACAGCATGCCGTGACATTGAAATGGTTTCCCTATTGTTTTTGTCCAGCTGATCCAATCAAATCACAGAGTTATGGTATAGCACGGTCGATAAGGCTACGGACATGCCGTATAGTTTTTCCAACTGGTACGAAATCTACTCTAGGAATGGCGTGCCCAATATGCTTGTGGTGGAAACAGGGCTTTAAGTATCCAGTTTTCATAACGAATGTATCATGTTTTACCACCGTTGCTACGCGATGGCACGAGATCACAACGTGTAGTTTACATTAGATCTCCGTCAATCATACAAAGTGTGGACGGCGACGGCTGTGACGTGACGTGACGGCTGTGACGTGCGGCTAAGACGTGACGTGACGGCTGTGACTGCCGGGACGTGAAAAAGTATTTTCTGGTCAAATCCTGTGTTTCTTGTTTCTTAATTTTATTATTAGCCTTTTAATGCTTTTCTTACTCGGGTTTTCTAAACATAAGATAAACTTTCGCTTTCTTACGTTAATTTGTGCCGACTGCATACATCTTCACGTGCAGTTATTGTATTTTGCAATGAAATCGATCTGTATTTTTGCCGTCGCCAAGGCGTTTGGGGCTTGCCCCTTGCTTTTAATTATTGACGGAAGCTCAATGCAAATGTGGTACTTAATCGGGTACATTCACTAGGCGAAAACATGGATTTAATAACCTTTAATTTGAACCTTAAAGGTACCTTAAATTTAGTAGTATATATAAGCTACATTTACTGATGGTTCTTAAAGTTAGTACTAAATTTAAGAGACTTTACTGTAATTGTAAAGGCACTTAAATATACCACTAAATTTAAGCATGTTTAAGTCGATTTAGAGTGTTCTTAAAGACCCTGTGTCCGAGCCCATGGTGCTTTGCGCCAATGTTATGATTAGTTTGTTTATCAACGGCCGCATAAATTAAAGGCCAGCTTTTAGGCGAACTAAAATGCTCTCGATTGTTTATAAGTTTCATAAAAGAAGTACCCATATACTTTGGATAACGAATTTCATAATTTCTACCGGATTAGAAACCCAATCGAGCCCACAAATTTTCTCTGGATGCTTCTAATATGATTTTAACAGTACTCGGCAGGAAGCCAGTTGTTCTGTCTTTAGATTCTAATTAGGTTTACGAGTGCGACTTTTCACAACTCTACAAGCAAACACATACTCTTGCTACCTTGTTTTCATGTTTCCCGTATTGCTTAGCTGTATTTGAAGATCTCTACTTTCCTTGCGAATGATATATTTTGAGTGTAAAATGAAATGTCGACTAGAACTCACACTCGAGTCAAACTCACAGCGAAGTAACAGCTGAACTCGGCAGATTGGACTTTGACCCGCGATCGTAGTTTTGGTAGCAAGACTTTCTGGACCTACTGGAGGATGAAAAAAAAGGTTAAGGACATTGCTTTCTCTGCTAATAAAAATGCAAAACATATACAGATACGCCGTAACACCTCAGTGGAGCTTAGCCATGCGAACTTATAATTACGAATGATCTTGATGCCAGAAGTAGTTGCATGCTTTGTGCTTTGTATTTCCAACGAAACTCGCCGGTCCATTAGTGCAGCAAATCCCCGGGAAACGCACGTAGTAGTCCTTTTGAACCACAAGTGTTCTCTTGTAGATCTAGAGAAAGTAAAATGTGGACTGCTGAAGGATTATTTGTCGAGTCGCTTCGCCTCGCTGTCTCGGTCCTTTCTCCGGAATTCCTCTACTCGCCATTCGAAGAAATATTCGAACTAAAGTTTCATTTTAAAAAGAATATATTCAAAAGTTAAGATAAAAGAAAGTCAGTTAAGCATATATACCTTTGAATAATTACACGATGGCCCAAACTAGGGATGGATTTCGAAAGATTCGAGAGTCACATAACAACAACAACGATCTTTCTGATTTTCGTAGCCTACGGAAATTTCAAATTCCAAAGATGGGTCAATAAATATTACACTTTGGTTGTAATTAAGACACAAAAAGGAGTGTTGAGTTCAACCAATCCTCAAATGGGGGAATCACTTAAATTAGAACTCACACATTACTTATAAGCACTGCAGTGTGAACAGTAGAGTGAGTGTGAACAGTAAACAATGTAAAAGTAACAAAGCCTAACTACAAGCAGATATAAACATCAGTTTAAGGCTTCTGAGGTAGCACTCTACCGAGTAAAGAAATCGTAGCATCACTTTGCCACTGCTGAAGCATGGCCATCTGCATATTTTGCATCTGAGACTGTTGTTTCTGCATTGCTTCAAACATGGTACTCTGTTGTTTCTGCATTGCTTCAAACATGGTACTCTGTTGTTTCTGCATTGCTTCAAACATGGTACTCTGTTGTTTCTGCATTGCTTCAAACATGGTACTCTGTTGTTTCAAGAGCTGACTTTCTCTGGCAGCCTCCTGATCTTGATGACATTGTTCCTTCTTTAAAGCTAACTCTTGCTCTCTAATCTGTATTTCCTTCTCAGTTTTCTCTCTCAAAAACTCAACACTGTCGCATGCACTTCTGCGTCTACGTTTCTCTTTCTTCTCCTGATCACCGTCATCTTCATACCTTTTTCTGGTCTTCCAATTGACTACTATACTCTATATAATAAGCGCCTACAAGATATTGCAACTTTTACGTTTAAAATTAAGAACAAAATACTACCTAAGAACATCGTAGACCTGTTTAGAAACTCACCTTCATGTTATAATGTTACCCACTTGGTACTTGATCTGAAGAATATAACCTTTCTGAGCGCTCCAAAGTAACTTTATTGACTGTTTTCGTCCTCTCCAAATACGTTCGTGATCTCAACTATGAATACACATACTCCTCTGTCTTGAATATCTGATCGTCTGCCATTACAGTGTTATGCTTGTTTTCTCATATTACTAGTCTTCACTATGTGTGTCACGTTTTCTCAAATAATGCGTTTTGTCACGCTCTAACAATAATATTAGAAATTCTGATTTCCATATTCCTAGTGTAAATACTGTCCGATATGGAAAGCATTCCTTAAAATATTTCGGACCATTCTTATGGTCAAAATTGCAGAGGAAACACAGGAACTTAACTTCCCTTAAGAGTTTCAAAGCCAATATCAGAGATAGAGATTTAACACGCGTCATTAGTTCATGCATAGAGAGCTGCTATCTTTCTAACACTTAGATATAGGGATATAGTGACATATTTGGTATCAGCATATTATATGATCAATGACAGAGTTAATTCAGTTAGATATATGGATATAGTGGCCTATTTGGTATCAGCATATTATATCATCATGTTTCTTATTATATTAACGTAATTTTAACTTATTATTAATATTAGCTAGATACGTAGTTATATTAACTTTAGTTTTAACTAATTATTATTAATTTAATATCAGTAGACTATATTAACTTACATTATCTTACAAACTTGTCAGAGTGTACATATATGAGATAAACGACCTTATTTTATTTTATATATTTAATTGAAAAGAGCGGGCTCCAATTAGTGAAACATCTACAGCTTTCGTCTTGTGTGAACGTTGCACTCATCTGAAACGGGCTCTATAATTTGTAATTTATTCATTTAATCTCTTATAATAATAATAAGGTCAACTCAGTTTTATTTATAGTGTTTTATTTATAGTGAAGTTTTGTTGATAGTGTCCCCAATTAGTAGGCTACTTGTGGCCAGCTAGTAGTTTTAGACACTGGAATAAAGTTGTTGATTGATTGATCAAGTTCATTTTCGTCTGGTGAGATGCCACTGGCTGCTTCTTCCTCCCTCATCTTTTCTTTGTACGTCTAAATAATAATTACAATATTAAAGGTCAGGCTAGGTGAATAGTCAAAAGACTAATCAAGCAGGAAGCACTAAGCTAAAAATGGTCGGTGAAATAAAAAGTACAGATCATATGTAGATCTTAAAAAACTGAGCGCAAAGGACCGAAATCATTTTTGTTAGGAAGATATTTCAATTTCATTACTAATATTAATTTCTTTTGCCACTTCATTCTTTAAAAGTTGCCCTCTTATGTGGTGCTAGTGCGTCTCTAAAAGTGTCGTTACTTCCATAACAGGTGCAAACCCGGCCTGAGGGAAATGTGTGACTACCCCGTGTAATTACCCCGTGTAATTGACATTCAAAACAACAAAAGTTCGCTTTAAATATAACAGGCGACCTCCATGGTAACTAGAAACAGCAGATTTCCCACGTATAGCCTCGCACTGAGCAGTTTCAGAACAACAACAACTACTTTTTTATTTACACTCATATATAGCACGTTACATAAATAATAGGTTTAAAAAATGAGTGTCAGGATACCTGGAACAGTTAAGAAACCAATCGAGCCAGGTACCCTGCAACTGATGGACTTTAAAAAAATGTATTTGGTAACTAAAAAAAAGTACAATACAAACTAGGCAAAGCATACTCTACATCATGTAACATACGCAAAAAAAAAGAGGTACCCTACTATAATCTTAATAATGAAACTAATGGTGAAGCGACTAATAACTATTAAGGAGTTTTTGTTACAGAGAAAAAAAAATTCTAGAAATATTTGATCTAAAAGCATCGTCAAAGGAATTCCAGAGCTTGGAGCCACAATATCTTATGCCGAACTTACCATAATTTGTACGAATTTTAGAAATATATAGAGATTTGTTTGAAACTTGTTTTGTATTGTAATTATGTATCTGAGAAACAGGGATGAAAAAATCATTAAATACAGCTGGGAGGCTACAATTTTGAAAATCAAACATGAATAAGACAGTCTAGAGGTAAACTAAATCACAGAATTTTAAAATAGTTAGTTCCTTAAAATTGGGCGTGTGTGTGCGTCAAAAGCAGAAAATGTCGTAATACGCACAGACTTCTTTTGCATAATTGTTAGAGTATTTGTGGTTGATTGATAGGTGTTGCCCCAGGCAACAAGGCCATAGGTTAAAAATGCGTATATTAATATAGCATAATAAGTATATTTAGGGGAACAAAGTGACGCATTTTAGAAAGGATTCCAATTCCTCGTGAGACCTCCTTAGAAACTTCTTTGACATGGTGTTTCCAAGATAACTTAGCATCAATAGCCATACCCAGATAGTTAATGCAATTTTTGCACTCCAGCTCATTATTGCTTATCAATAACTGAATAGTGTGCTTTCTTTTGTTGGTGGCATGAAAAATGACTTTTCAATATTGAGAGATAGTTTGTTAGCATGGCGCCATTGTTTAACTTTGTTTAATTCACTATTATCAGTACTTTCTAGGCTGGATAAATACTTGTCAGCTATAAAGAGATTAGAATCATCTGCAAATAAATGAAATTTAAATATCTTGGAGCAAAGTTCAAAACCATTAATATACAGAAGGAATAACAAAGGGCCAAGAACGGACCCGTGTGGGACACCACAAGAGATTTCACGATAGTCAGAGGTAATATTACCAATAGAAACAAATTGCTTTCTATCAAACAGATAACTCCTAAACTATTTATTGGGTATATCTCTATTTCCGAAATAAAAAGGTTTATTTAGGAGGATTTCATGATTGACGGTATCAAACGCCTTACTAAGGTCTAGGAAAATTCCACAGGAGAACTGTCTGCTTTCAATTGCCTTTTGAATTTTATCAATTATAAGCAAGATAGCATGTAATGTAAAATGTTTGGCTCGAAAGCCGAATTGGCAGTCAGAGATTATTCTGTATTTATTCAAGAAGGAGATGACCCGATTATACATAAGCTTTTCAAGAATCTTATTGAAGACAGAGAGGAGGAAAATAGGTCTATAATTAGTCAGTAGAGTTTTAGATCCTTTCTTAAATACAGGTATTACACGAGCAATTTTAAGCCAGGATGGCGAACGAGGTTAGACGTGAGAAAACAATGTTTTTGGGCTGAGATGATGTGTCACCAGAGGCTCGTTTTACTCGCTACATCGTGCCTATGAATCCCAATAAGGACGAAACAGCTGTCCACAGTTGCATTCTAGTTTTGAGTGATTCTCATGTCAGGTTTAGCTAACCGTAGTGCTATGTCGAAAGAGTTTGTACGGCTTTTATAGAGCTGTCATAGCTCTTGCCGTTTTATGTTTATATTCTTCTGGGATTAACTTGGCCGTTGTGTGAATAAGGTATATCATCAATTACTCTGAGAATTAATTACCTGCACTGTTCAATCCAGCATTACGGGTAATGTCCTCGGGTGGCAGTGAACCTGGAGAAAGAACATTCGAGCATTAAAGGAACACTGTCATACGAATTAATTACCTGCACTGTTCAATCCAGTGATTAAGAAAATTTATTTTTTTCCTAGAAATATTTGATCTAAAAGCATCGTCAAAGGAATTCCAGCAAACGGAGAGGTGGAACGCCAAAACCGTTCATTACTAAAAGGTTAGCCCTTGACCTTCCTTGAGGAGTTTTCTTTTTATGTAGGTACTCGTACATTTGCACAGGATCTCGTCACGTATTTGATTGTCTGTGTCTTCCCCGTAGACGCAGTCTTTCGCAGCACGTCTGAGTCTGGTTGCAAACTGTTGAACTGTCTCCCCAGGTGCTTGTGTCAACTTTCTGAAGGAGTGTCTTGCAAGGTTGTATCGACTTTCGGGACAAAATGGCCTTCTTGTAGTCTTTAGCGTCCCCCGTATCCGGTAGGATCGCAAATATGTCTTGGACATCAGTACCCGCCAGATGAAGCAGTAAGACACGTCTCCTCTGCTTGTTGTTTGCATTTTCTTCGTTTATGATCGAGCCTTTGCCGTCAGCAAACAGTTCGAAAGCCGTAAGCCAGCGTTTCCATCGTAGCCCGAGCGTGTTGTGGTCCGTGAAACAATCGAAAGTCTTGATATGATTTCTCTCGTTATCATCCATGTTCGTCGTGAATTGTCTTGCAATTCTGTTTCCTAGTCTTTTTTTTCCACTCGTCGCCAATGTTATGGACCGCGATGGTTAATCCAGCATTACGGGTGATGTCCTCGGGCGGCAGTGAACCTGGAGAAAGAACATTCGAGCATTAAAGGAACACTGTCATACGAATTAATTACCTGCACTGTTCAATCCAGTATTACGGGTGATGTCCTCGGGTGGAACTGGAGAAAGAACATTCAACAATTAAAGGAAAACTATCAATCGAATTTAACCCTGAAGTTTTCATAACGAGTTAACAGTTCAAGTTATCTGTCATGTCCTTGAAAATTAAGTGTAATACTTTAGGTAACTTGGTTTCACTCTCTGTCTCTCTGATCTTTTGATTGGAGTGTCCGTTTTGGGATCACTTGACTTCTGCTCCGTACACTTTTCCATGCTCTACTGGATTGGTTCCTTTGATGCGTCCAGCGGTTTCGTCTCTGCATCCTCCTTGCTCTCTGCACTGCTGTTCTGCAACAATTTCTTGACATGTGAGGTGTTGCGAGAGTATTGAGCTCCTTCTTGTGACTGTACGACCAGGCTGTTTCCGTGTTTGCTCACTATCGTATATGGAGTTGGGTCGAACCTAGTCGATAGTTTAGTCTGCCTCTCTTGTTGCACAGGTACTTGGTTACCTGGAAGTACCTCTGAGAAGTGCGCATTCCTCTTGGCGTCACCATATGCCTTTAATGGAACACTGTCATAAGAATTAATTACCTGCACTGTTCAATCCATTATAACGGGTGATGTCCTCGGGTGGCACTGGAGAAAGAACATTCGACAATTAAAGGAAACCTATCAATCAAATTTAACCCTGAAGTTTTCAAGTTTTTAAAACAAAACTACAAAAATAGAGTGCAGTCATTTAATATGTGAAACGTGAAACCACTCCAAACTTGTTAGAACTAAATACCATCAAAATATGCACTAAATATGCGGTGCCGAAAATAGAAACAAAATATGAAACAACAATACCATTAAAATGAATAGACCCGTCATATATATGCAGCAAGAATTCACGAAACAACTTAATGAGCAGTGGAAATCAATGACACAGGACCGAGAGACCAAAAGCAGATGTTTATTCACCTCTTTGTATTAGTTCAACCGAAGTCTAGTTTAGAGTGCTGATTTTTAATACTATACCCGTGAAACAGATAGTATAGAGACATTTACACAACATTGATTTTGGGACCCGCACTCTTGATTTACACGACTAAAATCAGGAATATCGATAATTTAGGGCACGGCATTCTTCATTTACACGGGGGAGGGGGGGGGGGGGGGGAATCAAGACTGCCG
The DNA here is from genome assembly GCA_030867875.1 of Actinernus sp. WN-2022. Lineage (NCBI taxonomy): Eukaryota > Metazoa > Cnidaria > Anthozoa > Actiniaria > Actinernidae > Actinernus > Actinernus sp. WN-2022. Next base: position 1,979,073 of record JAOWCC010000577.1, on the reverse strand, counting down.
GTCCCAAATTTATCGCCCACGGGCCCAAATTTAAGAGCTAGTGCCGGACCCAAAATGCTTGTCGTCTAAATGGTGCTTAATAGACACTATTAGACCCTACTTTCCATTATTTTCTTTTGTTTCTATTTGACTATTACGGGTAAAGTAAAATCATATTTGAACTCAATATACATATAGTTAATTACGTGATAAGTATTATAATAGACACTATTAGACCCTACTTTCCATTATTTTCTTTTGTTTCTATTTGACTATTACGGGTAAAGTAAAATCATATTTGAACTCAATATACATATAGTTAATTACGTGATAAGTATTATAAAATTATAACAAATAAGTTTACAGTTATTCTAACTAAAGATGATAATAGTCGTATCGAGATAGATCAGATAGCATAGAAATTAAAATTATACAAATGATAAGGTAATAAGTTTTCTGGGAATCGTACATATTGCACTGATATCTGAGTTTTTTGTGCTTTCTAATATATCATGTGTTTCTCGTTTGCTGCCTGGTGATCCCTCGCAAGACCAGGGATTCAGTAAACTTAATAAAACTGAAGACTCACAATTTCCTTTTAAAAAAAACGGTGAAAAAAAATAAAGAACTAAAAAGAAATGGCTACAGCACGAGGCATTCCCAGTTACTAACCTCTACCGATCGGACTTAACTTTCATCACAGGGAACCCAACTAGGTCTGCCATGACAATTACGTATGAAGAAACGCTTGCTATTTTATTATTTTCTCCAGCATTTCGTCAAAGCTACCTTCTAACGATATATAGAGATACTTCGTGTTGATAAACATCGCAATTGTTATGCTAATGTACCAACCATGATTTCAAAAGGCCCGCGCTTTGTGTCAGGAACCAATGGATCTCTGGTTGGTGACTAATGAAGTATCGCTATATTGGCCCGTGTTCAGTGCCAGCCCGGATTTTGTAATGTTTCACCAATACATGCCATACAAATGACACGTTAAAGTGCACCTAACCCCTTTTGCAATTTTTATACATAATTATCTGAAAGGTTTTGAGTACTTCTGCGAAGAAATTTTTGGCTTACAGAGAATACTCTATGTAATACTCTATGTTCTAAGCGTGTTTGAAATGGTGAAAATTTGACCTTTCCTGACCCATGACCGCGTAAGAAAAAGAGTGGGGCGATTCTTGATCTTACGTCACCTCATAATGCATTATTCTCCATGGCGCCTTTCTATCACAGCAACATCGATATATAGAGAATATATACAGTCTGTGAGTTGTTAGTAAAGAAAACAGTTATTTTAGACAAAATGCTAAATATTTATTCAAATTATTGCAAAGTCGAATGAATTAGATAACGTAAGATCAAGAATCGACCCGGTCTTTTTCTTACGCGGTCATGGGTCAGGAAAGGTCTAATTTTCACCATTTCAAACACGCATAGAACATAGAGTATTCTCTGTAAGCCAAAAAGTTATTCGCAGAAGTACTCAAAACCTTTCAAAGATTTATATGTATAAAAATTGCACTTTTTAAAAAGCATGTTAGCTGGTCAATTTCCCAAACTTTGTGGGAACTGCTCTTCGAAGTCACATCTTGTGAAATTGCCACGTGAAATATGCCGAGTTTTGATGTTTCATCAACAGCTCACTGTAATTAGCGTAATCTTCATTTCATTCATATAACAATAGTTATTTTTCTATAGATCGCAATTATACCTTCAGCTCCAGCTCGTGCAGTAAATTTGACGATAGTTGGTATTTTTATCTAAATATCAGCAATTAAACAATACTTTTTTTATTTTGTTTCACGGTTTTCGGACTGCGCTCTATACCTTTCTGCTCTAGCTTATGCAGTAAATTTGATGAAGACTTGGTTGAATGATAGTTGGTATTTTTCAACCTGGCGGCTGGCAGAAGAAAGACCCTGGAAAAGGCTGGATCACGTAATCAAATACTCCAAGATCCTGGGAGTATTTTGTCACGTAATTGGCGATCTAAGATGGCGGCCAAGCTAAATATGGGAATATTTCATGACGTTACAACCATAGGTATCCCAATCCGGAGTGAGCGAGATTGCAATTACGATGCAGTGAACCATCTCTACCAAACGGCTCCAAATGGAGTTTATTTGGATAAAGATACAGTGGAATGGTATCATAATACTACCAGGATGTCTGAACTGAAAGGGAATCCTAAAATGCCGTTAATTTTCCGTTAGTGTTGAAGCGAAGCGACCGATAGCACATGTTCAGATTTAATGGCTTCTGCTGGCTTTTCCACTGGCGAAACTTACCAAAAACTACCCAGTAATACATTTCATCTATTGCTCTACCTACACAACGTGTTTAAGGTTACTTTAAAATTTGAGAAAATTAAACTACATACAAGTTCATCTGTGGATCTCAATCCGTTGGGCCAATAAAAACTATAATTTGTTAGAACAACCTTTGCATCATAACCGAAGAGCCAATGAGAAGACGTGATACCTTTACCAGGCTCTTCATGTTGGATGCACGGAAGACCCTGGGAACGAGGTTGGGTATTTTATCTAAATATCAGCAATTAAACAATACGTTTTTTTAATTTTTGTTTCACGGATATAATGACTGCGCTCTAGTACCCTGAGATAGAATAGAAATTATATCATGTGAATGTCGTAATATGTTTCTCAACTACACAAATAACACGTTTATATAGAAGATAAATTATATCGTGTGAATGTCCTGATAAGCTAACTACACATATAACAGATTAAAGTAGATTGCGAAAGCTTATCCTAGAAACTTTATTTAAGTTGAAAGTGAATGGCACAAGTGTCTCACATTTTCTCCAGCATATTCGGAAAGCATACTCTGCTAATGTGAGTAGTTATGTTTGTCTTTCGTCATGAGAAAGTTTATCATTTGAGGGTTGACATAGCGCCTTTAATCTCTTGAGCAGTGAGCTACAAGGCAAGATCGAAATAATTCAGTTAAAGTGTTCGGGATGTTGAAGACTGCAAATACCTTGAGCATCTAGTAATTGGTTAATGAATGGTGGATCATGTTGCTGTTCGTATTCTTCAAGCATCATCCTTCCACGATTAACAATGTGATGTCGATCTAATAAAAAATCAATATTAGATTTGCTGCTATTTTCCGATTTATAATAAATAATGAGAGGGCGCATCCTAAGAACGTGCGATTTCATTGGATGCTCAGCATGCTTGATTTACTATTTCCAAAACGAGAGCGAGTTTTTCATCAGGGGTTCCAAACACCGAGAAAAAGAGAAGCACGATACCGGGCCGAGTGCTTTTATTGTTTCGAGGTGTTTAGAGATTCCTGATGAAAATCGAAGCTTCAGTTTTGGAAATTGTTTTTCCAACAATACCTGTTTTCATAGACCATTAGGGAGTATTGTTTGTCTAGTATTTTGTTTTGCTTAATACAATTATTGATTGCAAGGGTTATTATTGTTATCTCCTGCGTGTTTCAACAAATCACCGGATAGTGTAGTGGACAAGACAGTGGACTAGAAATCGGGATCGGTGGTGGATGGTTCGAGTCATACACTGTACGCTGAATTTTATTTCTATCTTTCCTTTACATGTAACTAGTTTATCAATTACCTCTTGTAAACGAGTATATAAATTTATTAATAAAGTGGTATTTACCAGTTACACTTAGTGATTGGTATACAGGTTTTCACTGGGTATCCAACTGAGTTATGAATATGTAGATTAATAAAGTGGTATATACCAGTTACACTATTGATTGGTATACAGGTTTTCACTGGGTATCCAACTGAGTTATGAATATGTAGATTAATAAAGTGGTATATACCAGTTACACTTAGTGATTGGTATACAGGTTTTCACTGGGTATCCAACTGAGTTATGAATATGTAGATTAATAAAGTGGTATATACCAGTTACACTATTGATTGGTATACAGGTTTTCACTGGGTATCCAACTGAGTTATGAATATGTAGATTAATAAAGTGGTATATACCAGTTACACTATTGATTGGTATACAGGTTTTCACTGGGTATCCAACTGAGTTATGAATATGTAGATTAATAAAGTGGTATATACCAGTTACACTTAGTGATTGGTATACAGGTTTTCACTGGGTATCCAACTGAGTTATGAATATGTAGATTAATAAAGTGGTATATACCAGTTACACTATTGATTGGTATACAGGTTTTCACTGGGTATCCAACTGAGTTATGAATATGTAGATTAATAAAGTGGTATATACCAGTTACACTTAGTGATTGGTATACAGGTTTTCACTGGGTATCCAACTGAGTTATGAATATGTAGATTAATAAAGTGGTATATACCAGTTACACTATTGATTGGTATACAGGTTTTCACTGGGTATCCAACTGAGTTATGAATATGTAGATTAATAAAGTGGTATATACCAGTTACACTTAGTGATTGGTATACAGGTTTTCACTGGGTATCCAACTGAGTTATGAATATGTAGATTAATAAAGTGGTATATACCAGTTACACTATTGATTGGTATACAGGTTTTCACTGGGTATCCAACTGAGTTATGAATATGTAGATTTATAAAGTGGTATATACCAGTTACACTATTGATTGGTATACAGGTTTTCACTGGGTATCCAACTGAGTTATGAATATGTAGATTAATAAAGTGGTATATACCAGTTACACTATTGATTGGTATACAGGTTTTCACTGGGTATCCAACTGAGTTATGAATATGTAGATTAATAAAGTGGTATATACCAGTTACACTTAGTGATTGGTATACAGGTTTTCACTGGGTATCCAACTGAGTTATGAATATGTAGATTAATAAAGTGGTATATACCAGTTACACTATTGATTGATATACAGGTTTTCACTGGGTATCCAACTGAGTTATGAATATGTAGATTAATAAAGTGGTATATACCAGTTACACTATTGATTGGTATACAGGTTTTCACTGGGTATCCAACTGAGTTATGAATATGTAGATTAATAAAGTGGTATATACCAGTTACACTATTGATTGGTATACAGGTTTTCACTGGGTATCCAACTGAGTTATGAATATGTAGATTAATAAAGTGGTATATACCAGTTACACTTAGTGATTGGTATACAGGTTTTCACTGGGTATCCAACTGAGTTATGAATATGTAGATTAATAAAGTGGTATATAACAGTTACACTTAGTGATTGGTATACAGGTTTTCACTGGGTATCCAACTGAGTTATGAATATGTAGATTAATAAAGTGGTATATACCAGTTACACTTAGTGATTGGTATACAGGTTTTCACTGGGTATCCAACTGAGTTATGAATATGTAGATTAATAAAGTGGTATATACCAGTTACACTTAGTGATTGGTATACAGGTTTTCACTGGGTATCCAACTGAGTTATGAATATGTAGATTAATAAAGTGGTATATACCAGTTACACTATTGATTGTTATACAGGTTTTCACTGGGTATCCAACTGAGTTATGAATATGTAGATTAATAAAGTGGTATATACCAGTTACACTATTGATTGGTATACAGGTTTTCACTGGGTATCCAACTGAGTTATGAATATGTAGATTAATAAAGTGGTATATACCAGTTACACTTAGTGATTGGTATACAGGTTTTCACTGGGTATCCAACTGAGTTATGAATATGTAGATTAATAAAGTGGTATATACCAGTTACACTATTGATTGGTATACAGGTTTTCACTGGGTATCCAACTGAGTTATGAATATGTAGATTAATAAAGTGGTATATACCAGTTACACTATTGATTGGTATACAGGTTTTCACTGGGTATCCAACTGAGTTATGAATATGTAGATTAATAAAGTGGTATATACCAGTTACACTATTGATTGGTATACAGGTTTTCACTGGGTATCCAACTGAGTTATGAATATGTAGATTAATAAAGTGGTATATACCAGTTACACTATTGATTGGTATCCAGGTTTTCACTGGGTATCCAACTGAGTTATGAATATGTAGATTAATAAAGTGGTATATACCAGTTACACTTAGTGATTGGTATACAGGTTTTCACTGGGTATCCAACTGAGTTATGAATATGTAGATTAATAAAGTGGTATATACCAGTTACACTTAGTGATTGGTATACAGGTTTTCACTGGGTATCCAACTGAGTTATGAATATGTAGATTAATGAAGTGGTATATACCAGTTACACTATTGATTGGTATACAGGTTTTCACTGGGTATCCAACTGAGTTATGAATATGTAGATTAATAAAGTGGTATATACCAGTTACACTTAGTGATTGGTATACAGGTTTTCACTGGGTATCCAACTGAGTTATGAATATGTAGATTAATAAAGTGGTATATACCAGTTACACTTAGTGATTGGTATACAGGTTTTCACTGGGTATCCAACTGAGTTATGAATATGTAGATTAATAAAGTGGTATATACCAGTTACACTATTGATTGGTATACAGGTTTTCACTGGGTATCCAACTGAGTTATGAATATGTAGATTAATAAAGTGGTATATACCAGTTACACTTAGTGATTGGTATACAGGTTTTCACTGGGTATCCAACTGAGTTATGAATATGTAGATTAATAAAGTGGTATATACCAGTTACACTATTGATTGGTATACAGGTTTTCACTGGGTATCCAACTGAGTTATGAATATGTAGATTAATAAAGTGGTATATACCAGTTACACTATTGATTGGTATACAGGTTTTCACTGGGTATCCAACTGAGTTATGAATATGTAGATTAATAAAGTGGTATATACCAGTTACACTATTGATTGGTATACAGGTTTTCACTGGGTATCCAACTGAGTTATGAATATGTAGATTAATAAAGTGGTATATACCAGTTACACTATTGATTGGTATACAGGTTTTCACTGGGTATCCAACTGAGTTATGAATATGTAGATTAATAAAGTGGTATATACCAGTTACACTTAGTGATTGGTATACAGGTTTTCACTGGGTATCTAACTGAGTTATGAATATGTAGATTAATAAAGTGGTATATACCAGTTACACTATTGATTGGTATACAGGTTTTCACTGGGTATCCAACTGAGTTATGAATATGTAGATTAATAAAGTGGTATATACCAGTTACACTATTGATTGGTATACAGGTTTTCACTGGGTATCCAACTGAGTTATGAATATGTAGATTAATAAAGTGGTATATACCAGTTACACTATTGATTGGTATACAGGTTTTCACTGGGTATCCAACTGAGTTATGAATATGTAGATTAATAAAGTGGTATATACCAGTTACACTTAGTGATTGGTATACAGGTTTTCACTGGGTATCTAACTGAGTTATGAATATGTAGATTAATAAAGTGGTATATACCAGTTACACTATTGATTGGTATACAGGTTTTCACTGGGTATCCAACTGAGTTATGAATATGTAGATTAATAAAGTGGTATATACCAGTTACACTATTGATTGGTATACAGGTTTTCACTGGGTATCCAACTGAGTTATGAATATGTAGATTAATAAAGTGGTATATACCAGTTACACTTAGTGATTGGTATACAGGTTTTCACTGGGTATCCAACTGAGTTATGAATATGTAGATTAATAAAGTGGTATATACCAGTTACACTTAGTGATTGGTATACAGGTTTTCACTGGGTATCCAACTGAGTTATGAATATGTAGATTAATAAAGTGGTATATACCAGTTACACTATTGATTGGTATACAGGTTTTCACTGGGTATCCAACTGAGTTATGAATATGTAGATTAATAAAGTGGTATATACCAGTTACACTATTGATTGGTATACAGGTTTTCACTGGGTATCCAACTGAGTTATGAATATGTAGATTAATAAAGTGGTATATACCAGTTACACTATTGATTGGTATACAGGTTTTCACTGGGTATCCAACTGAGTTATGAATATGTAGATTAATAAAGTGGTATATACCAGTTACACTATTGATTGGTATACAGGTTTTCACTGGGTATCCAACTGAGTTATGAATATGTAGATTAATAAAGTGGTATATACCAGTTACACTATTGATTGGTATACAGGTTTTCACTGGGTATCCAACTGAGTTATGAATATGTAGATTAATAAAGTGGTATATACCAGTTACACTATTGATTGGTATACAGGTTTTCACTGGGTATCCAACTGAGTTATGAATATGTAGATTAATAAAGTGGTATATACCAGTTACACTATTGATTGGTATACAGGTTTTCACTGGGTATCCAACTGAGTTATGAATATGTAGATTAATAAAGTGGTATATACCAGTTACACTTAGTGATTGGTATACAGGTTTTCACTGGGTATCCAACTGAGTTATGAATATGTAGATTAATAAAGTGGTATATACCAGTTACACTATTGATTGGTATACAGGTTTTCACTGGGTATCCAACTGAGTTATGAATATGTAGATTAATAAAGTGGTATATACCAGTTACACTATTGATTGGTATACAGGTTTTCACTGGGTATCCAACTGAGTTATGAATATGTAGATTAATAAAGTGGTATATACCAGTTACACTATTGATTGGTATACAGGTTTTCACTGGGTATCCAACTGAGTTATGAATATGTAGATTAATAAAGTGGTATATACCAGTTACACTATTGATTGGTATACAGGTTTTCACTGGGTATCCAACTGAGTTATGAATATGTAGATTAATAAAGTGGTATATACCAGTTACACTTAGTGATTGGTATACAGGTTTTCACTGGGTATCTAACTGAGTTATGAATATGTAGATTAATAAAGTGGTATATACCAGTTACACTATTGATTGGTATACAGGTTTTCACTGGGTATCCAACTGAGTTATGAATATGTAGATTAATAAAGTGGTATATACCAGTTACACTATTGATTGGTATACAGGTTTTCACTGGGTATCCAACTGAGTTATGAATATGTAGATTAATAAAGTGGTATATACCAGTTACACTTAGTGATTGGTATACAGGTTTTCACTGGGTATCCAACTGAGTTATGAATATGTAGATTAATAAAGTGGTATATACCAGTTACACTTAGTGATTGGTATACAGGTTTTCACTGGGTATCCAACTGAGTTATGAATATGTAGATTAATAAAGTGGTATATACCAGTTACACTATTGATTGGTATACAGGTTTTCACTGGGTATCCAACTGAGTTATGAATATGTAGATTAATAAAGTGGTATATACCAGTTACACTATTGATTGGTATACAGGTTTTCACTGGGTATCCAACTGAGTTATGAATATGTAGATTAATAAAGTGGTATATACCAGTTACACTATTGATTGGTATACAGGTTTTCACTGGGTATCCAACTGAGTTATGAATATGTAGATTAATAAAGTGGTATATACCAGTTACACTATTGATTGGTATACAGGTTTTCACTGGGTATCCAACTGAGTTATGAATATGTAGATTAATAAAGTGGTATATACCAGTTACACTATTGATTGGTATACAGGTTTTCACTGGGTATCCAACTGAGTTATGAATATGTAGATTAATAAAGTGGTATATACCAGTTACACTATTGATTGGTATACAGGTTTTCACTGGGTATCCAACTGAGTTATGAATATGTAGATTAATAAAGTGGTATATACCAGTTACACTATTGATTGGTATACAGGTTTTCACTGGGTATCCAACTGAGTTATGAATATGTAGATTAATAAAGTGGTATATACCAGTTACACTTAGTGATTGGTATACAGGTTTTCACTGGGTATCCAACTGAGTTATGAATATGTAGATTAATAAAGTGGTATATACCAGTTACACTATTGATTGGTATACAGGTTTTCACTGGGTATCCAACTGAGTTATGAATATGTAGATTAATAAAGTGGTATATACCAGTTACACTATTGATTGGTATACAGGTTTTCACTGGGTATCCAACTGAGTTATGAATATGTAGATTAATAAAGTGGTATATACCAGTTACACTATTGATTGGTATACAGGTTTTCACTGGGTATCCAACTGCATACACGTGCTGTGGTATACATCCGGTGATTGCTGGACTACCATCATGAATAATTCATGAGTTTGATAATTTCTTATAATGCACGCTCGAGCATTTCTTTCCATCGCATTTTATAAAACAAATAATACCATGATCCCTCGGTTTTCTTTGTTTGGTCAGGTCATTTAAATGCATAAAATTAGAAGGGCATGCACGCTGATGAAGGAACTGCCCTTGGACTGTCCCTTGGCACACCGGATTATGACGCAATGCCTGTTAAACCCTAGCCTGCTATGCAGATGTATTTTTCACTCATAAATTCGAAGAAAAAAGTAACGTCTGCTTACTCAAGCGCTTAATTAGTTTCCAATATGCAAGCATATCAAAGCCATTGTTAGAATTTTAGTAAATTGGCGCGCCAGTGAACACTCTCCTATGATTGGTCAATGGCAAATGTATTGTCTGAATCCTTTTGAATGCAATATTACGTCACTTTCCAGGATATGGAAGGTAAACCTGAATGGTCCATAACACAATGAGGTGTGCATATTGGAAACTAATTAAAGGAGCAGTGTCACGATTAGTATTCATGCCCAAAGCTTTGAAAATGTGTCAGGCGGACAAGAAATCAAAAGATGTGACAGAAGTAGAAGTCCGTGAGTAATCCGCTTGCATCGGCGTATTTGCACGATATCTCGAGCCGAAATTGCTTTAAAACTATACTTTAGTATTATATGGTTAGGTTTGATGTTATATTTTTATAAAGCAGCATTTTATTTATTTCAATCGAAAGGGAATTTTGCAGTGCCGCGTGACATAGCGTGATTTTGCCATTGTCTATAACAACCAATCAGAATCGTGACACTGCTCCTTTAAGTGCTCGGGTAAGCAGCCGTTACTTTTTTCTTCGAATTTATGAGAGTGAAAAATATGTCTGCATAGCAGGCTAGTTAAACCCTGTCCTTTCCTATTTTGTGGCTCAATAAAGTTATTCTCTTCATTTCTCAAACTCGCTTCTTCCATGTGGGATACTTAAAACCATAAACGTGACGTAATTAAACTCCATACATGCTCTTTGAATATTTAGTCAGCCACATAATTCACCCCTCTCACACAGCGGCCATGTTGGATATAAACAATAGATTTTGCGTGGCCTCGCACTGAGCAGATTCAGAACGAGTTTAGCCCGCAAAAACAAAGGTTTTTATTCTCCTGGGACTCAACATGGCCGCCGCGTGAGAAGGGTGAATTACATTGTATTTTAGTGTTATTCTTCTCAAAAACAATACGCTTGTCCCCAGGGGAAGCCAGGTCATTCAATCAATGGCGCTCAATGAAGCATAATACATATTGTTCGAAAGCAACTGAACTGCGACATCTTGAGTTTAGGCAGCCAAAACAAAATCAAAGATTGTTCCATTCCTCGGTGATAATAGTATACAAAGTGATAGCATGATATTTCGGGAAATTAATGATTAAATTTCCCCTCGATTCTCGATAGTCTGCGCCTGCGACCATGTAGTCTGTACTATGCAGTCTATGCATACGGTCTATACATGCAGTCTATACATACGGTCTATACATGCAGTCTATACATTATTAAAAATGGTACCCAATGGTACACGTCTACTGCAAAGAAGCCGTGTTGTATCGGTAGTTGTAAAATTCATTAATAATTCATAAGGGTGCTAGCCTATCCAAATGCGCAGTTCAGGTCACGTGCATACCCCTGTACACCATTACAAACTACTAGTGGTTGTATCAGAAGAGTATACAATCACTAGTGGTCGTAACTAATTATCATATTCATACCCCTGTACACCCATTACAAACTACTAGTGTTTGTATTAGAAGAGTATACACTCACTAGTGGTCGTAACTAATTATCATATTTATACCCCTGTACACCCATTACAAACTAGTAGTGGTTGTATCAGAAGAGTATACACTCACTAGTGGTCGTAACTAATTATCATATTTATACCCCTGTAAACTAATTACAAATTACTAGTGGTTATATCAGAAGAGTATACACTCACTAGTGGTTGTAACTAATTACGATGTATTGTAAAATGACACACATTGTTTTGCTTTTGTGCGATGCAAAGCCTCAAAGCATCCCAATGGATTTTAGTTATCTATTCATTTCACAAGTAGTTTACAACATTTGCGTGGGTGCTGCGCGCACTCGAAATTGTAAAGGCGATACAACACCCCCGCTCATGTTGTAAACACTACATACAAATCCGAGCCGCTTCGGCGATAGGACACGGACAACACGGACTCGAATTTTGTAAATTACTTATAAAATTTAAATGCAATATAACCAAAATAAGTCAAGATTTACTTTAAAAAGAGTAACATTTCTATAAATTTTCTTGTGTTCTAGTTGAGTGCAATATTTATTTCACTGAATAATAATCTGGAAGAATTCCTTTGTACTTTAAAACAACAATGTTTTAATCTATGATTTCTAGCGGCTCAAAACGAATTTGCATTTCAAATTTCACTAGTTCAGTCAGTTGCGTGTTTGCGGTGTGAGGTTCGTCTCTTCTAACCTGAAATGGCGGGAATTATAACGTTAAAAACATCAAAGGAGAAACAAGAGTTGCCTGAATCTAGTATTCCAGCCAGTATAATTCATATTCGACGATGAAATGGGGTGTAAACATATTCCAGGGCGTTCTGGGGCTGGCAATCTTCTCGCGGAATGAAGGCGCAACTTTAAAATACCTGGCCACTAAAACTTGAAAGGTAAAAATATATCAGATATGCTAGGTAAAATTCCTTTTAGTAAATCAAATAATGAATGATTTTACTCAATTACATTAAATGTATTAAGTAAGTACTATGCCAGAGGGCAATTGCAATGTAAGAAACCATTTGTTTGCCAATATTTGTTCGCACACGTGATTTATATAGATCTTGTTTGGCTGCGTATCTAGTATAGCGATACTTACTGCCACGTCATCCATTGTCATTAATGTGCCAACCAGAGATCCATTGGTTCCTGACACAAAGCGGCCAATTGTAATGTTTATGAACACGAAGTATCGCTATTGTAATTGTGCACGTTACTGGCATTATTGAAAAAGAGTTTCAAAAAGGCTTGGTAAATATCCTTTGTGCCATAAATGAGTAAATTTTAAGGCATGCAAACGGTAATCATTATTTACAGTGAGAATGTCTATGATATTTAATAGAGGGAGAGCGCTTTCAGTGTTTTTACCAAATAATATTGCAAAAAATATCAGTCTTACGATTTAATTTTGTTTATTTTGTATTTTTTGTAAATGTGATTTATAAGTTCTCCCCCAAGCTAGTATTGAATACGCTACCGTGCAGAATACAGGTAGGAGATCAGAGATGTCAGCTAAACATATTCCTGCTTTGAGTACTTTTTGTAAATGTGACTATATTAAAGTTGATTATAATTGCTTTGGTAATTAGCGGCATAAAACCTAAGTTAAGCAACATGTCGAGAAATTCAGATGTTTGGTCGTCATCGTTATATTTGAAGAAGTTGATGTTTATGTCCCCTAGTTTATGTTTTGGTTGAAACAAATCTAGTTCACATTTGACACGGTTTTCTTTGTTACCTCCGATATAGACCGGCTCAACAATAGAGCAATTCAAAGCCTCGGGAGGGATTTGATACCGTGATTCAGCAGGGAAAAGCGGGGTTGACAATAGATAGAATTGAACAACTCGTCCGTGAGAATACGAAACTTGCCTATTTTCGCATTATTGTGCCATAACTAGCTACTTTTAAAGTGTTTTAGTATCCATTAACAAAAATCTTCTTTTCGCAGTTTGAAACAGCTGTACTCATTGTGGTTTCGCAAGATTCTTCTGTTTCAAACTGTGTTTCAAGTGTAGAGACGCAGCCTATCAGAGTTGATATTGCCGGCCCGCGCTTACAATACTACTACTTCTATTGACTACTACTTACTTTATAATTAGGCTTTCAAATAGATCGATGTTTCAAATGATAAGCAACTATGGGACGAAGCTGAGCAACATACCATGTCTTTTATTTGTTCGTGGCGTGCTCTCAGTTATTTTCCTTAAGGCAGAGGCAAAACTAACAGCGAGACACCAACAAATCGTGATATTTTGCGATAGTCGAGTTCAATAATTGTTTTATCATTCGACAAAATATAACTTTACCTTCAGAGTTTCAAACTGGAAATCGAGTCACCAACAGCTCTGCACATCGATCTGCCTTGTTTATCAAACGACTTTTCGTTCTTCCTACTTTGTACGTATCTGTCCTCTATGGAACGCTCTTCCAGTCGATCTTCGCTCTTCTCTCTCTACCTCCTCTTTCAAACTCAAACTGAAAAAACTTTACTTTGAAAGGCTAAACTCGGTCTTTGATACCTTCAACATTCGAACTTGGTTCGTTACTTGTCCCCTCTGTCGTCGTTCTAACCTTGTAACCGTATGCCCGTGTTAAAGTAGTTGATTATTGTTACTATCATCATATCATCCAGTTGCGCTGCTTGCATTCAAACTATTTGTAGCATAATGTTATTATCGTACTTGATTTTGTATTTATTCATTCATTATCTAATTATTGTATGTATATATATATATTCTTTTTTTCTTTTTTCTTCTCGTTAACATCCATCGTTACTGCTGGCGGAGACAAGCCTCGTAGGGGACTTTGAGTCCTATTGTTTGTCTCCTGTGGCGTTACGCCCAAATGTTGTAAATAAATAAAATAAATAAATAAAATAAATAGTCAATAGTGCGCAGCTCAGACCGTTTTTTGTGGCAAATATTGAATTATTGCAGGTGAATCAACCAATCAACATTCGGGATGGGAGCGAGTTGAATGATAACATTTCTTATTATATGAATCTGCAAAGAACGCAGGCAATATGCACAAGAACAAGCTCAGATTCTCTTTCGGTAAGAACACCAATGATCCAACTCTTTTTGACAGTGTAGTACTTAATGGAAATGTTGTTTCGGAACATAAGATATTAGGCACACTTATTAGTCAGGACCTCGAATGGATTTCTCACGTACAACACATTGCATCAAAGGCTGCTAAGCGAATTTATCTGGTAAAACAGCCAAACGCGCACAAATCCCTACTGTGAATTTACTTACTTTTTACAGGAGCGTCCATATCTCCTATATAGTTGTCACAGCATTTTTAAAAGTTGGGCTATTTTTAGATTATTTCCCCCGCCAATTGGTAGATTGCACCGTGGCGGAACAAAAGATGCCTCATTAGCTACTTTTCTTATATACTAAACAACATGGATGCTCGCTTTCGTGATTTGATTCTCTTAGGAATAATTGCAACTCAACAATAGCGGGAAACCATTATAAAAATAACCTAACTTGTAAGCACGCTGTGACACAGGCCTAGTATGCGGGATGGACGCCGTGACACAGGCCTAGTATGCGGGATGGACGCCGTGACACAGGCCTAGTATGTGGGATGGACGCTGTGGCATAGGCCTAGTATGCGGGATGGACGCCGTGACACAGGCCTATAGTATGCGGGATGGCGCTCCTAGTTATGGGCTCCTGCTTTTCATACGTCCTGTATACGTGCGGTCCTAGAGTATGCTTGCGCTGTTTACCACCATTCTCTTCCCTTATACTTATCGAAGGACATCGAGCATGTTCAAAAGCCTTGCCTTAGAATTATATTTGCTAATTGTTCATCATACTCCGATCGGTTCGCTATTGCTGGTATACGTCGTTAGCTCAACGCCGAGGAAATCTATGTTATAGTATTTATCAATCGATTAACAGTAACAATAGACATTTTAAATATCTTCCCCCAGTTATGTAGGTCCACTATAATTTAAGGAACTTGAGGCCTAAATCTATCCCTAAATGTAAGACAGACCGTTTCAAGAAACCTTTTTTATAGCACAGGCGTTAGAAGGAGTGTAAATTCGCTTAAATTTAATTATTTTGTATTCTTATACTTGTATATAATTGTAATTCAGCTCTAGGGCTGCAAGGCTAGTATATTTTAATAAACGATTTATCTATCTATCTATCTAAATCAAGAAATGTGAGACCAAGTCGGGATGGTAACGTTACAATGTGAGACCGCGGTGGGTGGTAATGTTACAATGTGAGACCGTGTTGGGGTGGTAACGTTACAATGTGAGACCGTGTTGGGTGGTAACGTTACAATGTGAGACCGTGTTGGGGTGGTAACGTTACAATGTGAGACCGTGTTGGGGTGGTAACGTTACAATGTGAGACCGTGTTGGGCTGGTAACGTTACAATGTGAGACCGTGTTGGGGTGGAAACGTTACAATGTGAGACCGTGTTGGGTTGGTACCGTTACAATGTGAGACCGTGTTGTGGCGGTAACGTTACAATGTGAGACCGCGTTGGGGTGGTAACGTTACAATGTGAGACCGTGTTGGGTGGTAACGTTACAATGTGAGACCGTGTTGGGGTGGTAACGTTACAATGTGAGACCGTGTTGTGGCGGTAACGTTACAATGTGAGACCGCGTTGGGGTGGTAACGTTACAATGTGAGACCGTGTTGGGTGGTAACATTACAATGTGAGACCGTGTTGGGTGGTAACGTTACAATGTGAGACCGTGTTGGGGTGGTAACGTTACAATGTGAAACCGTGTTACCAAGAAGCCATTGTAACGTTACTACCCCAGCCACAGTACAATTACTTTGCAGATTTATATAAGTTTATCTATTTCAAAAAATATTGTCTCGGTCAAACGACAAGCACCATTCCCTGACCGCAATGTATTGTGGTTGTCGAGCTGTGCGAAACTAAAGTATAGTATACTGTCTATAGTATCGATTCGCAGGAGACGTGCTTCTTCCCCTGATATAACTGACTTAGAGAACCTTGTCAACCAGGAACTGATTAAAGTTAAAGAATGGTGTGATCAAAATAAATTATCCATTAATCTTAAAAATACCAATTACATGGTCATAAAATCACCAAAAAAGAAATTAACTTCATCTGTTGATATAACCAACGAAGATGGGTCTACCTATTCTCTAGATGAAAAAGATCACATAAAATACTTAGGTGTGATGATTGATGACACAGTCTCATGGAAACATCATATTTCGTATATTTGTTCACGTATCTCAAGAAATATTGGTATATTTTATAAACTAAGACATTTCTATCCCTCCAGGAGCTAAAGCAATTATACTATAACTTAATTTACCCTTATATTTCGTATGCAATAGTAGGGAGTGCCTATTTTTCCCATCTAAAACGATATAGTCCGACTCATTTTTTTTGTCACCCTATATGGGAAAAATACTGAAAGTGCGTTACCCTTATTAAACTTACTTGATATTTTGACAGTGGACAATGTTTATAAACTGCAATCACTAAAAATTACCCATAAGTGGCATAAAAAAACAGTTACCAAGCATATTTAATCAATATTTTCGCTATGCAAGTGATGTTCACTCCTATAACACTAGATATGCCTCTAAAGGAAATCTTTATAAGGCACGCTTTAGAACTAATCTAGGCAAACAGACGATCTCTGCTGCAGCTTCAGACCTATGGCAACAACTACCAACTGATCTTAAACATCTAGCCAATTTCAATTTTTCCAAAAAGGTTAAACAGTTCCTTTTAGAAAAACAAAATTCCTAAGCTCCACCTTTCAAAGCTAAAACGATATCTACAACTTCTTCTAAATTTTTTCTAATTTCTGATAAATGGTTGCTATAGCATTGAAATACTTGATGTTTGTGTGTATTTTATAGTATTTGTTTGTGTGTATTTTATAGTATATATATATATATATATATTTCTTTTGATGTCTGCATATAAACATTAACTTTGGCTGGCTAGTGTCTAACTCGAAAACCTCACGGTTAATTTAGATGCTAGACATTTTCTCTATTATATATTTAGCCTATTTACAACTTTTTTCCCTACCACTTTTTCTAAACTCTAAATATAATTTTCCTGTTAACTTTGTAAATAACTGTAAAGTGTGAATAAAGTATTGTATTGTATTGTATTGTATTGAGACAAAACTTGACGACTGATGAGGAATAAAAATACCCAGCCGTTATTACAAGCTCGATAGCTGACGAAAAGTAGTTTATTACATATATCAGTCTGCAAAAACGTTGCACTTAAAGGTAATAAAAAGACTAACGCTTGTGTTTTATGAGATTTTCAGTAGTCTGTTTCAGTGCTCTTGCCTCTGGACAGCGAGCCAACAGCTAGAGCACAAATAGAAGTTCAAGGTTAAGAAATCCTCGAAATTTGAGAGACAATGATCAGATCGGCAAACAATTTCCCGAGAAACGAAAATTAACAGAAAAGGTAGAATCCAAACTTTGAGAGAAAGCATTATGAAATATCAGCGGGAAATAATTCTGACAAAACCTGAATAACAACCAAAGACGACTTCCATTCCTGAGACACTGCACTTCAAGTAATTGGCATTAAAATCAATTATGCACCTATCAATGGGGAGGCCGGGCATAGGTGGGGGATTTGAACTCAGATGGTTTTTTCCGTTCATATGCCCCACACAGGGAGTCTTTCATTGATCAAAACAGTATCAATTGTCCTCCTTCAAATAAAGATATTGATCGAATGACACCAAAAATATGCAAAAGTCAACATTTATTTAAGCAATAATGCATTTAAACAGTCTTAATCTATATTTCAATGAATGTATCTATAAGACTATATGTTCATGAATCTGGATCTCTTTTATTGTCTCTCACAGTCCACCAGCACCGGGGCTATAGTAGAGAATTAAACACCGCGTTTATAATGTAAATTAAGATAAAAGAAATTACGTAATACTATCTGATGAGTCTTCGATGCAACAATTGACATTTACTTTATTTCAAATGTACAGTGACATTTCACCTAAAAATGCGATTCTTATATGTATCAAAATAATTTTACAGGCTATACAAACATACACTTTATTTACCCTCGAATTTACAGAGTAGCTGAAATAAGCTAATATCTTCGAGAAAATAACTAAATAAACAATTGTTATTTATATTAATCAGTATACATGATAAAGATAATTTTTACACGAGTAATTGAATACTAATTGGACTTAATAACAAATTACATTTGAATGGTAGCAAAGTCATATTGCCTAATCAGACGGTTAAAGTCATTATAAGTATTGAGAACTCTATAGTTGTCGGGTAGTGAGTTCCAAACTTTAGCTGCAAAATATCGAAATGAGTGAAGGCCATACGAAGTTGTAGATAGTTTAGGAAGGCTAAGAATATTACTGCCTCTCAGAGAATAAGCTACTGATCTTAAGTTGAACATATCTTTTAAGTATCCAGGGTAATTTTCAAAATGCAGACATTTGAAAAGTGTGAACAGCATATTCTGAATACGCCTATTGTATATAGAGGTAGTTCCTGCTTTCTTAAGCAACTGATTATAATCGGAGTCCTTATCCTTAAAAATAAACATAAGAATGCGTCTATTTAATGCCTCTAGATTGTCGGAATTGCGACTACCACAGAAATGCCACACCATAGAACAATAATAAAAGTGAGGTAGTAAGAAGGCCTTATACAGCCGTAACATGGTACTGTTTGGAATAAGTTTACGGAACCTAATCATAACATTAAATTGGTTGTTTACTTTTTTACATATGGTTTTGATGTACTCCTTGAAGCTCAGTTCATTATCTAATGTCATGCCTAGAAGATCCAGTTTGTCTTTTACTGGAAAGGAAACGTCAAGCTGAGAACTGCCCAACACCATTGCTTGATGCTTAGTTGGGTTAGCGATCATTCCATTGTTTTGATACCGAGAGTTTGCTATGTGGACATCATGCTGCATGCGACTGTTAATTGGTCCTTATCAGAATAGTACAGTTGTCCGTCATCCGTCACTAATTTAATGTGAACAAATAAGTCGTTGATAAATATGCTAAACAATGTTGGTCCTATAACGCTTCTGAGGCACACCTCTCTTCACCACATCCCACTTCGAGAAAGTATCTACGTTTCCTTGTTGTCTAAACTACGCCTCCAGTCTTCTATTAATCTGAGTAGTGCTGTTTCGCAGCTATAGTACCGTCTGTAGGCAGATATAAAATCTGACAATATCTGAAGGTAAAAATCTTGGAGCTGGGTTGACAATAGCTTCTCAAAAATATTGTTCAGAACCGGGAGAACAGTTACAGGCCTGTAGTTGACTTTACTTAATTCATCGTCTTTCTTAAAAAGAGGCGTCACTTGTCCCCATTTTCCAGCGAGCAGGGTATTTGCATTGTCTTATTGAATCATTCATTATCGTTGTAAGCGGACCTGCAATTGCAGAGATGGATTCCTTAATTAGCCGTGGAGATATAAAGTCGTGTCCACAGGCTGTACGCGTGTTGATACTTGATAAAAGCTGTTCGACTTCTTTCATGTTAGCTAGTATAATGAAAGTCCAAGTAATTTGGCATGCCCCTTTCCCTATTATTCTCATAAATCGCTTTAATGCTGGGATGCTCATTAAAGTCTGCGCCATAATCTGTTTCACTGACTTCGGCTACGCCATCCACAATATGAATGAAATATTCATTAAATAACTCAGCTATATATTTTTTTGTCTGTTATAACAACATCGTTTTCCTTAAGTATTATATCAATTGCTTGTTTACTTTTCTTAGAATGCAAAAATGGGCGATATGCATCCCAAAATTCCCTTGGGTTTTCCGCTTCTGTTTTCTTTAGAAAGTAACCTTGACTGCTTTACGTATGGTTGTTTCAGGTCTGGTTAGAAAATTCAGTGAGAGTTATTTTGCCACTCAGATGCAGGCATATTTCCATTATATAACTTAGGTTCTGCCATCACTGGGCTGTTTTCCCGGGATTTCGCCAAACGACTTTCCTTTGAATATGTCTCTTCGACTACAGCTAATATTTGAACAGTCCTTTCAGTCTACGCGCGCGAGCTTTCGCATAAAATGAGGTTAAATTTTTCTGATATTTATATTTATAGTCGGCTTTAAGCGCTCATTGCCAATGTTAAACCTCACAGAAAGCTTACAATTTTCTCACATGTGATGACGGTGAAACTCAACACCTTATTTTAAATACTCTTTGCAAATGAAAAATATGGTTTTGAAGAGAGTTTGGTGTTATAATGTAAAGCCTTTGTGAGCTGAAATACAATTCCACCACCAAGATTGAACATATTTCAGTTTACCTTTCTGAAACTTGCTTCCTCCGGCGAATTGAAATACGGTGAAAGTTGCCAAAGCGACGAATAAAAGGTTCATGCCTTCGTTTTAGAGGCGGACTAAACAACTTCGCTTCGCTTCTATGATCTCTTCTCACCAAAGGAAATCAACAAAACAACGCTGTGAATGTGTTTTCATCTGCAAGGTGTTTTCTACTGACACTCTGAATTTAAATAAGATTAGACTGTAGTTAATCTAAGTTAGTATGTACGGGGCTTCCTTCTTGATATTGTTAGGAGAGTTTAGCAATTGATCAAATATCTAGCTGGAGATTGCAATAATAATGTTTTGTTTTCTCATTTCCTCTTTAGAAATGGGCAACGGAAGTTTTTTTCTGAGTGTGTGTATATTATTGTGAAGATAGCCCAATGGGGTAGTTGGCTAGGTGGAAAATACTATTCTCAAAAAAACTAAACATCTGCCAAGCCGCCATCTAAAAGCTTAATATTACTTTGAAGTGTTAAATGCACTATACAGCAACGAGAAAACATTTTTAAATTGTTATTTAATAACCCTTTTCGCTCTTAGGCCCGATGAAATGGAAAGCCATCGTAAACATTGCTTTATCAAACAAGCTACAGGGTCGCCAATCGATTTAAACAACATAGACGTAAAAATATAAGACAATTCGAGACGCCAAACAACGTTCAACGTGCTATGCGAACGACTTTATTATGGCTCGACAAACTCGAAAACAAAATATGGATTGTTGACGTCTAATGCCATAGAACTTCGTCGAACATTACTAAACAGGTATAACATTGCTTAATTTTAAAGTGATCAATGCTTTCGTGATGTATAAACCGGTTGTACAGGCCTTTGTTGGCAATAATAGTAAAAATAGAAGAAAACGGGTCTATCTTCAGTTTAGTCACTTGTTGAGAAGAAGGGAAAAAATGAGAGGACGAGCATGAGCTGACTGTGCTTGATCGAGAAAAAAATGTATTCGATCCGGGATATATGAATCGAGTATCTGAAAAAGCTTACTCGGTAAAGGTTCGTTCGGGGTGAGTTTGCAGTGCAAATTATGAAGCGAGGAAACATCGTAGATACCTCGACGATATGGCATTTTAAAACTTATAATATTGGCTACAAGAATATATATAAAGTTTTGAGTTATTTGAAAATCATGAATTTTCCGCCATCCCATTTCTTCGATCTAGTGAGGCTTTCAGAAACTCCAGCGCCGAAGGGTTAGGGTTATATTATTATGACTTATTATATTATCTACATGATCGAGTGCAAAATATGCTTGAACGAAAACAAACGTTGCCAATACATAGGAGAAACTAAACGCATCCTAGTGACAGATTTGGAGAACATCGCAGATCAGTTGAACACTCTATCAACGGAAGAAATCTCGCACAACCAACCGCCATTTAAGAACATTTTTCAAAAACCAAACACTCACTTGATGACTTACAAATCATACCGTTAGAAACTATTCACAACAGCAGAGATAGTGTTCCGTAAATTTAGGGAAGCACATCTTAAGTCTAAGGCTAACACCTTAGAACCTCAAGGAATGAACAGACGCGATAAAATATAATGCTATCCCTTTACTATATATTTTTCTCCTTGTAATCACTATAGTTACAATCAGCATTACCTTAATTTGTTTACACATTACCATATATTGTATCTCATTACATCAGACCCTATAACGGCTCCATTTCATATTTCACTTAGCCAATCAGCGTTGTATATAATATAATGTCGACATCCACTTGTATTCCTTACTTAGCTCATATCACCCCTGAAGAAGGTTCGTTCTGCCGAACCGAAATATAGGGTACAATAAACAACATCGTACAGCCGTCCGATCAGCCTTGCAGTCTTCATATATATTAATATAAGTAAATTTCGCGTTGGGACTGTTTGTCTTTATTTCCATGATATTTTCAATTGCCGGAATAAAATTATTACTGATTCCAGAGGGTCTCTAGAGAAAACCGGAATTTTCGGTTACGGAAGCGTCATGGCCATTAAATGTTGTTGTTGCTTCATCAATATGTCCGCTGGATAGTTGGCGTTATCCGCGCTGTACCCTGTAGGATGGCGCGAGGTCAACTGGTTACTCGCAGTAGGACCTAACTGCGCGCGTTGAATCTGGGATTTAGCTTAGCGGATGAGCTAACGTTCCGTGCGCGGAATTGCGCAAATTGGGTTCGACCGCGTCGTGAGGAGTAGACGTAACCGTTCCTTTCCCTTGTAATCGTGCAATATGGTTTCATACCTGATATTTTTGACTTGGGGCCGTACGCGTGAAGCTCGGGTGAGGCGTTGACATTTACTTCGGAAGACTTTGGAAAAGAGATCAGAGGCATAACTTTGCCATCGGGATACTGGGTCCAAGTAGATGCGGGAGCGGATGCGCCAAATGCAGGCGGAAGGTTTTCTTTTTCTTCAGAAAATTATTGGGTTGATGTGAAGGGCAATGGCAATTCATTAGCCACGAGTGGCTGGGATGGCACAGGAACACGAGCCGCAAGCACTACAGGGATATCTTTGTTTTCAGCGAGGAACGGATTCAATGATAACGGGGCACCTGTATTAGGTGTAGACTGGAATGAGTTATATTTCTAACTTTCTGGGGGATCATAGGTTCCATGATTCGCTGGACAGGGTATGGTTTTTCGAGTTTCTGGTCTTAGACAGGGTATCCATTTTCACATCGACAAATCTTGAACAGGGTATCAGGTATTTATCTAGTGCTTTATTTAGTCTAATGCTTGATCAAGACTTATTTAGTTATGACACACATTATACAAGATCACAATAAACACTGACATCCAAGTATAGATAATTTTTTATTTGTCTTATAGAGAGATATAACATTTTAACACTTTGTCTTGATCAGGGTATGGAAATTTGAGGTTTTTTGTCTTAAACAGGGTAAGGGTTTCAGACCCCCAGCGGCACACCGACAGACAGACAGCGATTGTATTTGGCACTTTGTAAAAAGACTTTTACATGAGTGGGAGTCCAATAATAATAATAGACTGGATAAAAACGGAAAGCAAGAGTACCCCCCCCCCCCCCTATTCCCCCCCCCCCCCCCCCCCTCCCCATCTTATTTAGTTATGACACTCCTTATACAAGATCACAATAAACACTGACATCCAAGTATAGATAATTTCTTATTAGCCAGGACCCGGCTAATTCACAGATCAAATTGGAATTTAGCGTGTTGGGTTTTGACTGACAGACAGACAGCGGTTGTTTATTGGCACTTTGTAAAAATACTTTTACATAAGTGGGAGTCCAATAATAATAATAGACTGGGTAAAAAATGGAAAGCTAGCTATCTAAGGCAGTGCCTTTTTTCTCTTTTGGAAGCAATCATAAATATATTTCGAAATAGTTTTCATTAATTTTCTTGGTGGATTTATAAGTAGCCTAAATTGTTTGTCAGCAGTTAGGTGTTGAAATTGGTGGTTGTTATGTTCTCTCAGATCTTTAGTCAATTGTCTTTTTAGGTCAGTGTAAAATCCACAATTGGTGAGAAAATGTTTTTCATCTTCTTTTTCAATGGTACAAAAAGGGCACCACCTCTCTTCGGGGGGATATAAGGGCGAACATGTCTCCCCTTTTCGATCATTAAATTATGATTGCTTATTCTTAACTTAGTTTGTGAGATTCGGTGTTTTATGTTCTTTATTTGTAAGAGATAATCCTCTAGCGCGACCTCTGTTTTGAAGGTACGGAAGGTTCTTAGTTTGTTTTGCTGATTAGAGTTATTTCTATTGTCGTTAAACAAGCTGGAGAGGCATTCTTTTCTTTCAATATCTCTGGCTCTGTTGAGAAATACCTTTGGAAATACCTTGAGTTCAGGATTTGAGTTGCCGAGCAACCAAATTTCACCAAAACCGTACTTATATAAAATATTACATATTTTTTGTGTCCAAGTATCATTATCGTTTGTACTTTTCATTTCCTTTTAAGCTTTTGAGAGCAGCGAGTTATTGTCAAGAGCGAGAAGCCTTACCCAGAATTTTATGCTATTAGTTTGGCAATCGGATTTTAAGCTAAACTTCCCGAGCTCGCATCTACATGCTAAGTTTGAGGCGCTCCTACTAACTCCTAACAGCTGTTTACAAACTTACTTTGCACTAGTTCTATCGGGTTACGACTGTCTGGTAGAATTTTATCAATTCCTCAGTCGTCGCTTCCGTAAACAAGAATGGGTTTTATTAGTGAGTCAAATAGTTTTAGGGAGATTTCAACGTTAAATCTAATATTTGCCCCCATTTCTTTTCTTATCTTGTATAGAGCTTTCATAGCATTTATTTTCAAATCTTGTTTGGCTACAGTAAACGAACCACATGCACTAAAAGTTAGACCCAGATATCTATAAGTGGTAGAGGTTTCGATATTTTGTCCATTAATTTCAAATATAAATCTGCTCAACTTTTTCCCAGACTTGTTAAAAACGACAGCCTTCGTTTTATCTGTGTTGACTTGCATACTGTTGTCTGTACAGTAATCTTGTAATTTGTGTAAACATTTTTGTAGACCTTCTGCCGATTGGGACATTATAATCATGTCATCGGCGTATAGTAAGCAATCGATGGGTCTATCATCAAGATATACGGGGTCGTTTACTGCCTTAAATTTGCCTTAAAGTTAAATGCAAAATACCCCCCCCCCCCCCCACCCCACACACACACACACACACACCCACCCCAGGGAAAATAACCTCGCTAAAACAGGGTCCAGTTGTATGATCTTCTAACCTAAGAACGATAGCACTGAACGGCAAGGAATGTAAAAAAGGTGTTAATTTTCTATTCAATAGAAAACCATAAAAGTTTTAAATTATTTTCGATCAAACTAACTATGGTTTGACTTCAATGAAAATCAACCGTGGGGAATGTTCAAAAATTTGCGATTGAAAGATCTTCTGCCTTCTCCCATTCCTATTGGCTGGATGGTGTTTTCTTTAAGTTTTCATAGTAAAAATGACCAACAGCACACAGTTATCTTTATTTTCTGCTCGTAACTTTGACTGAGGACATCTCAGACAGCACTTAAGACACATTCAAGCAAAATCGTCCGTGATGACATGGTGTTTTCCCCCTTTCCTATTGGCTGGATGGTGTTTTCCCCCTTTCCTATTGGCTGGATGGTGTTTTCCCCCTTTCCTATTGACTGGATGGTGTTTTCCCCCTTTCCTATTGGCTGGATGGTGTTTTCCCCTTTCCTATTGGCTGGATGGTGTTTTCCCCTTTCCTATTGGCTGGATGGTGTATTCCCCCTTTCCTATTGGCTGGATGGTGTATTCCCCCTTTCCTATTGGCTGGATGGTGTATTCCCCCTTTCCTATTGGCTGGATGGTGTATTCCCCCTTTCCTATTGACTGGATGGTGTATTCCCCCTTTCCTATTGACTGGATGGTGTATTCCCCCTTTCCTATTGACTGGATGGTGTATTCCCCCTTTCCTATTGGCTGGATGGTGTATTCCCCCTTTCCTATTGGCTGGATGGTGTTTTCCCCCTTTCCTATTGGCTGGATGGTGTTTTCCCCCTTTCCTATTGACTGGATGGTGTTTTATTTACGTTTTCACAGCAAAAATGGCCAACAGCATACAGTTTCCTTTATTTTCTGCTTGTAACTTTGAGTGTGGACATCTCATTCAGCACTTAATACATATCCTACCAAAGTGTGGATCATGTTCATTGCTGCAGCCTATATACCTTTATCACCCAGCGGCCATCATAGAATAAACCCATTGTTCGTGCATGCCCGTCCATCCTCGGTTAAACACGTTTCAGAACGAGGCTGAGCGGGCATGAACAATGTGTTTATTCCAAGATGGCGGCCGCGTGATCAAGGTCTATAGCCTGTTGCAACACTGAGTTCTTAAGCGAATCATTACTTAAATATTATCGTCATTTTTTGTTCAATAATCAGCTTTGATATTGTTTTCGAGCCAATTCCTGTACATGCTGACGCGTGCAAACACAGAGAAGTGGTGAGCAGACGAGCAGTTAAATCCTCCCCAACTCACAACACCCTGCTGTACCCACTGGCCAGCGGTGTTCCTGGAAAATAAAGAAGATTGTGGTCTGTGACTGTCTGCTAAAGAAATAACTTTTAAACACAATATATTAAGGCAACAGTAGGAACTAAATTTGGCATCCAAACCGGGGTATAAATATCGCTCGAGTTTAGGGCTTTTCCTTAATTGATTCTGTAATTTTCTTTATTATATAGCTATGTAATTTCACAAGCTATCATTGGTCAATTTGGCGGCCAGAACTTCCGGTAATGGACCTTTGCTCTTGGACTTTGCTCTTACGGTACGGACCTTAGCCTGAATTTCAGCCGTTTCCTCCGGTTCGTTCCTCTGGTTCGTCCCTCCGGCACGAGAGAGACGTCTGAATCCAATAGCCGATAATGTCATCCAGTGACGTCAAAGCGGATTAAAATTGTAATTTATGCAAATAAAACTGCCACGGCGGCTGTAAAGAGTTCGTTGGGTCACAAAAACAAAGCATACATATCAGATGTTACAAAATGTAAATAAGGTAAGAAGATAATATTAAAAGCTATCATAAAATCATACATGCATATATAAAATAGGACAAAACTTAAATTAAGAAACTAGATTATACTTAAAAAATAATCTATTTACAAAACTACCGTTAAAACGCTCTGTATTAACTTTAGGATATACGGCGGTTTGTTTTCTAAGCCTTCGAGAGGACTGCTTAACCGTAGGCAGCAGCCGGATCGTAATGGATGACTAGAAATAGAGTTAACTTTATTAAAAATGTGTCGGTCACTTTTCTCTAAAAGATTATGAATGCTAATAAGCTCTGAAGAGTACTTTCTCTTATGGCATCTTTTAAGAAAGCGCTGTACTGTGGTAAGGTCGGTAGACAGATAAACCGTAAGTTAATTTAGGTAGGACGAGTGATTTAAAGAAATGGTCGAGTTCCTTTTGACTACACCCTTCCTTTCGAAGAGTTCTAATAATAAAAAGGCACTTGTTTGCTTCTTTGAGTTTAACAGTGACATGCTTTGAAAATTTAATTACTGTCTGACTGAAAGATTACTCCAAGTATCTTCAGTACAACATATTGTATAATGTTAGGAATATTATTAAAGTGAGATAAGTGTCCTTTCTTATTAAAAATGAGTTATTTAACATTTAGTTGGATTACAAGACATAACATTTGAGTTTGTCCAGTTCATAAAGTGATTGATCGCGAGAACTGATACATCTGGCGCAGTCTTACTTATGATAATCTGTAAGTTCGAATCATCTGCATATTTATCTACATGTAGCGCTGTCGTTTTGTTGTCATTACTTATTTCCAGATCATTCATAAACATATTTTAAAATACCTTTGTAAATAATGTAGCAGAAAGGTAGAAACACATCGAAGGATATTTGGAGAATTTACGAATAAGTTCGAAGACTCTTTTATGGGAAAGAACAGTTCCTTGAAGAGAGTAGCGACAGTTTAATTTACCACTGAGTGTGAACGAATAATCGATTATCAACGACCTCGCGAACGAGACTGGCGACGTGAAAAAAACGTACATGCCGGTTATTTTGCACGACACTTTCAATCCATTTCCAGTTCTTTTTCTTACGAATTTAAGGTCTTTGCCAAAGACAAGCTCATCAACGATCAACCATATATCGGGATGGTCGTACAACATGGACGGGGACGCGGGGACGGAGACGCGGGGACGTGGGGACGTGACATTGGAAACACAGTATTTTTGACCGCTAAAATAAAAAGCGAGTAATTATGTGTGTATTCAATGCATTGTTTTATCACTAACTCGTCATTTAGGTTAGAAAAAACGTAATCAAAAGCCGTTTAACCTCACAAACCGACGCCATCTTGGAAATGCCTCGTTTCCATGCGCCCTGAGTGAGGTAAATGAGCATGGGAAGCAACCCGGATGGGGAAAAAAAGATACTCACTAAAACTTAGGGGTTCTTTACATGATAAGAGGGTAACCCTTGGACTAGGGTCATCCTAGCAGTAGAGTCATTCTACCGCCATTCTATTCTGCGTTCTGTTTACATGTAAAGGGTCAGTTTTGTCTCGGGTACCTGAAAAGTAGTATCATCCTAGCACAACTTTTGCACGCGTTACTTCATGTAAAGAGTTCGCTAGGGACAACTCGCCTACACGGGAGAACTCTATTCTGGAGCCGAATTTTACATTGCAAGTTGCTAGAGTTGTCTAGCAATTAGTAGGTCACATACCAGCACTATAGGACACTAGACAGCAGAAATAAAGGGCACCACAGGGGAAAAAATCGATCTTAACCACCAATGACCCGTGAAAACTCTACTCATGTCCTCTATGCTTGAATGATTTTGGCGGCCGCATCATGTTGAGTTGACTCGGGCTACCTGAATCATTGTTCTTGTAAACCCGGGCTATCTTTTGCAGTTTGAAAAATCTTGTAATTTTCTTCATATCTAGGGCGGAGTGCGCCGCATATTATGTCGCTTGACGAAGCTCTATGGCAGTCCGGTCCTTCCTAGGCTCCATAATCTCACTAAGGCAGCGTGGGAACGAGGCTTTTCCAAGATGGCGTCGATTCGTGGCGTGTTTTCTAACTTAAATGTCCAGCTGGTGATAAAACAATGGATCGAATACACACATAATTACTCGCTTTTTATTTTAGCGGTCAAAAATACTGTTTCTAAGATCACGTCCCCACGCCCCCGAGTTTCCGTCCCCGCGTCCCCGTTTTACGACCACCCCAACCATCGCGAGTCCAAAACAGAAACAAAAAATCTTGCCGTTTTCTCTGATGAGTTACTTATGATAATTATGCGAAATTATTAAATATGAACCAATCTAAGATCACTACCAGATTTTCTGGTGGTGACGTCACTGGACGGCATTATCGGCTATTGGATTGGGAGGAACAGAGGTCCTCGAACTCGGTTAATAACAGGTGTATATTTCAAATGAAAACTTAAACTTTTTCTCCTCATAAATTAAGCTATACAGTTAAATATGTATACCAACACGCTAAATTCCAATTCGATCTGTGGATTAGCCGCGACCTGGCTTTGATCAGCCCCCATGGTTGTTTCAGGTCTCGCTAGAAATTCAGAGAATCTCAGCCATAGTCGTGACACAGTCTATAAATTTAAGATGCTGCATTTCGATTTCGATAAACTTCCAAGCAAGCTGCCAAACAAATTGGCCAATCACGCACAAGTATTTGAACAATAGAATATATATCATTTCCAACAACCCTCCATGAAATGTTAAATTTTGTGATAATTTCATTGTTAGAATATTTGGAGGTGATAATTTGTATTTCAATTTGCTTGGATGTTTTGTTGGTCGTACTGTAATAACATAACTATCACAGTCAGCTCTTAGCTAAATTTGGTCATGGCGGTGTTTCTCCTTTTTTTTGTATTTCTCATATCAATAGTTTTACTATCGTACAGATTTTTATATCGATTCGATTTAATAATGAATCAGTTTATTTTCTTTAACGATCGTTCGTGTTATAAATTTACACTTGCCGCATTAAAAGAGCACTGTCAATGTAACTGATCCTTTAAAACAAATAACACCCTGAGATAGAAGAGCATTTATATCATGTGAAGAACCTGATCAGTGCTAACTACACAAATAACACCCTGAGATAGAAGAGAATTTATATCATGTGAAGAACCTGATCAGTGCTAACTACACAAATAACACCCTGAGATAGAAGATAATTTATATCATGTGAAGAACCTGATCAGTGCTAACTACACAAATAACACCCTGAGATAGAAGAGAATTTATATCATGTGAAGAACAGTGCTTATAACTACACAAATAACACCCTGAGGTAGAAGAGAAATTATATCATGTGAAGAACAGTGCTAACTACACAAATAACACCCTGAGGTAGAAGAGAAATTATATCATGTGAAGGACCTGATATGCTAACTACACAAATAACACCCTGAGGTAGAAGAGAAATTATATCATGTGAAGGACCTGATATGCTAACTACACAAATAACACCCTGAGGTAGAAGAGAAATTATATCATGTGAAGGACCTGATATGCTAACTACACAAATAACACCCTGAGGTAGAAGAGAAATTATATCATGTGAAGGACCTGATATGCTAACTACACAAATAACACCCTGAGGTAGAAGAGAAATTATATCATGTGAAGGACCTGATATGCTAACTACACAAATAACACCCTGAGATAGAAGAGAATTTATATCATGTGAAGAACAGTGCTTATAACTACACAAATAACACCCTGAGGTAGAAGAGAAATTATATCATGTGAAGAACAGTGCTTATAACTACACAAATAACACCCTGAGGTAGAAGAGAAATTATATCATGTGAAGAACAGTGCTTATAACTACACAAATAACACCCTGAGGTAGAAGAGAAATTATATCATGTGAAGAACAGTGCTTATAACTACACAAATAACACCCTGAGGTAGAAGAGAAATTATATCATGTGAAGGACCTGATATGCTAACTACACAAATAACACCCTGAGGTAGAAGAGAAATTATATCATGTGAAGGACCTGATATGCTAACTACACAAATAACACCCTGAGGTAGAAGAGAAATTATATCATGTGAAGGACCTGATATGCTAACTACACAAATAACACCCTGAGATAGAAGAGAATTTATATCATGTGAAGGACCTGATATGCTAACTACACAAATAACACCCTGAGGTAGAAGAGAAATTATATCATGTGAAGGACCTGATATGCTAACTACACAAATAACACCCTGAGATAGAAGAGAAATTATATCATGTGAAGGACCTGATATGCTAACTACACAAATAACACCCTGAGGTAGAAGAGAAATTATATCATGTGAAGGACCTGATATGCTAACTACACAAATAACACCCTGAGGTAGAAGAGAAATTATATCATGTGAAGGACCTGATATGCTAACTACACAAATAACACCCTGAGGTAGAAGAGAAATTATATCATGTGAAGGACCTGATATGCTAACTACACAAATAACACCCTGAGATAGAAGAGAATTTATATCATGTGAAGGACCTGATATGCTAACTACACAAATAACACCCTGAGGTAGAAGAGAAATTATATCATGTGAAGGACCTGATATGCTAACTACACAAATAACACCCTGAGGTAGAAGATAAATTATATCATGTGAAGAACCTGATCAGTGCTAACTACACAAATAACACCCTGAGATAGAAGAGAATTTATATCATGTGAAGAACCTGATCAGTGCTAACTACACAAATAACACCCTGAGGTAGAAGAGAAATTATATCATTGAAATTCCTAGCAAGGCATTCAAAATAACCTAACTCCCATCGGGACTCTGGCAGCTTCTTTGTGGCAAATCAGCAGCTATTTTTTACCAGACTTGAATTTTGAATCTACTGATCATCTATACATTAATACCCTGGCACTGACATGGCAGCCAACCTTTCTACGTGTACATGTATGTTGACCATCTACTCTGATTTTGAAAGCCCTGTTCTAGATATTTCATGTTTCTCTTACTGTGAATATTTTCTAGTGTCTGTCTAAGATACTTGTACATATATGGCATGATAACATGATTCGCTTAGCAACAAATCTCTAAAAATTTCATCTCAAAAGTCACTGAAGTCCAGTTACAGTGATGGAATTCCTACATTTTCCATGAGATGCAGTTTTTGCTACTGCATCTCAACTATGTCATTTTAATTCGCTAAACAATAACTTTCTTTATAGTGTACGTGGCTCAAAGGGGGTCCAATAAAATGCAAGGTTTTTAGAGCTGCAGTCGTACCCTCTAATTTAGGTGACATTAACTTTAATAATATTGTCAGTCATTTAGTAAATTATATAGTCTTACTAATTTAGTTTATTTATCAAAATCATCAAGACTCTTAAACTAGTAGAATACAACAATTTTGAAATGGATTACATATGTGTATTGTATATAATTCAAACTACATGTACATGCAGTTTGTAAATGTCTGAATAGTTTTAACTTATTTATAGAAATAGGAGCATTTCACTGTCTGGCGATTGTAATGATAACTCACTTACATGTATGCATGTTTCTATTAATTAAAACTACACATAGAGTTTTAAAACAATTACTGTCAGTGTTATTTTTTTGTGTTTAATGACAACTATGGTATACAATTTGGGTGTAAATAGTGAAGGGAGCCAAAATAGAACAATATGGATGCCAGAAATGAAAGAGCAAGCAAAAATTAGTAACCAAGGCAAGTTTTAGGTTCATATTTACCAAATTTATGAGGATGGAGAACAAGCCATGCTTCCTTAGTGCAAGATCCTTTTAGTATGCAATCTTACCAAGATATGTATCATTGGTATGGAATCCTGTAAGATATTGCAGGATCTGTTAATTTCTTTCTTAAGATCCTGTAAGATCTTGCAGGATCTAGGCAATTTTTATAAAGATCCTGTAAGATCTTGCAGGATCTGGTAATTTCTTTCTTAAGATCCTGTAAGATCTTACAGGATCTAGGCAATTTTTATAAAGATCCTGTAAGATCTTGCAGGATTAGAGGCTTTCCAACGTAACAAAGTGAGTTGGAAAGCGTTTTCATTACGGCACGTAGCTATTTGTTTATCACTTAAGTGATAGTTCATTAGTTCTTTTCTTGTACATATGTTTAATATTCATATTTGAGGTATATAAAGACCAATCAGTTTAGAATTCTTTCTCTCGCTTGCTGGACAGCCACAAGTCAGCCAAACTTTCTGACGGAGATTTTATAGTGGAAGATACGTATGCAACTCTACGCGAAGGTACGTATATATTCGTAATGTTTTTGAACATGTCGTATATTCACGAAATGTTTGAGTCAACGATGCAGTAGACATAATTTGTTAGGGCTTGTTTTTTGCTTTACAAGGCATTTGTGACATTAATGATTCTTCTGTCTATTTTTTCTCCTATGAATTCTCGTCTCCACCGCGGGAAAATCGGACAATTTTGGAGGAACTATTATCCAAGAACCTTCAGCGTTGAAACACAATGGAAGAGCACTGAGTTTGAGCTAAAGATTCTTTCACGTCTCCTTGGAAGGTGGCGTACTCTATTCTGTTAAGAGGTAAATTAGAGGATACCTTTGAAACTCTACGTTAAGGTATGTATTCGTACTGTTGCATAGTCGTAAAAGATTTGAGTCAACGAGGCAGTACAAAAAGTTTGAGAATTTCAAAATTCCGTCTTACAACGTAGTACATAACATTTAGTGCTCCTTATGTGTTTTACAAGCCTTCTGACATGATTTTTCTTTGTCTATCTTTTCTCCTATGAATTCTCGTCTCCTCCGCGGGAGAACCGGATATTTTTGGAGGAACTGTTATCTCGGGATCCTTGCCGGCCATGGTCAGCCGCCCAGTCACACGTGCACGTGCAGATCGAACATCTCAACACCAAAGGGTCGTGAGTCCCTATACAAACGCCATCCAGATTGTTATACCAAGAGAAACCTTTAGCTTAATGAGTTCAGTTGTTTTACGATCAGACTTTCATTATTTTTAAGATTCTTCAATTTTTGTTTAGGTGACATTGATTTTGAATTATTGCCTGCTGTTTTATATAAACTACAGGCGAAGTTGCTTGAGAGTTAATGATCTATAAGTGTTTAATGTGAAGGATTTATTTCTGTAGTTATAAACATTGATAGTTTGAGGTTTGCGGATATCAGTTGCTTTTATATAGCTTAAGTATAGAGCTCGCTCTTATTCAGTTATTTTTTAACTACAGTAATTAGGTGTTATTGATTCATCCAGATTTCACTGGGAATGCAATTCATGAATTATTACGTAACAGATTTAGAGTGAATTTTCAGCTAACTCTTTGTAATATGTTTTTTGTAGCTGACAGAAGGCCGTAAATTATTACTACTCTTAGTCATTCAGTTACCCCGTATTATGTCATTCAAGTTCAAGTATATGAAGTGGTTCATTTTGGCTACTTTATCGATTCTTTAACGAAATGCTAAGAGAAGGATTGTTTTTCTCTTACTAGTAATTTAGATTAGTTGAAATTTATTATTACGTACCATTGCTCGGGTATTAATCCAAATCGTTGAAAATGTCTGTCTCAAAAAATCAAGGATTTTCTGGGATATATTGCGATATATTAATATATCGTGTTTAAATATATCATTCAGATTTTATTATTACTAGTTGTAGATCTTTGCATTTCCACGGTATTATGTACATTAATGGATGATAGTAATTTTGCTTGTAAAATTTGTCTTTACATATATATATATATATAGCTAAGTCTGCTTACTGAAATTCGTTTGTAAAGTCTGATTTAAAATCGGGCTGGAAGTGTAATGATAAAAGTTTAATTAGTTGTAACTATCCTATCGAAGCATTATTTTACTTTATTAGTTTTGTTACGCAGGACCCCATTGTAAACTCCTCGAAGATATGTGCACCCTGGCTAAACATAGCAGTTGTTGTTATTAGTATTAGTATTATTGTGAGCCTCTTAGACGGGCGAATGATTTGGTATTATTAAGTATACCATGTTTGTACGTTGTTTAAGATTGTGAAATTGATCTGTTTGAAGCAGATTTCCCTGACCTTAGAGTAAGGGATGTGATATAGTGTAGCACGATTTCAGTGCCGTTGTCTTTTTGGCATTACTGCATGGATTGCATTAGGTCCAATTGGACCAGATTATTTATCAGACAAATAATGGATCAGTATTTTCTGATTTTGCAAAAGAGTATTAAAATATGTATATAATGAAAGCGTTTGATGGTGTATTAAATGAATACATTTTTAAGGATTTTAATTTCATATTGACAGTTTTGTCTTGTATAGCAGCTTTGATCTGTGATGCAAGTTTGACAGGTTATGGTGCATTTATTTTTTGTTGATCGCAAAATTCTGTACTGTATATGAAATGAAGATGTTAGTGTAGAGAGATTACTGTTGAGAGTTGGACTGTTGTTAATTTACGTTATTCATGTATTATAGTCCTATTGTCATTTTCATGATTTATTTTATTAACCTTTTGTTTTCAGACTCGTTGGATTCCTCGAGACCAGATTTCATTTGTTGGATATAGATATCAATAATGGGTTGTTAACCCTAAGCTGTTCAAAATGATTTTCAGTCAGTCTTAGTCCGTTTTGATATAGACATGATGTACTGACATTCAATTCTTACTTGCCACGGTTAACTATTCCGATCTTGAATCTGTTGTTTTTTCAACACAAATGTTGGAGTGATTTGTAACAATTGGGCTGGAAGTGTGATGATAAAAGTTTAACTGTGAGCCTCTTAGCGGGCGAATGCTCTTAGGTATACCATATATTAGAATGTTATTTAAGATTCTGAAATATAATTGATCTTTTTTAAACAGATTTCCCAGACCTTAGATAAGGGATGTATTACTAGTGTAGTGTGGTTTCAGTATCGTCTCTTTTACACTGTATCGATCGCATTTAAGGTCGAATTTCACCACATTTTTATCAAACAAGT
The DNA here is from genome assembly GCA_030867875.1 of Actinernus sp. WN-2022. NCBI lineage: Eukaryota > Metazoa > Cnidaria > Anthozoa > Actiniaria > Actinernidae > Actinernus > Actinernus sp. WN-2022. The sequence continues at coordinate 1,942,351 of JAOWCC010000577.1, read as the reverse complement.
GGATCAGTATTTTCTGATTCTGCAAAGAAGTATTGATATACATATTTAATTAGGAATACCTGTACCCTTTGTTGTCGATCGTGCTCTGTTTATCGAGTAGAAATTAAGTCAGTGTTTTCTGCATGTCCTAAATTTAGTGTAAAAATTATTGAAGAGGGAACTGCACACGTGTAAGATAGCGGTATGATGCATGTTTTTCTCATGTTACTCTTTTTGTTTTGTTGTCAACGGTCTTCCCACAGGTCGGAGTCTTGAGCCGAGCATGACTGGTTGAACATCTCCTCAAGTGCCGATGCTAGCAGATCACTTCCTCCTTATCAGATGTGTTTCAAGGCATCGTTCTTCTCCTCAAACGCTGAGGCTAGCAGTTCACTTCCTCCTTATCAGATGTGTTTCAAGGCATCGTTCACGATTGTAGGAATACAAGAATGCATGGATTCATTGGGGAAAAGAGAATAGATCGCGAAGTTCTAATTGTTTTACCCATGTTCATTGCTGTTGTCTTCTCGTATTTTAGAGATTAATTTTGTCTTTTTGAAGCTTCATTGCAAGTCACCTGCACATGCCTAGTTAAGGAAGCCTTGTACGGTGTATGATGTTGACGAGCCATAAAGTTGCATGTCTATTTTCAACTGATATTTCGTTACGTTTCGGTAAAACAAACTGAGGCATCCATGAAATTGCTAGGAAAACTAGTACACTGAAAGAAACTCCGTGAATAGAATTGTAATCTCATCAGTTCTCTTTTTTCATTTAAGGGCAATGTTTCATCTTGTTTTGTTTGTACCCTTTATAAGATGGTAATGAATTCAAATCGTTAGGAAGCATGTGGCTCATATTTACCTGAGCACATGATTATTTTTGCTCTAAGCGGTCAGTATTCCTTTTATGCTCTGTGTTACTTCAGTATTATTTCAGTACTTCTGGTGGTGTATTCCAACTTCATGCGGTTTCCAATTCCTTTTCCAGAGACGGGAAGCCAGTTAAAACATTTTATGCTGTTGCCATTAGATTACAAGATGATAAGCTAATGGTATCTAGATCTTTCGATCGATCGATTATTTATTTACTTGTCTCTTTCTATGCTTGCTTCCGTTACGGTTCTCGTCTTTGTAGTTTTCTCGTTTGCCGTTTGCTGCTGTCCACCAGGCATCCGGCACTGTCACACTCCACTAGTTGTAGTGTTATTATGATTTTGTACGCGTTGGACGTGTTGCGTAGTATAGGAATGAACTGGTAATTTCTTTCTTTAGATCCTGTAAGATCTTGCAGGATCTAGGCAATTTTTATAAAGATCTTGCAGGATCTGGTAATTTCTTTCTTAAGATCTTGTAAGATCTTGCAGGATCTGGGCAACTTTCATAAAGATCCTGTAAGATCTTGCAGGATCTAGGATTTTTTAAATAAAGATCCTGTAAGATCTTGCAGGATCAGGCAATGTTTATAAAGATCTTGCAGGATCTAGGCATTTTTTTCTTAAGATCATGTAAGATCTCGTAAGATCTTGTAAGATCTTGTAGGATCTTGGCAATATTTATAAAGATTCTGTAAGATCTTGCAGGATCTTGGCATTTTTTTATAAAGATCCTGTAAGATCTTGCAGGATCAGGCAATGTTTATAAAGATCCTGTAAGATCTTGCAGGATCTAGGCACTTTTTTCTTAAGATCTTGCAGGATCTTGGCAATATTTATAAAGATTCTGTAAGATCTTGCTAAGATCTTTGCAAAGATCTTGTAAGATCCTACAGGATCCTGCAGGGTCTTTGCACAAGATCTTGCAAGAAATAAGTAAGATCTTGACAAGATCTTGGGAAGATCCTTGAAAGATCTTCCCAAGATCTTGGAAAGATTCTCAACCTGGGATGCTCTGCTAATGTGAGTAGTTATTGTTGTTTTTCGTTTACCTGGAAAGTATAATATAATAACATGCTCTGCTAATGTGAGTAGTTATTTGTACCTGGAAAGCATAATAACATGCTCTGCTGATGTGAGTAGTTATTTGTACCTGGAAAGCATAATAACATGCTCTGCTAATGTGAGTAGTTATTTGTACCTGGAAAGCATCATAACATGCTCTGCTAATGTGAGTAGTTATTTGTTCCTGGAAAGCATCATAACATGCTCTGCTGATGTGAGTAGTTATTTGTACCTGGAAAGCATAATAACATGCTCTGCTAATGTGAGTAGTTATTTGTACCTGGAAAGCATAATAACATGCTCTGCTGATGTGAGTAGTTATTGTTGTCATGAGAAAGTTTATCATTTTGGAGTTGACAGTGCCCCTTTAATGTTGATCTTGAAAACGCCTGGTCTATTATGAAGTAAAACACGCACGTTCTTCATCTAAATCTTAGTCGACATACTTACCTGCAGACAAATGGCCCACCGCTGTCACCAAAGCAGGCGCTGGTCTTGGTTTTGCCTGCATCACCGGCGCATATCATGCCCGTTGTGATGATAGAAGTATTCGGAGCCACTCGTGACTGACACACGGTACTGGAAACCACCGCCATGCGACCTTGCTGGAGAACGATACCCGACTCGTCTGGATAATGTACCATACCCCAACCTGTTAGGAAACCCGACTGGTTACCGACTCATGCCGACTCGTTATCGACTTGTTAAAAGGTAAGCATATTACAACTAAAAGTGTGATGAAAAGCTGCTATTAAATCATTGCATTGAGCAGTTGTTAAATTAAAATCTAAAATTTGCCTAAAATATTAGAGGAATGAGAACTATCTCAAATAAAAGTGTTTCATGATCAGCTATTCAAGAAAGTATTGTAGACAGTAAGAATCGACTGCAAACGAGTTGAATAAGATATATATTATGTGGCTTACAGTACGACTACTGTAACCACTTAGACAATGAGAACAAATCACATAGCACAACGAAACAAAGTATTTCAATTTACGGTTATTTGAACCGATCTGCGGTGTCGAGTACAAGACAATAACATATCAACTTGCTCGAACTAGTTCTGAAGTCAAAGTCTTGCCAATGAAGAAAATTGCTTGAATATTCTAAATTCTGACTACACTACCAAGAGACATTCGTATATAGAAATAGTTTATTTAGGGTTGTGTCAGTCAGTTGTACTGCTGAATAATATATGCTGGGATCCTGACTGATGTCTATGTGTGGTACAATATGATACAGCATATTCTAACTCAAACTGTGCCATGCCAGATACGAAAAACCACTAAAAAGCCACTCTTTAGATGTGGCCAAAAAATATGTGGAAACCTATTCCCCGACTAATGCAGTGGCACAGACCTCCGGGGACGAGGTAAACAGTCCTTAAAACGATATATCAAATCGAAACGAAAAGTAAAAAGTACATAAATATTTGGAACAAATCACAAAATTTTAACGCGACCGGGCTTGAAGACTAACTGCAAGTAGAATGATCAATATTTCCCTGTCTTCTTGCAGGGTCTGGTTGATTTGGGGTTTCTGTGGTGGGGAGAGGAGGGGGAAGGAGATATCCTCCTTCCCCCTCCTCTCTCCCACCACAGGAACCCCAAATTAACCAGAGCCTGCAAGCAGGCTAGACTGTATCCCAAGAGGATAACCCAGCCTCTCTATCGTGCCATCATAATAACAATTTCTGATTAATTCGTTCCTTCGTCACTCAAGCGTCAGAAATTACATAATTTCTCAGCTGAAATTAATAGCAGAAGAGTGACTCAAAGTGTTACAAACACAGTGCTTCAAACACTACATACAAACAAGTAGAACAATGTCATTAGGAGGCCTGAGTCTACGGGTTTGAGAAGTACAGAGAAGTCTGAAAAATAATATGAATAGAAGTTGGATAGAATTTAATGAATCTTAATATTATATGAAAAATCTTTCAGTTTTGATTTAAATAGTGAAGTTTTGGAGTTCAGATTTCTGAGTGAAAGATTTCTGAGTGAGATTTCTGGGGAATTCACTAAGTGATCGAAATAGAAGAAGAAGAAGGTTGATGCAAACTGCATTAAATTATGTTGTTAAAAGAAGGAGATTGCTGCTAAATGTGTCTCATCACTGCGCTCTTGAGGTTTTCTGAGAGCAATGAAACGCCAATCTACAATAGTTCGTGTTGCATATGGGCAACGTACAATTCATGCAGTAGTATTTAGTGGTCGCAAAACATGAACTCCACATGTCTTCATGGCCTATTTGTCTTCTCCAGGCAGCCATGTTTTTTTTACATCTTCTGCGCATGCCTTTCAGGGGTGGAAAGGGATTGTGGGAATGAAAAAGCTATTATAATAATTTATACTACATTATAATAATGCATGCATTGGGTACGGCTCATGAAACGTTCGACGTTTGAATCAGAGTCGCTCCAAAGTCGTAATTCCCGACTGCCCTTGTCGAACTCTACGACTGTGTCGATCTTAATACAATTTGTCGAACTTAGTTGATTCAAACGTCGTATTAGGTTCGGCTCATGAGAAGATCGACGCTTGAACTGAGCCTTACAATCTGAACACAATGTAATGGTCGTATCATCTGCGTAGAGATCAATCTGCGATGAACTCGCGTACAGAGGCAAGTCATTTATAAAAGTTATAAACAAATAGAGGGCCAAGGATGCTACCCTGGGGCACTCCATGCTTTATATAGGTCATATCCGACTCTATCCTAGTTATAGTAACAAGTTGACGTCTGTTTGATAAATAAGACTTAAGCTATCACTCCGTACGCCTTGAGCTTGTCTAGAACGATATTGGCTTGAAGACTACGAAAATTACAATGAATTGCAGATAGAGAATTTTCAGCACAGTTTACGATTTCTAAGTTATTATGAAACTCGTGTAATGTAAAATAAGCAAAATTGGTATATTGGGGAATCTGGGTGTCAAAGTCAAAGTCAGATAAATTTTCCATAGAAGATAATATAAAGTCAAAATTAAAAACAATTTAAAAAGAAAAATACTATCTCCATAACCGTTATAAAGGAGTCTTACCCGTTATAAAGGAGTCTTACTCGTTAATTATAAAGGAGTCTTTCTCGTTATAAAGGCCGGAGTCTTACCCGTAACAAAGCAAGGCTTCCCTACTGGTACCATCTCGTACGGCTTTGGAAGACACACCATATTCACGAACGAACCAATGACTGCAGGCTTGTTTAACTTCAGCAGCGCCACGTCATTATTGATGGGCACAGGTTTTTGATACTTTGGATGGACTTTGATCTTTATCACGCCAAATACCTCTTCTGTGCCCTCCTTCTTGTTACGATGGACATCACCGAGAGTCACCTTATATGCTGAAGGCTGAGTCTTCAATATGCAGTGGGCAGCGGTCAATACCCATTGAGGTGCTATCAGTGAGCCACCACAAGAGAAGCCCATGTTCTTGATGTGTAACCAGGCCTGCCAGGGCCACTCCCCGAGAGAAGCGTCCTTGCCTGCGATGACTCTGGACGAGGGGACACTCGTGCGACCGCATTTAGCTGTTAGGATCAAGGCATAAGAAACTTACCAAAACCGTTGAAATACTACAACATTTTTCATTTTCGCTTCGAATCACATCCGTCTTGACTGGTCGGAAGGCTGATTTTAAGGAAACATGCAAATGACGAGTGAAATCAACTGGTTAACAAGTCGTTTAATACATAAATCTGCCACAAAAAAATGCACTTTGTGGGCCACTGGGGATCCATATTTGCCTCACAACCCCAGCGCTAAGCGCATCGGCGCTTCGTGATGCTTCTGGCCTTTCCACTTGGGCTTCCTGTGGTCGGATATGCAGATTGGATTTGCTATATACATAGGTTAGGAACTGGTCATTAATTAGAGGAGGGGACTAGTGCAAATGAAAAACGCCATACTTAATTTTTGATGACCCCTCCCCCAATTCCCACTCTTGCTTACTATGGCCCATTCATTTGTAGCCTGCTTGCAGGCTCTGGTTGATCTGGGATTCCTGTGGTGGGAGAAGGAGGGGGAAGGTGGAGAAAGAGAAAGGAGAGCCTGCGACAAGACCCTATATATTTAAAATTCGCCCCCATGACGTCACATCCCATTGCAAGTTACACTTTTCACAAAGTTTTTTAAAATCAAAGTTTTTGCCGAGATTCTGTTGTAAATGTAGCCTAGCATGAACACCTTGTATCTCTACTGCATGCTTGATAATAAAAACCTGAGAAAAAGAGAGAAAACAGCAGAAAATTGACTGCGATTTGGGTGAAAAGTTTTCAATTTTAGCTCGCGCGCACTGCTTACACCATAATCACGCCATTTTCGAACGAAGTGCGCGCGCCCCTTCCAGATTCAACCAATCAGATTGGAGAACTATTCCCGAACGGAAATTTCAAAAATATAGGGTCTTGTCGCAGGCTCTCCTTTTACTTTCTCCCCCTTCCCACTCCTCTCTCTCACCACAGGAACCCCAAATCAACCAGAGCCTGCAAGCAGGCTACTTAATTTGCTGCATGAAAATTAGGGACCCATCCCCTTTCCCCAAAAACCTGTAATTAATGACCGTCTCTTAAACATTAGAAACTCTTCGAGAATTTCCGAAATTCCCGAGTATCTTAATCCTAAAAACCGAATGTTGTGATTGGTCAGCGAGACTGAAGTCTGAATTATTTAATGTCTGGTCTACAATGAACACCGATCAAACTTCGCATGCTTGACAGTTCAGAAGGTATGTGTCGTTTGAAAGAAGGCAACGTAGTTTTGCAACGAACAGGCCGCACAGAGACGCTTGGAAATACAGAGAACCCAACAGTTTCTAAATAAAGTAGCAAGATCCTGATTCAATTCAGCCGTGAACACTGCAACTGCATGGAAAATCTATGAGTTATTTAACTGTGCGGGCATTATTGAGCCGAAGAATTTTACAGAAAACTGACATACAGCGACCCAAAAAATGCAAAGGGCACAAATATAACTTCTAAGAGAACAAATTCAGTCTTGAAAATGGAAGGGACAAGTATCGGCGGATCAAGTGTAGTTTACAACTCCAATCGAAAATTTCCTGGCGTGCAATCATTACCAAGAAATTCAAATAAAGACTAAAGACTAATGAGGCTAACGAGGAATCAAAGCAAGATGGCGGCGATGACGTAACTGATACAGCAATTGAGAATCACTCGAACATTTATAAATTGAACGACACTTACCTGGAAGTGGAAGTTCGATGGGACATCTACCGATTTGTTGACTTATGTAATTACTTGTATCATGTGATCTCTTTATCACGTGACAGTGAGATAGTTTAGAACGGCAAACTGAAATTCCCAAATATTTACAGGGGTAGCAAGATCATGTGGAATTTTATGGTTGTCAGTACATTTCCTCAGAAACTTAAATAGACTCCAAACTTTATTTGAGGCTGACTGATTTAATGCGTTGTAAACTTTGTTGAAAAGTGTTTCAAGCTGTGACCATGCGACTAAGACTTTGTACCGCTCTCCAAACTTTGGCGTGAATATCACCGTCAAGTAATTTCCACAGAAGCAGTAGAACAGTACCAAAGAACACTTCAACGCAGAAGACAAAACTACCAACAAAATCACGATTTTTTAATAACATTCTGTAGGATGAAAATGCTTCTGCATTTCATATGATTACTGGTACACTGGATCACATTGTAACGTTACCACCCCAACACGGTCTCACATTGTAACGGTACCACCCCAACACGGTCTCACATTGTAACGTTACCACCCACCGCGATCTCACATTGTAACGTTACCACCCAACACGGTCTCACATTGTAACGGTACCACCCCAACACGGTCTCACATTGTAACGGTACCACCCCAACACGGTCTCACATTGTAACGTTACCACCCCAACACGGTCTCACATTGTAACGTTACCACCCCAACACGGTCTCACATTGTAACGGTACCACCCCAACACGGTCTCACATTGTAACGTTACCACCCACCGCGATCTCACATTGTAACGTTACCACCCAACACGGTCTCACATTGTAACGTTACCACCCAACACGGTCTCACATTGTAACGTTACCACCCCAACACGGTCTCACATTGTAACGTTACCACCCCAACACGGTCTCACATTGTAACGGTACCACCCCAACACGGTCTCACATTGTAACGTTACCACCCACCGCGATCTCACATTGTAACGTTACCACCCAACACGGTCTCACATTGTAACGGTACCACCCCAACACGGTCTCACATTGTAACGGTACCACCCCAACACGGTCTCACATTGTAACGTTACCACCCCAACACGGTCTCACATTGTAACGTTACCACCCCAACACGGTCTCACATTGTAACGGTACCACCCCAACACGGTCTCACATTGTAACGTTACCACCCACCGCGATCTCACATTGTAACGTTACCACCCAACACGGTCTCACATTGTAACGTTACCACCCAACACGGTCTCACATTGTAACGTTACCACCCCAACACGGTCTCACATTGTAACGTTACCACCCCAACACGGTCTCACATTGTAACGGTACCACCCCAACACGGTCTCACATTGTAACGTTACCACCCACCGCGATCTCACATTGTAACGTTACCACCCAACACAGTCTCACATTGTAACGGTACCACCCCAACACGGTCTCACATTGTAACGGTACCACCCCAACACGGTCTCACATTGTAACGTTACCACCCCAACACGGTCTCACATTGTAACGGTACCACCCCAACACGGTCTCACATTGTAACGGTACCACCCCAACACGGTTTCACATTGTAACGGTACCACCCAACACGGTCTCACATTGTAACGTTACCACCCAACACGGCTTCACATTGTAACGTTACCACCCAACACGGTCTCACATTGTAACGTTACCACCCAACACGGTCTCACATTGTTACGTTACCACCCAATACGGTTTCACATTGTAACGTTACCACTCAACACGGTTTCACATTGTAACGTTACCACCCCAACGCGGTCTTACATTGTAACGTTACCAACCCAACGCGGTCTCACATTGTAACGTTACCACCCCAACACGGTCTCACATTGTAACGTTACCACCCCAACACGGTCTCACATTGTAACGTTACCACCCCAACACGGTCTCACATTTCTTTAGTTCTTGTGCATATCGCGTGCGTTCTTTGCAGATAGAAACACAACTTACGTAGATTTGTCTTAGATTCCGTATCTTTCTCCATTTCCTGCTCAAACCATTCCACTACAATCAAAAAAACAGGTCACTATGTCAATGTTGCAATATGGTTTCGCTATAGCCCATAATTTCCACTGAAGTGGTTTTCGATTTTTTTTCATTGAATACGGCCACGGCCTGAAGCAAGAACACTTAATCATTTTAGACCTCAACATATTTTATTTTGTCGTTCTTTTAAACATGGCTTTTTTGCAATATCTCAGATTTTAGAATTTACATTAGAACTTAAGCATTTAAATATACATTTCTCTGGGTGGGGAGGTGGAGCCTAGGGAGCTAAGCTTATTTACATTTTTGCGGGGGTGTGGGAGGAGGGGGTGGGGTGGGTGGGGACTTAGGTGTTTACATCGTATCTGTTATAGTTAGCTTATATATTTATTAAATAGCTCATATGTATAGCGTTATTAGTATATTAGTATTAAGCATTTTATATACTTGTATTGCATTATTGTAATGAGGGCTACAGGTTTCTTAGTGTTGTACACTATTATGTATTACCCTCTTTAAATAAAGATGCTATTATTATTATTATTATTACAGTGAAACCTTTACAAATCTGCCCAGGAATTCTCTCCCCCTGGCCCCTGTTGTTCAAAGGGTGGATACATATATCTATCAAATATGTATAAATTTAAACCACGGCTTACTCTATCCATTGGATAGGGAGTTATCTAGTGGATAGCGTTATCCACTCTTTGGACAACCGGATCCTGGTGAATAAACGCCGTTTGCGATTTCTCTTATTTCGCTGCTGCGCCAGTGATTCCACCGATCTAAACGCAAATAATTGGATAAAGAAGCAAAAACCCAATAATACTTATACTATTAGCCTTCTCTTTGTCGTCTTATTTCAGTCGTTCACCTGGCATCAAAACAGCGAATAATTTATACCAAACGGAATCCGCCGTAAAGATGGCGGCTTGTACATTTACCCACAACGCACATTTAATGCGATCAAAGTTGTTAAAGACAAACTTTGACCTAAATTGTATAAATCCCCTATAGACCATTTTCTCAAGTATGCGCACGCAACAAGCTTGACGGGCCGGTAAATACTTCACGTGGGAATCACGTAGTGGTTTCCTATAACCCTCCCTATTATTTCAACCAATACTAAATCCAAGCTTTTTTGCTCTGACGAAGGGCTAACGCTCGAAACGTCAGCTGCTACTCGCTTTCCACGGCGGTTAGCATACCTCAATCGACTTTAGTTGATTACATACCAGTCTAAATCCAAGCTGCCTACATGAAGTATTTCTTGGCGGGCCGTGAGTTTTGTTAGCTTTTATTAGACTCGTTCTGATGCGACAGCCTTTGTTATTCAAATTATCGGCTATTGTTCAAAAATTGGCGGCTATCGTTCAAAAAGCGATTTGGAGGGCCATATTGCGTGCGCATACCTGAGAAAATGGTCTATTGCTGGTTTGCAATCAATCCCCAGAGATTCAGATAACAAAGACCATGTTGGATGGCAATAACAAAAGAATCATTGCCGAATCTTTTGTTATTGTCATCCAACATGGCCGCCATGACGTCAGTTGCAAACGAAGAATTATTTACATCTTGATTAAATTACTTACGTTGATTATTGACATCGTTTTCTTTTTCCTCCGGTTCTATTCGTTTCTCTAAAAGGAATAACACAGAATTAATCTGATTAGACAAAATAAAACGTATTTCACCAAATGCATATCGACAACAATACTGCTGGTCCTAGCACTAAGGGTTACTTCATTGCAGTACTGTAATCCATCGAGACTGTTTTGCATATCGAAAACCATACTATTTGTCCTAGAACTAGGACTATCTTCATTGTATTGTAATCCCTCGAGACTGTTTTACATATCGACAACAATGCTACTGGTCCTAGCACTAGAGTTATCTTCATTGTATTGTAATCCCTCGAGACTGTTTTGTATATCGACAACAATACTGCTGGCCCTAGCACTAGGGTTATCTTCATTGTGAACCGAATAAGTTGCTATGGTTACCTCTAATCATCTCTTTGTCTTCGTTTGTGTTTTCAATTTCCTCTTCCTTTTCTTTCACATCCTGGATCGAACTCTCGGAGTCCTGAATTTTTTTGAACCCTGAAAACTCTTGTAATAAAAAACAGCAATGTCATTTTGCAAAGGGAATGACAGTCGGGTACACCCATGGAATCTGATTTTGTTACCTTTTTATGGTCATGTTTTCCCCTTTGGAAGGCATTTCATTTTACATTCCACCCAATCCTCGGGTCTCACATTTGTTGTCAAATTACCGGGTTATTCCTGATACCGGGGGAGGCAATAGGCAAGTTCGCAGTTTCAGCCGACATTTTGAATGAGGTGCAAAAGTATTCGATTTATAAGGAATGTGGAAATTTCTAAAGTTTGGAGCTCTAGCATCTTGTGAATATTTACCCAAACCATCTCAAATTTCCTGTGTCAAGATTGTATATATTTTAACAAGTATTTAAAGTTTAAAGGTAATTACTTACCTACTGTTCATATGAAAATGTTTCAAAATCTTACCTGTTCCTTTGTAATGAAGTCGTCATAATTATACAGCAATTGTATAGAAAGCTAACATTTGTATTTCTGTTTGGAAGAGCAACTCGATCCAGCTCAAATTCCACCCATTTATTGTTCTACGTTTGCTGAAGTGTTATACAGGAACCTGATGCGGACCTCTTCCATGGTGTGGAAATTTCTTGTAAATTAGAGTTTCCAATACAATTTCCATGGTATTTCCAACATTTTTCCATCCGTTAGAAGTGCGCAAAACCATGGAAATTCGAACTTCCAACTATTTTCCAACAGATATCCAACAAAATTTCATCCAGAGGTCCGGTGTTTTTAGTGTGAGGGAGTTCAGAGATAATGAGGATTATAACGACGATGTTATTCAGAAATGCGTTGTTAAATAGAATATATATGAAAAGGAAAGAGAGGAAAGACAAAAATAACTTTTCCGATTAGCAGATCATGCTTTGCAGTTTTGCAGTTTTTGACAAGGATGGCGAAGATTCGAGTCAATGAAAACTACTGCATATTAGTACAGTCATTCACATGGTATTTCGTTTCTATCTCAGGATGTTATTTTTGTAGTTTTGTTTAAAGAAACTTGAAGGTTCAGTTCGATTGACAGTGTCTCTTTAAATCAATCGTTATTCTTACCACAGAATCCACAGGTCCACGCGCACATTTCTGCCATCGTCTCCACGGTAGATGGATCTTCGCAGTGTCCTTTCGTCATGTGCTCGGAACATTCTGCAGTCGACTTTATATCTTCGCATGGCTCTGAAAAGAACGAATTGCCTTTCCATGATGTAGTATTTAACACTGGTATAATCAACTAAAAGTCGATTAAGAAATGATTCGCGTAATAACTATAGCAGAATCCATTGTTCTGCGTGCGGCAATGAGCCTCCCTCACATATAGGATTCTCGTGGGCGATAGGGATCAATATTCCGAAATAAACTTTATAGAACGTGCTTGTTTCATTCCATTTTTATGAGGAACTCCTTTTCCAACCAATAGGAATTGCCGAATACAAAAGCTTACGAAACTAGCACATTTGATAAAGTTCCTCACATACGATTTCCTTTAAAAACGACATATGGAACCACCATGTAAATCATTTCATCAAACTTTAATAAAATCTGATAAAATGATACTTCTCTCTTACTTTTCAGACGACGTTTATGTTTTAACAACACAAAATTAACACTACACTGCATACCTGTGTGCCGTTAGTACTACACTGCATACCTGTGTGCCGTTAGTACTACACTGCATACCTGTGCCGTTAGTGCTATCGTTCTTACAAGAAACATTACCTAATAAGGCCATCCCAATAAAATGCTTCGTTTTGCCATCGTCCTCTGGCTCGTGATGCATGGTGGGTGGGTCGGTCGGTCGGTCGGACCAAAAATAATCGACAGTAGGAGGCTGGAACCAAGTAAAGCCTGGTTACTAAGTCAGCTTGAAGACTCGCGCCAAATCTTCACGTATTCCTCGACTGCTTTTTCTTCTATTGGTTGTGGATTGAAAATTCGCACAAGAAAAGCAATAAACTAAAACGTAGAGAACTCGGAAAGAAGGTATAGTTATGAAATTATTCTTCAATCTTTTTATATATTTATATATACTTTAAAAAAAATTGGGTCGGTTGGGCGATGGTAAATGAAACATTTTATAGCGATGGCCTAAGGTATGATAATCGCTACGAGAAGCGAGTAGCAGCTGACGTTTCGAGCGTTAGCCCTTCGTAAGAGCAAACGAGGATTTTATCATAAACTAATTATTTGTTCATCTTCAGTCAGCTCTTTCTTCTGTTGCTTCCTTTTAATCCTCCTTTTCGATTCTCTCTACATACTCTGTTAGCTACTGCGAAAAAGACACAAAGGAAGATTACAAAAATATTTCTAAAGTGAAGTGGTTGTTGAACATTTCATTTTCGATGGCATCAGAAAAGTCAGCGGGATTCAATGTTCATTTATAGCTTAGTTCTCTATGATGATATAGTTCTCCTGAGGGAAATAAGGCTTATTTGATATGACGAGGAGAGATACTGAAATTATTAAGGGACTAAGAAATGTATTCCCCACCCCACCAGCCCCTATTCTCCCTTCCACCTGGCCTACCAAACAAATACATGGCAACGCATTTGGGGAGGAATTGAATAATTTGCTATAGTAATAGCAACTGTCCTTTTATTCCTTGTTTTTCTAATATACTCTGACTAAGCCAAAACTTAAAGTATAAATTTCGTTTAAATTTAAACAGTATTTATTTCAATACGATTACCACAATAGCCTAACCTTCCTGATAGATATCAGACACTTGTGAAGTCTGAGCTGTATGATGCGAGTGAGTTAAGGACTATTTGCTATATGCAAATACATCCAACTTCCTAACAGTCAAAATTAAGTGTCGGTCTAATATACTTATAGAGTTAAACTTAGTGAACTTTACTCAAAGCTTTTTATTCTCTTGGCCTATTGGGTCTTATATCATTAGTGAAGTGTTTTTATTCTTCTGCTAGTGTCAATACCTCTTTCCATATTTGAGCCCAATGTTCTGCTCTAAAAGAATCGTCCTATTAAAATAATCTGCATTTTGTTTCCACGTCCCAGCTGGTTCATCTGAAAGCCTCGTTGAGCTTTAATCTTTACTCTCCGTTGACATGTTTTCGATTCCTCTTTATTCTTTATTCTTTTTAGTTGCCATATTTCTGACAGCTGTTTTTTCTTCCAAGTTATATTTCTTTGTTTTCTTGGTAATTTGTTTCACTTTTCGCTCGTCCACTTTTCACCAACTACTTATTGCCTCTCCCTTCTCAAATTTTAGCCGCCTCTTTCGGTGAAATTATCTACAAAGATCTCTTCCAATTTCCTCTAGCTACATTTCAATGTCAGTTGTATTTTCGCTTTGTGGCACACCTCTCTTTCCGTCATTTTACGTCTTCCATGAAAAACGTGTCAACTGTTTTAATTCTTACCTTCACCGATTTCTCTTCTCGTTCTAGTGACATCTTCAGAAGAGATTGCAAGAGGAAAAAGAAGAAAGAGAACCAATTTCACTAGACAAGGGGACATCACGAGAAGTGTTGCTCGGTCCTACTCGCCAAGCCGTCAACTGTTAAACTCAGCAGTTTATACAGCTGAGAGAATTTTAATACTGGCTTTTCTAGTGTCAGTCATCGAATTCTTAACCAATAGACGGCTGTTGTTAATCGTACGTACATTGGTTACCAAAAGTCTCTCGGATATCAGCGGGAATTCAACACTTAAATCACCTGTTTCGGTGTTTATACACCATGATCGAAAAAAGGCAGATAATACTGTGCTAAAAGTAAACTAAAACTCATTTGGCTGGAGATGAGCTAAGTTCTAGGCCATTTGAGTTAATTAGGCAGCACTATAATGTACCGATCAATTCGAAACATCAACATCACCCTCCCCCCCCCCCCCCCCGGGCAACCCCCGGGCATTTGAATTTTTGGAGTTTGGATTGTTCAAATTCCCGTCCCTCGGGCAAAAAATGTTGTTCAAATGCCCTACCCCATCGTCGTATTAGACGATCAAATGCCCCTACCCCCGGGATTTAGTATTAGTTGTGACACCGCATTTTGTTTTTAACAGACAGTTTAAATATTCGTAAGCAATGTACATTTATATTTTAATACCTTCAAATACAGCACAAAGCTTTTAGAGTCTTTTTGTTTGTAAGCCAGTCGCTTACAAAATCAGAATTTTGTCTTTTTTGAAGTCGTCTAAAGTGACTTACGGAGCCCTGTAAGGGCCATCCACAAACACAAATGTTATGAAAGAATATCGCGCGATACTGCTTTACTATCGCACGATAAAGTGTTACTATCGATTTATCACGCGATACTGTTTTATTATTACTCAATAGTGTTTAATATCGCGCGATAATATGTTATTTTAAAATACGTACATTACTTAGCTAGACAACATGGTGGCGAACACATTACGTGATCATGATAATGCTTTTCTCCTTTATATGTTTCTTTTACTTCCGACAACAAATTTGGCTTTACCCGAACACTTACCGGCGATTCAAAATGATATTGAAAATAACAGGGATGCATTAGTCGAGAAATACTAGCCATCTAAATGCCATATGAAGTTAAGGCCCTGGTGCAAAATAATACCTGCGATTGAATCTGTGTCTCGCTACCATCTTTCAACTCCTTCATCAAAGCGTATCTAACAGTTTCCTTGCTAATTTAATACCAGCGAATATTTGTTCCTTAACAAGTGGTGCATTTGCCTGTAGCCTAGACAGCTCCCACTTCCCGGCCTGGAGTTCCATTTCTATGGCGTCAATTATTTCATCTGAACTACTGTAGTCCTTTCTCCTTCTGTCGTAAATTCGTGCTTCTCAGAACACGTTTAAGCTGGCGAAGACTCATCTTGATGGCGTTATATTTATATATAAATTAAAAGAAAAGCGAGGATTTCCATATAATTCAAGCCTAGATTAAAGTACTCAGTCGACTAATGCATCCCTGTTATTTTCAATAGCATTTTGAATCGCCGGTAAGTATTCAGGTAAAGCCAAATTCGTTGTCGGACGTACGTGAAACATATAAAGGAGAAGAGTATTATCACGTAGCGTGTTCGCCGCCATGGTGTCTTGCTAAGTAATGTACGTATTTTAAAATAGCACATTATCGCGCGATATTAAAACACTATCGCGCGATAATAAAACAGTATCGTGCGATAGTAAAATGGTATCGCGCGATAGTAACACTTTATCGTGCGATAATAAAACAGCATCGCGCGATAGTAAAACGGTATCGCGCGATAATAAAGCAGTATCACGCGATAGTCTTTCATAAAATGTGTTTGTTGATGGCCCTTACAGGGCTCCGTAGTGACCTCCCCACTCCAATTCCGCCATGATTTCGATCGAGGAAACCACGCAGCACATAACATGAAATCGAGACAACTTGTTCAAATTTCCCCTCCCCCCCCCCCCCTTTTTCGGTGTCAAATTCCCCACCCCAAGGATAGCTAACGATGTCAAATTCCCTACTCCCCGGGCACAAAAATGAGTCAAATGCCCGGAGGTTGCTCGGGGGGGGGGGGGGGGGGGGGGGAGGGATGTTGATGTTTCGAATTGATCGGTACATAAAGCTAAATGTTTTCCATGACTTTTCGGTTTTATTTATGCTTTTGCGAAGTTTTGAATATTTCATTGTTCTTATCATGCAGTCTAGACAGTACACTCACTACCCGCTGCTTGTTCTCCTGTTTTTTCTTTCTGTCATCGAGCCGGGCCGGTTACACAGATACCAACGGCAACAAAAAGGAAGAGCTGAAGAACCAAAAGCTGAAGAACCAAAAGCTGGCCATAGACCCTTCCACATTTTTTTTGAACTTTTGATATATACGTATAACAGCAAAACCGTCGATACTGCTGAAAAGAGCACCTCGAAGTTAGTCAAAATCCCAAATTTGAGAGTTATATCTTGAATAGGAGCAAGGTTATAGGCCCGCAAACTCGGAAAAGTTTACAGACGTTTGTATGGATTTTTTTAGTGGGGGCAAGTTTGTGTCCCAAGTCGAAATTTCCATAAAAAACGTCTGTAAAATTTCCCGAAATTTTCCAAGTTTGCGGGCCTGTATCTTTGTTCCTATTCAAGATATAACTCTCAAATTTGGGATTTTGACTAACTTCGTGGTGCTCTTTTCAGCAGTATCGACGGTTTTGCTGTTATACGTATATATCAAAAGTTCAAAAAACCGTGGAAGGGTCTGTTGTTTCAGTGAGATGAATAATAACGAGCATAACAATCTTCTGACAGAAGTAGCAAAATTAAGCTTAACAACGGTGTAACAGTCAAAAATTCTTCTCGCCAATCGATGCGAAAGTTGTGTTCCACTCCGACAAGTTTTATACGGGCCGGGTTCGTTTTCCGAACGCAGTACAACACTAAGTTGGATTTTGCCCTTTCTCGGAGGTTGGATTGTTAATTTACAAATTTTAAAATCCAATGAATAATCAAAAATTATGCCTAAATAACAAACCTATAACTTACAATTATACTACATGATATAATATTTACATAAATAATAATATAAATCCTGCTTTACGTGGATGCCGTGAATTAGTAATTTCCAAAGTCATAGCAGCGTAATTTGTCTTTTAGCGAGTTAAGGAATTATCAAGGGGCAGGCTGTTCCACAATTGTGCGCCGCCGCATAAAACATCAACTGAAACATTGTAGGGTGAAGTCGTGTATTTATTTCTCTAACATACATGTTTTGGAAGGATTTGTAATATGAACTATTCAAGCGATATGTGTAAGCGTATAAATACACAAATCACGATACTATATCCGAAATCCCTGACCGACCATAAAGAAAAGCCGCTAATTCTAAATCGATATTTATGTCGATATACAGCTCCTTAGATATTCATTTGTTATTACTCGAGCGTGATGCGCGTCATGCGCGGCGGCCAAGCTCGGTTTTTTTAATACCTTTTTATTATTATTATTTGCCACAGAAATAGGAATTACAGATACAGTAGAATGTAATGTATGGCGAGGAGACCTCGGGAAACCATCAGGCTTATAGTAAGAGGTCACCTCGTAGCTTAATAAGTTTAACGCATTCTAAACTATTTTGTCATTTTCCACATTATATTTTTCTGCTAAACGTCGATAATTATCATGTCTTTTAGGATACATTTTTTTAAAGGCTATGACAATTAATCTATTTTACTCGTTATGTCCATAATGTCTACGAAATATTGCAAATGTAATTGCAAAATGCATGGTTCGTCTGTTTTTACAGTATGAAAATGAGACGTTGGACATTGCAGAGTAAGTGGAAACCCTGAATATAAGAAACAATGACACCAGGAATTGCATGATCTTTAAAATCTGGAGTAATCCACTTTATTTCAAATCAAAGTTTACACCATTAGCTGGAAACAAATCATTAAACGATTCTACACGTACTTGTCTGCTTTGAAGTTCAGAGTACCCAACTTGGCTGCTCTGAAATTCAGAGTATCCAACTTGCCTGCTCTGAAATTAAAGAGTACCCAACTTGCCTGCTCTGAAATTCAGAGTACCCAACTTGCCTGCTCTGAAATTCAGAATACCCAACTTGACTCATGCTCTGAAATTCAGAGTTCCAATGTTTTCCAAAACATGTTTTATCTAGGCTGATCTCGTAGCTTTATTTTACATTCAGGTATACCTAGCTGTCCGTTTACTTGAAATCCGCTCAACATTTTTGAGATTCTTAAGCTAAAAATGACCGTTTTAGCTATATCTGTGAACTTCAAATTTGCTGTGTAATATAAGACGCTGATTATTTTACATGTACTGCAGCGTGAACTCTTCGAAAGCTTAAATTTGCATGTCAGCTTGCTCTCGTATTCTCCTACTTCTCTGCTTTACATGATACAGCAACAATTGAAGCTTTCTGAAAAGAGAATATATACTTTTATACACTTTATACATTAATACTAGGCATTTAATCGAGCCAGAAAGACGACAGAAACTGCAGTATACACCTCCGACAGGAAACCAACGACAGCATTGACGTGAAACACCTCCTTAGCCGAAGGAATTAAATGTAAATTTTAAAAGTGTTTGCTAATTGCTTGATAAAATAATTACTCACACAGGCCTATGCAATTATGTGATTATAATTAATATGTAATTTGCCTGGACAATAAACATATTTAAAGCTACCAGCGGTTCCTTTCATATGAGCATAAACATAAATGAGAACACGTTTACTTTTACTGTATTTCACTACCGAGTTAAATGTGTCCCAGAGATAACACACGAAAATGAACGTCCCGAAGTGACTTGAATAATAATTTTGCTAAGGCATGAAACTCACTCTAAATTCAAACATTTTTGAACGCAGACAAAATTCCACGCTTTTTTGCTATGCCCTTGACCGCTGGAAGCGCAAGGTATTTCAGTGTTTTCTACAAATTCTCTCGATGCTATATTATTCTAGCTGACTGCGGATCGCGGTAGCAGTGCTTTCTAGGCAACCTAGCTGGAGTGGCGGGGTATTCTATACTCTACTCCATCGCCAGAAATTGCCTGCGGAATACACCTGCGGAATACACGTAAAAAAGTTTCTGTTCCTCTTCCTAAAACTGAATTCCTAAAAAAGAGCCTTAGTTACAATGGAGCCAAAATATGGAATGAATTACCTATAGAATTAAGAACCTCTGAGTCATTAGCCCAGTTTCGCTCAAAGATTTCCCCCGGCCTATTAGCGTAATTATATGCATTAGTATCTAACTATAGTAGTTAGCAGTTTATATATAGTAGTATTTATAGTAGTATTTATCATAGATTGACATGTATTAGGTTAGTTTTTAGCTTAGAACATTATTTTATTTGTACGAGTAGTGCACGCCCCTTCTGGAAATCAGCTTCTAGTTGTGAGGGTGCTGCGTGTGTTTAAATAAAGTTGATCTCAAATTCGAGACATTGGGGCCTGATAGTATATAGATGGTAGACATACCATACGCAGGATACATAAAGTACCAACCCGTAATTGGGTAACACCGCTCACCAAAATTTTATCGCAGACTCGTCTCTTTTGGTCCGTTTAGGCCCTACTTTCCAAAAGGACAAATTAGCTTGAATAACTGCTGGCTGTTTAAACAAACACTGCAGTTTCTAGAGTACGAGTACCAACCTCGTTCCCAGGGTCTTCTCGGTCAGATCCAAGATGGCGGCTACTCAGAGAGAAGACCCCAACCTCGTGACCAGGGTCTTCTCGGTCAGATCCAAGATGGCGGCTACTCCGAGAGAAGACCCTGGTAAACGCTGAATCAATTGACCAAAAATCTCCAGAAATTGGAGATTTTCATCACGTGATGTGGGCATCCAATATGGCGGCCAAACTAAATATGGAATAATTCATCACGTGCCTACAAACCATAGGTATCCCAATCCGGAGTGAGCGAGATGCGATTAACGGCATTTCCACGCGGCGAACGACGAAGTGAAAACAGGTCTATTCTAAACCCACAGATAAGCACCAGCATCTACTTTATTCATCTTGCCATCCACAACATACCAAAAAAGCCATCCCTTTTAGCTTAGCCCTCCGTTTACGACGTATCTGTTCTACTGACGAAGCTTTTAAGCACCGCACTGCTGAGCTTATCACATACCTCATTAAACGAGGCTATAACCGTTCTTTTCTTGCTAGACAAATACAACGCGCTGCCGACATCCCTCACGCTTTTGCTCTACAAACCAAAGACACACACAATTCTAACCGTATACCTTTTGTTATTACTTATAACCCATCACTCCCTCATATTTCTGAAATAATTAAGAAGAACTACAGCCTGCTACACTCCTCTGTCCGCTGCAAGAAAGTCTTTCAACACTTGCCACTTGTAGCCTTCAGACGCACCTCTAACCTCCGTGATTTACTAGTTAAAGCTAAACTCCCTTCTAACTCGACTGATCCTCAGCTCCCACCTGGCTCTTTCCGCTGTGGAAAGAACTGTTCTACTTGCCCCTACATCTGTGACGGACAAACCACCTATACTTTCTTCTCTACCGGTGAAAGACGCTCTATCAGAACTAATTTGACGTGTAACACAAAAAATCTAATCTACATGATTCAATGCAACCGCTGCAATTTACAATACATAGGTGAGACAAAACGACGTCTGAAAGACAGATTTAACGAACATCGACGGACCGTAGACAAGTCTAATAACATATCTAAACCTACTACAGCTGCTGAACATTTTCTCTCGACACCTAATCACACTGCTAATGACATGCAACTAATCCCCATCGAAAAAATGTTCTCTAATAGAGATTCAATTCGTAAGGCCAGAGAAGCTACTCTCATTACACAAGCTAGAACACTCGTACCTTATGGTCTCAACATCCGTGACGAGTCATACTAGCTGGTATATATATAACCTCATTATCTTGTTATTTCTATATTTATAGTGTCAATCATTTGTCATCTATTTCCTGTATTTCGTAACCCATATTTCTAGTTAGTCACGTTCGCCAATGTAATAACATTTCTTCATATTACCTGAAGAAGGCTGGTTTGGCCAGCCGAAATATCGTTATAAACCTCTAAAATTTACGTTGTGTCGGCTTTGCTATTTTTAGTTTTATGTATTCAGCCGATTAGATCAATCACTGATCCAACGTACACCAGCAGGATCGTCGTCCACGGTTGCTTGCATTCTATTTTTTCTACTAAACAGTTCGAAATGGAGTTTACTTGGATAAAGAAACAGTGGAAGGGTATCACAAAGCTACCAGGATGTATCTAAGCAAGAAGAGAATCCTAAAAAGCCGTTCATTTTCCGTTAGCGTTGAAGCGAAGCGATCGATAGCGCATGTTCAGGTTTAACGGCTTCTCCTGGCTTTCCTACTGATGAAACTTACCAGAAAACTACCCAGTAATGCACTTTATCTATTGCTCTACCTACACAACGTGTTTTAAGGTTATTTAAAATAGTTTTATTTATAAAATTTGAGCAATCGAATCTATATACAAGTTCATCTCTCTGGACTCAGTCCGTTTGGCCAATAAAAAGTATTAATAGAACAACCCCTGCGTCATAAGCGAAGAGCCAATCAGAATATGTGACAGTTCGGCGTTTACCAGGGTCTTCTCTCGGAGTAGCCGCCATCTTGGATCTGACCGAGAAGACCCTGGTCACGAGGTTGAGAAGACCCTGGTAAAGGCTGGATCACGTGATCAAATACTCCCAGATTTTGGGAGTATTTTGTCACGTGATTTGGCGATCTAAGATGGCGGCAAAGCTAAATATGGGAAAAGTTCATGACGTGTACAAACCATAGGTATCCCAATCCGGAGTGAGCGAGAAGCGATTAACGGTATTTCCACGGGGCGAACGATGCAGTGAAAACAGGTCTACTAAATGGCTCGAAATGGAGTTTACTTGGATAAAGAACCAGTGGAAAGGTATCACAAAGCTACCAGGATGTATCTAAGCTAGAAGAGAATCTTAAAAAGCCGTTCATTTTCCGTTAGCGTTGAAGCGAGCGATCGATAGTACATGTTCAGGTTTAACGGCTTCTCCTGGCTTTCCCATTGATGAACCTTACCAGAAAACTACCCAGTAATGCACTTCATCTATTGCTCTAGCTACACAACGTGTTTTAAGGTTATTTAAAATCGTTATATTGATCAAATTTGAGCAATCGAAACTATATACAAGTTCATCTCTCTGGACTCAGTCCGTTTGGCCAATAAAAAGCATTGTTATTACTGTTATTTCTTGCCCTAACCATTCTAATACTGACATGCAACTTATCCCCTTAGAAATAATTTATTCTTCGCGAGACTCTATTCGTAAAGCCAGAGAGTCATATCTTATCGACATAGCTAAAACTCTCGAACCTCTCGGCATGAACAAACGTGATGAAACTTAATATGTTATCTTGTAGACCCGTATCAGTTACTTACGTCATTTCCTTTTTCCTCTTAGATTGTGTAATCACCTTTATATTTATACTTGCCATTGTGAAATATTCATTTGTAAGATCTACCTGAAGAAGGCTGGTTTGGCCAGCCGAAATATCGTAGAATTATCAATATATACGTTGTTCGATCAGCTTTTCTGTAGTCCTTGGACTTGTTTACTTATTAGTATTTTTGGCTGATCAGATCTCTCCGCAAGATCCAACGTACCACCGACAGAATTGTCGTATACGGTTTTTGCTATATTTTATTATTCGTATTGTCATTACAAATCTTGCGTCATAATCGAAGAGCCAATCAGAATACATGACAGTTCAGCGTTTACCAGGGTCTTCTCTCGGATAGCCGCCATCTTGGATCTGACCGAGAAGACCCTGGGGACGAGGTTGTAACAAGGTTTCCAAAGCTGCCATGTTTGTTGGATTTGGTCACTTGTGGTCAGAGTTGTGGCAGTCTCAAGACGAGCAATATTACGGGTTTTAGCGTGCAACTGATGGAGTCTGAGGTTTCTTGTCGAATAGCTGAATTTTCAAGAAGGAAAATGAATCATCGAAAATGGACTTTGGGACATCAGAAGGGAAGAATACGGTAGGTATGTTTACAACTCTTCACTCGCACATTTTTTGCTAAGGTTGTAGATTTGCAGCAGATACATTTTATAAACTGTTATCTGCATGTTTATACTGGAAATCGTTTAATGTCCACTGTAAATAAGTCGATTTTTTATGCTTCCTCTAAAATCAAAGAAATGAATCATCAAAGTTTACTACTTGGCTTTGAATTGCTTTGAATTGAATTGATAATATCTGTAGAAATAATGCCTCGATCGCATATTTTTACGATTGTACCGTATTTCATGATAAATAAGGAAAATCTTTAGGATCCCATACATTTCTCTGTAAATTTTCACGACCCATTTCACACAGTGAACAGGGGTCAATATGTATTGCGCAATAACCATGTCTCGAATTTCTGGCGATGAGCCGTGGTTAATAATTTTGACATTGAGACTCATAGTAATAGAATTTCATTTGAAATTCTTCTGTTCACATCCCGATTGACAAAGGTTAAGCAAACCTTTGGCAAGAAAACTTTCAGTTTTAGCGCTGCTTCTCTATGGAACAAACTACCAACTGAACTGAAACAAGCAGCCTCAAGAGATTCATTTGGTGTGTTCACATTAGGATGTTTCGGAGTCACTCACAATTAACAGACGTTCACACTCACTCAAGGAATACCCGTTGGCATTGGTTACGGAGCCATAGAGGGATAGTTCGGAGGTGTTTAGCTGCGATTTCCAAGTCAACTATTTTGAGGGTTAGAAACAGCAATGTAAATATTCTGGCCAATGATAGCCAATGAGCGCTCAAAGATATTTTAATCCTTTTAATCCCGGAAACTCATTTGACATGAATCCTAAATTGGAAACGTGATTCTTCGTACTCTCCCTTCCCGTACCTATTATCTTCTGCATTTTCGCTTTAATATAGCTCTAGATGGATTCAAACTGGGACATGAACGTTCAACGTAATCAACAGAATCCGTAAGTACATATTTTAGCTTCATTTTCTTGTATTTACTGGTTATTAATACGTAAAACAAAGCTACATGTTTACGCGGGATTATTCATTTCATTCTAGCACCACTCCGAATCAGATGCGCTATCCTCCTGGGAACTCGTCGCTCTACTTTGTCCCTGCAACTCCGTCCCCATCCCCATCGCAGCCGTGGCATATCGGTGCTCCCATGCCGCCCCAAAGCCATACTCCTAACCCTTGGCATGGTGCAAACATGGCGCCTTCGCCGGCTAGTACGAGTAACTGGAGCCAGAACTGGAGTGATCCTTCGCCCAGTTCGTCCACATCATCCGATCGCGAGCAGTCCAGCGGTGGAGTGAGATGGCGGGATGATGAAACAAGGATCCTGCTCTCCATTTGGAGGGATCATTATCCGAGCCTTAAGAACAAAAGGAACACTGCTAAGATATGGGTAGATATAGCGAAGGAAGTAAACCGCGAACTATCAAAAGCCGGAGAGACGATGTTCAGGAAAGGGGAACAATGTAAGAGGAGAGTAAAAAACTTGGAGAAAGACTACAAGTTGGTGGTAGATCGTAAGGGACGTTCGGGAAATGGGGGGAGAAATTGTGAAGATGATTTTGAATACTGGGATATATTTAATGAAATACTGGGCTCCGACCACGACATAACTCCCAGGAATATCATCGAGGGAAAGGGTAAAGCTGCTGTGTCCCATGTATCGAAATCTCAAACGCCGAGTCCATCCCCAAGTACTAACTCTGACACGCTGGATACGAGCAATAGCCCAGAAGCTATTGCTGAGGCTGCGAAAGCGACTGACTCCGATACGGAGCTAGAATTGGAAGAGGCGCAGCCCCTAGTTCAAAAGAAGGTAAATAAAGCTTCTAAGAGAAGTAAAGGGGGGAGCCGCAGACAGGACCCCGCCGATGACGTATCAGAATCTGTTTTCAACTTTCTCACCGAAAGTCAGAAGAGAGACGAACAATTTTTTGGTCAGTTGGCCGAAAAAGAACACGAGTTCCAGCTAAAACTAGCTGAACAAGAAGCTAAACGCGAAAGGGAGAGGGAGGAGAGGAATCAAGCTACCATGGTTGCTCTCTTTAAGGAGATTGCGAAGGCCTTGAAGGATTAATTTAGCTTATTATTTTTTTATATTTTATATTGCGTTCCCGTTTTTCTAAGACAGTCAATAATTGAAGGAAGCCATATCAAAAGACAATTTAGCTTGATATCGGCCATTTTAATAGTATAACCATTCATATAGTCATTACATCATTCAGTATATATTCTTTCATGTATATAGTTCTATTTTATTCTTTCCAAGGGGTACATAATAATAATTTTAAAAAAATGTATTATTACAATCTAGCCCGATCAAAAGTTTAAATGGAATGATGTGTATATTTATATTGATCTGATAAAAATAATTATAATAAACATACATCATATTTTGTATAGAGAAACAAAACCGTCTCCAAGATTGTTCAATATTCAGTTCGTAAGAGTGTTTTATAATAACTGATAATAGTTATATTTATGGGCCAGGCGCGGATCCATGCACTAAAACAACTCTCATCAGCCGTGGAGTACAAAATAATACACCTGAGTCGACCCTATATTTCGTTAAGGATTTATTCTAGGTACTCAGAAATAGCATCTCGTATGTCGTTTCCAGATTGACCGCCAATAAGTGGACGCGCCGGCGGATTGTTGACTGCCTGACCATCCTGCTGGTTATCTAGACCATCCCCCAAATTGATACAAATGTTATGTAAAATGCAGCACGAAATAATTGTCTCGGAAACGTTTCTTGTGTCATCCTCCATTACTTTATACAAACATCTCCATCTTCCTTTAAGGAAACCAAAAGCTTGCTCAATAACAACCCTAGTTGAGCTTAACTTCCTATTAAAATTTCTCTGAACTCTAGTACACCCATTGCCTTCGGGATAGGGCTTCATGATATTACTTGTAAGTCTGTATGCAGGGTCTGCAAGAAGGAGGGGAGGAACGTCTAAGGCACCAATCCTTAGTGCTGGAGCTCGAGGCAGTAGACCATTTTCGGCATCATTTCCAATACGGCTTATTCGAAATACGCGTGCATCATGCATTCTACCTGGATATCCTGTGCTAACGTCAATAAAACGGTACTCTGCATCACATATTCCTTGTAAGACTATGCTGTGAAATCCTTTGCGGTTATAATAAGCATTAGGATTTTCTTTGGGTGCTTTGATTGGAATATGGGAACCATCCACTGCTCCAATGACCTGGGGGAAATCACCTAATTCATTAAAGGCATCTATTGCGTCCCTTGCCTCTGCTTCGGTGTAAGGAAATTTGATAAACTCGTCCATTTTTCTTGTCAGAATGGAACAAAATTCGCGCTTTATTTGTGAAGATGTTGATTTAGGTAGACCAAACTGAAGACCACAACTCCTATAGGAATCTCCTGTTGCAAGCCGCCACAACGAAACAGCAACTCTCTTTTGAATTGGTACAGCCTTCCTCAATCTCGTATCGTTTCGTCTGAGTTCTGGACCGACAATTCCACAAATAAAGTCAAAAGTCGCTCTCGAAACACGAAATTTCTGCTTCCACATTGAGTCATCAAAACGGTTGTTTAACAGTTGGTTAAACCAGAATTGTGGCCTTGGTAGAACCCAAGCTTGTCGACCAGTGGGCTGATTCAGTTGAATTCGCTGATTAATCCAGTGCCGTAACATTACATACACAAGTCTGCGTCTTCTACGGCGCATCAAAACAAGTAGCGTTCTCAGCCTGCTCCTTACACGGTTCACTTGAGTTCTAACACGCTCTTGTAACTGGTTTATGAACTGAGCCATTGAAAATAAGGCGAAAAAACGAAGAAATCGTACGCGATTCATGATGATAGCGAAATCAAATCACGACTGAACAAGCCCGCGCTTCTGAGTTTAGCGGGAAGTATGATTGACATATTTTTGCATCGTATTTCACGTGCGCGTTTAGTGTGAACGCTTGCTAATTGTAAGTAACTCCCTATTAGTGCTAGTCGTGAGTGACTCGAACCTCTAGTGTGAACACAATAATTCTCCTTCAAGTTGAACGCATACTATGCAGGTTAACCTCACTGCTTCCAATGATTATTGTAATTCGAAACTGTCTTTATTAGTGCTTAGTTGTTACTGTTATTAATCATCTATTTATTTATTTTCTTTATGTTGAGGGCCACGTGTATATTATCTGTACGATATTAAGTGCTACCCTCGATAAATAAAGCAATATTATTATTATTATTATTATTACTTAGAATCGGGTACTCGGCGACATATATCGAGACTTTTGGTTTTGTAACACAGCTCCTTTAAAGTGCCAATGAAATGAAAAATTTGATCCCGTTTTTATTTTATTTTATTAAATTCTAGGCTTCTCTTATTCATTTTGTGCAATTAAAAATCAATTTGGAGAGCGCGAACATATTTTTTTTTCGTATCGAAGTCAGGCAGAATTGCCAAAATCAGGCGACATTTTTTCTGCTGTTAAAGATATGGTAATCACATGCGTGACGTCACTAGGTCTGCGCATTTATATTCGTCTCCATAACTACTACAAAATAAGTACAATTTTGGCCAGTTTTCAATTTAAATATGTAATACTTTGAGAAACCTTGACGACGGCCATAATTGTTCTAATAGAATCCTTGCAGTCAGCCATATTTTTACTTTTGTGAATATATAAGTAGGACCTAGTGACGTCATGCATGTGATTAGCATATCTTTAACGGCATAAAAATTGTCGCCTAATTTTAGCAATTATGCCTGACTTCGATACGAAATAAAATTATGTTTGCGCTCTCCAAATTGATTTATCATTGCACAAAATGGCTAAGGGAAGCCTATATTTGAATAAAATGAAATAAAAATTGGATCGATTTTTTCATGTCATTGGCACTTTAAAGCATATCTAATAGTCTTTAATCCAATGTGGTTTGTTGTCTTTCTCGATTTATATTGAAGATTGATGCCTATACGGGCTATAGTCTCGTACCCTCACTTCATATCATATCATATCATATTCCAAACTAAAATTCATATCATATTCCACACTTAAACAGCTCGAAAACCATACCCTCTGGGGAAGAACATAGAATGGCAGTTATTTATATTTTTAAATTTCTTGTTTATTTCTAATGAGGTTGTTATTATTAAAGAGCATATTCAGGCCATGACACATAACTACTACAACATATTCTTTACATTATTGCCAAAACATTGCAAGTGTACCATTTTCGCATATTGCGAATGGTTGGTTAAAAAATAAATAGTTAGCGAGGTTTTCCCTGAGACCTCGTGTCCGTGAATTTGTCAGTACTAGTGTGGGGCAGGGATATGAATTTGTCAGTACTAGTGTGGGGCAGGGATATGAATTTGTCAGTACTAGTGTGGGGCAGGGATATGAATTTGTCAGTACTAGTGTGGGGCAGGGATATGAATTTGTCAGTACTAGTGTGGGGCAGGGATATGAATTTGTCAGTACTAGTGTGGGGCAGGGATATGAATTTGTCAGTACTAGTGTGGGGCAGGGATATGAATTTGTCAGTACTAGTGTGGGGCAGGGATATGAATTTGTCAGTACTAGTGTGGGGCAGGGATATGAATTTGTCAGTACTAGTGTGGGGCAGGGATATGAATTTGTCAGTACTAGTGTGGGGTCGGGATATGAATTTGTCAGTACTAGTGTGGGGCAGGGATATGAATTTGTCAGTACTAGTGTGGGGCAGGGATATGAATTTGTCGTACTAGTGTGGGGCAGGGATATGAATTTGTCAGTACTAGTGTGGGGTCGGGATATGAATTTGTCAGTACTAGTGTGGGGTCGGGATATGAATTTGTCAGTACTAGTGTGGGGTCGGGATATGAATTTGTCAGTACTAGTGTGGGGCAGGGATATGAATTTGTCAGTACTAGTGTGGGGCAGGGATATGAATTTGTCAGTACTAGTGTGGGGCAGGGATATGAATTTGTCAGTACTAGTGTGGGGTCGGGATATGAATTTGTCAGTACTAGTGTGGGGTTGGGATATGAATTTGTCAGTACTAGTGTGGGGCAGGGATATGAATTTATCGGGTCATCAATTCCGCTACATCTCCCAGTGGTAACCAATTATGCTCCTTGGCTCCAGGAACGACCGCGCCAACGCCACGGATTTCGGTGGATCGCATTCAAAATAAAACTGATTTGGTAAACTGGAGCTTAATTGTTGTGATAGCTGGAATCGATTTTCGAGATAAACTCTCCACCCTTTCCATTCATTATAAAGGGGAGAATTTGTTTAGGAAAAGTTCAAAACTAACATAAATAATGACCAGACACAGTTTAAAGACGATATTCAAACTTTATTTTTACAATTTTATATATTACACTGATACAGGAGCCCGTTACCAGGAGCGTCCATCTTCCCCACTGTGTCTGTACCCCAGCACAGAGGTAGATGAGGCTATTTTTAGCATTGCGTATTCTCCATGGCGCCTTTCCATCACAACAACATCGAAATATAGAGAATATACACAGTCTGTGAGTTGTTAGTAAAGAAAACAGTTATTTTAGAGTAAATGCTAAATATTTATTCAAATTATTGCAAAGTCGAATGAGTTGGATGACGTAAGATCAAGAATCGACCCAGGCTTTTTCTTATGCAGTCATGGGTCAGGAAAGGTCAAAATTTCACCATTTTAAACAAGCATAGAACATAGAGTATTCTATGTAAGCCAAAAATTTCTTCGCAGAAGTACTCAAAACCTTTCAAAGATTCATATGTATAAATATTGCAAAAGGGGTTAGTAGCACTTTAAGAAACCGATTTTCTTAATGTTTTGGGGACCCGCACCCTCTACTCGAACCCGCACCACACCCTCTACTCCAACCCGCACCCTCTACTCCAACCCGCACCCTCTACTCCAACCCGCACCCTCTACTCGAACTCGCACCCTCTACTCGAACCCGCACGCTCTACTCGCCCCGCACCCTCTACTCGAACCCGACACCTCACCCTCTACTCGCCCCGCACCCTCTACTCGAACCCCGCACCCTTTACTCACCCCGCACCCTCTACTCGAACCCGCACCCTCTACTCGACCCCGCACCCTCTACTCGAACCCGACCCCGCACCCTCTACTCGACCCCACACCCACTACTCCAACCCGCACCCTCTACTCGAACCCGCACCCTCTGATCGCGCCAATCCCTTGGATTTGGAAGAGGAAATCATGTTGAGGCAGTATCACTTCACCCATAACATCTATGATTTTCTCCTCTATTTCCGGTAGAGAACCTCCCCCAGTCTTCCTTGCTTCTTTGAGGTTTGAAGCCGCTTTCATTTTTGTTTCGCTCTTCAAGGTCATCTTTCAAGATCATGCTTTAGTTGTGCTTTATTGGAATGACAATACGTTTGCGAAGTTTAAATGACATTAGAAGTTGCCTATTGTGTTGTACCGTCACGCGAAATCCCTAATTAAACTTTAATTCGGGTATTGTTTTAGGAGGGTATTGTCATTTATTATGTGGACGAGAGTGTTTTACTAGAAAATAAACCACTCGCAGAATTGATACGAAACCACATCCGGGACCTGAGTGGCGTATTTTCCATATCTTCACTAGTGAAAATAACGATGACGTCATTTCCCGATTTTTGCATTCTTTTTTGCTTTTTTTAATTGTCTATATAATAAAAAGAAAATTGCACGGTGGATTGAAGATATGAAGGATGCGCATCGTGAAATATTGTTTTCCCACTCGAAGATAAACATTATATCTTCGCGCCACTGTGTAATATGCTCTATCTTTGAAGGTGGAGCTTCGTAATCTCCCGAGAATAATCAAAAGTCACTTTCATTTCTAAACCCAAAAACTAACTTTATATTTACATTCAATGAAGCGAATTAACCCACCTACATTTAGCTATTCTAGGTGGAAGGTTAGTTAAAGGAGAACTGAAGCCTAAAATCAACTTTAGCTCAATGAGTAGAACTAAACATGAAAGGAATCATACCAACATTTATTTTACTGTGTTTTGCGTCAAAGGAAAGAAAATCTGCAAATCTTCCTCCCAACCGCCGCTAAGTACAGACGGCTCAATTCCTGTGATCCGTGACGTACTATACGGGGAATAAATTAGTTTTGTCATGTTGTTTTCGGCTTTGAATAGATGGACTAACGACTCATAATTGCGCACTATTGTGCTTTCTTTGTGCTGAAGGTGTGGTGTTTTCTTTGGTGTGCATCACGTACTATACGGGAAAAAAGCACTGAATTGAGCCGCCACACAAACTAGCTTTATCAGCGGAGAATTGGCTATTTTTCGACCTTCAAAACGTATTTCCTCTTTTTAGACGTGTACCACAAAGAAATAAAATAGCAGAAGTTATTTCTCTTGAATACAAGTTTGTATAGTCGTCGGATTGATTTAGGGTTCAGTTCTTCTTTAAGAAACGAGAAAAAAAGGTATATGTGTATAATTATTGTAGGTAAAGACAAATAAATAATAGAGTGCGGCTACATAACAGAGCTGACTGTTATGTGCAAAAAATTAAGGTCTGCCATTAATCTAAAGTAAATAATATTATAAGACTAAATAACGTACGCAACTAAGAGAATCAAGATGAATAAGAAAAGGAAGCAAATGAGTTCAGAGAAAACCAAAATATCTAGTATTTAGATACTGTCTGCATTATGATTTCTTAATGTTTGAACATTCTTCCTGTGAATTTTTACAGAGGTTTGATAAATATTTCTGGTATTAAACTGAGGGTTTGATTGTAATTTATCCTGGAAGTCGTACATTGATTATATTTCACTTAAAATAGGTAGAACTGTTGGAATTATAGCTAGACTAAGGCATTTTGTTCTTAAGCATACTTTAGAAATAATTTATTATGCATTGGTACATCCTTATTTGACCTATGGTATTTCTGCATAAGGAGAAAAATGAAGTTGAAACTTGCCATACCAAATTTTCCAGTCAATTTTCCCAAAAATACAGTACCGTTACCAGAAAAAATAACTGAGAATTTTTATTGATAGTAGAAATCGTCGCCTAACATCTCTTCTTCAAAATCCCGATGCTACCTAAGCGATAGAACGCAAGTATTTCTCGTAAAAATGGCTGAAATGGCCCCTACTGAAGCATTATTGCACGATTCCTTTGTAATTTTGCATGCGCATTGAAGCAGAGATTTTGAACTTGGCGCTATTTCGCTTAAAAATATCCCGGATATGACGCTCCATTCTGCGCGATGATAGCGCCGCAATGGCGAACTCGTGGATGTAAAGTTTATTTTAGTGTGTTCTCAAGGGTAAACATGTGGAAATGCTCACAGTTTAAGTTATTTTTGCTGTTGCGATAGCCTGTGTAGCCTGTAAAACAACGTGATCGATGACGTCATCGTTACGACATCACCACTAAGTAAATCGTGGGGAACCCAATTCCATGCCTGTCAAAGTTTCAGCTGCCTGGCATAAAAATTGAGGAAGATACGGGCAATGTACTTAAAATCACGTGACCGATGACGTGTCGCTCCTGGTAATGGGCTCCTGGTGAAGTATATAAGAACCCTAATGCTCACTTTATAGTTAGTAGCAAGAGGCAATATGGGTAACATCAATATAATCATCGCAAGACGCTAATACATTCAGCAAAAAAAATATTACACTTTTTTAAACAAAGGTTTACTTAATGAACGAATAGAAGGAGATAAACTATTCCAAACTTTCACACCAATTATAGAGAATGATTTAGAACATATATTTAATCTTGCACGAGGTTGATACAAGCAGGAGCCCATTACCAGGAGCGTACCTATGTGATGGGTAGCGCCCACAGCACAGTAGACGATGTGGTTATTTATAGTCGCGAAGTTCTGGTATGCGATTACGTTGTCTTTTGTTCACTTGCGCTTTATTATTTTTAGCAGTTTGAACCGTATTAATTACAATTTTCAGTGCATTCTGATTGGTTAAAAGTGACGGCCTTTGTTTCTTCTCGCGGGAAACACAAAGCTAAAAATAGCTACATCATCTGTTCTGCTGTTGGACATACCTAATATGGGAGATGCACGCTCCTGGTAATGGACTCCTGATACAAGTTATTACGAGCCTTGGATCTAGTATTATAATTGTGGACATCAGTTGGTAGAGCGCCAGACATGCAACCTGGAGGTCGTTGGGTTCGAGTCTCACTTGGGTCAGAGATTTGTTCTCTTTCCCTCGTAGGGCGTGCACACTTAGCACTACAGCTTACCACTTTACATCACATTCTTTACACTTACTAGTGCTACGCGGCAAACATGATTTTATGTCATAACTACATAAACGTTGACCCTAAACCTACTATGTTAGCGGCGATGAGATATTTTGAGTATGTATAGGTTTTAGTTTCTACTCAAGCTTCCCATGTTGATGTTCTTATAAATGACTAACGGAATAATTTGGTTACAGGTTTGATGGAGACTCGCAGATCAGCATCGGCAGCTATCGGTGTCTGTGGCACGTAGAAGGATTAGAGGGATTTATCACGCCTAAACTTTTTATTTACTTTCCTTCAAAATCCGTTTTTTCTTCTTCTAATATCTCGCAAACTATTGTGTTTTAAATATATTCTTTCGGAAAATTGAAGATCAATCCATCAACCTCAAAAGAATTTAAAACAATTTCTTTTAAAGTAAACGTGCCGCGAAGGTATACGGTAACCTTAATTAAATGAAATATCGATTACTATTATCTTATGAATTGACATTCCAAGCATTCCATTCTGCTAACGTCTTAGTGAGTGAGCGAGCGTGCGATAAAGAATGTACGATTTCCCCAACAATCCCGTTAGGGTTAGGGTTAGTGAGTGAGTGATAAAGAATGTACGATTTCCCCAACCATCCCGTTAGGGTTAGGGTTAGTGAGTGAGTGATAAAGAATGTACGATTCATCCCGTGAACTCGTAGACTGCAAGCAGTCCCTCCTTTTCCCTCCATTGATAGTAGGGACCTTTAGCAACCACGACGGCAACGTTTAGGACGACGGCATAAAACAATAGCCTTAATTACAAAATACAATAACTGCACGTAGAAATGCACGCAGTCGCCTACATTTCCACCGTTCTCTGCAAAAACACAACGTAAAAACCCCAAATTGTACGTTTTAAAGACAACGCGAACTGATAAGAAAGTAAATCAAATATTTTTTTCATTCGGCGTGAACAGAACTCTATAGTCATTATATTTTTCGAAAATCTGGTTGTGAAAAACAATTCAAGGAAATTTTTCTACGTCCCGTCGTCACTGCCGTCGCGGTCCTGGTTGCTATAGGTCCCTAGTGAGTTTGCGAGTAGACTCGGTTTCAGCCGTTGGGGTGTCGTTTCTCCAAAGCCTCCCCCGAAGTGAATAATATTGGATGCGTTCGAGCGGAGCGAGCGGTAGAAAGAGGCCGAAAGAGAGGAGAATAGAAGGGGGACTGCGGACATCACACACAATGCAGGCGTTTAATATATTTGGACGAGGGAAGAATGGCGCGAGGACAAAAAGGAGAAGGGAAGGGAACGCCTGCCCGCAACGCCTGTGATTTTGAAAAACGCCTCCTAATTAGTTATGCATGTCTGAACTGTCAAAAATTACCAGTGCAATTTTCCTCGCTGATTGTAGGCCTCAGAAAATTTCCTCCAAAATTAACCGGGTTATCAACCTCTCAATCATCAACGTAACTTCTATGATATCAAGCGATTTTAATTAGTGTTTTTGTAACAAGTATTCTATAGCAATTTGGCCGCCACCAAGATTTCAATTAGGTAAACAATCTGATGTGATGTAACCGCAGTGTTGGATTCGTTCACATGCAGCACTGTTTGCACATCATCTCTCGCAGGCATCTCTAATTTCTCTCTCCTCCCCTCCCCAGTCCTCCTCTTCTCTTCCGGAGTCACAGGTAACCCAATTCACGATTTTTTAAACTGATCTGATTTCTTCGAAAATTAGAGATGCCTGCGGAGGAGGCTAATGGGAATATAACTCGAAAGAATCTGAAAACAGTACTTTACTTTCGAAATAAATTCAAAAATAGAATCAGGCACCATCGTAGTTACAGGAAGTTCGTAGTTTTAATAGAAGTGCTTGAAATAATTTTATTTATGCGCTTGAATATGGTCGTTAACCTTTAAACTTCCGCCACGTTAGTATGGCCAGAAAATGTTCGGGGAAAACGTATGTTTTCTCCAAAATCAGTATGTCTAATATAAAAATCATAAACATAACTTTTGTATAATGTCAAGCAATTTGGATTGTTATTTGTGTTGTAAATCTAGCCTTCGATTCCAATAAAGTCACTTGATGCTAGAGGGAAACAACGGTTTCGTCATCAGTTTCCTTCACACGAACAAGGAGTTGAAAATCAAACTTTTTCCCAAAACCCGGGTGCTGAGACTTCCTCGCCATTCTTCCAACCGAAAGGCAAGTTGTTGCAAACCTTATTTCTGTTCCAGCCTTCTTTAGAAATTTACCTTTAGAGCAGGAAAATTAACCCGCTGTATATAAAGAAATATTCGAAGTCTGCTTCGCCGAACTTAACCTTTCGCTGATTACGCTGAAGTTTTCCTCGAAATGCGATATGGATGAACGAATGATTGGTGCCAATCAAAATTGTCAGTACCACACCAATCAGAAGCCCCACCCACAATGGCATGAATTTATGACAATGTGAGAAAAAAAATAAAGATCATTCCAAAGGCACGTGGAAAATAATAAATAGCCTAGTGGGGCGGCAAACGGAATATCGAGTTCTCAATGAAATCAAATACAACAATGAATCGTTTAGAACTCCTGCTGAAATCGCCGAACTCTTTAACAACCACTTTGTTGAAATTGGTTCCAAACTCGCTAAAATATTGAGCCAAGTAAATAAAGGTTCAAAGACTATGTTAAGCAAGCAACATCTACATTCGAGTTTAGCTTAACAAACGAACCAAAAGTATTTAAGCTAATTGAAAAGCTATCATCTGCAAAGGCAACGGGCTTAGATGGAATATCTGCCAAAATTGTAAAGGCAGCTGGACCAGTCATTTCCAGCTCCCTTGCCTTTCTGATAAATGTAGTTATCGAAACCGGAAAAATCCCGTCTGAGTGGAAGAAAGCACGAGTTAGCCCACTACACAAAAACGGATCAAAAAGCGATATGGTAACTACACACCAATTTCAATCCTTCCACGGTTGTTAGCAAAATATTTGAGCGAATACTTTACGATCAACTATATAACTATCTTTCTAAAGAAAATTAATTAACAAACAAGCAGTTTGGCTTCAGGCGATTGCACTCAACAATGACTGCTTTGTTAAATTCCACTAATTCGTGGCTGGTAAACATGGATCGGGGTCTCTTTGATATTGTTATTTTACTTGACTTAAAGAAGGCCTTCTATACACGACTTTCATAATGGCCGCCTTCGGCCACCTCCTAATTTGCATAATTTGGAAGATAAATCTGTAGGGGGAAACTAATACTACCACATGAAAGATCACATTAAAACTAGTAATTGTGTTCAGTTTTAGAGCAATGTGGAAAATTGCTGTTGAGCTATAAGCATTTGTAATGCAGAAAAATATGAAAGCGAGGCTATAAAGGCCTCCGTTGTTTTTCTCATACAAATCTCTCTAATTTAAACTGGATGTAACTTCATTGCTTTATAAGCTATAGGACTCAACTTTCACAAGTTCACTAATGTCGACATGCTCTTTCACACGACAGTGTTTATACATGTGGATAAACTACCGAAACGGGAAATCACATATGCAAATTAGGAGGCCGCCATTATGAAAGTCGTGTATACGGTTGACCATGGTTTATTACTAGACAAATTAAAACTCTATGGAATAAACCATAGCTCAATCAACCTATTAGAATCCTATTTATCTGTGCAAAATGCTTACTGAATCAAGTGAACGATTAATCACATGTGGAATTCCACAGATACTATATTAGGCCCTTTGTTATTCCTCGTTTATATAAATGATTTGCCAAATTGCTTGGAATCATCGACACCATGCCTATTCGCTGATGACACAAATTTGACAGTTTGTGGCTCAAATCTAGTCGATGTTGAATCAAGAGCAAACCGTGAACTCGGAAACATCAGCCATTGGCTCAGAGCAAATAAGTTACATTTTAATGTTGCAAAAACTGAGTTTATCATGATTGGCTCGAACCAACGCATATCTAATTTAGGCGAAACACCTATATTAAGAATTGGAAATGAGTTAGTAAAAAGAGTGCAACAAAGCAAAACAATTGGAATGAACATACAAGTTACATCACAAAAAAGATAGGAATAGATGGA
This sequence comes from Actinernus sp. WN-2022, assembly GCA_030867875.1. Taxonomy (NCBI): domain Eukaryota; kingdom Metazoa; phylum Cnidaria; class Anthozoa; order Actiniaria; family Actinernidae; genus Actinernus; species Actinernus sp. WN-2022. The sequence goes on along the minus strand of JAOWCC010000577.1, from coordinate 1,904,309 downwards.
ATAGTCTCTGGAAATCACTGGTTCGGGCATATTTTGCACTGTAAGCTACAAATGCTTGCTGATATATGATATTCAGGATACATTTAGTATTCCAGTGGCTAAAAACATCCAGTAGAAGCGATTTGTAATGATCATTCTAGGTATTCTTATTCCGGAATACGGTCAATCGAACGCACCCTAAACCTCCAACAGCTGCTGAACATTTTCTCTCGACACCTAATCACACCGCTAATGACATGCATCTAATCCCTATCGAAAAAAATGTTCTCTAATAGAATGACTCGCGAATAAGCAAAAACCGTGGACGAATATCCTGCTTGTTGAACGTTGGATCTGTATGAAGATCTAAACAGCCAAATAATAATAAATAGAAGCGAGAAGTCCAAGGACTATAGTAAAGCTGAAACAACGTGTATAGTTTTAAATGTACTATATTTCGGCTAGCCAAACTAGCCTTCTTCAGGTACTAGATGTTGTAAGTAGAGAGTTCTAAAATAGGGGGTTACAATATATAGTCCTTGGACTTCTCGCTTCTCTACTAGACTCAATTCGTAAGGCCAGAGAAGCTACTATTATTACACAAGCTAGAACATTCGTGCCTTATGGTCTTAAACATGAAGTTCCGGTATAACAAGGGGAGCCCAGGGGTTTGTCACCCTTCAGTTGTTAATCGGCCTTTGTAGAGTGAACATCTGCGTGATGCTCCGCTTGAGTGCTCCCTACTGATACCCTGGGTACCAGAGGTTCTACCGGTCTCCCTTCGCGAAAGTTGGAAGCGAAATTCAAATGAAAACAAAAATGTTTAACTTCAGAGTAAGGGCTACAGAGTTCGCAAACAGTCATGAAATCCATTGGCAGTCATAAATGGACACTATCTTCCCTCTGGTCACCTTTTTTATGGTTTGTTTAATTTTAAACCTTAAAACTCTAGCATTTCAAAGGAGAGGCTGATTCTTCAATGCTCAGCAATCTGAATTTTACAGGAGGCCTTCACCTCTCAAAACCTTGCATTTTATTGGACCATTTGGACTGCACTGACAAAGAATTCCATTGTTTTAGGGTTAGGTATTGTTTGGATAGCAGTACTATTCCAGGTTCCGAGGAGGTGAACGCCGCTCCGAATTTTAAATTTCGAGCTCGCCATGCGTGAAAAGAGGAGGGGCTAACCTGTTCATACCGGAACTTCGTGTTTAACTGATCCGTGACTAGTCATACTAGCTGCTATATATATAACTTCATTATCTTATTATTTCTATATTAATAGTGTCAATCATTTGTCATCTATTTCCTATATTTCCCCCTTCCCCCTCCCCCCCCCCCCCCCCATAGAAGACGTCCCCCCCCCCAATAGAAGACGTACCTTCCCTTAGCAATTACCAATAATTATGAATGGAACATCTATCTTCAGAATCACCCGGTAAAAGGTGCTTGTGTTAATTTTGAGATTTCATAAAAACATAGTATAACTATAAATGGGGTAATCAAATGAGCTCATTTTGGAATTGTAATAACGACTGGAGAACAAGTAAAGTAGGACTGGCTGTCTTATTAACTCTTCTCATTAGACAGACAGACAGACAGACAGACAGCGATTGTTTATTGGCACTTTTAAAAAAGACTTTTACATAAGTGGGAGTCCAATAATAATAATAGACTGGATAAAAAACGGAAAGCTAGCTATCTAAGGCAGTGCCTTTTTTCTCTTTTGGAAGCAATCATAAATATATTTCGAAATAGTTTTCATTAATTTTCTTGGTGGATTTATAAGTAGCCTAAATTGTTTGTCAGCAGTTAGGTGTTGAAATTGGAGGTTGTTATGTTCTCTCAGATCTTTAATCAATTGTCTTTTTAGGTCAGTGTAAAATGCACAATTGGTGAGAACATGTTTTTTATCTTCTTTTTCAATAGTACAAAAAGGGCACCACCTCTCTTCGAGGGGGATATAAGGGCGAACATGTCTCCCCTTTTCGATCATTAAATTACGATTGCTTATTCTTAACTTAGTTAGTGAGATTCGGTGTTTTATGTTCTTTATTTGTAAGAGATAATCCTCTAGCGCGACCTCTGTTTTGAAGGTACGGAAGGTTCTTAGTTTGTTTTGCTGATTAGAGTTATTTCTATTGTCGTTAAACAAGCTAGAGAGGCATTCTTGTCTTTCAATATCTCTGGCTCTGTTGAGAAAAACCTTTCGGAAATACCTTGAGTTCAGGATTTGAGTTGCCGAGCAACCAAATTTCACCAAAACCGTACTTATATAAAATATTACATATTTTTTTTGTGTCCAAGTATCATTATCATTATAAGCTTTTGAGAGCAGCGAGTTATTGTCAAGAGCGAGAAGCCTTACCCAGAATTTTATGCTATTAGTTTGGCAATCGGATTTTAAGCTAAACTTCCCGAGCTCGCATCTACATGCTAAGTTTGAGGCGCTCCTACTAACTCCTAACAGCTGTTTACAAAACTTACTTTGCACTAGTTCTATCGGGTTACGACTGTCTGGTAAAATTTTATCAATTCCCCAGACGTCGCTTCCGTAAAGAAGAATGGGTTTTATTAGTGAGTCAACTGATAGTTTTAGGGAGATTTAAACGTTAAATCTAAAACTTGCCCCCATTTCTTTTCTTATCTTGTATAGAGCTTTCATAGCAGTTTTTTTTTCAGTTCTCATCAGGGGTCAGAAGTAATTGGGGTTGTTTGGGGGCTGAAAGACGAATAATTTGACGGGCCGAAATTAAACAGAAGTCGAAGTTAGGTACTAAACAGCCATATGTTTCAAACTCAAAGGCGCCTAGACTTCCTCCAAGCCGTTTATGAGACTTTTTTGATTTTTTTTTAATGAGATGTTTTTGATTTTTTACTTTGTCGCTCGCTGTCAAGTAGTTTCCAAAGTAGTCAACTTGTGGCAAGTCTAAAAGGCGCCATGGGTTTGAACTTTTCAAACATGCTTCGACGGCCGCTGAGCTCGCCATGTTGTTTGATACTCTCGAGCTCCACGCCTGCTAGTTTGTGATTGATAGGTGTTGACACGCTACAAACTCGTTAGCCAATGGGAATCTTGCGTTGTTCCAGCAAACTGTGATGTCTGCCATCCTCCCTTTTCTTCTCCTCTCTCTCGGCCCCATTCTTCCGCTCGAACGCATCCAATACTCTTCACTTCGCTCGCTCCGCTCGCAAACTCACTAGGAACCTTTAGCAACCACGACGGCAACATCTAGGACGGCATAAAAAATTGCCTTAATTACAAAATACAATAGCTGCACGTGGAAATGCACGCAGTCGCCTACATTTTCACCGTTCTCTGCAAAAACACAACGTGAAAACCCCAAATTGTAACAACGCGAACGTAAGAAAGTATATCAAATCATTTTTCGGCGTGAACGGAACTCTATAGTCGTTATATTCTTCGAAAATCTGTTTGAGAATGAAACAATTCAAGGCGAACAAGGGAAATAGTAAACACCAAATTTGGGAATAATTTTTTTTCCAAGTCCCGTCGACTCACTACCGTCCCTACTATCAATTGTCCTTTGCATGTGACGTCATCAAAATTGTAAAATCTAAACTATGAGATATATGAAGCTGTTCTTTCAATATGATTTAGATATCGGTATTCTCAGTATTCTTTGAAAAATTTACGTCGATACGGTGATTTGTTTTTGAGTTACAGTACTTTGAATTTTCTGACAGCCCAGGTCAGCGTGTTTCCTAAATGTCAAGGAAATCCATATATTTCGGCCAATTTCAAATTTTAGACTTGATAAACCTTTAAAAGTGATATCTAAAGTGTTTTGAAGTGAATGCTAATCATATTGATGAGGAAAACAGCTTTATTTGTAGAGTACGTTTTCGGCCGCCATCTGAACACCAACATGGCCGCCGCATACTAATTACACTAAATTGTTCGAATATTATTTGGCCGACAGCTCTGTTACGAAGTACTCTATTGCTCCAAAATTTCGGTTATTTCTATATCTTTTACCTGCTCTATACACAGCATTAAAATATTTTACTAATATAAGTTATTTCTGGATGCATTTTTTTTGTGACGTCGATGCAAACGATCAATAGAGGGAAAGGAGGGACTGCTCGCAGTCTAGTTAACTCGTTCCTGCGATTGCGCGCATCCAGGAGTTAAAAAGCTTAAAATATGTTTGGTGCTGGAGCTGATGAAAGCTCCGAACTAGACCGGAGAAACGGGATGGCAAGAAATTCGAGATTTTCAAATAACTCAACTTTTTATGTTCTTGTAGCCAATTTTATAAGCTTTAAAATGATTTATTTCATTTTCGACACAATTTCTTTTTTTTATTCTATAACCTTTATTTCACTAAGATCCCAGTGAATTTTAATATATTGCTCATTAGATATTCATGGTTTATATGGAGGTATTTATATCTAATGAGCTATATAAGGCCCTTGGATACCTAATCAGGTCTTAATATTGAAATTCACTGGAATGTTAGTGAAATAAAGGTTATCGAATAACAATGAAATAGGTCAGTTATATACCTTGGTTCTCGGTATTTAACTCTTACATGCATATGGTTTGGAAGTATCTACGATGTTTCCTCGAGGCGCTACATAATTTACACTGGAATATCCGGTAACCTTAAACCAGTCCAGGATAAAGATAAGGATTACGAACAGCGGTAGACCCGCTTAGTGTAGTGGTCATGACGTCTGCATTATACGCTAACGGTTACGAGTTCGAGCCCCAGTAAGACAGCGCTCGAAAACCGCTTTTACCTGTGAACCCTAGCCCTAGTAGAGTGAGAATTCGTCGTTTACCCGTGAACTCGTTCGATGGTTAAAGTTCATTTTGTGGTTCGGGTTAGGATTAGTCTTAGGATTCGTCTTAGTAATGATATCGGGGACTTTAAGCAACCAGGACGACGATGGCAATGACGACGGGACGTAGAAAAGTGTTTTCTCCCTAAATTTGGCGTTTACTATTTCCCTTGTTCGCCTTGAATTGTTTTTCACAACCAGATTTTCGAAAAATATGACGAGTATAGAGTTCCGTTCACGCCGAACGAATTGATTTACTTTTTTATGTTCGCGTTCTATTTAAAACGTACAATTTGGGTTTTTACGTTGTGTTTTTGCAGAGAACGGTGGAAATGTAGGCGACTGCGTGCATTTTCACGTGAAGCTATTGTATTTTGTAATTAAGGCTATCGTTTTATGCCGTCGTCGTAGACGTTTCCGTCGTGGTTGCTTAGTGCCTAATCATTACTTTAGGCCTCGAGAACGCGTTCGTGTGGAAGACCTCATACAGGGGAGAGGGACTGAAACGAAATCTTTATGAATTAAAGGTTTAAGAAAATGTTGGTTCGCAATCAATCCACCGGCAAGGGAGCCTGGGACCAATCCCGAGACTCAAACGCCAAGAGGTATCGTTTGCTGAAGAAGTGCCTATGAAAATTGTCGCACGATTTTGGCAATTATGCATGACTTCAACACGAAAAAAATGTTTCGCGCTCTCCAAATTTATTATTTAATTGCACAATATGGGCAATGGAAGACTATAATTGAATATGATAAAATCAAAACGGGGTCGATTTGTTCACTTCATAGTTTAACATCAACAAACATGGCGGCGATGTGCCAATATAATTAAGGTTTTCTAAAATGAAAACTGCTAAAATAACGCTGTGGGAAAGACGAAGAGAAATAAGTTGTATTTAAAATGTCCAGATATGATGCTTTCCAAACTTCTGCAAAGAACTAACAAAATTAAGGAAACCACGACTTTGAAAATAAATTTATTTGCAAAATAGATTACAAATTATTTACATGGTGCAATCCTACACACTCTTGTCAAATAAATAGTGTATGAAACGTCACTCTGTTGTAGAGTAAGTAGTCATAGCTGACGACATCACAACACAACACCACGTGCATTTCTTGTGAAGCATATCAAATTCATTTTACATTTAAGTATGAAAATAATTACGTAGACCTTTTTCATGGTACTGATTAGAATATTTTAAAGACCCAAACATATGTGGTACACATGCATCTTATGTGAAGATCTGTTCGAAAGAAATACGTTCTGTTATTTTATTTCTCTGTTTGTACTTTCAGGGAACCCTACAAATTTGAGTTTCTTACACCGAGAAAATACCATATCCTGGGCGAACGCTATATCAAATTGTGGCCACTTGGTGTCCAAACACTGGTCAGATGTGATTATACTAGAAGCATTTACTGTGTTAAATATGTTAAATGTGTTAAATATGAAGTCGCATTGAATGTTTACTGCTGTTTTTGATAATTTATGCGGAAAGAGTACTTTTCCAGTCCAAGGACTTGAACATTTCAAGTCCTTGGACTGGGGAGTACTTTCCAGGGTATCCAAGTACTGCACGTGGTACAAATGGAGACCTCTGGTTGGCTACTTACCTCATGATTAATTAATGAGATTAAGAAGTTCAGTACATCGCCTGCATGTTTACTATTCATAGTTCGAACAAACATTATCAAACACTACTTAATAATTCATGAGGTAAGTAGCCAACCAGAGGTCTCGATTTGTACCACGTGCAGTACTTTAAACCCCGTCAAAGTACTCTCTACAGTACTTTGAAAACTTTTCTAAGTCCAAGGACTTTGTCAAGTAATTTCAAAGTACTGTAGGCAAAACGTTGAACAAAGGAAGGTCTCACGATTGATCACCGACTTCCCCAAGCGGAAAAAATGTCAAGGTACAATACCTGTCCGTGACGCCAACAATAGTGCCAAACTATAATGTTTTCATCAAATTTCACGCCAGATTGAAAACACGTACTCCCACGAGAACAAGCGCATATAATTGTTAACATTCCATATTTTCTTTAATGAACGTTTGAATACTTAAGTCAACAACGCAACGATACGTAAAACGCAAGTACAAGCCTGAAAGATCTAAACTCTAAATGCATTAAGTTTTAAAATCATTTTGTTGTTTATCCCACAACTACCAAACTGCTGCGACTCGGACTGGAACTAATTGGACGGACTTTGAAATCCCGTCCAGGCCTCATTGTCGGCCTTGAAACATTACTTCAACCATCAACTGTAATCATCAAAGCAACAACATTGCACACTGAACCAGCATACATTTCAACAGTCTACAACAATCTTTGTGCAATAAACATTTGAAACGGTTGTGTTCGTATGGTTTTGAATGACAATTCTTCCTCTATAGTCCGTTAGGGACTTCGTATGAGATTTCTCCGTGCCAGACGGCTACAATGTGACGTCAGGTACGGGGAATAAATTTTGCCCTGCTGTCCCCGACATTGAAAAGCTGAACTATCGGCTTCTAATTGCGGACCATTGTTTTCTTTTTACTGGATTCCATGGTATGTGTGACGTACAATATGGGGAAATTTACACTGAATTGAGCCGCCACAAGCTAGATTGATCAGCGGACAATCGGTTATTTTTCGAACTTACACTAATTTTCTCTTCATTAGACGCGCAACACAGAAATAATAGCAGAACTTATTTCTTTCGAATACATCTTTGTATAGTCGTTGGGTTGATTTTAGAGTTCAGGTTCCCTTTAAAATGTGATTCAAAAAGTTGTGCCATGGTACGTCGAAAGAGTTTACGGTTTTATCGTATAAAATCGCGCTATATTTACCAGCTTACAATAGTTTTACCAAAATGTTTAATAAAATATACTGCTCAAATATATTATTTATATCATTTTCAGCTCAATATGTATCAAATTTCTGATTACCAACGAATAAATTAAGGGTACCAGAACCGATTCTCGGTTAAACAAACTTATGAAACTCCATACAAAATCAAACTGATTTCGCTAGTCGACTTAGTTGCTTATTCTACCTCTTTTCTCTTGATAAAATGGAATATAGTAAGGTAACAAGAGGAATTAATATAACTGAAATAAAGTTTTACCGGCCAAAAATCGGCAAAAGAATTGTTTCTAAATTTTTTTCAACTACAAATGCGTAGAAAATGGCATTACGAAAAGTACTATGCGAATTTTTTGGGATAATTTGAAATGCCCGGTTCACACTCGATCGGCAGTGCATTCTTGCACTGCCTTAATTACATTATTTTAGCGGTAATTGACCGATTTAGCATTTGTTGTCCCAATTCAGGTCACCTGACATTTCCCCTGAGTGATGTTCTCTTGTTTTCTGTATTCCAAGAGGAAATGTATAAATTTCTCTATTCGCATGGAAAACGAAGCACTGAATCCTCTGGAGAGTTGTCACATGACCTGAATTGGGACGACAAATGTGCAAGATAAATCGGTCTATTCAGTTAAAAAAAAAAAGCTAATCATGAGAAATTTGATAGCCTCTCTCCCCTCCCACTCCGCCTCCAGGTCATCATTTGACTCCCAATGCGAACCTTCTGATCTGTGAGTATACAGATTGTCACACTCTGCCCAAGTTGCTGGTACTCAATAAACATCGCTTGATAGGAGTTTCTTACAGGCGCATTAAGCAATGTTCAGTCCCAACTGGATTACTCTCTTCGCGGTCTTCTCTGTGAAAGTGCAACACATAATTCACTCTTTTCACCTGGTGGCCATCTTGGATTCAAAGCGAGGCAATCCTTTGTTTTTGCCAGGTCATCCTCGTAGTGAGGGATAGTCAAAATGAGGCTCACCTGGCAAAAACAAAGGATTGCCTCGCTTTGAATCCAAGATGGCCACCAGGTGAAAAGAGTGAATTAACGCTAGGAGATCACCAGTGTCACCTCGTCGTAATATTGTTAATGATTCGCTAAGGTTTTGACGGGGGAGGCATGTTTGTGACATAGGATTGACCAGACACTGGGATGAAAGTGGCTCCGAAATGCGACGGCGAAACGACACCTTGAACAATAGCAGAACTAGTTGGCAACGCACCGCCTTCTAACATCGGCGGCGGTCTCGAAACAGGATTGAAGGCACTCTTCTGCTTGACAGCCTGGATCATGCTAGGCGGAAAGGAGAAGATCCCGCCATTTCCATTAGGGGGAACGCTGTTAGGAGTTGGTGGCAATGACGGCGATTGAGAGATAACTGTAGAGAAGATCAAGAGAAGATGTAGAGAATTAAGGATAAGCACTACATTTGTTCGAGAAGCCTGCTTTTCACTAGCGACATAAGTACCAGTCCACCTCGCTAACGGGGACCAAGCACCCAACGCGTCATCTCCCTTAGATTGACTAATATCATCAATTGTCAAAATGGCTAGAATTGATTATAAACCCGAACTACAAACCGAACCCTAACCATCGGACGAGTTCACGGGTAAACGATGGGTTCTCACTCACCTAGAGCTAGGGTTCACAGGTAAACACGAAGAGAAGGTAAAAGTGAGGTTTTTTTGAGCGCTCCTACTCGGGCTCGAACTCGTTTGAGTGTAGTGTTTGGTAGTACAGACCACTACACTAAGCGCGTCTACCGCCGTTCGGAATTTGACAATTGTTTATCTTTATCCTTGACTGGTTTTAAGAATGTCATTGTTTAATTTGCGTTCTAGAATTAGCGATTATTGATAATTGAAGAGCAAAAGCCAATTATTGGTAATTCCAAGGCGAGGATATGTTGACCTTATCAACGGGGACCAAGCACCAGTCTATAGATTTCCGCTCACGGGTAGCGCCATTTTGAATTCATTAAATGATGACGTCACCTCCAGTAAAGTCTAAGACGTTTTTTACGGGTAGCCACAGGCAGCCCAGACTCGACATATGTACTTCAAGCAGAACGGAGATGCATAACAATTCTCCTTAGTGGAGAGGGGTATTTTCAAAAAGTTTCAGTTGCCATGCCCACGCATCTTGAAAGCACCGCCTGCGATGTCTACCGTTGATTTGTGGACAGATCAAACTGCAGATCGTATAACCGAGAGAAATATTTGGAATTCGGAATTTATTTTCCAGGCCGTTTTCACGTCGTTTGGCCTGAAACGTGGATGAGAAGTGCTTACACATCTCTGGATTTGTGTGCCGAAAGCAGAGGCGAAATCGATTTGAATTTCTTGTCGAATTTCGGCGGCGATGAAAAGCGCCTCGAAGCTGCATACCTTGTGTATATTTGTGTCGGATGGGTAGACACGCGGCCAACCGTCAAAACTTCGAGGCCTGAATAAACTGCTTTAGAAGTCCCAAAATCGCCCCAAAATCACTCGCACAACTTCATTAAGTATATTTTTTTTATTATTGAAGATTTATTTCGTAGGAATCGGAAAAGAGAATTCACAAGGAACAATAATATAAACTCTTCCGAGATCGCTTATGAAACATACCACAGGTAACCCAAAAAGCGTGAAATATATGTCGAGTCTGGGCTGCCTGTGGGTAGCCATTGATCTACACGTGTATTTCTCACGGTTGACAGTATGGAGAAACGTAAGTCTTTGAGCCTTTTAACAAGATTTATTTGTCAGGAAACGTTTACAGATTCCTTCATAAACATTTTCTCCTTCACTTAGAAAGATTTCTGTGATGAGAAAGCTTTTCGAAGTGCAAAATTTTATGACAAATAGTTGGCTTTCACGGGGCAAATTTCTTTCATGGCGCCGAAAAAGAGCTTATGCAGCATGTTCTCATTCAGATAAAGTTCTTATATTGTTTGGATTTTAGAAGTGCAGGGAAATCCTGAATAAACTCCAAATTGTTATCTGCGTCATGCTTTTACAAGAGAATGTTTACTTCTTGTGTAAAAATCAGCGAATTTGATTCGTGATTTGCTCGATATCGCTTTGTCGGTGGCTGGCGTAAAATTTCTCCTTTTTTATAAAGGTTTAATTTATTCCCATTTTTCAAAATTTGAAGACTTCATACTAATTATATTTTTTATCTATCACAAGACAATGTTCAGGTGGCACCTAGTACGATATAGACCTGGTTAAAGAAGTCAACGCGATTCGACCGAAAAGTGCCCAAGATCTTAGACAGAGGTAGCAAACAACTTAGAGAAAGCGTGGCCCGCGATTTTTTATCCACAGCGTATCAGCTGTCTCTTCAGTGGAAATACTTCACGTACATCCGAGTACGGCTACCGGTGATAGCTACCCGTACCCGTAAACCGGTCCCGGGGTATCTTAAGGTCTCTTATATAGCTACCTTGCTAACGGGGACCAAGATTCGGGTCCTTACCATTTCTTCACACAGTTTGCATTTATTTTCACTGCATTTCCCCATATTTTGCCATTAGTGTTTATAAGAATACAGGTGTCTGTTGAATTCTATGGGACGACAAATTATAACACTGTTTCGCTATTCAGAAGGCTTAGACTCAACACTCCAGCAACTAAGCGAGGGTGGATTTCTTAACTAGTTATATTAATAATTCACCATCTTCTAGTTTCCGTCTGTCCCCTATTACAGCAGCTGAAGTTTCTTCTCATTTTTCCAGCCTTAAGCGTTCTAAAGCATCACTCGATATTCCTAATAAATTGATAAAGATGGCTAGTCGTTCTCTTTCTATTTACAAACATTTATAATGAATCTATTGAAACCGGTGTTGTTCCAGATATCTTCAAAGTGTCAAGGGTAACTCCCACATACAAAAGATTACAGACCCTATAATAATAATAACTTTATTTAACGAGGGTTTAAACACTTTACAGTCAGACTGATAAACTAGTGGCCCTCTTAATATATTAAAATATGTTACAAAACTATGCAAATGTAAGTTCTAGTGCTATATAAACACTAATAATAGATAAAAGCTATAAAGTCAACTATATTAATACAATGAATAATAAATATTATGAATAAATAAACTTTTAAAATGTTAACAGGATGATACTCTAATTATAGATACTATGAGTTACACTAATAAAAATAACTATGGCTAAGTAATAATTATTAAGATATGCTAAAATAGTCAAGGCCCTTGTATTGTTCTCTTAACAAATTTGAGTGCTCTAGCCTAAAGGACTTAATACTTTTACATTTCCTAATCTGTGGTGGCAAGGCGTTCCATAGTCTAGACGAAGTAGTTAAAAAAGTTCTACCTCCCTCAGTTTCTCTTGTATATCTAGGGCAATGAAGAGTTATATCACCGAAGCGTTAAGTCCGTGAAGACACACTACTTACCTTAACTATCTTATTATAGTCAGGGACAGCCCCTTGAACATACTTAGACAATACAACACTTGTTCATTTTAGCCTCATCGTAGTAAGGAATCCACTTAAGCTTGTCAAATAGTGTTACAGTTCTCTCCTCTCGCACTTTCACACCCAGAATCACTCGAGCAGTTCTTTCGTAGCCTGGATACTCTACGGAGATTACACTACCATACATCAATACGGGCTTAATTATAGAGTTATAAAACTGGATACGCTCAGTTTTCGGCAGAAAGTATCTTATTGATCGTAATAGGCGTATTCGCTTGGCGAGCTTTTTACACAAAGTCCTGGTCGATCGTGACACCAAGCAGTTTATGCGACTGCACCTGCTCAAGTGTGACATCAGTAGCCGTATGAATGTCTAGTGCTTGTTCATCAGAAGAGAGCTTGGACCTTAGTCTCTTTCCAGTAACGAGCATCGACTTGGTCTTGCTAGTATTCAACTGGAGACGATTGTTCTTCGACCATTTCTCTAAGTCTACTGTACTTTCACCAAGGTTACTCCGCAGACTCCCAATTTCAGACCACAGTGAGGAACTGCCGAGTGTCGTGTCATCAGCAAAGACATCTACACTTGATGAACCAGCTACTGATTCGGGTAGATCGTTGATAAATATTAGGAAAAGGAGAGAAGCGAGCACGGATCCCTATGATACAGCATGGGTGAGGTACTGGGGCGAGGTAACTTGTTGTTTATAGCAGTGAACTGCTTGCGTGACGTAAGGTACGACTTCATCAGTTTCAAACTGCAATCATCCAAGCCATATATGCGTAGTTTCTGGGCTAAGACGTGGTGATCAACAAGGTCAAAAAGCTTTCCTAAAGTCAGCAAAGACAATGCCATTCACGTGGTTATTATCTAGGTTCGTCAGTAGTCTATCTATAATGTTAATCAGAGCAGTTTCCGTCGAATGATGCTTCCTGAAGCCCGACTGAAGCTTGTACAACAGGTTATTGCCTTTCGAAAATACATGGAGAGAATTGTGTAAGTGGCGCTCGAAGACTTTTGATAATACTGGTAGCACGGAGATGGGGCGATAGTGGTTCTTATCCGATTTGCTGTTACACTTGTGCAGGGGTGCAACCTTTGCTTCCTTTCACACAGATGGAAATGTGTCACTTGTGATGCAGGTGTTAATCAGTTTGGTGAGCGATGGAGAGATCGCCGGTGCCGCAATCTTCAAGAGACGCACACTCAGTCCGTCAGTACCCCTTGCTTTGCCTGATGGGATAGATTCTATGAGCCTCTGTGTTTGACGAGGTGTTATCAACGGAAAAGTCAGTTTGGTGTCGGGGTGCTTGTGTCTTCTAACAAACTCCGTCACTACTGCGGGGTCAAACGGCTTTTGACCTTGTCGGCTACCTTTTTGGCTATACCTGAAAAATGGCTCGTTAAAAGATATCAGCGATTTGCCCCGGATCGCGAATTTGAATTTCACTTTCCTCAAGAAAAATCACTCCACCAGAGTTTTTGCCTTTACCAGACAAGTTCCTCAATGTTGACCATAGGTGTTTTGAGTTTTCTCTGATACACTCCTGAAAGTAGTTTTTCTTGGCAGATCTAATAGCGGATGTAACTCTATTTTTTGGGCGCTTGAGAGTCAACCAATCAGCGGGGTCGTTGGATCGCTTCGTTCTTTTGAGCAGCCCGTTGCGCGACTTCATAAGATCCATTATTTCAGGTGTAAGCCCGGGGGGGGAGGGGTACTCCTGTTTGTGACGTATTATGTATGTGCCGCCCGGGTGGGTCAGGGTTTTGAGCTCAGTTTGGGCAGGTAGGGTCAGGGTTTTGACCTGATTTGGGCAGATCAGGGTCAGGATTTGAGTATAATTTGGGTGCAGTCAGGGTCGGGGTTCAGTATTTTTTTAGGCAGTTCATTTTTTTTTAGCTACTATGTCAAAAAAAGACCTTCTGTTGCCGCATTTTTATCGCCTGCCCACATGCAAGCACTGAGGTTCCCATACATCGTGACGCCGCTAATTTTATCTATGTACTTCATCTGCTGATTTGTTTACCCTGTGCCACGTCCCGACTTGAAATGTTCCGTATTTTGCATAAAATCCCGGTACGCGGTATACCGGCCAGGATATATATCCGACCGTGTTTTGAAAACAATTTAAAGAAGGGGCAATCAGGGTTTTTTTTTTCAAAAAGGGGGCAATCAGGGTTTTGGAGCTCGGATTGGGTCAAACAGGGTCAGGGTTTGAGCCTCTTGGCCTCACATACATACCCATTTTTCAAATAAGTACCCCCCCCCCCCCCCCCCCCCGGGGTGTAAGCCATTGTGGTTGCGTTTCTGTTTTAACGAGTTTCTGTTTAAGTGGCGCATTGTTATTTATGGCCTCATTAAGAAGACGACACCACTGAACTGTCAGCAATATATTCTACATCGTCAAAGACAAAGGCCGAGTCCCAGGGGGTCTCATCTAGTGTTCGTAGGAATTTCGCGGGATCCAGTTGTTTAAGATTGCGATAACTGATGTATTTGTGCTTTTTGGTATTGTAAATGAACAATGTTTGTAAAAGCGAACCCCCAATATAGGTAGATGATCAGAAATGCAAATATCAGGCGAGGAGATGGTGACAATACTCTCATGATCAGGCTTATTGCTCCAGATATGGTCTAGACAGGAATTGCTAACTGGTGTCCCTAAGAGCTCTAACCAGTCGATGACCCCTGAAGTCCCTTTTAAGATAATCAATATTGAAGTCGCCAAGTAGGATTGTTTCAAGGTTCAGAAGATACGCTCTCTCAATGTTTTCAGCCAGCTTTTTGTCGTAATCGGCTTTAACACTGGGTGGGCGGTAGATGCCTGCCAACAAAAGCGGCCTCTTGGGTTTGAAAGGGCATACCTGAATCCAAAGGGCCTCTAGATCGCTATCCCCAAGGTCCGTCCACGCTTAACGTTCAGCTCGCTGTTAGCGTAAATTATAATTCCCCCTCCAGAACTCGCTTTCCTATCCCTCCTCAGAAGCTCGAATCCTGGGATATAATAAAGTACTTCAGTTGTCTTTGAGTTGAAAAATGTCTCGGAGAGAATTAAGATGTCAAGGTTCTTTTTGCCATTTGAGCTTATAACATGCAATTTTATCTCTTCAAACTTTGACTTTGTGAGGTAGTTTACATTCCAATCACCAAAGCGTAGGCCTTTGCAGGGTGGTTTTAAGCGGGTATCGAAGGCTGCTGTAGTTGGTCCAGGGTTCGATAGAATGTCACCACAAACCAGCAGGCACAAGTTCTGCCATTAAAGCAAACTTTGCATGAGTCAGTAGAGTAGCGAACTATTTCGACCTTGAGATCGGCGCCATCTTGTTCTTGGTCCGATTCTTAGGGTGAGCAGAATATACTTCATAACTGGGAGTTGAAGCGCATTTTCCTGCGTAAAACTTGCTCAGAGGATCAGACGAGGCACTTAGCTCTGTTTTCTCATCCGTTCGAGTTTGTAAAGACTTCAAAATTAAGATCAAAGTGAAAACGACCGTGAGGTCTCTTAAAACACAACCGTCCCGCATGACGTTCCAAATGGACCATAGCAACTAGATCTATTGCTATACTTTCTCCCTTCAGCAAAGTTTTAGAAAGACTAGTTTATAACCAACTGATTTCCTTCTTAAATAAACATATGTTGTTTCAATTTGGCTTTACAAAAGGGTACTTATAAGCTATCCTTGAGATTACCGACAATCTAAAGAAAGCTTTAGATAGTAAACTAACTGTGGTATATTTCTCGTTTCTTTAAAGGCCTTTGGTACTGTTAATCACAACATTTTACTAGCTAATTTAAACAAGTATGGCATCAGAGGCATTCTACAGAAATGGTTCACTAGCTATTTATACAATCGGAAACCGTATGTGCGAATTGGCGATGCCGAATCGCACATGAAGAATATCGTATGTGGGGTCCCCCATGATTTAACCTTGGACCACTTCTTTTTCTACTTTACATAACGATTTGCCAAAATTGCTCAGCTAAATTTTCTTTCAGAATCTTTGCTGATGATACCAACATTTTCTACACATACAATAACCAAAACGAACTTGCACAAACGACCATAAAAACGGCACGAGTTCTATATTTTGAAGTTTTCAACGCAGACAATTGAATTTTGGTAGGTGGGTGTACAATCGTAAAATGAATATAACCTGATAATTCAATATTTGAATACTATTGTGACGTCACAATGACGTCATTTACCCATTTGTAATAAGTTTCTTATAACTGTTCATTATCTCTAAAAACGCAATATTGTATATAGAAAGTCTGAATTTTGTCAATAAACAACACAAATAAACAACACAAAAGCATTTATGAAAATATCGCTTCATTCATCATAAAACACGTTGGTGGCTAATATCGTATGTTTTAAGAATTTTTATTTTTTTGTGCATAACCGGCTTAAAATTTAACGAATTGTTCAAGCAAGCAACCGTGAACGACAATCCTGCTGGTGTACGTTGGATCAAACTAGTGATCTAATCGGCTATCAAATAAAAAATAACTATGAAGAAGCAATGTAAATTTTCTTCATTGTACCTGAAGAAGGCTGGTGTGGCCAGCCGAAATATTGTACCCTTAAAATTTAAGACCTTTTTTTACCATGCTTATGTTGGGGTCAACTCGAAAGCTTTGACCTCTACAGCACTGTTTAACTATTGGCTCACTATCCTCTTGTTTTACTCTTTTTTTTTTTCCTATTCAAAAATCATTGTAAACTTTAGGCTCTTAATAATAGTGCTAAATACAAAATCTACGCCATTCTTGGAACACCGTCTCTTTGCAGAGGAGGACGACTGGTATCTCAAGTGCCCGTGCGCGTTTAGTTTTTACAAGATGGCGGCCAAATCGAGTCTTTAGCTATGAAAGGACATTCTTTCTTGACTATGAATGAAAGACTATTCTGGGGGAAGAACCCTCAAAATGCCTATAAGCCCTAACCAGAAATCATTTATTTGGGCGCAGTAAAGTGTTTTAAAGCTATTTTTGGGCGATACATGATCGTAATTTTGCTATAAAAAGCATTACAAATCCTTGAAATGACGTCATTTAGGGGACGTTATGCTAATTGAAAATCAACGAATTTATAACATTGAATTTCTTCATTTATACAGTTGTTTTTCAGTTGTCAGGCATTTGATACTTACAATCTTAGAGAATGATCTTTTAATAAGTGGGCTGATATAAAAATTTGATTCCTTAATAAACGAAATTGGCAGACTATAATTATTATTTTTCCTATGTCGGTAATTTTGTTTTCCAGTTTGACTTTTAAGTAATGATCCGGCTAAGAACTGTAGTGGAATCCATTGTTCTGCGGCAATGAGCCTCCCTCGGATATGATTTAGCTTGAATATGCCTTAAGTGCTTTAAGAGATGTCTACAATTCAAACTACATCTCGAAAAAAAAAAACGCTATTGGCTCTATTTTCGGTAGTATCGTCGTGTACCGTTTAAATCCGTGGGGAATCATACCTCGCGCGCTCGGAGGGTTGTCGTACCACGATTATAGTATATATTATACTGTAATAGAATATATTACCTACTGTAATAGAATATTTTACGAACATGCTAATGAAGTTGATATAAATCTGGTAAAAAAAAAAACGACTGCAATCAGCGAATTCTCTCGTGGTCTAATGGTTAGGGTTGGTGGTGGTTAAGTCATTGCATCGATTCTTAACCGGCCCGAGTTCGATTCCCGATTCAGGCAGTATTTTTTTATACTGAGGATAATTTCTAAGTCTCAAATTATTTATAGCGAACATGGGTAACAAATTAAGGGAATTTTATAACGCAGTTGGTTAAACGGTCACGACGATACTACCCTTTTTTCTGTGAAAACTCAGAAGCCACCATCCAGCCAATCGGAAATGGAGAAAACAAAAGATTTTTCAATCGCAAATTTGAGAACTTTGCCCGCATACGATATTCTTCGAAATTAAACCAGTTACTTTAGTCAAAAATAAATTCAAACCTCCAAAATTATCGAACGAAATGCGTTATTTCGATGGGTTTCTATTGAATTTATAAGTATCAACGAGTGAAATTTCGAGAAATAATAATAGAAAATTAACGCCTTTTACAGTCAAACCAGCCCAAGCGTGACCCCCTAAGGTCCATTAATTTTGTTACTTAAAATTTTATTTTATTATTCGTTTCGAACTTTCATTATCGGTAACGAAGATTCCAATATTCAAAACAAAAGTAAATAGAAAATTCGATTGCTGATTGGATTAACGAAACAAAAGGAGTTCCATATATGGACAATCACACAGGCATCCCATCCCTAGTGGGTTCGTGGAGGGCAGCAAAACAAATATGGCGTCACGGAACCTTCTAGCCAAATAAGGCAGAGTGTACGAGCCAGGAAGGCCTCTCTTAAACCTTTCAGACAGGAAATAGTGGACCTGTACAATAGAGGCTTATCAAAGAGACTGATATCTCGCGATTTGAAATGGTCTTTATTTCCTTACGCTAGCCACTACAACAGTAAGCTGGTTTCCACGTGGGGCGTAACAATAAATATATGTACAGATTAAAAACATATTGATAAAAATCAGTAGAAATCTGCTATCAGTATAACTCAGTATCAGGAACAGACACTCCCCTTGAATTGCCGTAAAGATTTGGTTCTTTTAGCCTCATCTGGCAGGTTATTCCATAGCATAGCACAACTGTATTTGAAGCTTCGCTTGAGGAAATTTGTACGCGGTCTCGAGTGCTAGATCAGTTTCAGAGTTTCTTAGCTGATTGCGTTTATCGCAGTCACTTGTTTTAATAAAATAGTTTCTCAAATATGGTGCGGATTGTTCATTTAAGATTTTATAGATTAATATAGATTTCATTTGTTTACGTCTGGCTTGGGGGGTTTTCCATTCTAATTTAGCAAGTATATCAACGGATCTTGTGTCGTAATTCGTGCCTGTAACCACCCTAGCGGCTCGAGATTGAACTCTTTGCAATTTGTCTTTTAGAGTCTTGCCGCAAGTATCCCATAATGGGGAACAATAGTCGAAGTAAGGTTGTACAAGTGATTTATAAATTACTTCGAGTGAATCGGTGGGGACAAATGGCTTTATGCGCTTTATGGCACCTATACCAGCACTTGCCTTTTTACATATCTTATTTATTTGATTTTCAAAACTAAGATTTTCATCGATTTCAAACCCTAGGCAGGTATGTGAGTTTACTCGCGATACCTTGTTGTCTATGGAGATATTGTTTGGCTGGCTTTTGGTTTTATTATTTAAGTTATAGGTCGATCCAATTATCATTAGTTTGGTTTTGGAGGGGTGATACTGGAGCTTATTCACTACAAGCCAGTCACATATGTTATCCAAGTCAGAATTAATATTCGATGTAAGCTTGTCCATATATTTGATAAATCTTTGATATAAAGTAGAAATAACAAGGGTCCTAGGATCGAACTGAGGGACACCACAAATTATCTCTTTCGGGGAGAATAAATGACCATTTACTAAACATGGATGTTGTCTATTAGTTTCACCAGCTGTTGTCTATTAGTTTCACCACTTTCAACAGCATGGAACTGTGACTCCATTTTCCTTCGGTGGAAGTGATCCAAGTAGGATGGTGTATTACAATGTATAGAAATATGGAAGCTGCACAAGCCCAATGTATATGGCACCGAAGTACAGAGAAGGATTCTGCTTGAAGGGGTATGTAATAGCGATTTTTCAATTTCGTTTTGTTTTGAATATTGGAATCTTCGTTACCGATAATGAAAGTTCGAAACGAATAATAAAATCAAATTTCAAGTAAGAAAGTCAATAATAGAACCTAGGGGACTCTCTGGCTTGAGCTGGTTTGACGGGTATAATAAGACTTCATGTTATGCACACCACAATTCTCAGACAAAATTCTCCATTATAGTTCAGGTGTATTTAGAGTCGTTCTAAAATGATTTGGAATCGAAAATGGTTAGTTTTTATTTGGGGGTTAGGTTTGCAATGAATCGTGGTGTGGAAATAACATGAAGTCTCTGCCGGTTTCACTGTAACATTCCTTGGAGCACTACAGTTCTTATCTGGACCATTACTTAAAAGGGAACTCAACCCTAAAATCAACCCAATGTCTATACAAACATGTATTCGAAATAAATAGGTTCTGCTATTTAATTTTTCTGTGTTGCGCGTCTAGCAAGAGAAAATCCGAAAACCTTCCTCACAACGTCCGCTATGTACAGACGGCTCAAGTCTTGTAATTTGTGACGTCAGATACGGGGGAATAAATTAGTTTTTCCATGCTGTCCCCGACATTGAATAGCGGGACTAATGGCTTCTAATTGCGGACCATTGTGTTTTCTTTGTGCTAGAGGTGTCATCGTTTTTCCTTGGTATGTGTGACCTACGTTATGAGGAAATTTGCACTGAATTGAGCCGCCACACAATATAGATTTTTCAGCGGAAAATCGAACTTGGAGACTAATTTTCTCCTCATAGACGCGCAACACAGAAAAATAAAATAGCAGAACTTATTTCTTTCGAATACATCTTTGTAAAGACGTTGGGTTGATTTTAGGGTTGAGTTTCCTTTAAATCAAAGATAACTGGCCAGGGCTTATAGACACTTCAACCTTTTGTAGATATAATATATTGTCATATATTGCGTTCATGGAATGTTTTTGCTATTATGTGCTATGAAAATTGTAAAATCGTCAGATTCCCTTCCGGCCCTCGCCAATGTATTTAAGGGAGCCGAGGTGACGCAGTGGTTGAGCGCTTCGCCTCTCACCTCTGTGGCCTAGGTTCGATTCCCGTTCGCGGCGCCATGTGTGAGTTGAGTTTGTTGGTATCTCGCCCTTGCTCCGAGGGTTTTTGTTCGGCTTTCCTCCTTCCATCAAAACCAATGCGCTAAATTCAAACGAGCTTCTGTATCGGCGGGAAAATACGCCAGTCGCCAAACAAACCAGCCGAGAAGCCGCTAAACCCACATGAACTTGCCCATAAAGAAGCTCTATACACCTAAAGCCAACTACTGAAATAACAATCCTCTTGTGAGATGCAGTGGTCGTATAACAAGGACGTATTATTCAAAAGTTAAGCTGATTGCTCTTACGCTTCACGGACAGGACGAAACATCGCAGCCGCCATTACAAGACAATTGATTACGTCACGCATCGAATGATAATATATCTTCATCGCAATGCATGCCGGGATACTACGGTCATATCAATTTCCTTGCTCTCTGATTGGCTAATTTTTATCATCAGAAGAAGACAGACGATAGAGTGTGTGCGTGTTCACCGAAATGTTGCCTTTCTATCCCAACATTGTAAAGGGGGAGGGGGGACAAGCGAAGTCATAAAAAATACCCGCATATTCGTTCAGTGTTCTGAATAGCTTTATTTTGTCGGGCGATCTGTACTTAATTGGCGAAGGTTGTACTTACATGTAGCTCCACTGAAGAATCCTGGCGATGCTGGTACTGCCATATTATGGAGAGTAATAGATCCGTTGCTATGATACCCATTCAAGCTGTTAGCAATAGTCGTCATAGCTACCCCTGGCTGACTGGAGTTGGGAGTCGCCGAGCTGTTATGTGCCCCACCAACATTATGGGAATTATCTTGTACTGCAAGACTGGTAACGCCACCAAGAGGCGTGACATTCGTAACAAGGCGAGTTGTCACAACACCGGAAGCGGTGCGGACGCCTACTTCGTTGTTGTTGACATCTGTGTGGCTGGAAGTCCTGGATAAAGGGCTGTGGATATTTGCATTATCACCAGCCGCATAAGCAATAGGTGTTTGGTTGTCAGACGCGAGAGCGGGGCCAAACGTCACGCCATTCGTCATGCCATCCGGTAGCATTGTCACGTAGTGTTGGCCCCCCATAAGGGCGGGAGATTTGGGTGTAGAGAGCCCCGTGGGAGAGAACTGTGAGGGATGCATTTGAGATGGGGTACGCGGCATCTGATAGAGTGCTTCAGCTAGATCAGCTGCCCTTTTTAGAACGATTTCCTGAATGGGAAAAAAGTCTTTAAAACACGAGTAAACATCTATGAAAGCAGATATGATGGGAGATCGAAATACAGATGTGGTAAAACCGGAAAAATGGCAAAATAATTATAAAAACAATATGCTGAAATAATTTATATATAAAGCTATTTCCACCAAAAAGTGCATTAGTTACCGACTTGTTATTAATCAGGGTTAGAAGAAAAATAACATTGAAGATTGCCCGAATACCTCATTTTACTAAGAAGCCTCCTTTGGCTCTTTTAGTGTCCATTGGTCAAGTTATCAAACTTATCTACTAGCCAGACATGAAAACTTACTAGTTCCAGGCTATCGGACACGACTTGTGTCCCACCATGATTTTAATAGTGTATTTTTATGGCAAAGAATTAATGGACCTGATTTTAATAGTGTATTTTTATTTAAAAAAAATAATGGCCCTGATTTTAATAGTGTATTTTTCGGAGGAAAAAAATTTATGGCCTTATTATATCAATCAATTCGTCCTACCCTTGCAAAATTACTATCACCGCGCAATGACAAAGACTCTTTATAAAACCTTGAAAACGTCAGAGCAATTATTGGCAACTACACTAGAATAACGCCAACATCAACATTAAAGAATTTCGGGGATATTATTTTACCTTTGGTATTCTCTCAGGGTCTCCTGGGTGGCGTGGAATTAGCTTTGCGAGTCGCTGGAATCCGTGATCAATCGTTGGCTCGCATAAGGCTGAAATGAAAAAGCGTAAAATAAATAATAATAATAATAATAATAATCCCGAAAGATAATCATAGTAATATCACGGTTCCCTCGGTTTTCATTGTTCTCTAAATGCCCTGATCACTGCTATTTATCGAACCTCATGCATAAACATTAGGTACGATTAGTAACTAATCATACCTAATGTTTATGCATTATAGGTATGATTAGTAACTAACCATAACTAATGTCTATGCATTATAGGTATGATTAGTAACTAACCATACCTAATGTCTATGCATTATAGGTATGATTAGTAACTAACCATACCTAATGTCTATGCATTATAGGTACGATTAGTAACTAACCATACCTAATGTCTATGCATTATAGGTACGATTAGTAACTAACCATACGTAATGTCTATGCATTATAGGTACGATTAGTAACTAACCATACGTAATGTCTATGCATTATAGGTATGATTAGTAACTAACCATACGTAATGTCTATGCATTATAGGTATGATTATTAACTAACCATACGTAATGTCTATGCATTATAGGTATGATTAGTAACTAACCATACGTAATGTCTATGCATTATAGGTATGATTAGTAACTAACCATACCGAATGTCTATGCATTATAGGTATGATTATTAACTAACCATACGTAATGTCTATGCATTATAGGTATGATTAGTAACTAACCATACGTAATGTCTATGCATTATAGGTATGATTAGTAACTGACCATACCTAATGTCTATGCATTATAGGTATGATTAGTAACTAACCATACCTAATGTCTATGCTGCCCTCTGGCATGACTAGCCCTGCGATCCCGGGTAAAAAAATGTAATCCACACTGACCCATCTTCATCATAACCTTCAATGTAATCCATGTGGGATGACCTATTTCAATCTGCGCATTATTCTCTTCATTTCTCAAGCCCGCTTCTTCCATGTGGGATACTTAAAACCATAAACGTGACGTAATTAAAATCCTTGCATGCACTGAATATTTAGTCAACCGTATAATACCTAACGAATAGATGAAGTGAACAATTAACGGATTCGGTATTCATAGCAACCCAACATATCTAATTTATTCATTTTGAACTTATTGACTCTGCCAAAAGCGTTCTTGTTTTACTCTCCTACTTCCTCGGAAACCGTAATATTACAAACTGATAGCATGGCATTTCGGTTGATTAGTGATTAAATGTCCCTTCAAGCCTCGGGAGGTTTAGTAAGTCCCTCGGCCTCGGGACTTAAACAAAATCTCCCTCGGTTTTCGGGTACATTTAATCACTAATCAACCTCATGCCATGCTATTACTTTATATAAAAATAATACAATCATTTATGAATAAATTAATTAGGTAACCTTTCTTACGGGAGTCGTTTCCAAAACAATCTGTCGCTCAGGTAAATTGGGTTAGAAATATGCACAATAGAGTAAGGAATGTCGCGCCTAAGTTTACCCAACCTACTTACTGTGTCCGCTAATCGCTAGCTACATGAGCACGAAGCCCGTACAAATATTACTACCCGAAATACGTTCTCTATTAACCCGGCCGAACTGTCCATTACTACCCGAAATGCGTTCTCTATTAACTCGCCTGAACTGTCCATTACTACCCAAAATGCGTTCTCTATTAACCCGCCCGAACTGTCCATTACTACCCGAAATGCGTTCTCTATTAACCACCCGAAATGCGCTCTCTATTAACCACCCGAAATGCGTTCTCTATTAACTCGCCCTCTATTAACTCACCCGAAATGCATTCTCTATTAACTCGTCCCAACTGTCTATTACTACCCGAAATGCGCTCTCTATTAACCACCCGAAATGCGTTCTCTATTAACTCACCCAAAATGCGTTCTCTATTAACTCACCCGAAATGCATTCTCTATTAACCCGCCCGAACTGTCTATTACTACCCGAAATGAGTTCTCTATTAACCACCCGAAATGAGTTCTCTATTAACTCACCCGAACTGTCCATTACTACCCGAAATGCGCTCTCTATTAACCACCCGAAATGCGTTCTCTATTAACTCACCCGAAATGCATTCTCTATTAACCCGCCCGAACTGTCTATTACTACCCGAAATGCATTCTCTATTAACCACCCGAAACGAGTTCTCTATTAACTCACCCGAACTGTCCATTACTACCCGAAATGCGTTCTCTATTAACTCGCCCCAACTGTCTATTACTACCCGAAATGCGTTCTCTATTAACTCACCCGAAATGCATTCTCTATTAACTCGTCCCAACTGTCTATTACTACCCGAAATGCGCTCTCTATTAACCACCCGAAATGCGCTCTCTATTAACTCACCCGAAATGCGTTCTCTATTAACTCACCCGAAATGCATTCTCTATTAACCCGCCCGAACTGTCTATTACTACCCGAAATGAGTTCTCTATTAACCCGCCCGAACTGTCTATTACTACCCGAAATGAGTTCTCTATTAACTCACCCGAACAGTCCATTACTACCCGAAATGCGCTCTCTATTAACCACCCGAAATGCGTTCTCTATTAACTCGCCCCAACTGTCTATTACTACCCGAAATGCGCTCTCTATTAACCACCCGAAATGCGTTCTCTATTAACTCTCTGGAATTTGATTGGATCAATACACTTCAAAATACAGAAATACGCGGTAGCTAACGTGAGCTTCCCAAGACCCCCGCGTTCATAAGCGTTGCCTCGTACGTGCAAATGAAGTTTGCATGGCTTCACTTAGCCTGCTATGCAGACGTATTTTTTCACTCTCATAAATTCGAAGAAAAAAGTAACGTCTGCTTACCCGAGCGCTTAATTAGCTTCCAATATGCAAGCACGACATCAGCACGTTGTTTTATTTTTCTGCCCAATCAAAGCAGTTGTTAGAATTTTAGTGAATTGGCGCGCCAGTGAACACTCTCCTATGATTGGACAATGGCAAATGTATTGACTGAATCCTTTTAAATGCAACATTACGTCACTTTCCAGGATATGGAAGGTAACATCTGATTGGTCCATAACAAAATGAGGTGTGCATATTGGAAACTAATTAAGCGCTCGGGTAAGCAGACGTTCCTTTTTTTCTTCGAATTTATGAGTGAAAAAATACGTCTGCATAGCAGGCTAGGCTTCACTTGGCGTTGTATTAGAAAATGTATGCCTCGTTAGACCTTAATTACCGAATATTTTCCCTCGTTCCACAGAAACAAGACGATTGGGTAAAGTGAGCTATAAACATTGCACTAACATGGCAGCTGATGCAAGTAAAACGAATGAGTCATAAATAAACTATAACACAGAGACGAGGCTACTGGGTAAGGTGAGCTATAAACATTGCACTAACATGGCAGCTGATGCAAGTAAAACGAATGAGTCCTGAATCTGAAATTGCGGTTTAGCATTTTACTAAAAATAGTGCTAGTTAAAATGCTGTATTGACATGCTCTATTTCTGCACGAAGCACTTACCAAGGTAACCAAACTTGCCCGGATTTGCTTTGCAATATTGCTTGTTCCTGTACATGAGGGTTACATTTACTGAGCCTGTTAAAGGGCGGGGCGGTGCCAGGACACGTATCGCATGAGATGTGATAAACTGAAAATAAAAAGGCTTTAATTAAATTTCGTTTATCGTGCATTTATGAGAAAGTTCACCTTATCACAACTTTATAATACAAAAATACATTTTGGGTCTGTCCTCTTATAGGTGCACAGATGAGATCACAACGTGATGACAACAGCACGTCACTCGACTGCGTGTTTGTCCTTGTCACGTTTTAACATCATCTATAAGAGGACATACCCACGGCAAAACAACGTCTGGGATTTATACACTATACGCTAAGATTAGGCGAGGAAATGTTTTCGTGTAAAACATGACGTCATCTGTGCATTTGTACTCTAATAACACATGGCTAATGACCAATCACAGCACACAGTGTGACGTCATCTGTACTCTAATAACATGGCTATCAACCAATCAGAGCACACAGTGTGACGTCATCTGTACATCTGTACTCTAATAACACATGGCTAATGACCAATCACAGCACACAGTGTGACGTCATCTGTACTCTAATAACATATGGCTATCAACCAATCAGAGCACACAGTGTGACGTCATCTGTACATCTGTACTCTAATAACACATGGCTAATTACCAATCAGAGCACTGATGTGTTAAACCCTGGCCAAACGGACTCGCAAGTAGACGTAAGTCAATGCAGGTTTCCGTTTTGTACGCAAGTGTAAGCGCAAGTTGATTTCGAAACTTGCATTGACTTGTGTCTACTTGAGACCGTCCTTTAAGCTTGTTTATTTAATAGAGCGAGAAGCAGAAAAATATATCATCAGTTAGACAAACAGAGATTGAAAGCACGAACGTACCTCGCTCCAAACGATCAAGGTACCAAACACGACTTGCAGACCATCAAAAAAGTTTTCTCCGATGACTACGACGTTAGTTCCACCTGTTGTCCAGCCCTCATTTGGACAAATAGCTTTGATACAAGGAGCCACTGAAAAGGAGAATAAATTATAAGATTCATAGTGCTTTTGGGTCTTAAACATTCTATCAAGTTAACTTTATTTTTTACGATAGAGAACCAAGGGTCTGCTAACGTAAATCCCGTCAAACTCTCTATTAAATCAGTTCGCGTTTTCCCCCCGACATTCTAAATAAGGTGAAAATTTACAGTGTTCGATTTCAATCAGTTATAAGAAAACATGTGGAAAGTTTGTACTCTCGCATTTTAGGTACTAGATAAAGAATTAGCGGACGATCTTTATGAGAATTTACAAACTAGAGCTGAAAACTTCGGACGCGAATTCGTTATCGCACTTATCAAACGTCTAGATTTAGAGAGTCCTGTTTTCAGTTATTTTGGCGATAGGACTTATTTTGGCCGAGAAAATAGAAGCAAAAGTTTATGTAAATTAGGACGAAATCTCCAGTAGACACTGTTTTATTAATTTCCTTTGTTTTTGCTTCATGAATTATTAATGAGTTTGACAAGTACTAATTAAAAACGGTTAGATTTCACTGTTCTGTATGTCGTATCCTATAGATAGGTTGCACATGACGTCACGGCGGCCATGTTGGTGTACCTTTAACAATAGATTCTTCGTTAGCTTCTTTTGTTAGGTACACCAACATGGCCGCCATGCCCTTTGTCATTTGAATACTGATCTCTGGGGATTGAGTGCAACCCATCTATTGGAATTCACTGATAAATAATCCCATTGTTTTAAGATTAGGGTTTGTATTGTTTTAGGGGTAGGCTATTGTTTGTGTAACCAATAACATTTCAGGTTGCAAACGGTGAAATCTAACCCGTTATCATGTGATATAAACTCAAGGGCCAATGCAATTCACTAGAGATTTCGTAGGGGGGGCGAATTCACTAGCGATCTCGCCC
Source organism: Actinernus sp. WN-2022 (assembly GCA_030867875.1). Lineage (NCBI taxonomy): Eukaryota > Metazoa > Cnidaria > Anthozoa > Actiniaria > Actinernidae > Actinernus > Actinernus sp. WN-2022. Next base: position 1,876,100 of record JAOWCC010000577.1, on the reverse strand, counting down.
CGGGGAGCCGGGCGAATTCACTATTCACTAGCTGTGACACCGGTTATGACGTAAGGTCTGTGACAAATTTAGATAATTTGGAGCAAAGAAGACAAAATTATCTAGCCACAACAAGGTTTAATTCAATAAACAATATGGCACCGGAATATCTAGGAAATCTTTCACTACTAAAACGAATGATGTACACAGATTACAATCTTCGTTGCTCCAACCAGAACCTATTACCCAATCATGTAACAATAAACACTTAATGACTGGACTCGAGGGAATCACTGAGCTTTGTTTCCCCGAGATCCACGATGTTCCCCGAGACGTGATCACATCGTGACTGTCACGCGCGCCACTGGCTAGCTAAAGGCAGGAAATATTTATTTACCAAACGTCTAAATCTTCATCAAAAGCTGACCATTTTTCGTTGAAAGAAAGCATTCAGAATGGAACCAGCTCCAAAGAAATAATTTACATCTTTATCAAGCGCGAGAGAGAGAAATTGGTAGCTAAAAAAGGATTCAAGAAAGACACAAAACGATACCAAAAATGCCGTAGTGACGCTGGCAGCGTTTTGTGTTGAAAAGCAGCTTCCCGAAGAGCAGACGACAAACCTCGCTCGATCAGGTAGTAAAACTCGTGTCTATATAACAAATCACTTAATGACTCTCCCTTCGGGAATCGGTGAGTTTTGTTTCTCCTCGATCATCGATCATAGATGTTCCCCTCGACTCCGTCTCGCGGAACATCAAGGATCTCGGTGAAGCAAAACTCAGTGTTTCCCTCGGAGCCAGTCATTAAGTGTGATTTTTTATCAAATGACGTCACAGACATGGTGTGTCGACTGCGCGCCCAGCCGTTAGTGGGGTGAGGCTTTGGAGAAACGTACGACACCCCAACGGCTGAAACCGAGCTTGCCTATATGCCCGGCAGCCGGTCAACGTATTCAAAACTAAATGCCCGGCAGTCCAAAATTTTCGGATCATGCTTAAAGCAAAAACATCATTTTGCTGGATTCAAACTATTCCATCTTTATACAGAAATTCGCTATGACTATGTGTAAAGACATACTTTATTTATACACGTAAGAAACCATCAGTAATAGCATAGACCCATTCGAAAAATGGCGTCCAATTTAAAAAGCTATTGTTATGGTAACGTGAACACGAGGCTAGTCAGTACACACAAAAGCTTTCGACCGTGTAGGCGAGGCTAGTCAAGCCTAAACAATAGTTAGTTAAATTGGACGCTATTTTTCGAATGGGTCTATAACATTAGAAATAAAATTTTAAAATCGTAAAAAGAATTGACGTGTCTCATAAGATTGTAATTACAAGACAGTGTATGTTTACGTAGTTTAGTTCTAAAAATATTAATTGTATCAGATAATCTGATATCCTCAGGCAATAAATTCCAAAGTTCAGGCCCGTTGTAGCAAATTCGTTTTTTTGCCAAAGTTAGTCCGGGGTTGTGGCATCTATATTTTGGAACTCGCACCTCTCCGATTTGATTTTAAGTCCGAGTTTCGTCTTTCAAACTTTTTAGTCAAGTATGTGGGAGCTAGACAGTGCAGGGCTTTGTACATTAGGATAGCCTTTTGGGTGGCTCTCTGGCTGTCGAGCCTTTTCCAACTGAGGGTGCCCAAGTGATCATCGATATGAGTCTGGAATGGGAGATTTGTCAGTATGCGGGCTGCACGATTTTTTTTATAAGCTTTTCTATATGAGTGTTCCAAGACAGCAAATCGTCAAGGTGTATTCCGAGATACTTAACCGACGACACCCTTTTGATATCCCCATCACCAACCGAAAACACCATATCTGAAGGAAGACCTTGTAGCTTTTGTTTGGAGCCTATAAGCATGATCTCTGCCTTAGATGTGTTCTGCTCACCTCTTCAAGATTTTCAATAACTGAGTGTTGGATCTGGTCATGTTCGGTTCCGGTGAGGATCGTGTCGTCAGCGTACATTCGAGTAGTTGCATTGGGTAAGCATTTAGGCAAATCGTTAATATAAATTAAAAATAATAGTGGTCCCAAGATAGAACTATGGGGGACGCCACATGTTACAGCTTTGGTACTAGAGGACTTACCATTGACGTAGCAATTTTGTTGTCTATTATATAGATAGGTTCGAAACCATTGTAGTGATACACCCTTAATTCCATACGATGAAAGCTTTTGTAGGAGAATTTGATGATCTACAGTGTCAAAGGCTTTTGGGGGATCTAGAAATGTGACAGCGTTAATAAGACTTTTATCAATACTTCCGTACCAAGCATCGGTCGCCTCTAGCAACGCCGTAACTGTTGAGTGTAGCTCCTGGAATCCGGGTTGACATTCCGTTAAGAGATTGTTTGACTGAAAATAATCGTAAAGCTTGTCAAAAATTAAACGTTCAAAGACCTTTGAAATAGCCGGAATAACAGAAATTGGTCTGTAGACATGGATCGTAAAGACAATGCTCATCTACCCACAGTATTGTCTTGGCAATATTACGAAATTAGTGCTAGCGTATGTAATAATAATAATAATAATATTTTGACAGGAAAGCTCCACTCACAATTTGTGATTTTCAGGGAGGTCCTGTATTAAAAATATATATTTCACTAATAAATGGAAAACAGGAAAGTTAAATGGTTGAAATAAAATAGAAATAGAACAAGGATTATTATGAAATTAAGTTATGTGCCAGTAAGATTTAAAAATTGATAATGTAGTTGATTGTATAACTTCAGAGTCTAAAGAGTTCCAGTCTAATAGCGCATGGTAGGTAAACTTCTGCTGTCCCCAATTCCTACGTGCGAATGGTAAATGTAGATTGTGCTGACGGCGTGTATTATATGTATTTCCCTTTGCTCAAACTGTTTTCCAACGAAGCTGTTCACGGCTCGCTGGCGATAATATATCCTTTTCTGATACTTTGATTTGCTAGACTATCTCTCTTGGATTTGCTCTTTTGTGCTCGATATGCACATAGGATAAATTTTGAATAAAGCATCTTTAATTTTTTTTCCAGTTACCCGTAAAAAAATACTTGCCGTGTGTGGTTAATGCAATGGCCAGGCTGCTGTACCGGGTGACAATCCCCTGCTCTTTTTCGAGTAGTACAACAGGTTCTTTCACGTCCCCTTCAAATACTGATTAGAAGTAATAGACAAGGCCAACGGCTTATAAACGTCCCCGCCCAAGGACGCGGCGGGGATTCGAACCCTCGACCTCCCACACTCTTGACCGTGCTCTACCAACTGAGCTAACCAGTGAACCCCTGACCTCCTGCACTCTAGACCGTGCTCTACCAACTGAGCTAACCAGTGAACCCCTGACCTCCCGCACTCTTGACCGTGCTCTACCAACTGAGCTAACCAGTGAGGCGGTAAAGTGGATTTCAGTGGATTTCAACCAAGGATTATCTATGGTTTTGAGAAAGTAGTATCCAGTAACCTTCGCAATGTCTTCAACTCACGTGCTATGATATTTCCCGCCAGTTTTTACTGGGGTGACGACCAAGTAAAAGCTATTTTTGCCTACCCTTTTTACCTTAAAGAACCCCCCCCCCCCCCCCCGGCCGAGCGCTTCTGTATAAAGATGGAATAGTTTGATTCCAGCAAAAGAATGCTTTTGCTAAGCATTTTGCGAAAATTTTAGACTGCTGGGCATTTAGTTCTTTGAAGACGTTGAGCGGCTGTCGCGCATATAGCCGGCACAGCGAATTTTAATCCCAGATCTACTGTAGTCCACGAGTTTCCAAATCGAACTAAAGATTTGCCTTAATCCTGGATATCTTAATTTTGCAAGACCTGGGAACAGGAACAGTAGTTCAGTGATCGTCAACCTTATCAAGGATCAACATTCATTTTTGACCAATAAATTATAACATTTCTTAAAACCAGAAAGGCCTACAGCCTCATTCTTTTTTCAAATTCTATTAACCCCACCCCCCAGAAAAGAGTTCATGTCAGAATTACCATAAGAGCCATCAGTGCAATCCAGTCTGCGAGACCTTCTACCATGCTTAGAGTTGTTGTGTACAAACATGTTGTCTGAACAGGCTAACATTCCAGCCATTGGATCAAGTGATGTTGAAACATTCACCTGAGAAAAAGCAGCAAATCATATGTTAAAGAAATTAAATTCAAAATTGTACGAGTTAATCCAGGCAGATGATTATTTGTACTTCAATGTTAACTTGAATCTTTAGACAATGTTTGGAAATAGTAGAAAAATAAAAATACAATTAGCACAAGTAATGCTCTAATATAGGATCGGAATTTACAGTGTACTTTTTTGCCATAACCACAGCACGTACTGCATGAAAAAGTCCAAACCACTTTGAAGAAACTTCCTCTACCAAAACAGGACTGCATGCAGTGAACATTTTTTTCATACTACTTAGGGACCAAACATTATTTAGAGGTGGGGGGCTACTAGATTTGTAGGGGGGTCACGATTTTTTATGCTCCCATTTAGGGGGGAGTCACATTTGTATATGCTCCACTTTTATAGGTTATATATATATATATATATATATACTGAAACAAAAACTCTGCCAAAGACTTATATATATCATATATATATATCCTTTATATTTCCGTCAAACTTTTTTGACAGTTGTTGCTTTGGTAGACACAAAGAAACATAATAGGCTTTGTTTTTCTTTGTCTTTGACGGTAATGAACTAATATGTTTAACCGTGAAATTCTGGCATTTTGGCCAGCAAGGTTTTGATCACACGTCAGTAGCAAGAGCAATAGCAAATTAAAATACAAAAACCGGTAATTTTGTTGGGTCGATTTACAGCGTCCAGCGACCGGTTTGTATTTTAATTTGCTATTGCTCTTGCTACTGACGTGTGGTCAAAACCTTGCTGGCCAAAATGCCAGAATTTCACGGTTAAACATATTAGTTCATTACCGTCAAAGACAAAGAAAAACAAAGCCTATTATGTTTCTTTGTGTCTACCAAAGCAACAACTTTCAAAAAAGTTTGACGGAAAAATAAAGGATATATATATATGATATATATAAGTCTTTGGCAGAGTTTTTTTGTTTCAGTGTATATATATTGGCTTATCTTAGGGGAGGGTCATTATTTTGTGAGACCAGAGAACTGCAGGGTCACAATTTTTTGGGCTAGCCACAATGCAAATCTATTAATAATGTCCAGTCCCTTAGATTTCATTTTGAAGCTTTCAATTGTTTTTGATTTAGAGATTGATAGTCATTAAATTTGTAATTGCAAGTACAATATTGCACTCCTAGCCTCTCAGAATTGAGATTTTTTTTAAAGTAAGCTTATGTTGTGCTTATAATGGAAGAAGTGAGTGCAAGAAAGAGTTACTGGTATGTGACGACAGATCAAATTCCAAACTCTCCTTTTATCTTCTTCGTTTTGTAAGGGAGAATTGAGAATTTGATCTGTCATCACGTAACTCTTTCTTGCACTCACCCCTTCAATTAAATAAATATACAATATGTCAAGTTTATTGTATTAGGTTGTAATAGTTTTTGCACTAGGATACAATCACTCAGCTAATTAGCACAGTACCATCCTCTGCATCTACCCAAGGTAAAGTTATCACATGGTTGTACTCGGTGGCAAAAATCTAATTTCATTTATTTAAGTGGACTAGCAATGTACAAGATTGGTGGTGTTAGATTAGCAAAATCCAGCTGTTTGTTAATGCTATTAAATTTCCACCTCCAATTGATTGTCAATCTTTCCAAAACTGTGTTTTTGCAGATTGTTTGCCATCCAGTACAGCCTTTTAAGTTTCCCATGGAATCATAAGCTCAATTCATTCATCATAAAGTGATCTATTGTCAGCATGGGACTATTTCCTGCAAAGGACACGAGTATCACCATGTTGAAGCAGAGGAGGGTGGGGATCAAGGGATGGAGGGTGGGGATCAAGGGATGGAAGATGGCTGTATGGATATGTATGAATAGGAAATGGAGGTCCATCCTTTAAAAAAATGACTCAAGTGGACAAAAATGGGGGTCCTGGAATTTTATTAAAATTTAGGTTTTCAGTGGGGGCCAGGCTTTATGGAAGAGTTAAATACCGAGGTTCGAGGTATTTAACTTCCTTATTTCATGATCGGCGAGGTTTTCTTACCAAAGCTATTCCTATGAGAAAACAATTCTTTGACCTTCAGAAAAAGTAAACAATACGTACCCTTGTAAATTAAACAAAGCACTGATTCATACAATAGAATAATTATTTTGCCGTTAAGGTACGTCACTAACATTTGCAGTTGGAGTATTGTGAAAAAAATCACGTCCCATAATGATAAGACGGCTCGCGTTCTTAAAGAGGCAGTGAGTGAAAGTATCGTAATTGAGTTCTCATATCGGGTCATTGAACTGACTGTCAGCTTGAGAGCACAACTTGCATTGGTCATTATAAATGCAAGGGCTTTATCTGTATATTGACCCGTTGACCCGGGTCAATAAAGCCCTATGAATAACAAAGAAAACCGAGCCGATCATGAAATAATGGGTCTTAAAATGATTAGACTATGTACTTCGACACCTGAGGGAGAACTAGTAAACAATGATTAGGCTAATGTACTTGCATGGACACCTGAGAGGAGGACTAGAACAAAATTTTGATTGACATTGTATATCCAGTACAATTTGTATAGCCTTCCTGCATACATTCTGGTATGCAACACTGAACCTATAGGTCTAATTCTCATCGCTAGGCCTTAAAATGAACTAACTATTTTTTTCTTAAAATCTCTTTCAAATGACAAATTTCTATTGAATTATTCAAATTTACATGAAAATTAAGCTACAAACCTGGAATCGGCGCATGTCTCTTGGGTTACCAGCATTCTTTAGGCAGTTTTGATTGCACTTCATGAAGAATTTCAGGTAATACCTGCAAGAAAACATGTGGGACAGACCTGAAGTACTTAAGTTGTATAAAATATTCTGCCAGTATTAAAAAGATAAGCTACATAAAACTGATATGCTAATTATATAGGATCCTTAAACGGTACTGGCATGGCTGTACACGACTCATTTATTTTAAAAGAAGAGGACTTCAAGGTATTTGTAAAATGATTTGTAACAGAATATTAATGCCTGAAAATTCCTAAAATACAGGACATTTTGAAGGAAATTCCGAAAATGCTAGACTTTTGTGGTCATGTGGGAGTCATGCACTGGCCGCCTGCACAATCCAGAAAATAAATTAATACTATAACACGGGTATAGTTATAATGATCATTGTGACATGATTAGCATATTTATTAACTAACCAGTGTATAATAAATATTCAGCTGTTATTAAAAATGTGAAGGGCAAATATTTTAGTAATTTTAGTATTTATCATGGTTTTGAGATTTAATTGTAATGTTTGTTTATCTTATAAATGTATATAATACCTATTTTAAAATAAATCTTAATTTTCTCAAACTCATTAATAATTCATCAGGTGAGTACAATAGAAATTATGGATACAATGAATATTTAGAAATAGTTTCCAAATACAGCTCAAATTTGAAGACTTTTAGATCGCTAATTTTATCATTAAAGTGGAGTTTGAGAAGCCATGTAAAACACTCTGAGATTGTTTTAGAAGCGAGTTTCTTAATACAGTTTTGCCTGAACTGCATGGACACAAAGTCAAAGATTTGGGAAAAACATTGTGTATTGTCAATCAAAAATTTGGTGCTAGCTCAAAATTGATGCCAAAATTGGAAAGAGCAACTGGTGCCAGTTTCATCCCCATATCTATAAAATTAAGGCCAGGATTACTTTGGGGAAATTTAACAGAGTTGATGAGGCTGGAGGGCAATTAACTCTTCCTTGTATACTCAGTCATAAATTAATTCCAACAATATCCGCTGACATGCCAAATCTGCACTGCAGTGTTCAAGGTCAAAACTCCCAATCTGTCAATATTCAAGGAAGTTATTAAATTATGAAATGCAACTCAAGAAAAATAACTTTGAAAATGGATTCTCCATAAAACTATATACCGTTAAGATTTATTTTAAAATATGTCAAGTTTAGGTTACAGTTCAATGATATTTAAACAATTAAGTTTGATTGTAATTAAAATCAAGATCATGCAACCCCAGAAAATATAGATCTCAATAAATGTTGTGTCACAGTAAAAATCAAGTCTTAATAATGAAAATACAATTTTAACAATATATTTCTTGACATATAAAATCAAATATTTTGGGAATGACAACATTGAAAAGATTTCATTACTCCATGCTACTTCAAAAATAACGATACCAGTCACTTTGAAAGGCTGAATCAATACTCCAGGTAATTAGTAACTCCCACACAAGTCAATTAACACAACGACAGCCAATCAGGGGCGAGGGTTGTCACATGGGGTCTTAAGGGTTCAATACTATTGTTTAATAGTAATCACTAGGCAAACAAAGACAAACAAAAAGCAAAACAATTAGTGCGTTTTACACTTCAGAAGAAGGGATTTAGTTTGTAGTGTATTGATGCCACATTAGAAAGGCAAATTTCACACTAAACCTCAACCCTAGAGTGATGGGTTTTTCCTTAGGGAAATTTTACTCTTGGGAGACCCAAATTGTCTGTGTCTGAGTGTAAGAAATCTGTCTGAACTTTACAATGTACCATCTTGTAGTGAAACACGTACCGATCAACTATGACGGGATCGGATGGAGTCTCATTCTTGTTTCCGCACGATTTCTTCTCACAACAACGGCTTGTGGACAACAAAAGAACGAAATTAGTATTCCTGGCACACAAATTTAATCAGTCCAATTTAACACTGGTGATATTAAAAATCAGAGTTTGAAGTGTGAACTTTGGGACCGGAATGAAAGCCAGCCAATAATATACCATTTTATTAATTATTTTACCTGCACATGACTTCGTGAGTTAAGAGCACGCGTCGCATTTCTGGGTTTTTATTTTGTCCTTCGTATGCAATTACCTTTGAAAAGAGAACACCACTAATTTAAAGTCGAACATTACAATAACGATGTGGGAGTGCCAGTTCGAAGGATTTTTTCTCTCAAAATACTAATGAACTCAAAAAACTAAAATGGAAAGTTATAAACTTAAAAGTTATAAAACAAGATTTACTATAGTAATAATTAGGCATTTGACAAAAAGTTTATAGGTTAATTGAAACGGCCGGGATAACTGCGCCTTCAAGAACTATAAACAAAACTAGAAATTGGGGTCAGAGTTAATTACACAAGGTTGTTTAAATACTTTACTTATTTCAGCACTTTATACAATGACTTTCGGAGAGTACAGTTCTAAATTGACAAACAGAAAGTTTACATTTGAAATATTTTAAAGTTAGACTGCAATATCCATGAAATCGCGCTAAAAAGGTGTTGACGCCACTTTTGAGACGTACGTAAATTTTCGTAGAAGAAAACATTAACCTTTTCAAAATTAAGACAAAAACCTGAAAACTCACCTGTTTAGTTGAGGAATCAACAAGACGCACAAATATATCATGTTCCATTCGGATTCCTAGAGAAAGAAGAATGAAAATGTGAATGTTTCCCCGAAAGAGTTGTTAGCTGACTTTAAAATGGCTTCCTGAATTAGACAGTTGACACCCAGAAAGCCAATAAACTGTTCACAGATTTGGCTAACATTTCAAAACGTTCTCCTTTCTTTTCGAAACCACTTAAATAACAAATAAACTTTCATTCAAAGAACTAACTCCCCGAGCAACAACGGTAAATAAACCAATTTCATTTGTCACATTAGGTTAGAGCGAAAAATAATACAATCCCAAAGAGACCTAAGCCTAAAAATAAGTAAGCGTGATTTAGAAAGTCCCAAGGTAGTTAATATCCGTTTGTCCAGCTGAATATATATTCCCACTGGACTTATATACACTTCAGCGATCGTAAAAGTACATAGTATTTTTTAAGTTCAAAGATTTTGCAAGTTCTTGATCTAGAAAATTTATAACTCACCATTGTTGTAAAACAGTTGAACGCGGTAAAGTACGCCATTACGGATATTTTTATCCTCCTAGAGGAACAAGTGTGAAGTTAGATAAAATTGACGGAGGGTATTTGGAGTGATCGAGTCGGTGGGGGTTCTTTTATAAACGACTGGGTGAACTTTATAGTTATTAACAGAGGGAACGTACCGGTCTATGCTCAATGAAGTCAATAAACACTGCTCTCTCAACTTCTACTGCCTGTCCACTGTGGTCGTAGAATGCCAACACAAAGTGGAAAAAATTACTCTTTCGTAAATTGGACGGGGGCTGTTTCTCGAAGTGGCATCTTGCGAGTAAACTCGTGGTACTGTTAATGTTGTAATGTTAGATCGAAAGAAAAAAATCATTACAATGTCTGAAATAAAAATATTTGCTGAATACATGCGGTAAAATTCAGCTAAAAACCTGTTGCTCATTTGATTACCTCGACACTTGCGGAGAGTCCAGAACACCTTGCTGAATCCATTCCACAGTTCGCCTTTCTTCTTTCGTTCTAGTTTCTGGTTGTTCCTGCATTTCCAAACCAAAGAAGCTAACACGAAGGCACTCTTGCTTTTCTGCTTTACGCAATCTCTGTGTGCTGCCTTGTATCGCGTCCTATCTTCTGATGTGTTGTGCACACTTTTCGAGCCGGCACATCGTGTTTACCGGTTGTTCAAAACTCTTGAACTACATAACTACAAGTTTGCAAAGCCTTTGTTATGTAAGAACATTCAGATCCAGTCAAAATGTTCGAATTCAACTCCCCAAGGACTAGTTGAGTAGTTCTGTAGTTCGAAGTTTCTCCCGAGGGAATTACGTATATGGAATCCGAGCCTCTATTGTTTAAAGCAGCCAATCACAAGTGTTCTTGTCTTTTGTTTGGAGGCCGTCGAGTGTGTGATGGAATGACGGGAAGGGAAACGTATTGTTTTCTTTTGTCCCCTTCTCTCTATGACTGCAATTTTTCAGTATGATCATATAGCCTTAAAGCGTTTTTCAGATACAACTGATCCAGGCAGAAAAAAATTGAGGCCTGGCTTACATTTAGCCACAGGGAACCCGACAACAGAAATAAAAATAACTTGCGCTCCCAACCGAAGGCACCTTTGCCGGCATTTGCCGCAGGTATACCGGCAAAACTAGTTTTTACAGGAACTAGTTGCCTATCATATACCGGCGATAGCCAGGGGACCGGGGAATTTCTGCGTTCAACTTCGCAGGCATGCCGGCGGTGCGTCATATGGGGACGTAGCGACGTGTCTTCATTACGTCAAGGAAGCAAACAATCTTTATTTTAATATACTCTCTCTTGATGCAACATGTTTGATATTTAGTATTGTTCGAATATTTGTTTATCACTTACGTGTTAGTTCATTAGTTCCTTAAGAACGGAATCATTTAAATTCTCCTCTCGCTTGCAGGACAGCTACAAGTCAGCCAAACTTTAGTTTCATTATTTTGTTAAGTCATTATTCATTAAGTTTATTTAGTTTTTTGGCTTTTAACCTAGGGCCCGGTTCCTGAAAGCCCGATTAGCGCTAATCCTGGATTAACTCTCAACAAAACATATTAGTTGTCATGGTAATTAACTCTGGTTTCAGTACGATTGCATTCGGTCCAGGAGTACGTTTCCAGAAATTTTTTTCTCACGTGATTTTATTCTGATTTTTCGTATCGGCAAAACTTAGCTATTTTTCCTGTTTTTTCTTTCGTTTGTATAGAGGCTATGCTTTGCACGGATAGTAGTAGACTGAATGATATTTTAATCAACAGAGAAGCTTAGTACTGGATTGAGCAGCTTTTTACATTCCAGCCATGCACATGGGCTAAAACAAACGACAGGAGAACCGCATTCAGTACAATAGTTAATTATAGCATTAATGAGTCACCGCTGTTGTTTAACTTTTCAGATGCGCCTTTCTATAATTAGCTTTTTAGGATTAAAAATACTTTCTGTTTTTTAAACCACCAATGTACAATTACGATATCATAATTGAGAGTTTTTTTTTTACTCCAAACTACATATTTCTTTTTACTCCAGACTTCAGAGTTTTTTTGAGTGTGGTAAATATGCTAGTCATGAAGTTGCTAGTTGCAGTTGCGAGTTGCTATTTGCGAATCCAAAATCCTAACCCTACATTTAAAAATACCCTAACCATCAACAACGCCCGGGGGGGTACTTACATGAAAAATGGGTATGTATGTGAGGCCAAGAGACTCAAACCCTGACCCTGTTTGACCCAATCCGAGCTCCAAAACCCTGATTGCCCCCTTTTGGGGGAAAAAAACCCTTATTGCCCATTCTTTAAATTGTTTTCAAAACACGGTCGGATATATATCCTGGCCGGTATACCGCGTACCGGGATTGCATGCAAAATACGGAACATTTCAAGTCGGGACGTGGTATTGGGTAAACAAATCAGCAGATGGAGTACATATATAAGTACTGAAGTACGAATTAGCGGCGTCACAATGTAAGGGAACCTCAGTGCTTGCATGTGGACAGGCGCCTGACCCTACCTGCCCAAACTGAGCTCAAAACCCTGACCCACGGGCGGCACATACATAATACGTCACAAACAGGAGTACCCCCCCCCCCCCCCATGGGCAACAACGGGTGCTCACTCATTTAGCTCATTGAATTTATGGTGTTTAGAGCTAGTCACTAATATGAGTTTTTAGGGCTAGATCACTAAACAACACATGCTTCTCCGTTCTCCCTAAATATATGCAAATCCTAACCATACATTTAAAAATAGAACGGGTGGCTAACTAATTTTGGGTGTTGCTAGTCACCAATTTGGGTTTTAGAAATACATCACCGCTAATCCAAATACTAACCCGACATTTAAAAGTCGCAACTTCATGACTAGCAATATACCTGTACCCGTTTTTTTTTTACTGGCAGACTTCAGAGTGTTTTTTTTTACTCCAGACTTAAGTAGGATTGCTGGCGCAGTACGTGAATTCCTAGACTGCGTTTGGCATTTGTTTATACGATCAACGGTACCCGAGGTTTTCGCGATTAAACAGTATTTCGGACATTACAATGAGAAGGTAAGTGCATCGATTCGTATTTTTATGCTTGAGAATTAATATAAACAATATTTCAGGACAGCATAACCACTTTAGTCAGAGCTATACATAAAGACCTAGAAGCTCAGTGATTGAGATTGAATACTGTTTATGGAATTTAAATGAATGCTTGCTTATCAACTCCATCCTTTAGGTAATAGATAAAGAATGAGTAGCCGATCTTTATCCGATTTACAAACTCGAGCTGAAAGCGAGAGAACACGAATTATTTATCTTACTTATCAAACGTCTAAATATAGAGTCATGTTTTCAGTTCTTTTGGCAATACGACTTATTTTGAAACTAAATTAGTTAGTCACCCGTCGTTGACGGTTAGGGTATTTTTTAATGTAGGGGTAGGATTTTCATTAGTTCATATATATATCTAGCATGTTTTCACAAAAGGAGCCTTTGAACCTAACACCCCCTTTTGTGAAAACATGCTAGATCTTGTGTGCCTTTAAGCTTTAAAAGCCAGTAACTCGTGTTTTTGCCGTTTTCTTGAAAGGGCAAATGACAGTTGAAGACTTTTCTGGCCTTTCTATCCCATAATTGACTTGACTTAGATTCATCCCATAATTTCTTTATTTGAGACCTAGAGGTTATGCTTAGGTAAGAAAAAGGCCATTTTCTGGTATTGTTACTCAAAATACAGGAAACTTCCATCCACTAAACGCAATCTACATTAAGAGAACGTTGTTTTGACGTGTAGTACATCGAAATCCATTAAAAGCGCGAGAAATGGCGCCACTTTGAAGATTTTAGGGTACACAAGTAACTTTGAGAGATTCAGGTTAGCTTACAAAAAACACATTTTCGGGTATTCTACTCCAAATACGGCAAAACTGGCACGCTAGTCTTAAAGTACTGGAAGAGACCGTTGTTTTGACGTGTAGTACATCGAAATCCATTAAAAGCGCGAGAAATGGCGCCACTTTGAAGATGTTAAGGTACACAAGATCTAGCATGTTTTCACAAAAGGAGCCTTTGAACCTAACACCCCCTTTTGTGAAAACATGCTAGATCTTGTGTGCCTTTAAGCTTTAAAAGCCAGTAACTCGTGTTTTTGCCGTTTTCTTGAAAGGGCAAATGACAGTTGAAGACTTTTCTGGCCTTTCTATCCCATAATTGACTTGACTTAGATTCATCCCATAATTTCTTTATTTGAGACCTAGAGGTTATGCTTAGGTAAGAAAAAGGCCATTTTCTGGTATTGTTACTCAAAATACAGGAAACTTCCATCCACTAAACGCAATCTACATTAAGAGAACGTTGTTTTGACGTGTAGTACATCGAAATCCATTAAAAGCGCGAGAAATGGCGCCACTTTGAAGATTTTAGGGTACACAAGTAACTTTGAGAGATTCAGGTTAGCTTACAAAAAACACATTTTCGGGTATTCTACTCCAAATACGGCAAAACTGGCACGCTAGTCTTAAAGTACTGGAAGAGACCGTTGTTTTGACGTGTAGTACATCGAAATCCATTAAAAGCGCGAGAAATGGCGCCACTTTGAAGATGTTAAGGTACACAAGATCTAGCATGTTTTCACAAAAGGAGCCTTTGAACCTAACACCCCCTTTTGTGAAAACATGCTAGATCTTGTGTGCCTTTAAGCTTTAAAAGCCAGTAACTCGTGTTTTTGCCGTTTTCTTGAAAGGGCAAATGACAGTTGAAGACTTTTCTGGCCTTTCTATCCCATAATTGACTTGACTTAGATTCATCCCATAATTTCTTTATTTGAGACCTAGAGGTTATGCTTAGGTAAGAAAAAGGCCATTTTCTGGTATTGTTACTCAAAATACAGGAAACTTCCATCCACTAAACGCAATCTACATTAAGAGAACGTTGTTTTGACGTGTAGTACATCGAAATCCATTAAAAGCGCGAGAAATGGCGCCACTTTGAAGATTTTAGGGTACACAAGTAACTTTGAGAGATTCAGGTTAGCTTACAAAAAACACATTTTCGGGTATTCTACTCCAAATACGGCAAAACTGGCACGCTAGTCTTAAAGTACTGGAAGAGACCGTTGTTTTGACGTGTAGTACATCGAAATCCATTAAAAGCGCGAGAAATGGCGCCACTTTGAAGATGTTAAGGTACACAAGATCTAGCATGTTTTCACAAAAGGAGCCTTTGAACCTAACACCCCCTTTTGTGAAAACATGCTAGATCTTGTGTGCCTTTAAGCTTTAAAAGCCAGTAACTCGTGTTTTTGCCGTTTTCTTGAAAGGGCAAATGACAGTTGAAGACTTTTCTGGCCTTTCTATCCCATAATTGACTTGACTTAGATTCATCCCATAATTTCTTTATTTGAGACCTAGAGGTTATGCTTAGGTAAGAAAAAGGCCATTTTCTGGTATTGTTACTCAAAATACAGGAAACTTCCATCCACTAAACGCAATCTACATTAAGAGAACGTTGTTTTGACGTGTAGTACATCGAAATCCATTAAAAGCGCGAGAAATGGCGCCACTTTGAAGATTTTAGGGTACACAAGTAACTTTGAGAGATTCAGGTTAGCTTACAAAAAACACATTTTCGGGTATTCTACTCCAAATACGGCAAAACTGGCACGCTAGTCTTAAAGTACTGGAAGAGACCGTTGTTTTGACGTGTAGTACATCGAAATCCATTAAAAGCGCGAGAAATGGCGCCACTTTGAAGATGTTAAGGTACACAAGATCTAGCATGTTTTCACAAAAGGAGCCTTTGAACCTATCACCCCCTTTTGTGAAAACATGCTAGATATATATATGGAAAACGGAGAAGCATGTGTTATTTAGTGATCTAGCCCTAAAAACTCATATTAGTGACTAGCTTTAAACACCATAAATTCAGTGAGCTAAATGAGTGAGCACCCGTTGTTGATGGTTAGGGTATTTTTAAATGTAGGGATAGGGATTCGCAACTCGCAACTTCATGAGTGACTAGCATATTTACTACACTCAAAATAATCTCTGTAGTCTGAAGTAAAAACAATCTGTAGTCTGGAGTAAAAACAATCTGTAGTCTGGAGTAAAAATAGAACTCAGAAGTCTGGAGTAAAAAAAACCTCTGAATTATGATGGTGCTCCTCGGCCATCGTAGTCAATAGCTCAGCTATTCTCAGCACTTCACACTTAGGGCGCGTTCGATTGACCGTATTCCAGAATAGATGGATTAGTCTCTGGAAATCACTGGTTCAGGCACATTTTGCACTGCAATCTACAAATGCTCGCTGATATATGATATTCAGGATACAATTAGTATTTCAGTGGCTAAAAAATCCCAGTATAAGCGATTTGCAGTGATCATACTGTTTATTCTTATTCCGGAATACGGTCAATCGAACGCACCCTTAGCCTGTACTACATATAAAAGTACATGTACCTTGCAATTTAATAATGTATTTTTACTTTTTATCAACTGATGAAGGCCGAAACGTTTTGATTAAATTTTTAACTACAGTCATGAGTTGGTCCTGTTCAACTTTTTCATACAGATGTATAATTATGTACTATTTACAATACGAGTGGCGATGCTGTATCGGATATACAATGGCGAGCCGCTTGCCACGAATGTTGTGATGTACTTATGATATGTACCACATAAAATTTTAAACTTTGATTTCTCCCACCTGGCTATCGATGTGAGATGAATTAGTTTCTCACAAAAACATGTCCCACATCGGAGAGGTAGTGCAGAAAAATAGGCCCCGCATGGAAGAGATAGTGTGTACGCAATAAGACAGCGGATGTACTTTGTTATTTCACCAAGCCCGGAATGGGGGAAGTCAATGATCGGTTGTGAGACCTCGTCATACTAACGCTAGCATGTTAGTATCCTGTATCATTCCATGCAGGATTCTAGTTGGCTTATAGTTAGTACTCTGTATCATTTGATACAGAGCGGTTGTTTGTATATATTCTAGACATCGATAATTTTCTGTTTCCGTTTCCGTTTCTGTTCCGTTTCTGTTTCCGTTCTTCTTTTGCTTGAAAATTGTTAATACGATCGTCTCTTGTACATTTGCTAACCCCCCACCTCGAATAGCATTTGCTAAATGTGGGTGGGTTAGATTCTTTGTAATATAATTGGTAAATTGAAAGTGAAGTGAAAATTTCACATCGGTGGGGTGAATTGTTCCGGAATAAATAAATTTTGAAGGCGAGCGTGTTTTCCGGAAGGCATAATAATCCATGCAATTGTGTCCAAAAAATTTCTTAACTCGATAAATCTTTAAAAGTTGCATTCAAAGAGTTCTGAAGTGAAACCCAATGATTTTGATGCGAAATTAAGCTTTATTTGTATTTTCATTTTATGGCCGCCATCTTTGTGTCCCTTTTGTTACCACGAAGTCAGCTTTGTGCGTGACATGCAAGTAAAGCATATCGCGGAAGTGGGCTATTTTGTATGGGGTCATTAGAGCGTATCCACGTGACCCGAATGCTGGGTCTGGATTGGCTAGTACCCTTATGAATTATTAATGAATATTATAAATAAATATAAACAGTATAAAGAAGAAACCCATCTCTACATATAAATAACTAGAGCAGTAGTGAAAGAGAAAACATGTGCCCTGAGTGGGATTTGAACCCAGTCCACTGTGTTACCACTACACCATCAGGACCAACCACGCTGGCAACGCCTCAAAATTGATTTTGGGCTTCCTGTGGCTACAATTTCAAACGCATCTTGCCTTGTTTACCTTGTGAGTGGGGAGGAGAAAGGGGAGTAGAAGAACGAGAATGGAGAAAGGGGAAGAACAGAGTTAGTACTCAAAGCCAAACTCGATAAAACGGCCAAAAGTGCTAAAAGCGAAATTCGATAAAGCGAAAGTGCGGCTCAAATCAAAAGTGCTCCAAGCGAAACTCAGCTTTATTTTCTACCTTAATGCAATTTGACTTTTGAGTTATTGTAATTTGACTTTTAATGGCCGCTCTCGGCCACTGTAGGTGAGACGCTGATGAACTAAGATGCCCCTATATAGAGGGTGGTAAAGGAACTAAGATGTCCCTATATAGAGGGTGGTTAAGGAACTAAGATGTCCCTATATAGAGGGTGGTAAAGGAACTAAGATGTCCCTATATAGAGGGTGGTAAAGGAACGAAGATGTCCCTAAATAGAGGGTGGTAAAGGAACTAAGATGCCCGTATAGATGGTTTTCACTCAATCCCCAGAGATTCAAATGACAAAGGGCATCGTGATTTGTTTAATTTCCGTGACCCGTGAATTGCCTTTTTTTGCGTTTGTGAAATAAGAATTGAGTAATTTACCGTTAAATAAATTGTAATTTACCGTTAATTGTGATTTCTGGCAAATGTGCGAGATTCGTGATTGCCTTTCTTCTTTGTTTTCAAATAACGCTGATCCCGTAGCGGGCAACCTCGTTCACAGGCTCTTTTACTCGTGAAATGGCCATTTTATTATCCAGGAATCGTGACTGAATGGGCGTGATCCACCCTTTACCACCCTCTATATATGATCAGATAATATTTTTAAAGGACAATATAGCATTCAAAGTCATAGTCGTGACTGAATGGGCGTGATCCACCCTTTACCACCCTCTATATATGATCAGATAATATTTTTAAAGGACAATATAGCATTCAAAGTCATAGGAGCCTCTCACACTTTTAAACAACTAACACGCTGTATCGCACAACAGTTATGATCAATCAATCAGTCGTTTATTTGTTCCGAGAAGTTAATACAAACATGAAAAGAGGAAAACGAAAGATTCCGATAAGAAAGGTGCATGCTACCTACGTGTAGCCAGAGGCTAATCGAACTAAGTAGCCAAAATATACCAGGAAGCCTGCGGCGGTAGCGGCCATCTTTTCTAAAAATGTTCGGCGGAATTTTGCAAATGACCCTTTAAACTGGTACGCGTGAATTAACAGAGCATTATCATAATGAGTGTGAAATATAGGGATTCCACCCTGAGGTTCTACGTACTTCCAGCTTCATAGACTGCTAGCAAGTCCGTTCTGTAGTCAGTGTACTATATGGTCAATAAAGTAACGCAATCTTACCTGTGTGTTGTGAAGTCAGTGTATTATAATGGTCAATAAAGTTACGAAATCTTACCTGTGTGTTGTGAAGTCAGTGTATTATAATGGTCAATAAAGTTACGAAATCTTACCTGTGTATTGTGAAGTCAGTGTATTATAATGGTCAATAAAGTTACGAAATCTTACCTGTGTGTTGTGAAGTCAGTGTATTATAATGGTCAATAAAGTTACGAAATCTTACCTGTGTGTTGTGAAGTCAGTGTACTATAATGGTCAATAAAGTTACGCAATCTTACCTGTGTGTTGTGAAGTCAGTGTATTATAATGGTCAATAAAGTTACGAAATCTTACCTGTGTGTTGTGAAGTCAGTGTATTATAATGGTCAATAAAGTTACGAAATCTTACCTGTGTATTGTGAAGTCAGTGTATTATAATGGTCAATAAAGTTACGAAATCTTACCTGTGTGTTGTGAAGTCAGTGTATTATAATGGTCAATAAAGTTACGAAATCTTACCTGTGTGTTGTGAAGTCAGTGTACTATAATGGTCAATAAAGTAACGCAATCTTACCTGTGTGTTGTGAAGTCAGTGTATTATAATGGTCAATAAAGTAACGCAATCTTACCTGTGTGTTGTGAATTCAGTGTATTATAATGGTCAATAAAGTTACGCAATCTTACCTGTGTGTTGTGAAGTCAGTGTACTATAACGGTCAATAAAGTAACGCAATCTTACCTGTGTGTTGTGAAGTCAGTGTATTATAATGGTCAATAAAGTAACGCAATCTTACCTGTGTGTTGTGAATTCAGTGTACTATAATGGTCAATAAAGTTACGAAATCTTACCTGTGTGTTGTGAAGTCAGTGTATTATAATGGTCAATAAAGTTACGAAATCTTACCTGTGTGTTGTGAAGTCAGTGAATTATAATGGTCAATAAAGTTACGAAATCTTACCTGTGTGTTGTGAAGTCAGTGTATTATAATGGTCAATAAAGTTACGAAATCTTACCTGTGTGTTGTGAAGTCAGTGTACTATAATGGTCAATAAAGTAACGCAATCTTACCTGTGTGTTGTGAAGTCAGTGTATTATAATGGTCAATAAAGTAACGCAATCTTACCTGTGTGTTGTGAAGTCAGTGTACTATAATGGTCAATAAAGTTACGAAATCTTACCTGTGTATTGTGAAGTCAGTGTATTATAATGGTCAATAAAGTTACGAAATCTTACCTGTGTGTTGTGAAGTCAGTGTATTATAATGGTCAATAAAGTTACGCAATCTTACCTGTGTGTTGTGAAGTCAGTGTACTATAATGGTCAATAAAGTAACGCAATCTTACCTGTGTGTTGTGAAGTCAGTGTATTATAATGGTCAATAAAGTTACGAAATCTTACCTGTGTGTTGTGAAGTCAGTGTATTATAATGGTCAATAAAGTTACGAAATCTTACCTGTGTGTTGTGAAGTCAGTGTACTATAATGGTCAATAAAGTAACGCAATCTTACCTGTGTGTTGTGAAGTCAGTGTATTATAATGGTCAATAAAGTTACGAAATCTTACCTGTGTGTTGTGAAGTCAGTGTACTATAATGGTCAATAAAGTAACGCAATCTTACCTGTGTGTTGTGAAGTCAGTGTATTATAATGGTCAATAAAGTAACGCAATCTTACCTGTGTGTTGTGAATTCAGTGTATTATAATGGTCAATAAAGTTACGCAATCTTACCTGTGTGTTGTGAAGTCAGTGTACTATAACGGTCAATAAAGTAACGCAATCTTACCTGTGTGTTGTGAAGTCAGTGTATTATAATGGTCAATAAAGTAACGCAATCTTACCTGTGTGTTGTGAATTCAGTGTACTATAATGGTCAATAAAGTTACGAAATCTTACCTGTGTGTTGTGAAGTCAGTGTATTATAATGGTCAATAAAGTTACGAAATCTTACCTGTGTGTTGTGAAGTCAGTGAATTATAATGGTCAATAAAGTTACGAAATCTTACCTGTGTGTTGTGAAGTCAGTGTATTATAATGGTCAATAAAGTTACGAAATCTTACCTGTGTGTTGTGAAGTCAGTGTACTATAATGGTCAATAAAGTAACGCAATCTTACCTGTGTGTTGTGAAGTCAGTGTATTATAATGGTCAATAAAGTAACGCAATCTTACCTGTGTGTTGTGAATTCAGTGTACTATAATGGTCAATAAAGTTACGAAATCTTACCTGTGTATTGTGAAGTCAGTGTATTATAATGGTCAATAAAGTTACGAAATCTTACCTGTGTGTTGTGAAGTCAGTGTATTATAATGGTCAATAAAGTTACGCAATCTTACCTGTGTGTTGTGAAGTCAGTGTACTATAATGGTCAATAAAGTAACGCAATCTTACCTGTGTGTTGTGAAGTCAGTGTATTATAATGGTCAATAAAGTTACGAAATCTTACCTGTGTGTTGTGAAGTCAGTGTATTATAATGGTCAATAAAGTTACGAAATCTTACCTGTGTGTTGTGAAGTCAGTGTACTATAATGGTCAATAAAGTAACGCAATCTTACCTGTGTGTTGTGAAGTCAGTGTATTATAATGGTCAATAAAGTTACGAAATCTTACCTGTGTGTTGTGAAGTCAGTGTACTATAATGGTCAATAAAGTAACGCAATATTACCTGTGTGTTGTGAAGTCAGTGTACTATAATGGTCAATAAAGTTACGAAATCTTACCTGTGTGTTGTGAAGTCAGTGTACTATAATGGTCAATAAAGTAACGCAATCTTACCTGTGTGTTGTGAAGTCAGTGTACTATAATGGTCAATAAAGTTACGAAATCTTACCTGTGTGTTGTGAAGTCAGTGTATTATAATGGTCAATAAAGTTACGAAATCTTTCCTGTGTTGTGAAGTCAGTGTATTATAATGGTCAATAAAGTTACGAAATATTACCTGTGTGTTGTGAAGTCAGTGTACTATAATGGTCAATAAAGTTACGAAATCTTACCTGTGTGTTGTGAAGTCAGTGTATTATAATGGTCAATAAAGTTACGAAATCTTACCTGTGTTGTGAAGTCAGTGTATTATAATGGTCAATAAAGTTACGAAATCTTACCTGTGTGTTGTGAAGTCAGTGTACTATAATGGTCAATAAAGTTACGAAATCTTACCTGTGTTGTGAAGTCAGTGTATTATAATGGTCAATAAAGTTAAGAAATCTTACCTGTGTGTTGTGAAGTTGTTCCTCTTCATCACTGATATGTTTATGTAAGGGTTAGATAATGGCACGAGAGTTCTATGTGATTTAGAGTGCCTCGCATTTTAGATAGAAAACCACTCGCGCTATCTAACCGTCGTAGACTTTGGTCACATCCACGAGACATTTTTTTCTGAAATTATTGGCAACTACTGTAAGAAACTCTGAACATTTCGAAAAAATATACAGGGTCTAGACTAGGGGAGTAATTAGTATTCTCTATATAGAGAATACTAATAAGGGTATTGTTTGCACACTTAAGCACTACAGCTTACCACTTTATATTACATTCTTTACACTTACTAGTGCTACGCGGCAAACATGATTCAATATCATAACTACATATACATATATAATCGCCGTGACCCCATATAACGCACCAATACCCACGATTGCTTTCATCTGACTTGATAGCTCAGTTGGTAGAGCGCCAGACATGTAAAACCTGGAGGTCGTTGGGTTCGAGTCCCACTTGGGTCAGAGATTTTTTCTCTTTCCCTCGTAGGGCGTGCACACTTAGCACTACAGCTTACCACTTTATATTACATTCTTTACACTTACTAGTGCTACGCGGCAAACATGATTCAATATCATAACTACATATTGTTTTCATAGCCTTATTAGTATTCTTTATATAGAGAATAACTCACTTAACTATGGGATTTAGACAGTTGAAATGGGGAACGCTGATTGGTCGAGTGGGTGTGACCATATTCTAATTTTGATTTGAGGCACTTCTGGTCAAATTCGACGGCTTCTGCAGCTAACCAAACATGTGGCAGGATCAGAGCTGTGAGATAATCTGGTGAACAGGCATTTCTAACTTTACACATCATAATTGTTTATTATCGTCCGGTGTTTCTTCTAGCATCTCTATCTAAAATTATTGAAAAGATTGTATTTATTAAGCTCTATAACTTCTTCGTAGATATAAGCTTCTTAAATACAATCAGGGTTCCGACTGGGAGATTCAATTGTTAATCAACTTGACTATATCGTTCATATAATCTATGACGCACTAGAAAAGGGCAGACAAGTGCATGAGGATGGTGTTCCTAGATATTAGCATTTGACAAAGTCTGACACAAAGGCCTTCTCTATAAGTTGGAGTTACTTGGTGTTAGGGACCCGTTACTTATAGTTGGATTAAAAGTTATTTAACTGACAGAAAACAAAGAGTTGTAATAGACGGCCAATCATCAGAATGGAAGGACATACAAGCTCGAGTACCCCGTGAATCTGTACTAGGGCCTTTGCTTTTTGCGTTCGATGAAGGAGAACCCATACTAATCTTGCATGGGGCTCCCTGTCGTCATGTGTGGGCTACCTGTGGGTTTTCAGGCGGAAGAAATCGAGATTTTTTTGGACTATGTGATGTCGAAGAGCCTCGTTCTGGTGCACATATGCGCACGCAGGTACTTACCGCCTCGTGACATGGTTTCTTCGTTCTTTCCTGTTTCACACGTGGTAAGTTATAGCTTATAATATAAACTTATCTTCAATCAATTTGTCTAAATCGTTCGCAAGTAGGATGTATCAATGCCCGAGGAAAGCCGTATACTACTTCTGGAGCATTGGCAAAGTCTGATGTCCGAACTAATCAAGTCAACCATGGTCTGTTTTGTCGGCACGTGAAGACGTATACACGGCGATGTTGAAGAAGCACTCGGCGATGATATGTGCTGAACTATCGACAAACCGAGTGAATCTGCGATCGAATATTCTGTTGGCTTGCTCGCTGTATTGGATTGTGCTTTTCGCTGAACAGAAACGAAAACTACAACATCAAGATACTATAAATATAATCATACTTGAAGATAAATATTCGACAGACTGTCTTATGTGAGTTGTCAAGATTTAGCTTTTTAAACACACTGGAGTGTAATTAACAACATTAGTCAATATTGTGGAGCCGGCCTTGGTCATCTGAATGCTATAAACCACATGGTTAAACTATCAATGTGCATTATATCTGTTGAATTTGTTGAAACTTTCCTCAAGATCCACATTCATTTCCAGTCATTTGATCATCTATTTAACTGAACATGTCTTTCACCTTGAATAACTTATAAGTCAAGACATTCAAAACTGTTCACATCTATTTAGACAGACATGTTTGATAAGGATATTAATTCTTTACACGCACAGTCCACACCACTGTAGCAATAAAGGGTCAGTTTAATTTGTGTTACCACAGGAAGCCCAGTCTTTCTCATACAAAAATATATGTGGAACGCACTTTGATAATCTATGATTACTTCAAGTCTTAATTTATATCAATGACATTAAGGTCGGTACACACGAAGGGACAAGTCCCCTCGTGTGAACTAGGAAAAATATTGTCGCGGGGACAACATTTTGTCCCCTGGACTTGTCCCTTCAAATCAAACTTGTTTGAATTGAGGGGACAAGTCCCTGGGACAAAATCACAAGATTTTTCCTAGTTCACGCGAGGGGACTTGTCCCTGGGACTTGTCCCTTCGTGTGTACGCAACAAGGGATTTGTCACCGGGACGTCCCTGGGACTTGTCCCTTCGTGTGTGCCGACCTTTACCAATAACCTTCGATCGGATTGCTTACTTTATGCTGATGACACTTCACTATTTGATATCGTGGGTTCTCCGAATCTCTCAGCCGCAAAGCTTGATGACGATCTTCAAAGTATTAGGAAATGGGCAAATAACTGGTTTGTCACTATTAACCCTGTAAAACTAAATGCATCACATTTACAACAAAACGCTGTTACAAACCAATACACCCACAGCTTCATTTTAATTATAATTCAATTGATGAAGTTAGCAGTCATGCACATCTAGGAGTCAAACTCTCGTCCAATCTTTCTTGGAGACGGCTCATATCCTAAATATATACCAGAAAGCTAGTCAGAGATTCTCCTTGAATTTATACAATGTGAATCCGCTAAACTGGTCACATGAGCAATAAAGGGAACCAGTAGACAAAGATTAAAGGACGAACTTGAAAATGACGCCCTATTTTTAGCATAACCTAATATTGTATTACAAAATCGTAAATAATATAACCCCTTAATACTTAACAGACTACTCTCGTTAAGCACATCGGAAAACTTTACCTTTAAAGCTATTATATTAAGCATCCCTTAGTTTAGAAAGAAAACTGCAAATAATTATATTTCGATAAATGTTCTAGAACTTGCGGTTCTGTAAATAACTGAGCGTAGGTAGAACTTCCAGAACTGCATCCGTGCCAAAGCTAAATGGGTCTGGCAGGGGTCTGGCATTATAGAAATATTTATACTTAGTGATATTTACCGCCTTCGAAGCGAGTGAAGTCATACGTGCATTGAATATACATATTACGTTTAGGTATAAGTAACAACACTGTCTCACGACAGGTGAATTAGAGCGAATCTGCTTCTAAAAACGGTCCTCTAAGCAATTAAGCATCCGGCCTCAGTTTAGAAATAAATTGCAAATATAAATGCTATTTCGATAAACGTTCTAGAACTCGCGGTTCTGTAAACAACTGAGCGGAGGTAGAACTTCCAGCACAGTATCCGAGCCAAAGCTAATTGCGTCTGGCATTATAGAATTATTTATACTTAGTGATATTTACCGCCTTCAAATAGAGTGAAACCATACAATGCATTGTGTATCACTGAAATGGGTAATATGCTTCTTATGAACTCACTTCATCGTCGAGCGATATTGGTGAAATTCTGATCTAGAATAAATAATTTCTTACCAACGGTCTGTACAAAAAACTAACGATCACCGGAATAGGACTATGAGCGGCAGTTACAGTCAAACCTGGATTTTGGATAATACACCATGATTCGGCATGATCGTAATAGGCTCCGTCTGTAGCTAAAAACTTCAATCTCAATCTGATGGTATTCCACAAGACCTATTCGTTGCCTCAATAATTGCTCTCATATAATATTAATCAATATCTGAAATAATTTAACATTCATTAAGTTTCACAATTTAAATTATTTACCGGTGTGGCTGCCTGTTTCAAATTCAATATTTTCTACCGACCTATTCTTCTACCTGTGCTAGAATTCGAACTTCGTTGATTGGTGCTGAATGTCTTTGCTTTCTATAGCCTTGTTGTAAAGTGTCACGGTTGCCGGTTGTAACTTGAGAACAGGATATTTCCTCACCATGTGGCTATACTTAAGTCCAACTCTCGGTTGTTACGTCTGATACTTTGGTTTGTTCACCATTACTGCCTCCAAAACCTGAAAAGTAAGAGAACAATCTGCAGTACACAACTACTTATAACACTGTATGCAGTAATCCTGTACCGCTCGAGATCTGTATTCTGATCAGTGCACCCTAGCTCTATTGTTTTCGTACTGCACGTTCTAAAGGTTAGGGTGTTTTGTATTGTTCGGTAAGCCAATGCTGTGGCTCGTTTCGAGCGGTACAGGATGGCCCACTGTATGGGGAGGGCAGCGGAGTTCTGTAGAGTATAAAACGACACAATGACGTCCGCGCGAGTGAGAATGGCGTTATCTGCATAACAATGTAGCAACTGCATATGACTGGACCATTACGTACAGAACACCGCTAAAGGGCTATCAGATCTTGTGAACTAGTACAATAGACACTCGCTGCTAATTAGCGGAAATTACATGCTACAGTACTGACGAATACTTTTAAAACTATGACACTGTGTAGGGCGGGCGGGCGGGAAGGCTCTGTACACTGTTATAAACTGCTAAGAACCGCGAGGAACCCCCGGAATAGGGAGTTTAAGCATCGAGTACGGCAACGTCGACGACGACGGAACGTGAAAAAGTGCTTTCTCGTCAAATCGCTTGTTTATTATTTCTTTCATTCGTCTTGCATTGCTTTACACATCCAGATTTTAGAAAAATTGGATGCACAGAAAAAGTTTCATTCACGCCGAACGAAAACAAGAACGTTTTAATTTCTTACGTTGACGTTCTCTGCTCAACGTAAAACTTGTTTTTCGCATTGTGATTTTAATGAAGACGGCAAAAATGTTTGTCATTGCGCGCACTTTCACATTCAGCTATTGTTCTTGCTAATTAAGTCTATTGTTTTGTGCCGTCGTCGTTGCAGTCCTCGGCGTTGCTTAAACTCCCTAAATGAGCGTAGCAGATATTGTGAACCAGCACAATAACCACTGATTACCTGTCATACCAGCGGAAAATACATAAAGCCACCTATCGACAAACGATCAAGTCAAATAAATTAGTTGTTTTATCACCAATCACTCAGTGGAATTGCCCCATTTCATTGTAGAATATCGTGCAATTGATAATCCACAATATTAATCCAGGTTCGTATTAATTTTTTTTTTTTACCTTTTTTACTAGAATGATCTATATGACAATGGGTAATATTACTGCCATTTTCTGCGCTTCAAATCATGAACTGCAGATGCAGTTTTTCAAGGATTGGAGCGTGCATTAGTTATAGCACCTGGCAGTACTTACATGTCATCGAAAACAGCTTCTAGTAACTATTGCACAACCCTTTATTGCTTAACGTTTTTCTAATCAGCGTGATGTAGTCTTTTCTTCGGGGGAGGTGGTTTAATTCTACAAATTTGTGAAGAGAAATATTTCGGGTCAGTGCCCTAAACTCACGGAAAAGCTAGTCAGCAGTAACTCATCTAAGGGCTTACATGACACGTTGAATCCCGCGGCGATATTTCTTATTATTATATGGCAAGCCACTCTCAATGTCAAATAGAGTGTTTTGATTGGCTGGTGCTCGGTCGGGATTTTGCCGTACGGACCGGCGTTACCATGATAACGGTCACAAATTCGCATATTTTGGTCTAAGCTCAGGAAATTGAAAACTCAAATCGAGCCGGGTAAAACAGAGATAACTAGGCACTTAGTGATGCAGTTTAAGAGCACAAACATCTGTAATAATACCGTTTTTAAAAGAGAGAAAGCCGGTCCATCAAAAACTGTGACCTGTAAATATAATTACAAAGCTTACCTCCAAAACGAACTTGACCATTTGTTGTCAAAAAAATAACATTGATGTACGCAAAGTCAACCAGAAAAGGACAGGAAAGAACTAGTTGAAATACAATGCCATCCAAAGGTCTATGCTACAGAGACAAGATATATGTCCTGTTAGAGATTGTCTAATCGGCGCGGGTCGCGGGTCGCGGGTAAAATGTCGTGGGTCGCGGGTAAATTGTCGCGGGTACGAAAAAAATGTCACGGGTACGAAAAAATGTCGCGGGTACGAAACAATGTCGCGGGTGCAAAAAAACATGCCGTTTTGGTAAGCGGTACGGGAATTTTAAAATGCAGTGTTTGACTGAGTAAATGGTGGTTTAGTGTCCGCTTATGGTAGGTGTTCGTTTGCGGAGGTTCCACTGTATATTGATTTATAACCTCTACATATTATTATATAAATAAAATGTTTAGGCAATGCTTTGTTCAGCACTGACCATTGATTAGTAGGTTCGCCCCTTACTACGTTAGTGTAATCCGTCCAATGCAAAGTACCGAAATACATACTAATATCAACGTTTTTGCAGGAAGAGGCTGAGACGGGGAGGCGCGCTTATTCGAAGGGAGTGCGTTTATGCGAGGGGGCGCTTATTAAAAATCTACACTTCTGTACTCATTATTTTTGTTTTAAAAAACAGCAAGGACTAGGACTCCTGGCGGGCCAACTCATGAATGGCGACGGCTGTAGAGCGATTTCTTCTAAAAGAACAACGGACAAGGATGGTTTCTCTCCATTTGCTTTCCTCTCGGTCGGGTTGCCTGTGTCTCCTATTTTGGCGCCTTTTTGCACGCGCGTTGAAAGATTATTTCCAGTCTTTATTTTCCGGCGTTCTTCCGATCCTCTCTGCTACGACCTCGTGTGGAGTTCAGACAAACAAAACGAGGCCACAAGAGATCAATTCCGCAGGGCCAAACAGCTAGGTGAAGACCTGACGAGAGACGATCTCTGTGATGAAGACCGTAAATCATCTCAAGACCAAGAAGATGCACCTTGAAGCCCCAATCCCTACGATCGGCATAATGCTAGTGTAAATCAAACAAGAAAATCTTCCGGAACACGCGGAGAAGGCCGTTACAGACCTACTCGTAGCAAAGCATTTATTGACATGCTGCAAACAGCCAAACGAGAGAAGGAAGAACTCAAAATAAAATCGCTGGACTCCTCGACAGTCCATCAAAAAATCTACACCGTAGTTAACTGGGGGAAAAATTCAAACTTTAAAGTAGAAATCGGAAAACGGCCCTCATGCGATTGTGAAGATTTCGTAAAAAATTCTAGTAAAGAGTTATGTAAACATATCATATGGACAATGCTCAACATCTGCAGACTGCCAGAGAACAGTGATTTGTTGCAGCAACTGTTTTTGACAGATGAGGAGGCATTGTCTGTCGTTGGTAACTCATACTCTACTATCCCACAAAATCTACTATATAACAAAAACACCACCAAAACAAGAAAAGAAATCATGCAGGAACTTCTTCAAAAAGACCCCCGTAATAAGAACGAGCAAGTATGGACTTTGGAAGTTAAGAAAAAGAAAAGAGGAGTAACACCGAGATGTCGAGCATGCAGAGCATTACAAACTGTAGGAGAATTTACCGTCACTGTTAAAGGGCTTTATGTTCCCTACGAACGTAATTTTGCTACGGAAACAACGTTCTATTTTTGTCCCAAACAACCATGTATTAGCAACGCCCCACCTTGGACTAATTTAAAACCACCTAACATAATCAGAGCGGACAGCTCACTTGGTGACGCAATAAGCAACCTTCAAAGAGAGTGGTTTGCCTTTGTAAACATTAGTCTAGCATACCATTATACACTTTTAGTCTAGTGTATATCCATTTAAATAATAATAAAAATAATAGTGCAAAAGTTACCCCAAAATAATAACCCGCCCTCTTAGCGGATATAGGTGTGAATTGTTCACTTTTGGGTTAAAAGCATGAAACTTACAGAAAATGTAGGTTATATTATGGTCATAAAGAATCGATATGGAGCCAGTCGAAAATCGGCTGTTGATTCGAGTTATGGGCAGATTTTCAAAATGGCGGCCATCTTGACCGGAAGTAAAATGTCGTGCTCCGGAAATTCATCAAAATTGAGAAGTTGTTCTGTTTTTAGGATGATACATGATTTTAACGATACTTCAAACTAATATTGAGTTAAAATGTCACAAAAAACGCAATTATATGCGATGGACATGACTATTGACACGAGTACTGATTAAAACCGGAAGTGGAATAATACACTACCGGAAGTCACATTAAACAGTCATCTAGCATTGTCACAAGAGTCAGAGCAACCACATAAGGCAGTGCAGGCTAGTTCGGCCTTTACACACGAACATCTCCCTCTGCAACCCTTCTTGCATGCACAGCGGACAAGTTCTCTGCATGACTTTGTCACATCGGGCAAAGAAGACCAATAGGGCTGCCATCCATCGTCACTCATGGTCCATCCCCAGTTTTGTGGACTAGGCAGCTCTGGTGCTGGCTCCATGGTTTGACCCCAACAGTAGCCAGCCTGATACGCAGCTCTTTTAGTGTGCTCCACTAGTGCAGCTCGTGTAGGGGGAATGGAATCCAGAGAACGCCCTTTCTGAGAAAACAGCTGTTTCCTGGCCTCGTTGACTGCCGTCTTATCGCTGGTACGATCGTACATCAGAATGACATAACGCTCTAGACGTTGCATACAGGGCTCGCTGATCTCTGTTGGACAATGTGATAAGGCAAGAAAGGCATCTGTTACGTCAGGGTATATCTTCCATGTTTCAAGTGCTGTCTTCTTTCCCCTCCCACCGAAGCAAGAAACTGTGTCACATCCCGTAAATGCATGGAAAAACGGGAGTGACCAGGAATGTGGTTTTCCAAGGCTACTAGCTATTTCGTGGGCAGCAATGTATCGCAGATGTGTACCCGTTCCAAATGCAACCCACAGCTTCAGGGTATTCTCTTCTGTTTGAAGATGGTGGAACGATGCTATGGTTAACACAAGTACATCGGTATCAACGGTGCGGATTAAAATCTTCCGATATCCTTCTTCTACGGCGTCAGCAAGATGCAAAATCATTCGAGTGTCTGCTTCTTCATGTGAGCATGGGGATAAGTTCTTAGTGTCACGAGCAGTGGTACATAGTACGTTTTGGCCATCTGTTGTTACAACTTGCTTATTCGTCTCGATTGATTCGATGGATTGTGCTAAGAACTTGAATAATTATCTCTTGTTGTCAGCTACTCGAAGAAAGTCCTTCCAGTTGCGAGGCAGTTGGTTGTTTGCTGCAACACGCCGTCGGACTCCAGCTCCACGACTACACCTAGTAGTTGCCTTTAGGCTGTTGTCAATGTACTCATCCCATACGACATCAACTCGGCTAGACTGGTTGATCTGTGCTATTACATAGGGCAAGAATGATTCAGTAGCATATTGGGAAAATGTCTTCTCTGCGCCAGGTTTGATCATGTTCACTAGAGCGGCACCGTCAATAATGATAACATTGACATCAGTAGGCATCGTGCTCTGTGGACTTGTGTGAGATTGAAGAAATTCTACCAGTTCAGATTTCTTTCTTGGAAGACGCAATTTCCCAAGTTGAGATAACGCTGGCGGACATCCCTGGTTTTCATGCTTGAAAAACTGATCTAGGTCTCCATCTCTTGTCTGACATGATATATATAGCCTTGAAAAGAGAGAACAGTCACTCTTAAGAGATGAAACTCGTTGCGACGCTTTGGATGTCTTCGGTGCTGGGGCATTAAATAGATAGATTTTATTTCTCTTGATTGGGTCATACAGCGACTTAGTTCGGTGGACCAAACACTCAGATATGTAAGACTGGCTCTGTTCTTGACCAATAGCTTCTATCTGTTGCAACATTAAAACTGCTTCATGTCGGGGGATATCTTTCGTGTGTAAGGCGATCAGATCTTGACTGGCTTCCAAAAAAGGATTTCCTAGCTCTTCCATGGTAGCCACGAGTGCTTTAACATCTACTAAGAATGAAGTCTGGAAGCTCTTGTGGACTTCATGATGTTCTGTGACTGGGGTCTGATGGTTTGCCTCTCCATTCATATGAGCTTCAAATTCATTCACAAGTCTTGCTAACTCAGGGCCTGACACCATCCAGCGACGAAGAGCATTAGGGTTTTCCAGTAGACCGACTGCTCCGCCTTTTCCTTTGGCATTATTCTGTTCATGAGCCTGGTCAATGGCTATGCATGAAAAGTGCCTGGAAGACTTGTGTACTGTAAAAAAGCCTTCTTCAAACTTTGATGCAACATCAGGGGCAGTCTGGTGAAGTCTGCGCATGTCTTGCAAATGAACAGGGAGCCAACGTGCATAATTTGTGTGGTTCATCGCGAAAAACCAAGGAATCATCTTGGAGAGGGAATCAATATACTGCTTGAAATTTGATTGACGGAGAGCTCTCAAGAACACCAACAGTAACAGTTCAAGCTGCATAGTTGTATACCAGTAGTAGAATTGTCGTACTGACATTTGTTGAGCACACCAGTCATCAAATGAAAGGGTTTCGCTATCATTCGCAAGCTCTCGGTACTTGGCGTATGCACTTTCAAGTAGGATATACAAGCTGCTTGCTGTAATTTGATGAGCCCGTCTTGTACGTGTGACACTAGATGCCTTGATAAATGAATCTGCTGTTCCAGATGAGGCAACATCTGCGTCCACCAATGCAGCTGTCCAGCCACTTCCTTCCAGCCATCCACCGATTAACTTTAAGAAAGCCATTTCGATGTGGAGACCGCCAAACATGATTACAAAGTTCTTCTCTCCATACAGCTCTCTCTCTCAACTTCCACTGCACTTGCTTTGCAAGGGCATACAATGGTTGGTCCATAGCAATGATTGGAACTTGACCAGGGTTCAAGTAGTTGATGGAAGCTTTAATAACATCCATTGCGTGTTTGATCATCGCAGCTGACTTCGATTCATCGGGGAAAAGAGGCAGCAAAGCGCTGATGGCAGATATGCTTGTGTCTTTTGGCTGTTCTCTCGTTGAATGATATGCCGCCCAAGATACATGTTGAGTGTTCTCTGCTTCAGTATCAGGTGGATTGGCTACAACAATGCTGTTTACACTTTGAAGCCAGCCTTTCTCCTCACTGAGAGGTGTAGAGCTAGCAACTTCTGACACTGACTCTTGTCGATATTCATCATGAACAGGAACATTCTTTTCAAGAACAACTGGGGCTACTTGTGTATATGATGGGGGCAGTTCACTTACGCTTTTCGAGGTAGATGTTGCTTGTGTAATAACAGTGTTTTTGCGGATAGTTCCAGGAACATCAGCAGACGCATGCTGAAACATTGATATGCCAGTGCCATGAAAGGAGTCGCGAGCCGTGGTAGAGCTCGGATTGTGGCCAATGTTATCAAATGCTGCAGTCGTGAACAAGCCAAGACGAAGATTTGGCGGGCAGACTACCTGCTCCTCTTGGTATCGACGGCATACTGAATTACCAAGCTCGGTAGAGATGGCCAGGACCCGGTCATATGAAACACAAAGCCCTAAACTGTGCAGTGTTTCTATCAAGTCACGACTGCGGGTCTTTGCATGAATTGATAGTCCTACATATAGAGGAACTGGTGTCTCGCGATCTTTATTCCGTCGCTCTTGCTTCACAATATCCGCATCACGGCGCCTAACTCCAAGATAACTGTTATATTGGATCAGTTGGGAAATGGTGATACTGGCTTGAGAATGACTAAAATTGCTGGCTTGTGATTCAATATTAGGGCCATATAGAATCATGTTAATCAAAGACACTAAAGACTGTGGAACAGAGTTGGCTTGACAGTTATGATCAAAAGATCCATCAAAAGCATAATGCATGGATTGCATGTCTTTACGTAGAATACTTGCGGCCTTAGCAAGATGTATAGCATCTTCGTCACATGTGTGCGCTCTCTCCAAGGACTCTGCTAGATCACTTCTAAATGCCAAGTAGACATCTCGTCCTTGTTTAAAAGCATGTAGATCAGGAATTTGGCACAGGATACGCTCTTTCAGACGAGAAGTGTTAATACGTACAGCTGTATCTATGCCAAATTGATTCATACGCACCGTATACTTACTGGCCAGGTCAGCAAGTTTAAACACTGGGAGATCTTTTTCTGAATTAGCTCTTTGTTCTTCAATGAAGCCTACAAGCTCTGCCAAAACAATGCTTTCAGGTTTCCCTTCAATTTCATTCTCTTGATCTTTTGCTTTTGCGTTCTTTTCTTTCTTATACAGAGAGGCTAGACAGGAGGCATGTAGGATGCCTCTAGAGCCACCAGGTCTCCCTCACTTAGCTTTGCCAACAGTTTCTCATCTTGTAATGTGTATGCACATTCGCGCACTTTAGCATCCATGCCAAGAGTGGAAACTTTATGAAGACTATTACTTCGACAACCGGTAACTCGTCACAAATGAAGCAGATATCAGAGTTGCCGACTGTCGGCGTAGCACTTGATCGCGTGTACTTTCCTCCAATTGGTTTGTCTTGTTTCAGAGCTCGTTTTTCGGCTCGTTTGACTTTCGTTGAGTTGAATTGCAAAAAACAACTTTTATGCCATCGGGCTTTGTTTATTATAAGGGTATTCTCCATTCCATCGCCTTCATCAAGCCTTAGGGGGTTCACATTAGCCGGCATACATCCTAACTCTGTAAGTCTAGTAATATTTTCAGCTAGGGTCTTTTTTTAATAACTTTTTTACATCTGTGGGTGCACGCCTAAGGAACGCCTTGCCTACTCTACGAGTGCGCAATCATACATCTTGCGTGACGACGGATTCAGTTACAGCTTTTAAGTTTAAGGACATACCAATCAGCTTTGTACAGAAAGAACTTTCATCCCTTCGTGTAAAGAAATCTTCTGGTATCAAGGACATCCATACTCGAATGCTTAAAACTGGGGCTACTGTTCTAGCTTCTCCCTTGGCTCACATCTTCAATTTGTCATTACGAACAAATAAAGTACCCACTTCATGGAAGTCTGCAACTGTTACTCCACTTCACAAGGCTGGTTCGTTCTCTGACCCAAATAACTTTAGACCAATATCTGTGCTTCCTGTTGTGATGAAGATTTTTGAGCGTGCTGTACATAAACAACTTTACGAGCATCTAACAACAAACAAGCTGCTTTCCACACATCAATCTGGGTTTAGACCTGGTCATTCTACTGGTACTGCCCTCCTGGATGTCTCTGATTTTATACTGAAGAACATAGATGAAGGAAATCTTATCGGAGCTGTATTTCTGGACTTGAGCAAGGCATTCGATATGATCAACCATGATATTCTGAAAGTGAAGCTTAGCAAAGTTGGCATAAACGGGAAAGCATTAGATTGGTTTGACGATTACCTAAGTAACAGATCTCAGACAGTAACTATTAATGGTACACTGTCCGACACCATGGATATATCACTAGGGGTCCCACAGGGTTCGGTCCTTGGACCTCTATTATTTATCATTTTTATTAATGACCTTCCTCTGAGTATTCAACGCAGTAAAGTAGTTTTATATGCAGATGATACAGCTATATTCTTTGCTCACAAGGATATACAGCTAATTGAATCCGTCTTACAAGCTGAACTTGACAATCTTAATACCTGGTTTAGTGCTAATGATCTCATCGTAAATTGTAAGAAAACTAACGTAATGCTTCTTGGGACTAGCCAGCGGCTAGCACGATCCAAAAAGCCATGTTTATCTTCGTCGGGAGTCATACTCCAACATTCAGAGTCCGTTAAATATTTAGGTTTATGTTTTGATTCTAAGCTTAACTGGCACGAACACATCGATGCATTATCAGCTAGAGTATCATGCAGATTAGGGCTCCTTAGGAGAATCAGGAAATATGTTAGTGTAGACACCTGTAAACATCTTCATTGTACACTAGTCCAACCATTATTAGAATATTGTGACATCATCTGGTCTAATGCTGATCAGACAAGTCTTAATAGACTCCTTAGGCTGCAAAAGAGAGCAGCACGCATAATATTGATGAAGAAGACACGCGAGGAACGTACAGTGAATCTATTTAGAGAGCTAGGCTGGGTTCCATTAAACCAGCGTTGGGACTTCCATAAATGTCTCACCGTTTTTAAATGTTTAAATAATTTATGTCCACCGTATCTCCAAAATCTATTTCACCGTAATTCTGATGTACATAATTATAATACTAGAAACCGTAATAACATCCATTTAGTCAAAATTTCATCTAATTCTGGCTATAGATCATTTACTTTCTCTGCAGCTAAACTCTTTAATAGTCTAGACAGCTATATAAAGAATGCTCCAACTATCAAGAGTTTTGTAAATAACTACTGGAATAACCCTATCTGTAATTAGTTAATGCTGCTACTACATGTATAGTACATCAAGTATATTTTAAATTAGGGTAATTACTATCAAGTATATTTTAATCAGTGTAATTACCATCTATGTGAATACTTATATTAGTGTAATTATTATATATTATCAATTATTGTAAACTTATTTTAGTTTTTAAACACAGCTTCAATGGAAATCAGTGTAAACTGTTTGAATTCTGTGTATAATAAAGTTTATTATTATTATTATTATTATAGCCAGCACCAAAATCTGATTGACGCTTGGAGTCGCTTGGACACTGCAAAGGCTCATTCTTGTTAAATTGTTGGCAGATGACACATTTGCCCCAGTCAGTTGGTTCGGCTGATGTGCTAGCCTTGTATTACTCATCACTGATGGACTTTTTAAACTGAAATAGCAGTTTAAAATAAATACAATTTTATACAGTTCTTGAGTTATCTGCTCTATGCAGGAATAAATTAAAGGAATTCAAATCATTTGATAAGCTAGTGACTTTTATGGACCAGTGCTCAGTCATCAGATACTGTACTTACAGGAAAAATAGATAAACAGTGTCATCTCTTCATGTCATGCAGTCCCAGGCTCATTCGTCAACTCCAGTCTTCAGTTTATTTGCGCTGTGCACGAATTGAAATGATATAATAAAGTAAAATTCATAGCTAAAACCTTCGCTTTGCCTATCAATATTACCGGTTACTTACAGGGAAAATAGAGAAACTTCACGTGTCTAATCTCCATATTCAGTGTGGTCCATCCCAAGCTCTTTCCATATAAAGAAGATATCTTAACGGTTTTTTTGTCATACAAAGATCATGTAAAAACGTTTCTAAAAAATCTCAGAAGGCACAAATTCTTCAACCATCACGAATAAGAAGACAAGATGGCGGACCAAAATGGGCGCGTAGAGCCTTT
Organism: Actinernus sp. WN-2022; assembly: GCA_030867875.1. NCBI lineage: Eukaryota > Metazoa > Cnidaria > Anthozoa > Actiniaria > Actinernidae > Actinernus > Actinernus sp. WN-2022. The sequence goes on along the minus strand of JAOWCC010000577.1, from coordinate 1,838,576 downwards.
TGGGTAGCTTACCAGTCCTTCCGGTAGGGAGTATTAATGACACAATTTTTATTGTTCATAATTGTACACAAGTTGTACTTTTTTAATTCAATTTTTGTGTTGCCAGAAATGTGTATAAAATAACACACCACACAAGATAATTATAAAGGTTTACTTGAAAAAATAGTTTTGATATTGACAGAAAACGTTTTTAATAGTTTTTTGACATATTTCATTTGTATTCATTTTTTATTAAAACGTTGAACACTCATTACTAAACATTCATTACTTAACTAAAAAAACCTGTTAGAACAAAGGAGACACCTCATATGGATGTGTGGAGGAGAACTTCCGGTTTGGAATTATGTACTTCCGGTTTATCGTGTGTAGAGCAGTAAAATGCCATTTTATTCATGCAATTCATTTATTTATCAGTCTCATTTACTATTTCTTCGTTTTTTTGATCTATTTATATAATAAAATGTAGAAAGAAAGCTAAAATAAAGTTAAAGAAAGACATATTTACACCGTAATATTTCACTTCCGGTCAAGATGGCGGCCATTTTGGAAATCACCCCATAAGTCGAGCCAGCAGCAGCAGAGTTCGTGCTGGCTCCATGTCTAATATTGATAACCACGAGGAAACTCATATTTCCTGTAAGTTTGGTGCTTTTAACCCAAAAGCGAACAATTAGGCCATAATTCTGCCTATATCCGCTCTACTATTAGGTTCTACAGAAGTTTCAGAAGTCACCGTCTAGCAGAGTTCAATGTACGTATACGGAAAAACCATTTTCCCTGGCCGTCAACTATACAAGCGAGTTCCAAACAGCGACATCACATGAAGTCTCCACTCGGTATAGAAACAAAATTAGAACATATAGCTTAGTAATGTATCAGGTAATGCAGGAATCAGTCAAACACCCCAGCAGCGAAATAACTGGATAATCCGACTCAATAAAGATAAACCTGCTAACGCTGATCCTGAACGCTTCGTGGCTCTGTTGAGTGTTCATACGAGAACTCGATCCGTCCAGTGGAAGTATGGTAAAACTACAAGACAGCAAGTCTGACAGCGACTATCACCAGAGCCAGAAGTCATATAGTCCGTATTTCAACAAGTTTACTCCTCTGCAGCCGGCTTTCTTTCTACTATTATCGGCTTTAAGAAATTTGTCTTGAATGTCAGTCGGCATCGGTCCAGTTTTGCAAATTACAATCCCTCACTATAAACCAGGGAAGTTCTGATTCCACAGCAGGCAACCAATTTTGCCGATCAGTAGCAAATATCAGGGATTGTCAGGTCCAGATTTTCCATGTCCCAGTCAAAGTTGTCCAGGATATAAATAAACAGCATAGAACTGTCATCGCCGAAAGTGATCCGATGAAGATCTTGATTTTTTTTCGCCGACCACATGGCACTTGAGCGAACGGTTTGTTTTTCGAGTTGATTTAGTGGAAATATGTTCTTTTCTGATAGCTTTTTCTACGAATTCCACCTTTCGTGCAAGCAAAGTTTTCTAATTCTGAATTGATTCTGACATCTGACATTGTATTTCCATTCATCTTTTGTAATGATTTACGGAGAGCTGTCAAATAGATCCCGGAATAAATTCTGAACGGCTTCCGCTACTTTGGTATGTAAATATATGCAAATTAGGTATCTCACGTTGTGTCACAGGGCGCGAGTCACTTATTTTCTCATTCCTCGTTTATCATAAAGTGCCATATAATAAACTACTTATTAACCTCGCTCACTCGGTCTTTACGGGAAAATATCAGACCTCGGTCTTTTATGTACGGACCTCGCTATCGCTCGGTCCGTACTGTCAAGACCTCGGTCTGATATTTTCCCGTAAAGACCTCGCTCTCGGTTAATAAGAAGTTATTCTTACTCGCGACACATCTTGCCCCAGGATCAGTAAACGAGTCATGTAAACCTTCCCTTAATAGATTATTGAGCACTGACCGGCTATCGCGTTTGCTATTGAAAATGTGTGATCAAAACACTGAAGTATTTTTGATTATATAACCTATATTGCTAGAAATTAGCTAATTATTGCCTTTTTCACTTTAGATTTAAATGACTTAATCCTTACGCAAGTGTTGTTTTCTATAGATACTCGCCTATGTAAGCTGCACCCTTCTTCTGTAAAAAAAAAAAACATTTTAAGACCGAAGGTCGAAACGTTTTTAAGAAAATATTGGACCAGTCAGAAGCTGCCTGCTCTTTCTTTCTTTCTTTCCTAATACACGTTTTATATACATATAGGTCTTTTGCAGAGTTTTTTTGTTTCAGTGTATATATATATATATAATTTGCTGTAGCCTATCCGTTAGTGTGAATAAACACGGAGCAAGTTGGCACACAAACCTGTCCGATACAATTGAAAGTATATCACTTCCAAGATCGGTGCAATATCGCGCCAAAACAGTACGTGTGACCAGGAGGCCTATCCGTTTTAGTTTTTTTGCCGACACAAACTGTCAAATAGATCATTTCAGATTTTTTGGGACAATCTATACACACAAAACAAAACAACAGAACAAAAAGTTGCTACAACCCAACTCTGGTGCTGATCCAAGACACCGATTGGCTAGAGTGAGTGTGACAATGTTCTGAGAAAACACTACGAAATGCATTCCCATAACTACGGCTTTTATTATATGCGAAACTATATACAAATCGCATGTTACAGTATTCTCACTGTTCTGATGACCTTTTATGGCGATAATGATAACGCGGCATGTACGGCAGCACCGTCTAGGAGAATCGTATGTTACAGTATTCTCACTGTTCTGGTGACCTGTTATGGCGATAATGATAACGGATGTACGGCAGCACCGTCTAGGAGAATCGTATGTTACAGTATTCTCACTGTTCTGGTGACCTGTTATGGCGATAATGATAACGAATGTACGGCAGCACCGTCTAGGAGAATCGTATGTTACAGTATTCTCACTGTTCTGGTGACCTGTTATGGCGATAATGATAACGGATGTACGGCAGCACCGTCTAGGAGAATCGTATGTTACAGTATTCTCACTGTTCTGGTGACCTGTTATGGCGATAATGATAACGCGGCATGTACGGCAGCACCGTCTAGGAGAATCGTATGTTACAGTATTCTCACTGTTCTGGCGATAATGATAACGCGGCATGTACGGCAGCACCGTCTAGGAGAATCGTATGTTACAGTATTCTCACTGTTCTGGTGACCTGTTATGGCGATAATGATAACGCGGCATGTACGGCAGCACCGTCTAGGAGAATCGTATGTTTCAGTATTCTCACTGTTCTGGTGACCTGTTATGGCGATAATGATAACGGATGTACGGCAGCACCGTCTAGGAGAATCGTATGTTACAGTATTCTCACTGTTCTGGTGACCTGTTATGGCGATAATGATAACGGATGTACGGCAGCACCGTCTAGGAGAATCGTATGTTACAGTATTCTCACTGTTCTGGTGACCTGTTATGGCGATAATGATAACGGATGTACGGCAGCACCGTCTAGGAGAATCGTATGTTACAGTATTCTCACTGTTCTGGTGACCTGTTATGGCGATAATGATAACGGATGTACGGCAGCACCGTCTAGGAGAATCGTATGTTACAGTATTCTCACTGTTCTGGTGACCTGTTATGGCGATAATGATAACGGATGTACGGCAGCACCGTCTAGGAGAATCGTATGTTACAGTATTCTCACTGTTCTGGTGACCTGTTATGGCGATAATGATAACGCGACATGTACGGCAGCACCGTCTAGGAGAATCGTATGTTACAGTATTCTCACTGTTCTGGTGACCTGTTATGGCGATAATGATAACGCGGGATGTACGGCAGCACCGTCTAGGAGAATCGTATGTTACAGTATTCTCACTGTTCTGGTGACCTGTTATGGCGATAATGATAACGCGGGATGTACGGCAGCAGTTACAAGGCACCGTCTAGAAGAAAACATTCATTTGAAAATGATTGTACCTCTCGTCTGTACGAAAACGTTAAAACGTGGTACCACTTTCACTCAAAACGCACATTGATATTTTGAAAATGCTTCTCAAAGTTGAAGGACTTGAAAACGCAGCCTCGTCGTTTTGGTGAAGACGGGTCAAAATTCATTAAAAGGGAACTGAACCCTAAAATCAACCCAACGTCAAAACAAACATGTATTCGAAATAAATAGGTTCTGCTATTTTATTTTGCCGTGTTGCGCGTCTATGAAGAGAAAATCGGAAAACCTCCCTCACAACCTCCGCTATGCACAGAGGGCTCAATTCTTGTAATTTGTGACGTCAGGTACGGTTATTAAATTAGTTTGGCCCGAAATTGAAAAGCGGGACTCTGGATGGCTTATAATGCAAACCACTGTGTCCTCTTTGTGCTGAAGTTGTGGTTGCTTTTTTTTGGTTGTGTGACGTACGATATGGGGAAATTTGCACGAGCCGCTGCACAATATAGATTATTTAGCGCAAAATCGAACTTGAAGACTAATTTTCTCTTCATGGACGCGTAACACAGAAAAATAACATATCAGAACTCATTTCTTTGGATTACATCTTTGTATAGTCGTTGGGTTTAATTTCGTTGGGTTGGGTTCAGTTCCCTTTAAATATGCGACAAATAGAAAACGTATACAGGCGCGGTATTAGGTTTGAGCGTTTTGAGTCACTGTTTTAATACAGACGGGTGGAAACGTTGTGATCAAAACATGTGCGGACGCAAAACAATTGCTAGTATTGCGTTTTCGGTCAACAACAATTGATATACGTGGGAACGTATCGTGTGAACGATACGATCACTTTAATAGGTCTTTTGGTAACAAAGCTTCCCATGATGCTTCACTTGTCCTGCATGATATGAGCCTGCAAGCTACGTTCTTGGGTGGCCAGCGTCGTCGCCGCGGCAAGAAGTTCTTGACATCTACGAGATAAACGAAAAGTTGAGATGATTATTTTGATGGTTAAAGAAGTAGAGTAAAGCAACTTAATTTAACGTCGTTAACTCGCGACAGTCTGGCGAGACTGATAAACTTGAGGCCGACGTGGGAACTACGGTTTTACGTCCTTATCCAAGATTATGAAATGATGTGGATAGTGATTGAGAACGATGAAGATAAGTGATAAGAATGGAATTGACGATGACAATGATTATTATTATTAAATAACGATTAATGTTAACAATAAAGGAGTTCGCCGTAAAACCAAAACAAAAGTTACAGCGGTTTTCAATTCAGTGTCGTAAAACCAAAACCAGTGAGCCAATCACAAGAGCAAGTAAAAACATAAAGTAAAGTAAGTAAGTAAGTAACTTTATTTAAGTGTCAAATGTATTTAGCTTTGCAGCTAATTGGGGACACTAACCCTACGATTTTACGTCCTTATCCGAGAAGACGTGAAGGTCTAACCGTTTGCAGTTGTTTCACAAAGGCGGCACCTTCTTGTCAGTTTGAACCCGCGACCTCCCGCTCGACAGACCGGAGCTTAAAGTGCAACTAACCCCTTTTGCGATTTTTATACATATGAATCTTTGAAAGGTTTTGAGTACTTCTGCGAAGAAATATTTGGCTTACAGAGAATACCCTATGTTCTAGGCTTGTTTGGAATGGTGAAAATGTGACCTTTCCTGACCCATGACCGCGCAAGAAAAAGCCTGGGTCGATTCTAGATCTTACGTCACCTCATTAATGCATTGTTCCCCATGGCGCCTTTCCATCACAACAACATCGATATATAGAGAATATACACAGTCTGTGAGTTGTTAGTAAAGAAAACAGTTATTTTAGACAAAATGCTAAATATTTATTCAAATTATTGCACAGTCGAATGAGTTGGATGACGTAAGATCAAGAATCGACCCAGGCTTTTTCTTACGCGGTCATGGGTCAGGAAAGGTCACATTTTCACCATTTCAAACAAGCATAGAACATAGAGTATTCTCTGTAAGCCAAAAATTTCTTCGCAGAAGTACTCAAAACCTTTCAAACATTCATATATATATAAATTGCAAAAGGGGTTAGTTGCACTTTAACCACTGAGCTAACCGGGAGGCGAACCAATCGCGAACTGGAGTAATTCACGATTGGTCTTACTTCAACCAATCATGAGGCAAAGTAAACGCAATCAAGGATAATTAGCCAATCAAATTCGACAGCAATTACTTTTCGACACTCAATTGAAAACCGCTCTATTACAGAGCCAATCACAGGAGCAAGTAAAAATACAATGAGCCAATCACAGGAGCAAGTAAAAATAAATGAGCCAATCACAGGAGCAAGTAAAAATACAATGAGCCAATCACAGGAGCAAGTAAAAATAAATGAGCCAATCACAGGAGCAAGTAAAAATACAATGAGCCAATCACAGGAGCAAGTAAAAACACAATGAACCAATCATAGGAGCAAGTAAAAATACAATGAGCCAATCACAAGAGCAAATAAAAATACAATGAGCCAATCACAGGAGCAAATAAAAATACAATGAGCCAATCACAGGAGCAAGTAAAAATACAATGAGCCAATCACAGGAGCAAGTAAAAATACAATGAGCCAATCACAGGAGCAAGTAAAGATACAATGAGCCAATCAAAAGAGCAAGTAAAAATGCAAAGTGCCAATCACGAACTGAAGTAATTTCAGGCCTTACTGAAGTAATTAATGATCCAATCACCAGGAAAAGTAAACGCAATCGTGGATAACTCGCTAAAACGAAAATTGATTTCGTGATGAACTGAAACAATTGTTTGGTTTTAGTTTAGAACTCCCGGTTAGCTGAGTGGTTAAGCGCCGGTCTGTTGTGCGGGAGGTCGCGAGTTCAAACCCCGGCCGGACCAACACTCAGGGTCTTAAAATAACTGAGTAGAAGGTGTTGCCTTTGTGATCGAAATGCAAATGGTTAGACCTTCGCATCTTCTCAGATAAGGACGATAAATCGTATAGGGCAACGGAGACGTCCAAGAGAGGGGCTTTAAGCCTGTCGAGGTTCTCCGTCCACCTTCGAGGTAAAACAGAATACATCAACTTGATTGGCTGATAATGACATAATATTTTTCGCAGCCAACAGAAAAGCTAAGCAAACGCAAAACCGAAGCAATCACATTACTTTCGACAGTCAATCGAAAAACGCTCTACGAACGTCCTTACTGCCTATATTGGTATACTGGTATTGCCTATATTGGTATACTGGTATTGTCTATATTGGTATGGTCTATATTGGTATACTGGTATTGTCTATATTGGTATACTGGTATTGCCGATATTGCCTATATTGGTATACTGGTATTGCCTATATTGGTATACTGGTATTGTCTATATTGGTATACTGGTATTGTCTATATTGGTATGGTCTATATTGGTATACTGGTATTGTCTATATTGGTATACTGGTATTGCCGATATTGCCTATATTGGTATACTGGTATTGTCTATATTGGTATGGTCTATCAGTTGGTATACTGGTATTGTCTATATTGGTATACTGGTATTGCCGATATTGCCTATATTGGTATACTGGTATTGTCTATATTGGTATACTGGTATTGCCGATATTGCCTATATTGGTATACTGGTATTGTCTATATTGGTATGGTCTATATTGGTATACTGGTATTGTCTATATTGGTATACTGGTATTGCCGATATTGCCTATATTGGTATACTGGTATTGTCTATATTGGTATACTGGTATTGCCTATATTGGTATACTGGTATTGCCTATATTGGTATACTGGTATTGTCTATATTGGTATACTGGTATTGCCTATATTGGTATACTGGTATTGTCTATATTGGTATACTGGTATTGTCTATATTGGTATACTGGTATTGCCGATATTGCCTATATTGGTATACTGGTATTGTCTATATTGGTATACTGGTATTGCCTATATTGGTATACTGGTATTGCCTATATTGGTATACTGGTATTGTCTATATTGGTATACTGGTATTGCCTATATTGGTATACTGGTATTGTCTATATTGGTATACTGGTATTGTCTATATTGGTATGGTCTATATTGGTATACTGGTATTGTCTATATTGGTATACTGTCTATATTGTCTATATTGTCTATATTGTCTATATTGTCTATATTGTCTATATTGTCTATATTGGTATTGTCTATATTGGTATGGTCTATCAGTTGGTATACTGGTATTGTCTATATTGGTATACTGGTATTGCCGATATTGCCTATATTGGTATACTGGTATTGTCTATATTGGTATACTGGTATTGCCGATATTGCCTATATTGGTATACTGGTATTGTCTATATTGGTATGGTCTATATTGGTATACTGGTATTGTCTATATTGGTATACTGGTATTTCCGATATTGCCTATATTGGTATACTGGTATTGTCTATATTGGTATACTGGTATTGCCTATATTGGTATACTGGTATTGTCTATATTGGTATACTGGTATTGTCTATATTGGTATATTGGTATACTGGTATTGTCTATATTGGTATACTGGTATTGCCTATATTGGTATACTGGTATTGTCTATATTGGTATACTGGTATTGTCTATATTGGTATGGTCTATATTGGTATACTGGTATTGTCTATATTGGTATACTGTCTATATTGTCTATATTGTCTATATTGTCTATATTGTCTATATTGGTATACTGGTATTGTCTATATTGGTATGGTCTATCAGTTGGTATACTGGTATTGTCTATATTGGTATACTGGTATTGCCGATATTGCCTATATTGGTATACTGGTATTGTCTATATTGGTATACTGGTATTGCCGATATTGCCTATATTGGTATACTGGTATTGTCTATATTGGTATGGTCTATATTGGTATACTGGTATTGTCTATATTGGTATACTGGTATTGCCGATATTGCCTATATTGGTATACTGGTATTGTCTATATTGGTATACTGGTATTGCCTATATTGGTATACTGGTATTGCCTATATTGGTATACTGGTATTGTCTATATTGGTATACTGGTATTGCCTATATTGGTATACTGGTATTGTCTATATTGGTATACTGGTATTGTCTATATTGGTATACTGGTATTGCCGATATTGCCTATATTGGTATACTGGTATTGTCTATATTGGTATACTGGTATTGCCTATATTGGTATACTGGTATTGCCTATATTGGTATACTGGTATTGTCTATATTGGTATACTGGTATTGCCTATATTGGTATACTGGTATTGTCTATATTGGTATACTGGTATTGTCTATATTGGTATACTGGTATTGCCTATATTGTATATATTAGGTATTGTCTATATTGGTATACTGGTATTGTCTATATTGGTATGGTCTATATTGGTATACTGGTATTGCCGATATTGCCTATATTGGTATACTGGTATTGCCTATATTGGTATACTGGTATTGTCTATATTGGTATACTGGTATTGTCTATATTGGTATACTGGTATTGTCTATATTGGTATGGTCTATATTGGTATACTGGTATTGTCTATATTGGTATACTGGTATTGTCTATATTGGTATACTGGTATTGCCGATATTGCCTATATTGGTATACTGGTATTGCCTATATTGGTATACTGGTATTGTCTATATTGGTATACTGGTATTGTCTATATTGGTATACTGGTATTGTCTATATTGGTATACTGGTATTGTCTATATTGGTATACTGGTATTGTCTATATTGGTATGGTCTATATTGGTATACTGGTATTGTCTATATTGGTATACTGTCTATATTGTCTATATTGTCTATATTGTCTATATTGGTATACTGGTATTGTCTATATTGGTATGGTCTATATTGGTATACTGGTATTGTCTATATTGGTATACTGGTATTGTCTATATTGGTATGGTCTATATTGGTATACTGGTATTGTCTATATTGGTATGGTCTATATTGGTATACTGGTATTGTCTATATTGGTATACTGGTATTGTCTATATTGGTATACTGGTATTGTCTATATTGGTATACTGGTATTGCCTATATTGGTATACTGGTATTGTCTATATTGGTATACTGGTATTGTCTATATTGGTATACTGGTATTGTCTATATTGGTATACTGGTATTGTCTATATTGGTATGGTCTATATTGGTATACTGGTATTGTCTATATTGGTATACTGGTATACCAATATTGTCTATATTGGTATACTGGTATTGTCTATATTGGTATGGTCTATATTGGTATACTGGTATTGTCTATATTGGTATACTGGTATTGCCGATATTGCCTATATTGGTATACTGGTATTGTCTATATTGGTATACTGGTATTGTCTATATTGGTATACTGGTATTGTTATGCTGGTATAAATACAATAACCTATATGCCCTGATATTTCGTCCGCGGACATTATCTGTTCCGAGAAGAGAACAGTTCTCAAGAGCGAAGCTCGAGGGAAACTGTGAGCTTCGAGGATCAGTTTAATGTCCAAGGACAAATATCAGGGCATATTTCGACACCACAATGTAGGTTATTGTTTTTATCATCCTTCAAATATTTTCTCTGATGCGTGCTTATACTCTCACGGGGTGTATTCGCTGATATTTCCCGCTCGTGGAGAGACCTGACTTTTCCCTGACCGTGGTAACCTTGTGTATCGAATTGCATCGGTCCTTATCTGAGAAAAGATGTGAAGGCCTAGCTATTTGCAGTTCGATCACAAAGGCAACACCTTCTGCTCAGTTCTCTTAAGACCCTGCATGTTAGCCTGGCCGGTGTTTAAACCTTGACCTCCCGAACGACAGACCGGAGCTTAGCTACTGAGCTAGCCAAGAGGCGGATTTCCTCAAAAAATAACCTAAATTCTAATTCAGTCGAGAAATTCTGGGCCCCAATTAGTGTTGGGTTAGCCAGATAACAAGACATTTTTTCCCCAAACCTTGCATGCTCTTGCACCTCGGCATCAGCAACCTTGGCAATAGTTGTCATCTCCTTGGAAAAGTTTGAGACCTAAAAAAACATGAGGCATTCAGCTGAGTAAATCTCATGACTGTACACGAAAAACGTGTGAATTGAGTCACTTACCTTGTGGGTTTGTTGCCGTGTTAAAGACTCAATGTCACCTAAGAGATGCTCACTCTCGTCCAAAGCCTTCAACAGTTCCTCTGAAAAAATAAACGATATGTTTTATCGCCAGGCAAGGTACAATACAGGCTCTGCTTGATTAATTAATTATTTTACATCTGACGTAATGTTAAGTTTCTCACCGTGGTTGTCAGGCAGCAGAACACCGCTGACCGGCATGTACTGTCGTGTAGTATCCAGGGCGGATGATAGCTGTGCGTACTCTAGTATCAGTTTAGGGATGTTCCCACCAGTCGCCTGAAGACCCGACAGCTACAATGACAAGATACAAGCATACAGCGGTTTTCGATTGTGTCGTAAAACCAAAACCAAAGTAATTACAGAGCCAAACAGGAGCAATTAAAAACGCAATGAGCCGATCACGAACTGAAGTAATTAATGATCCAATCATGAGGAAAAGTAAACGCAATCGTGGATATCTCTTGCTAAAACGAAAATATATTGCTAGACCGACCAAAAGAATGTTTGATTTTAGCTTAGAACTTGATAGGCTGATAAGTACATAACATTTTCGCAGCCAATAGAAAAGTAGTCTCCTTCGCAGCCGTTCTTAGGGTCGTCACACAAACGCTAGCCCCACTAACGGCTGCTCACACAAGCCACACATTCCAATCCAATCGCATGGCCAATAAGAATTCAGTTCTCAGAATCCAAAAACCACTCGCACCAGAACTTTCTGGCGGGAAATCTAGGAAATCAAACATGGGAGGCTAAATTTGACAAAATTGATACGAAATCGGTTCAAATAGCTTCGTATGTATTCTGTTATTAGTTTTTCTCAAGAAAGTAGATACGAGTTTAGAAGAAATCTTTTGTTTTGACGCTGTACTGATGAGCTTTAAAGTGTCGACATAAGCATACCGTTACTAATTAACTCATATCAGGTTACGTTATAACGGTCTTGATTGGCTTACACAAACAAACGGGATTGGAATGTCTGGCTGGTGTAAGCAGCCGTTAGTGGGGCTAGTGTTTGCGTGACGACCCTAAGAACGGCTGCGAAGGAGACTAATAGTAAAGCTAAGCAAACGCAAAACCACCAAAGAAATAACTTATTCCTTTCGAAACTCAATCGAAACTGCTCTATACAACAGATCCAAGATACCATGACAGAACCGATCCCCCATATTAGGTTCTCTCCTCATGATAGATACCATCACATAATGGATCCCCATATTAGGTTCTCTCCTCATGAGAGATACCATCACAGAACCGATCCCCATATTAGGTTTTCTCATGATATATCATCACCTAAGAGAACCGATCCCCATATTAGGTTCTCTCCTCATGATAGATACCATCACATAATGGATCCCCATATTAGGTTCTCTCCTCGTGATAGATAGCATCACAGAACCGATCCCACATATTAGGTTCTCTCCTCATGATAGATAGCATCACTGAACCGATCCCCATATTAGGTTCTCTTATGATAGCTGATACCATCACAGAACCGATCCCTATATTAGGTTCTCTCGTGATAGATACCATCACAGAACCGATCCCCCATATTAGGTTCTCTCCTCATGATAGATACCATCACAGAAACGATCCCCATATTAGGTTCTCTTATGACAGCTGATACCATCACAGAACCGATCCCCATATTAGGTTCTCTCGTGATAGATACCATCACAGAACCGATCCCCAATATTAGGTTCTCTCCTCATGATAGATACCATCACAGAATCGATCCCCATATTAGTTTCTCTTATGATAGCTGATACCATCACAGAACCATCACACAACCTATCCCCATATTAGGTTCTCTCCTCATGATAGATACCATCACATAACCGATCCCCCATATTAGGTTCTCTCCTCATAATAGATACCATCACAGAATCGATCCCCATATTAGTTTCTCTTATGATAGCTGATACCATCACAGAACCATCACACAACCTATCCCCATATTAGGTTCTCTCCTCATGATAGATACCATGACAGAACCGATCCCCCATATTAGGTTCTCTCCTCATGATAGATACCATCACAGAACCGATCCCCATATTAGGTTCTCTTATGATAGCTGATACCATCACACAACCGATCCCCATAGGTTCTCTCCTCATGATAGTCTACACCGATATATTTTTAGCTATTATGTATTTGTTGGGCTACTTTTACCATTCTATCCGATTGGTAGTTTGTATCACGTGTTACTGTAATTATACATGTCAAGAGTCGTCCGTTGTTCATGTTCGGTGCATGTTAGAATTTCACACCCGAACAATGACATAAACCAGCAGAAATCAGAATTATTGTTCTGATGTGTCAGATGTGCTTTTCCTCTTTAACTGAAAATAATATTTGCTCTGAAATGATTGTTATGGTTACCTAAACATATTGCTGTGTTTGTTTCCTGTAAATTGTACACTTGATGTCATTTATAAACTTATAACGCATTGCCATCTTGAATCTGATGACGTCACACGGTTGCCGCTATTCTAATTCCTAATTGGTAATGCCCCTTATTCCGTAATGTTGCAACTTTCGTAATAAGTATTGAATGATTCACGGTATCAAATGCCTTTTTCAAATCAATAAATATACCACAGCATTTACATCATAGTTTTGGTACTAAAAACGATGAATGCAAAATATAGGTTGCGAATTTGGGGTAAGATCTACGAACCATGCAAATCTGAGGGGGGAGGGGTGGAAAATCGTATGCACTTCCTTTTAATAACGGTACCCTCCCCCATTAGAAAGGGATTGTTCCAGGTTGCATCATCAAAATCATAGTTCTGGTACTAAACACGATCAACGCAACGTATTGTTTGCGAATTTGGGTTCCCCCATTATGTTTGCAAGGTTCCGATATCTTAGGGTGGAAAACCATATGTATTTTTACATTTTTTAACTTTTTTATTTTATTAGCTTTGCCATGTAATTACAACAACAAAAAATGAGGGGGGAAATGTAAGAAAGAAAAACACAAAAGAAAAAGACAATAAACAGTGATGCCATCTTGACTGGTTTCAACTGTTTTCAACCAGTTAGTTGTTATGACAACGCATTCGGCCAACCAATCGGAGTATTTGAAGGGTTTCCTAATGATTGACTGACCAATCAGAAAACTCACTCATCAAGATCAAAGTGTTCTGGATTTCCGGAAATTCAAGATAAACGTGCTCAGGATGTCAGAGATATTCAAAATCCGCCAGTCGACCACGTTACCACATGGAACCCCAAATGTACTCAATCAGAAGCCTCACGAATTCGCGCCAAACTTAAAATAGCAATTTAAAAAATATAATACTCAATTAAAAAATACTAAATAAAAAACAAAAATATAGTAACGATAATGGAATTGGGTTAAAATATAAATGGCGACTAGTTTCTACTTTAAAACACTACAATTCTTGATATCTATTGTTACACAACAAAATAGCTATTGTTTCCTGACAATAGAGGCAACCAAGTGACGTCATAAGATCCAGGATGGCAGCGCGCGGGAAATTCAAATGAGTCCATAATCGGTCCATAACTGACACCGAACCTATAATTTACAGTCCATAACGAACATTTGAGAGCAAACATTGTGTTCAGTAAAAAGGCGTTCAGTCTTTGTTTTGCTTCCATCACCCATTACTTGAATACATTGATTTCATCAAAGTAAAAAACACATTTCTAATGTGTCCTGAAACAACCATTGGGGCTGATCAAAATGAGGACCCAGCTAATCCACAGATCAAATTGGAATTTAGGGTACAAAGGAAATTAAATAGATGCAAGTATGAAGTAGTCATTATGCAATCAACATTGCATGGGGTAATGGGAGCGCTATGGACACAAAGCTATCACAGCAAGTTTGACAAAAAAAGGTTGGAAACTCACTTCAAAAGCTGTATGCAAGATAATGGTTTATTTGGTTGGGTGGCAAGTGCTGCCATCATGCAATCTTCATTTGGTCACACAATTACGCCAAGGGATTTGCTCGCAGTTTTCGTCATCTTCAATAACACCACACTCGTGTACCTGTGAGCTAAGTTCTTTGTCTAATTCTGCCATTTTGTTCTTTGTGTCCAGTTCGAGTTGTAGTTCGGCCACACCTCTTTGGAGCTTTTCATTTTCCTGCCACATTGAGTACATTTGGGCCTTAAGAGGACAAAAATACAGAAACTTAGACTGGAGGTAATTTATCAACTGAACGTTACCCCTTCTCGATGATCCCTATCTTCATGAAGTTAATTCCAACTAATTCCCTCAAGAAAACCCCCTCCCCCCCCCCCCCCCCCCCCTCCCAAATAAACTCAATAGTCTGTTCATATTCGAAATAATTTGAACTCTCTTTAACGGGGAACTGAACCATAAAATCAACCCAACGTTAAAACAAAGATGTATCGAAAGAAATAAGTTATGCTATTTTATGTTTCTGTCTTGCGCATCTATGAAGAGAAAATTATTTTTCAAGTTCGATTCTCCGCTGATAAATCTATATTGTGTGGCAGCTCAATTCAGTGCAAATTTTCCCACATCGTACGTCACACAAACCACGGAAATACAATCACACCCCCAACACAAAGAAAACACAATAGTCTGCAATTAGAAGCCGGTAGTCCAGCTTTTCAAGGGAGGGACAGCATAACAAAACTAATTAATTCCCCGTACCTGACGTCACAAATTACTTGAGCCGTCTGTACATACACTTGTAATGAAGTGCAAACTATAATTTGTTCTAGAACGATTAATAAAGTATGTTTTTTTTAGACTTGTCTTGTTTCGTATTGCCATACATTAGAAAGAGGGACAAATAGATCAGTAAAACTAGAGCCGATCTTTTATGATAGACATCGTACATAAACAAGCTCGCATGCAATTATGTAAATCATTAATGGTCAATAAATCTAGTTTGAAGAATCAAGGAGGCTTATCTAATTGCTCTTTTTTTCGAGTGCACAAAGGCTTCCTTATAGAGGGATAAGAATTTCCCCTGAGCCCTTATTATAGGAAATTAACAATGCACTTTATTAACGCGATTTTACAAAATTCGCGTTAATTTAATGTATCTTAATTAATGTCGATGTAAATTTAATGCACGCTATTTTACAACATTGTTATTTTAAAGCACCTTTATTTCATTACAAAACCTTATTAGTTCATGACTCCTCTATTGGCTCTTCAGAGTCACTATCTGACAGGACGTCTTCGTTTAAAATCGAGTTCAAAATGTCTTTTGATTGATCTTGATACTCCTCTGTCTCCCCGAGAGGATAGCTCACTTCTTCTGGCTTCAAACCCAAATTTTCGGCTTTAAAAAAAACTTAGAAACATCCGTGCACTTGTCTTGGAAGGTTTTATTGACGGAAGCCAAAACGCAGTTTGGCGTTCAGAAATGTAAAGTGCGAGTTTGCAGAATTATGAAAATCGCAGTAAATAAAGCAAGATGCTTATCGAAAAATTCGCGTTAATTTAATGCATGTAAACCTAACTTTTGAAAAATTCGCGTTAATTTAGTGTAACGTAAATTTTCTTCGCGTTGTCAACGTGCATTGTTAATTTCCTATAATAAGGTAAAATACCATAATTCAAATGTGGGTAAAATAAAGAATACTAGTGGGAGTGCACGATGTTTGGCTTTGTATAAAATACCTAATGATTTTTCAAGTTTCAGCTTAATAGAGGCTATTTGTTCTTTCCAGGTTAAGTGTTTGTCAAGTAGAATTCCTAAGTATTTAGTGTGATTTCTTTCCTTGATTAATTCATTATTAATTGTTATGAGTGGAGAGTTAGGATTTTTTTGTTTAGGAATCATGAAAAGTAACGAAATTGGATTTAGATACATTCAAGGATAATTTGTTACATACATGTAGAAGCCAGTTCATCAATTGAGCTTATATCACTATTTACTGATGTTTCTGTCATTTATATTGTCACTGTCGTAAAATAAAATAGTAACATCGGCAAAAAGAAAACATTTCAGAGATCTGATAGAGTTAGGAATATCATTTATGTAAAGGAGAAACAGTAAGGGTCAAACACTGATCCTGTAGTACACCACATTCCACGTTAAGTTTTTCAGAATCACTGTAAAAAGTTTGACAAATATTTCTTTGCTGCCTCCAAATGTTTGCTAAAAAAAGCGGCTGCATATAAAACAATCATGTCATTGTTTTACAATAAATACATGAAACAGAAAATGATATGGAAATGATATGATGCAACACTAATTCAATTCCAAGATGGCTGCCCTGGAGGTTGACTCATCTCCAGGCCTCCTCTAAAAATAACAACTGCTAACAAAGACTGCTGGCTGACCCTTACAGCCGAAGTGGGCCAGCCAAAGATATGTTTCTTCTTTCTAATCATCAGCTTAAAGACAATTTGGGAATAAATCTGAAATTCAATGACTTTTTCATGACCTTAGGACATTTCGTAAATTCCATGAATTTTTCAGGCCTGGAATGCAATTTTCAAATTCCATGACTTTTCAAGACTTTTCCATGACCATGCAAACCCTGTTGCAGTAAAGTGGAGGGGGGATCTTGGCTACTATCATGTCACTATAGGTTTGACTTGCATTTGCAATCAAAGTGTGTCAAGAACAGTGCATGATGGTGCATTGGATTTATCGTATTCCAGAATACACACGATGATCGCTACAAATCACCGCTTATATTGGGATTTGTTAGCTACTGGAACACTAAATGCATCCTGAATATCATGTGTCAAACAAACACAAAGACACGGTATATGAATACTTTTAGTTATTATTATATTGCTGTAATTAAACATTCCGACACTTTAGATTTAAGATTCTTAGTCTTAGTACCAGTTAGTATACACTGACAATATCAGGTTTTAACTCACGGCATAAGAACATTTCTAGTCCTAGTTTTAGTGTCATTTTTATGATTAGTCCATATTATTATTGTAATAGAGTAGTAGATCTTAGATTTAAATTTTACTTCTTAGTGTAAACACGACCCCACCAGCTCTGTTGCCTTCATTCATCGTGTATAAGTAAAGTATCAAGTGTAAGTCAGCAAGGCATTTGTAGCTTACAGTGCAAGATGTGCCTGGACCAGTGATTTGCAGAGACTATGGTTATTCTGGCTTTGGTCAATCGAGAGCTGACTCTAAGTGCTTACTATACAATTTGCAGCGTTACCTGGGCATCTTTTTCTTGTTTCTTGTAGGTACTCTTGAGCTGCAATACAAAACTGGAATGCTTATTTATGACAATGTTTAGGTGATACCCAAGAACAATAAGGCAATACCCCAGAACAGCAAGACGATACCCAAGAACAGCAAGGAAACACCCAAGAACAGTAGGTTAGCACCAGAGAACAGTAAGGTGACACCCGAGCACAGAAGTGATACACGAGGACAGTATAAGGTGATACCTGAGAACAGTGGGTGATAAGCTTTTTTCTCATCATCTGCTTTTCCTGGGTATCCGAGGATGGGCTTGACAAGAAAGTCAAAACCTTTTAGGTGGTCTTTCATCAATGGCCATTCTTTTATTCAAGCCATTTATTTCTTTATTCAGAGTTTTTACCCACCTTCGATTCGAGAAATATCATCTGCATAAGGCGAGCATACTCCAATTCCAGCTGACGCTGTGAAACCTCTCCATGTCCAAACTACAAGAACAGAGATTAAAATCCGATTGGTTAAAAATAGTGCTATATCAGGCCAAATTGCATCCTTTTGTGTCTGTAATCGCAACTTGGTGAGACATTTGCACAGCTTAGCCGACACCACAGTGAGGAATTTGCAATGTTCTGATTTTAAAATGTCAAACATATGCCCCACAAATGCCCCTGAGGGGATGGGCAGGTTTTGGAATTGATAGACATCATTCATGCTGGCCTGGCAGCTCCATCCTCAGTACTTTATCAGATTAATTTTAATATTTTTCACTACTTTATTGCTTGGAATTAGTACATACCATGACAACTCGCAGCTGTCATTAGCAGAATCTTGCTGAACTATTTGAGGTTTTATGGTTGTTGCTAGTGGATCAGTTAACATTGCTTGCTAGTAGTATTTTCCTCTTATTTTGAGCCCTGCATACATGACCTTTTGTTCTATTTTATAAGGCTCTCATCCAGTGTCCTTTGCACAAGCTATCAGTTTCCTTTCCTGTAATCTAACACTGAAGCAAATTAAGGTATTCAGGCTCTGTTGATTACTGGATGTATTTCTTCGAATCATTGTCACAGGAGAAGCTTGAGATATAGTAAACGTGCATGGTATACGTGCATGGTAAACGTGCATGGTATACGTGCATGGTAAACGTGCATGGTAAACGTACATGGTATGCGTGCATGGTAAACGTGCATGGTATACGTACATGGTAAACGTGCATGGTAAACGTGCATGGTATATGTGCATGGTAAACGTGCATGGTATATGTGCATGGTATATGTGCATGGTAAACGTGCATGGTAAACGTACATGGTATACGTGCATGGTAAACGTGCATGGTATACGTACATGGTAAACGTGCATGGTAAACGTGCATGGTATATGTGCATGGTATACGTGCATGGTATACGTGCATGGTAAACGTGCATGGTAAACGTGCATGGTATATGTGCATGGTAAACGTGCATGGTAAACGTGCATGGTATACGTGCATGGTAAACGTGCATGGTATACGTGCATGGTATATGTGCACGGTATACGTGCATGGTAAACGTGCATGGTATACGTGCATGGTATATGTGCATGGTAAACGTGCATGGTAAACGTGCATGGTATATGTGCATGGTATACGTGCATGGTAAACGTGCATGGTATATGTGCACGGTATACGTGCATGGTAAACGTGCATGGTAAACGTGCATGGTAAACGTGCATGGTATATGTGCATGGTATATGTGCATGGTAAACGTGCATGGTATATGTGCATGGTATACGTGCATGGTAAACGTGCATGGTATATGTGCACGGTATACGTGCATGGTAAACGTGCATGGTATACGTGCATGGTAAACGTGCATGGTATATGTGCATGGTATATGTGCATGGTAAACGTGCATGGTATACGTGCATGGTATACGTGCATGGTATATTTGTATGTTTTATTTACGGGAATTAACTATGTCCCCCCCCCCCACCCCCATACCTGCTGAAGTGAATAACTCTCTTTCAGAAATCTTCATATCAATTTAGAAGACATTTAGGTCTCGTGTTGTGGGAAGACGAAGAATGTGCAATGAACAACAAGTTTGGATCAGCTAATCCAGATGCGAATAGACCTTTCGAAGAAACAGTAATGTGCTGATATATCACTTCAATAACCCGGGCAATAACCAATGAATTGAGCTTGTGTTCCCATGGGAAGGGCTTTACCGGATGGCAAACAAACTTACAAAATTAATGCTGTTTTAGAAAGATCGATAATCGACTGGAGATGGAAAATAGCATTTACAAACAGGTTTTTCTAATAACACTACCGATCTCGTACAAGTTCCTTTGAATAAATGAAGTCAGATTATTTTGCCGTCAAGTACAACCAACGTAACTGCATTCATGCAAAAAGACCCATTACCAAATTCTACACAGGCAGGTAAGGAAACAATACAAACCTCTTGTCCGGGTTTAAGAATGGGCCCTGGATTGGATATCTGCGATGCTATGGGTGCTGTGAAAACAGACATTCATTGGTAACTACTACTATTTGCAAGTTACCTTTAAGAGCGAAACATTTTCCACGTTCGTTTAAATTTGAAATCTAGTCATCTGGTGGCCCAAACCTTTTCAATTAACTGCGATGTTGACAACCTTTGACATTTCCTGCCTTTATGCACGTTTCACAATGGTGGAAGACATCAAAGGTTTTCAACATAAGGTTGAAACTAATTAGTTTGACGGTTAATTGAAAAGGTTTGTGTTGTCATACGGCTAGGTTTCAAACATAATAATTTAATATACTTTAGATACAAAAATACTCAATTGTGATTGCCTGAAAATAGACATGTTAATAACTAACAGTAGTAGTAGTAGTAGTAGTATTAGTACATCTTTATTTATACATGGAAAATCATCAGTTAAATACATAGATAAAAAACACTAACACTAAAATATGAAACTGTTTTACATGAAAGCCATGTTGCAGGGACGAATAAGAAAAATAGGAATGTCACATATAAGAAATATTTACATAAGGTTAAAATAACTCGATTTCGTAAGATTAAAAATGAAGTTATTTAAACTAGTTGATTGCCTTACATCCTCAGGCAGTTCATTCCATAACTTAGCCCCACTAAAGCGAAAAGCCTTTTTACCGAAATTGGTTCGTGGCCGTACGAGGGTTAGTTTTGTTGATGAGCCCCTAAGATTGTACTTTATAGAGGCTGAACGTGGTATAAATTTTGAGGATAAATATTCAGGAGACAGGTTATTTAAAGCCTTATAAATCATTATTGCTTTTTGTTTGATTCGTCGAATATATAGTCTGTCCCAATTTAGAGTACTTAGGAGCTCATCAATCTTAGTATCAAAGGGTAAACCGGTTATTATTCTGGCAGCTCGGTTTTGCAACTTTTGTAGATTCTCGGCAAGTCCTTTCTTTAGATTTTCCCATACAGCAGTGCAAACAGAGTTCATTTGATACAAAAACTAGTTAATTCGATGAAAAAACCTTTTGCATCTATATTATCAACCGGTAATCATTAGTGTGCAACGTTAAATTAACGAGCCATTAATTACTTAATTCATATTTATTCTCCAAACCTCAAATTAGGTTAGTGTATTTATAATCCTTCAAATCCTTCTTTATCAACACATCATGTATCACCGGTATCAAGACCCATGCATGTGACCAAATGCAGTTCCTCCATTGAATGACTATCTCATGAATTATTAATGAGTTTGAGAAAAGTAAGATAAAGAATGAGCGGCCGATCTTTATCCGATTTACAAACTCTTGCTTTCAGCTCGAGTTTGTAAATCGGATAAAGATCAGCCGCTCATTCTTTATCTAACACTTAAACTTCTTGACCTTGTAATTTTTACATTAAATGCATTATTTATGTTATGACTTTAAATCAGGTTATCTGCCCCTGGCATTCAATAACTTTTTTATACCAGTTAACAAAATACACAAACAAAACACAGACTTGCTTCTTAGGTCCTTCTACTATCTTCCTTCAGTAAGAACAAACTCTGGAAAACTTAATAAATTATTAGATTTCAAGGTGCAAAAATATGGAATTCTATTAATAACGATACAAAATCTCTTAAGAGATTAACTTTCAAAAAGAAACTTAAACTTGACATTGTTAATACATACTAACTCTTCACAGTACACTACCTCCTTTCTCTCTCATCCTTTCTCATAAGTATATATTTACTCTATTTTTGATAGCCAGATCGGATATTACATCTCAATTTAATCTTAATCTTGTCGAATCTTGCTGGGTTGAAATAGACCCTGGTAATGCTAAAAATCATCTGATAATTGGTTGTATATATAGGCACCCTAAAGCGAACTTTGAACTATTCAACGATCAGTTAGAGGAGTTGCTTAAACATTTAAATCAATGTAAATACCAAGTCTATATCCTAGGAGACATAAATATTGATTTCTTTAAATAAGCCAAATTGCTCTAACAAACTTTCCTTTCTTATATTTGCTGATGATACCAATGTATTCTATTCAAGTAATAAAATAAATGACCTAGAAACTGTAATGAATCAAGAGTTCAAATTAATTCTCCGTTATTGTGAAATAAATAAACTCAGTTAATATGAAAAAAACTAACTTCATGATTATAGCCTCAACAAAGAAAAAAAAAACTAAAATTAACATCACCAATATTGAACAAAAAAGCTATATAAAATACTTAGGAATTTAAATAGATGAACACATTAACTGGGAGCAACAAATTAAACATGTAAATAGTAAAATCGCTAAAAACACTGGAAATATAAATAAACTCCGGTACTACCTTGATCTAAATACATTGAAGCAACTCTACTATACACTCGTACACCCATATTTAAACTATGGCCTCATGAGCTGGGGTAACACATATACAACCAAGTTATCAAAAATACGCACCTGCCAAAATAAATGCTGACAAAACATCTTTTTTGCTAATAGCAGAGAAAATGCAACGCCATATTTTAATATCCTTAGACTTCTAAAACTTGATATCTTCAAATTAAGAATTGCAGCATTCACTTACAAAATGATCAATGAGAAAACACAAATGCCATCCGTCTTTTCTATTTACATTACACTTGCCCCCAAAAAATCACTCCTATAATACAAGATTTGCCGCCAAACTAAATTTTAGTAGACCAAAAACACGAACAAACTACGGAATGCATACTTTTAAGTACATCTCATCGAAAATCTGGGGAAAACTCGACTTTGAATAGCCCACTTCCGCGATATGCTTTACTTGTCACGCACAAAGGTTTCAATACGAGGCCCCGTGCTAAATTAAATTTATTCTTTTCTCTAAGAAATAAACAAATCTAATTTAGCACGGGGCCTCGTATTGAAACCTTTATGCGTGACAAGTAAAGCATATCGCGGAAGTGGGCTATTGAAATGTGCTTGCTCTGTTAGTATATTTAAAAACAAATACAAAACTACATGTACTCTTTAAAAAAAAATATATATTATAATATGTATATATGAATATTCAGCTGTGCCTAAATGAATCTAGTATCTACAATCGTAGGCAGTGTCCAACTCGGAAGCTACGCTACTTTGGTCACTGCGCACGATCTCAATATAGAATATGTACATTTCTTTATTTTCATTTAAATGTATTGTTAATGTAACTGTAACTGTAGTCATTGTAAATAGTACAGAGTGCAGAATAAACTTGAACTTGTCTAAGTGTCAGTATTATTTGCACCATTTATACATCTGGTGAAGTCGGTAAAATTCAGAATTTTGATTCGGTGTTAAATAAGGTGAACCATGCAAAAATATGTCATTCTTTTGAATTTCGGATAAACGAGACCATCTGTCAGCAAAAATATGTGCAGCAGATATTTTGATATTATCTCTTCCCCTATTTTTGTAACACTTATCCCATTCTATATTTATCTTAAACACATAGTTTTATCATTATTTTATTTTATTGGGTTTATACCGATGTATATGTTGTCTGTATCCATAGTTTTTAAATCTTTCTTACAAAATTCGGCCCAGCACTTTAAAATAGATTTATAAAAATCTGGAATATCAAATGGGATTTTCTCCTTATCGAAGTTAACACTTATAGCCTTCGTACCACCTATTCTTTCTAAATAGGAGCACGGAATATCTTTCCATGCGGATTTCTCACTACCTAACAAAGAGCAGGCCCATTTTACTCTGTTTTCTTGAACTAACAATGAGAAATCTGGAACTTTCAAACCCCCTACTTCGTAACTTCCAATTAATGTTTGATATTTGATTTGTTTTCATTCCAGATAAAATCCTTTAGCTCACATTCTACAAGTCTGATAAAATCTTCAGATACATGTATTTTGGAGCAAACATACAACAATTTAGACAGTGCTAATGTACGAACAATCTGTATTCGTCCGTGATCTCCAAATAGATAGTATTGTTTTAAAGTTACACAACACTCGATGTAGATTATTACTATAGATTAACTTCTTATTATATGAATAAAAAATTCCTAAAATCTTTAGGCCGCTTTCCTCAAAATCAACTAATTTAAAGTCTTTATAACTATCGTTCCCTGACCCTGACCCCAGCCACCCTATCTCTGATTTTTTTAAATTAATCTTTAAAGAAGAATATACTCTAAATTTATCTAGTACTTCTAATGTTTTTTCAAGTGAACGAGTATTTTTAAGAAAAAACGTAGTATCATCTGCAAATAAAACAAGTTTTCGGCTCAATCCATTTGGAAGCTCAATGCCTTCTATCTCCTCACAATTTCTTATCTTTAAGGCCATAATCTCGATTACCAAAATAAAAATGTACGGTGAAATGGGATCGCCTTGCTTTGTTCCCCTCAACATGGGGAACAAATTTGTAGCTGTACCATTGTTGTTAACACACCCCTGATTACCTTCTAACAACACTTTAACCCACTTAATAAAACTCTCACCAAATCCAATTTTTTAAGCACTGCAGTTATAAATGAATGTTCAATTGAATCGAATGCTTTTTCGAAATCAGCCGCAAATAAAATTGTAGGTATATTTTTAGATTTAGCGTAAAACAATATATCCTCAATAATTCTAATTGGCTCCTCTATATTTCTACCCTTCACAAACGCTGTCTGATCTAAATGTACAAGAAATGGGAGAACAGGCGTCATCCTATTGCTCAAAGCTTTACTACAAATGTTAACGTCTACATTGATTAAACTAATTAGGCGCCAAGAATCAATATACCAATGATCTTTTCCAGGTTTTTCAAGCAAAATAAAAATAATCTGTCTTTGGGAAGTAGAGAGCAAACCATTTCTATACCCGTCGTTCAGACAGTTGACCAAATCATGGCTTATTTCAAACCATAAACAATTCTTTCGTCAATCCGTCCATTCCTGGAGTTTTTGAAGGTCCCATTTGGTTAACACTATCATAACACTCTTTAATAGTAATTTTGCCTTCACATGCTTCCCTATCTTCCTCTATTAATCGAGGAGTATTCAACTCAGCTAGAAATTCCATGCACTGCGCCTCAGATTTTCCTGATTTTTTTTGGAAATATGAACCAAAATGCTTTTTTATCTCTTTAAGTACCTCATCAGGTTTCGAAATCTCGCTTTTATCACTTCTAATTAATTTCTTAACGTGCGTTTTTGACTTATTCCTCTTCTCTAATGTTAAAAAATACTTTGTATTTTTCTCACCCATCTCGTACCACTCTGCTTTTGATCTGATAATAATACCTTCCGTTACTCAATCCTTCTAATTCTTTAACCAAATTATCATGCTCTGCTACTTTATTGTCTTCCGACTCCCATCCTTTAACCTTCTCTATATCGGAAATCTGTTTCTCAATATCTTGGTATAAGCTTTTACGATTTTTTGCCAACAATTTTGAAAACTTAATAGAATATTTCCGTATTTCATATTTAATCAGCTCCCATCTTAACTGTGGGTTAAATATCCCTTCTTGATTTAGAGTAGTTTTAAATATATGCAATTCTTCTTTCAACCATGCTACGAATTCCTTATTTTCAATTAACGAGTTATTAAACTTCCAAAAAGAACGGCCTTTCATTTCTTCCTCGAGACTTTTCATTTTCAAAATAATCGCAGAGTGGTCAGTTGCCGGGGCTATAATAATATCACTATCCTCAATCGTAGACTGGAGTTCATTTGAAACGAGAAAGAAGTCCAGTCTACGATGAAGCACCTGTTTAGTACTGCGCAAACCCTGTGCTTTACCACGCCATGTATAACGTTTTACCGATGGATTTCTAATCCTCCATATATCGCATAAATCAAACTCAAGCATAATTGTATCTATCGTTTCCACCGAGCTTGTTTTAAGTGTTGGATTACCACCATGAGAATCAAGATCTATATCAAAAATAAAGTTAAAGTCACCTCCCCAAATAAAAGACGTATCGACTGGATAGTCCAATAAAGTAATTATATTGGAAATTTCCTTGAAAAATTCCACCTGACTATTCTCGGTGTTCGGGGCATAAGAATTTATTAATAGAAAGTTTTGACCCTGTATTTCGCATAAAACTATAACAAACCTACCCTCTGCATCTCTTTCTTGAGAGATTATTTTATAATTTAAGTTATCACCAAAAATGATAGCTGTTCCTTTACTTTGCGAGTTTCCGTGAGACATTATTATTTCTCCCTTTATTCTATTGGACCACTCAATTTCCACCTCATGAGAGGAATGCGTCTCTTGCAAAAATGTAACACCATAGTTCCCTTTATGTTTACTTATCCAGTTGTATAATTTTCTAAATTTTGTTAATCGCGCAAACCCCGAACATTTAGAGAAATTAAACTAAAATCCATGGAACTCGCCATAACATATATAATAATAACAAACTCAATATTGTATTAACGAAAATATGAGTAATATATAGCAATAAATAAAACAGGTACATACGAAAAACAAAACAATTTAATAGAACTTCGACTCATAGTGCTTAACCTTATTACAAAAGAAAGGCATAAAGAGAGACATATAGTCTATTTATACTCTAGCCACATTACTTAAACTCATCTGGAATGGAAGTATAGGTGTAAGTAACTCCATTAATCGTTATTTTCTCGCCTTTGATACGACATTGCTTCGACTCATATTTGTACTTCTCCATTGCGGCCTTTCTAGCTTTTCGAAGAGTTTTCCTTATCAGAGCCGAGGTTTGCGACAAGTCTTCGTCCAGAAACACTGTTTTAAGCTTATCATTTCCCTTCATCTTGAAACGGTTTTTCCACATAAAATATCTATCTTGTCGGTTGACAAATCTCGTAATGAGTGGACGAGGGCGGGCTCCGGGGCCGGTCCCCGGTTTTCCTAAGCGATGAGCTGCGTGCAATTCTACGTTTTCCCCTCCACCAACAACCTCGAATATCTCTGATACAATTTCGAAGCAATTTTCGTCTTCAACCTCCTCTACGTTGTAAATTCTCAGATTTTCGCGCCGGGAATAATCTTCAAGCTTTGCCAGCTGTGGAGCCAAATTCGTCTTCAGGTTTCCAATTTCCTTCTCTGCTACATTTACTTTCGCCTCCAGGTTCTTCTTCTCATTCTTTAACTCTTCTATTTCTATCCAAGATAGGTTTAGTGAGTTTTCTAAGTCTTTGACCTCTTGTTTGAGCTCATTTAGAATACTATTGGTATCTTCTCTATATCCTACAATCTCGGCTCTTAACTCACCGAACTGAGTTTGAAACAGCTCTTCGAGGTGTTGGAATCTGTCGTCGTTTAAGCTTTCTTCTACTTCTGAGCTAGACATTCTCGATCTTTTCGTTTCAGGTTTCTTATCAGGCTTTTTGTTGTTTGGCATATTGGCTATAACTAACTCTACGAGTTGAAATCTCTCGTTCAAGCGGCGGAGCTCGATTTTACACGTCCACCATCTTCACGCTCTCATGCCCATTTGCAGGAGGTTCTTCAAGAACGTTTGTGGAACAATGTTTACATAACAATTAATAAGAGATCAGTATATTATGAGAGAATGGCACGATGCCGTATAAATAGGATAGTTGATATGGTTAATGAAAATGGGGAATTTAAATGGGAGACTGTTAAACAAAAAGGGTTACAAGATAAGGATTTTATGAGCTGGGCGAGCATTGTGCACTCTTTGCCATATGATTGGAAAGTTCTTTTAAAAGCATCGATTATACCACATCAAGATATAATTGTGCCGGAGAAAGTTTTAAGGGTTGGTGAAAAGGATATTGCCATAGATAATATAAGACACACGAAGATTATATATCAATGTTTAATTGATAAAAAGTTTAAGTCACCTACTTCACAAGTTAATATATCTAAACGGATTGAACCAGGATTTGTAATTAATTGGAAGTCGGTGTATAACAAAATTTACACCACTTCAATTGATGCATATTCTAGGTTTTTTCAATACCGTATTCTAAATAATTGTTTATTTCTTAATTATGATTTGTTTTTCGCTTTAAAATTAGTAGTCATCCAAATTGTTCGTTCTGCCAAACGTATTACTAAACTATTGATCATCTTTTTATTGAGTGTGTTGAGTCAAAAAACGTTTATTTTGAAATTCGAACTTGGCTTGAAACTGTCAATATTAAGTTGCCAGAGTCCAATATAGTAAATATCATTTTAGGTGTAGATGATCAAGTTATAAATTATATAATTTTAGAATATAAAATGTGTCTTTATAAAGCTAGAGGAAAATAAAATTCCGTCTATCACTCTTTTTAAGAACTTATTGAGATACTCATAAAAAATTGAATTAAAAATCGCCAAAAAAAGAAATAAACTCCTTTCACATTATAAGAAATGGAACACAATTCTAATGGCAATAACTAAGTAATTAGAAAAACGTAGCGTAAATTTGAGTATGTTTTTTTATTTTTAGTTATTTTGTGTATAGTTTAGTGTTAGTAGATTTGTAATTTTGTAAAATTTATTAAAGAAAATAAAAAGAGGTTGTTAAAGACAAAAAAAATGTTGTATGTATCAAGGTTCCAATAAAAGTATTGTTGTTGTTATTGTTGTAATAATGAGTTGCCTGACTCGTCTAGCCCTATATGGTTATTTCAGGAAGCTAGTACCAGATTTCCAGAATTTCTCTTCTTTCTTTATTATCCTCACTTATGTAAATTTACTATTTAATGATACAAATAAATTGTTGTTGTAAGAAGTACGGCACTGAACGGCAATGAGATGGAGTAAGGTGTTAATCGAACATGCAAACTAATAACTAATAAGTACCAATTGAATATATTAATGATTCGTGTAAGAAGTACGGAACTGAATGGCAATGAGATGGAGTAAGGTGTTAATCGAACAAGCACACTAATAAGTACCAATATATTAATGATTCGTGTAAGAAGTACGGCACTGAACGGCAATGAGATGGAGTAAGGTGTTAATCGAACAAGCACACCAATAAGTACCAATATATTAATGATTCGTGTAAAGGCCTGTTCAAACGGATGCAACATCGTCCAACATGTTGGATCCAACCTTGTTGCACGATGTTGCACGATGTTGGATGGGGGTGTTCAAACGGATCCAACATCAATCCAACATGTTGGATAGTACTGTGATATCGCAACGGATCCCGGTGCTGTTTACGTTCGTCTTCGCGATTTCTCGGCCGCCGAGTTGAGCTCGTAAGCCTGTTACTTTGGCTTTTATGTCTGAGATAGTCAGTATATCTAGTCATTCTTCCATCTCTTCAGGTACGCCCTTTCTCTCTTGTTCCTGATGTGATAATAATCTTTGCTTGAAACGTCCCAAACTGCCAAAGGCAAACTCTCTCCTCTAACAGATCTAGCAGTTCGTCACCTTCGGCGTCTGACCACTTTCTCGTCTTGCACTTTCTTTCCCTGTGTTTACAGCCTTCCTTTTTACATTTTTAGGAATTTTGCTCCAGTTTTCCTGCTTAAAATTTTCTGAAAGTACTCCACTCTCCGCCATCATGGTGCAAATTGAAATGATCGCCTAATCGTCTGTTAGTAAACAAAATCAAATCTCCATGGATACAGCGCTAATGACGAACGAAGTGCGCGTGCGCGAGTCCAACATTGTTGGGAAAGCCGTTCAAACGGATCCAACATGTTGGGGCATGCTTCATCGATCACGATAACAAAAGAAATGTTGGACGATGTTGGATGAAAAGTTTGACTAGTTTCAAACTTCATGCAACATTGTCCAACATCATCCAACATCGTCCAACAGGGTGTTCAAACGGATCCAACATGTTGCATCCATCAATGTTGCATCCAACAATGTTGCATGATGTTGTGCCAACAATGAGATGGAGTAAGATGTTCATTTTGTGTTGCTAAAATTCTTTATCACATTGTTAGAAGTCTCATAATTCCTCCAATTTTTCAAGATATTCATCTACGATTTGCACTGCGGATCCAAATATCGATTATAGAGCAAATAGACCATTCCCGCATTCCGCTCCAATGCTCACGAACAATGGCAGCAAGTCGAGATTGGAGTAGACATTTTCATACATTTACCGTATTTTTGTCTACCCCAATCTCGACTTGGTGCCATTGTTCGATCGAATGCGGGAAAGGTCCATTGTTTGCTCGGATCCTTTTCAATTGTTTCGTAGCTGCTTGTTCCTATTGGTTGGAAGATAATGTTCTCATAAAAAATGGAATGAAACAAAGACTTTCTTTTAATGTAGATCATTACTTAAGCATAAAAATGTGAATCCTGAAATCGATGTCTGATGTCATAAGCCACATTTTCGTGTGGTGCGATAAACTTGTCTTTGGCCTCAAAACTCACAGCTTCCTCGAGCTATGGTCTCTCTCGGGAACTGTTCACTTCTCAGAACAAATTTCCTCGACTTTAGTCTATACAAACGTTGCAGTGATCATCTCGAAAGCTTTTGCTCCTTTGGTCACTACCAACTATTTCAAATGTAATCTGTATTTATTTCTTCACTTTTTTGTTCTTCTTCAAAATGTACTGCTGTGTTTATTTATGTAAATAGTGCAAAAAAAAACTTGAAACTTGAAACCTTGGGTAGGTTATTACTCGGGCCAGGCCTTAGGCCGGCACGAGTCTTAAATCGCAAGTGTTTTTCCTTTTTTTTTTTTTTTTTTTTTTTTTGTGTCGAGATTTGGCGCCGTCAACCAATCAGATTGCGCCTACTTTGGAAGTTCTTTTCACCACCGTACCAATCAGATTGCACTGTGCTGGTCACGTGAACAGTGGACAAATTTCCAGGTTTGTCAAGATGGCGGCGAGTGGGAGTTTTGACTTAGCAAAACCTTTCATATCAGCTGTTTTTTTGTATAAACCAAAGGTTCCTTAAGGTTACCGTATACCTTCGCGGCATGTTTACTTTAAAATTTTTTTTTAAAATTCTTTTGAAATTGATGGATTGATCTTCATCTTTCCGAAAAAAAAATATTTTAAACATGCAAAAGTTTGTGAGATATTAGAAAAAAACGTAATTTGAAGGAAAGTAAATAAATCGCTTAGGCGTGATAAATCCCTCTGATCCCATTACATGCCACAGGCACCCCGCTGAATTTTTGCGGGAAACTACATCCGGAGCTTCAGACTCACAGTGAGCCGTGACTTCAGTGATTTTATAGCGTTTAATTTACCGGTATATCGATCGTGGATATGTCCAAAAGAGAAAAGAATAATCCTTGGATAAAAGGTAAAAAAAGAAGACAGGCCCCAAGAAGATTCAAGAGAATGAGCTCGAGAAGGAGCAAAGTTTCAATACGGAGAAGAAAGTGATGCTCGCGGAAAGCGACAAAGGCTCGTGGTTAGAACAGCCTTCATGTTCGACGACTCCCACTTCGAGTTCTATTAGTACTGCTACAACTCCGACGGAAAGCTGCTGAGCTAGTAGGCTTAAACTTTTGCCAGGTACAAGAAAAGAGACGGAAGATTCAGAGAGTAGCAGCGAGTCCGCATCCGACTCCGATTCTAATGTCTTGGGTGACTCGCAGTTTCCAACCTGGGCCGTGGTCAATCCAGTAGTTGTAAATCGTGAACTTGAGCGAAGTTCAGCCGGTCTATTTTGCGGAACTGAAGGAATCATCGCAGCTAACATAGCAGGTTTAGGATCAACATCAACGTTCGGAGCACGAGGTTGCCTGCCACTCGCTTTTCCCTTCGCTCTTGTTTTCGGCGTTGCCTTTCGACGCGGTTTAGTTTTCGATATCCGGCCCTCTCCCTTCTTGGTACAACCCGTTGATTTACCTTTCTTTTTCCCCTTTTGCGCATTATCTCTAGTTTTGGCCATAACACAACGCTCTTTTGAATATTTGTGACACGACACTAGTAGGTATGTTTCTTATGCAATTTGAGCCACATACTAATTTCCCGCAAATTTCTGGACTTGATTCATAAGCTCCGGGGATCCTTCCATATGATTGGCTGGTTGGTTTAAGTGTTGACGTTTGCTTTGATGTGTTTCCTAACCTTCAGAAGCCAAAAACACCGATAGATTTTTATGCGTATTCACTGTCTTTGGATGAATTTATAGGGTATAAAGACTTGTCAGATCTTGATGAAACTTAGCCTAGTGTTAGAGGAGCTACATATGAACCAAAGCGTGTGAGCGTTTAGCGATATTTTAATTATTTTTCTTATAAGAGTACTTGCCGTGATGAAACACAGAAACTATTTCGATTGAAACTTTGAAGATGAATAGCATTTGAACAAAGTAAAATATTAAAAAACGCTCACACACTTTGACAGGCCATCATGTGCTGATTGACATTATGCAGCCGAATCGTCCGTAGGCGCGAACGCGGACGGACATAAATTCACTCCTGTGAGACTCGCCTTTTTTGCGTTTGTTGCCTTAGCATTTACTGAAAATGTAATATTTGTGCAAAAAAAAAAAATTTCAGCGCATTCTACATTATATAATATTTCCAGTGATATATAGGTTTCTATACTTTCCTTTAAAATGATGCGCGTGCGATTTTATTTGCGAGAGACACCCGCGAAGGTATACGGTAACCTTAAAGTGCAATACCAAGATTTTTGTCTTTTCTAAAGCTGAGAGGTGTTTCACGGGCTTTGGACGGGAATTTATTACATATTATGCGACATGCATTAAGATACACTCGTGAGACGTGACACTGACAGATAGTCCGCTCTGCGATCAACACTGACTATATATAAAGACAACAGCTTCTAAATGTAAGTAGCCGCTAATCTGAACATGATAACCCGTATACCAATTGACTGTCGTTGTGTTGTTATTTATTGTTATTAACCTCTCGAAAGTGTAGTAGAAATGACCCGATTTCTCAGTTCTCTGACTGATAGGGGCCTTTTAAAAGAATTACAGTCGTTTCGCCCCCCATGCACATGTATTTAAATGTTTATAAATTCGGGAACGAAAATCCAGCATGCAGTGAGTGAGTATAAACTGAGTAAGTAATCAGAAATGAAGATTTTTTCAAACGAACGATAAATGACTCTGATGTGGAAATCGTATATTTATCTGCGGCGTGTTAATTGACACTGGTTTTATTTTGTTCTATTTCCCGGGTCTATTTACATCTGGCCTGTACCTCTTTGTATTTGATTATTATTTAATGTTTTTTTTTTTAGAACTGACAATGATATTATGTATAGAGTAGTGTATTTATCATTATTGCAAGTTTATAACATAACTAAATTTGGTCCAGAACTGAGAGTTTACTTACATGCAAGTAGCACTCTTTATTTCCCTTTCCCTTTCCCTTTCTTGGTACCGTTATATATCCATGCAAGCTAGATCTTGTTTCAGTGTTTTCCATCTGAGGTGGTCCTGGCTTAAGATAACCCTAAGGTTACCTTAAGGACCTACCTTCTCATCATTGTATTTCTTATTATGCCTTATTACTTGTAAACATTTCCATCATCTTATGATAAAATAAATGTAATTGTTGTTGTTGTTCCTCAGTTCTTGACATCAGCATTGTCACTTTCACTCGGTCATGATCAGGAGTACGAGTACTTTTACAAATTATTTGGGAATGAAAATTAATCTTGCTGCGACCCCAATGATATAAAAAGAGTGGACATTGCATGTTTATTTATGGCCTGCCATTATAAGTTTCAGTCTCCTTCAAGATGTAGAAAATGAGCACTAGCACAGTGGCAGCTCACTAATACTAGAAAATGGTGGTCTGTAGTTTATGACCTCAATCGAAAATATTGTATTGAGAATTTAGCCTGAATGTCAGCCGTCTCCACTGGTTTGTTAATAATTGAGAATTACAAATAGATGACTTTATTTCACATGTAGAATGACATTACCTAACTATTCACAGTGAATGGCAACATTATGTGGAATTTGTTGTTCTAAATTGCTTGATTTCTCATAGTTGTACTGCACCTGATATAATTACAATGCATCAAATTTGAGTGACTCAATATCGTGAAGACTACTCAAATAACCATTGCACTTCAATCAACAACACCCATACCAAGTTTTTTTTGTAATTCTAACGACCCTCAAGGAACAATAATATTGAAAAGAAAGTAATATTAAACTACAGAATTGAGGGAAATTGTAGCTGAAATGTACATGCACAGCATGTATGTATGTGTGTGTTGTGTGTGTATTATGGCTCTATCATTTCCACCCCCCCCCCCACCCCCCAGGCATACCCTGACCTAACCCCCCCCCCCCCCCCCGGAATATGTGGGACATTTGCACATTGACATTTGACAGACAAGAGCATCAGTAGAGAACCAATTCTCTGGCTACTCTAGCACATGTTGACACAAAATTATGCTAGAACTCCATGCAGTACATGCTATAGATGGCCCGAGTTAAGGCCACTCAGGGCCTCTTGTTATTGATAATCTCAGCCTCACCTTTCATTTTGTGCAATCTTTTCGTCTTCTCATACAGCAGTCCTCCAGATAACATTTTGGATGATATCCCCTGTACGTGTTCGGCAACCGACTGGCTCTCAGCATGCTTACCCAACCTTCCATCAACAGCCGCACTACCAGGTGGAAGAATTGGAGTCGGTGCTGGCATTTCTCCACCAGGGGGACCGGGTAGGACTCCAATTGACCCTGCGGCGGGGGTAGATGTAACCACTTTGTTGCCCTTTGTGTTGTGCTGCTGAAATGGGACAGTAGCATCGAGCTGCCTTGAATCGTGGAGAGAAAGGGCTCGGGACATATTAGCAGTGGTGAAAGAGACTTTGCGCTTGGAGTCCAAGGAGGTACTTTTCTGTTTGAAACAAATATAGAGAAACATAAGCACAAATGAATGAGAAACTGATAAACTCATAGGTGTCTTGCAATTCTTGTAGTTTTTCCGCCAAAACGACACCAATAAATGTAACAATACGTAATAAAACTACTTTATAGTCAAATAGCTTTAACCATAAGCATTGAATTTGGCACATAGAAGTTCGACAGTTGCATGCATATATCACTTCAATTACCAACACATTGTGCTTGTGATTCCATGGGAAATCAAAACACAGTTTTAGAAAGATCAATAATCAACTATAGGAGGGTCATTAAGTATTTACAAACAGGTTTTGTTAAATAACACTACCGATATCGTGCAAGTGTCTTTAAATAAATGAAGTAAAAACGTGGTGGCCATGTTGAGTGTCAGAGGGATAAAAACCTTTGTTTTTGCTAGTCTAAACTCGTTCTGAAACTGCTCAGTTCGAGGCTGACCTTGCACAACCTAATGTTTCTATCGGTCAACATGGTTGCCAAGTGAGAAGGGTCAAGCTTTCTTGTACAATGTGTGTAACATATTCCGTACCCAAAGCTCTATCACCACGAAGGAGCATTTACTGATTGGCTGAAATATTAATGCATGCATAATAATTAAGGCATAAAAAGGCGATAAGAGGATGTTCAGTAATAATGTTCAATAATGAAGGTGTACAATCATGAGCAGCGTTCAACCTAAGTCACCGAGCAAATTAAACGAAACATATGCTAACCAGATGGAAGGTCATGTTGTGATGTCACATCTGTTGACAATAAAAATGTATGTACAACTATACGTAAACAAACAACCACATAATTTCTTGGGAATACACTGTTTTCACCTCGTCTCGGCTCTCTGTGCAGACTTTTCGTATTTACATGACAACTGCAAATTACCCAATCACACTTGATTACTAATTATAATGCTTCCTAAACATGCGTTAATATTTCAGCTAATGAATAAAGACGAAAACATGGCTGTTTAACCAGTTTATAGCTCACCCATGGCGATATAGTTCTGGAAACGAGGCTGTGTTAGTTTGAGGTTTACAATACTTCATACTTCATACTTTATTTATCTTTCCTTAAAAAGGCTTTTCAAAGACAAAATACAAATACAATACAACTAAAGTGTACATGATAATTTGAATTACATCTATTAATTTAACCTATTTTGAGTTTGATATAATTTGCTCTTCAGCTTTCGCTTGAAACTTAAAACGTCTTTACTTAATTTCAGTTCATTATCTAGTGAGTTCCATATTTTTACTGTTCTGTAATAAAAACTTCTCTGACCACTCGCAGATTTGAATAAGGGGATTTGTAATAATTGCGAGTTTCGAGTTTCACGACCACTAATATTGAAGCGCTTCGTGAATTTAGATATTAAATGACCTGGTGCGGAATCAGTCATACATTTGAATGCCAGAGTGGCACTTCTAAAATACACTAGCTTATCTACTGGGAGCCAATTTAGCTCTTTTAGTATAGGTGTAATATGGTTACTTTTTGGCCCCGCTAACAATACGACAGGCATAGTTTTGACATGATTGTAGCTTACGTATGTTTCTATTAGATGTATTTGCCCATACATTCGAGCAGTAAAGCAACTTACTAAATACTAATGTATTAATAACAGTAATTAAAGTGTTCTTATTAAACGCGTGTTTAACACGGTTTATTTGTGCTAGTCGAGAAAAGCATGAAGAAACGGTCTTAGTAATGTGTTCGTCGTAGGTTAAGTTCGTGTCTAAGATCACGCCCAAGTCTTTGGCACTGGATACTGGTAACAGCTCCTTTCCTAGCAATGAAATCTTAAAATATTCTAGTTCAGCTATCTTCTATCTTCTGTTTATCTGGGTTTAATAATAAGCGGTTCTGACAGCACCACTTGCTGACGTTAAATAAATCTTCTTCTATATCAGTTATTGTAGATGTCCTCTCTCTCAGATTGAATGATATAAGTAGTTTGGTGTCGTCCACATAACTCGTTGCAATACATTTCTGTGGTACAGAGGTGAGATCATTCGTATATATACTGAATAGGAGTGGTGCCAGTATGCTCCCTTGAGGCACGCCGCTGACCATAGTAAGAGGCTCAGATAGGGCTGAGTTATATTTCAGCTAATGAATAAAGACGAAAACATGGCTGTTTAACCAGTTTATAGCTCACCCATGGCGATATAGTTCTGGAAACGAGGCTGTGTTAGTTTGAGGTTTACAATCATGTATTTCCAGATTTTTATGCCATTCAAGTTTCTTTGGCATCACTTTTGATATCAAACTGTTAGTTTACAACTGAAACAAGTCTATTTGCATGGTTTTTGAACATAAACTTTGTTACTTTGCAAAGTATAGTTATAGCAATGTTGAAAACGAATATTTGGCGAAGTAGAAAACATCAGTTGGACTAACTCTAGGTTTTTTGAACAGAGGACAATCAAGAGTATACAGGTAATTTTCCACCTTATCTATTGACTTCGATGCTTTACGACTGTCCATATATCGCGATGGGATCCATCGTGCTGGAAAAGAGAAAACACTTATCAATCAAAGCTGTGATTTAAGGGTGTGACATCAAGATTGGCTTATATCCGAGAAACGGTCTCACTTAAAGGTGATATTACACCGTGCGATTTATCTGCAACTTGCATCGCAATGGTAACCCGATCAGAATTTCCTCATCAAGAGTGAGCTGCTCCTTTGTATTTTCTTTGCAACAGATTATCTACCTTCGTCCACCAGTGTTTGGTACCAATGGTGTCCAGACTTTCCCCAGTTTCTGCGATTTTCAGCAATTATCTTACAGATTCGTGTGAACAACGAATCTCTAAGACAATTGCTGAAAATAGTCAAGAATAGTCAATTACCCGTGCTCCCAACTTGCCCTACTATACTATTCACTTACGTTTTGATTTCTTCTTTTTCTTCCTAGCTCCCTCATCACCTGCGACACTAAACAAACAACATTTGTAATAAAGTAAAAACTTACTGGCAAATTAAAGGGATACTGTCAATATAATTATACCTTCAATTTTCCCTCAAACAAATCTACATAATTATGCAACACCCTGCATTTACAATCTGTAATGAACATTTACAATCTAGAGTTTAAATACTTTCTCAATCTGTAGATATGTTAAACTCATAGTGATAGTGAATCTCAATAAATGTTCTAGTGCTTAGCCATGTATCGGATTGATGGCGTTGCTGAAGCATGAAATCTGCAGAAAGTTTCTACATTTTCAGAAATGTTCTGCTATCAGCGATATTATCGCCAATATAGAGATGTCTGTAGAACCATATTTTGTATTCAAGATAATAGTCACTGACTCAGTCTATTTTTAACTCGTGGATGTGCGCAAGCACAAGTCATCGGGATGGTCGGGGAAATCGTGTCACTCACTCCCTAAGATGTTAACAGAATGGAATGATTGGAATACAAATCGATAAGTAATTGATATTTAATCAACAATTATATTGAAGATCGATGTGCAATATTAATTGCCATTGGAATTGACGTTGCTCAAGTCCTCATTGCCAACTAACTGTAAGGTTACCACAACAGTGCTTATATGTGAGCGAGCAGCTGTGTTAAACATGTGGGAGATGTGTGTGCTCATTCATGTAGGAGATGTGTGCTCATGGGCCGATAGTGATGAAAAACCTTGTACGTTTTTCATGCCTAACTCGCTTAATAATAATGGCAGGCGGCTCAAACTTTCAGACATGGTATTGAGTCCCCAGTGATAAATCATGGTGGCGATGTCGTAACGATGAGATCATCGGTCACATGATTTTCAGGCAGCTCAAACTTTGATAGACATGGTATTGGGTCCCCATGATTCACTTGGTGGTGATGTTGAAACAGTAGAAGACAAAATGCTGGCAGTGCCATTAGGAGGTAACTCTGCCTCTACTTTACACTCAATGGAAATTCGCAGTACCTCATTTGGCTCACACTGGTAGGATCCACTGCTAATGAACAATCAACAGATGCAACTAAAAAATAAACATCAGTGATGGTATACAAGTAATGTAATAAAGTTAAAGCATAAAAGTTTATACAATGATCAGTGTGAAACACATGCTCTGATTTTTAGTATTGCGAGAAAAGATGAAGAACACACTTCTTGGTTGACAGGCTTTATTTAAGTCCTTTTGCAATGGCGCCCAAACCAACAATTGTGTTCTTCATCTTTTCTCTCGATACTAAACTGGTCTAAACTGGTGACGAGGAATAAAGGAGCTCAAGGATCGCTACTGTACAAGTATGCCTATTCCTGTGTTTGATGAAGGCAGTGGCATTGAAACATATATAGAAAGGTTTGAGTGCTATGTTGGATACGACAAGAGTTCAAGAGCTAGGAAACATCTCCAATGGAGTTACCTAGAGTAGCCTAAAGTAATAAGGCAATATGAAAATGATTGTGGTTGAAAATAACAATAACATGGTTGGCATGGACATACATAGCGTGACCAGCCACTTTAATATGACATTGTAGACTGTGTAGATCATGACTGAGCACTGTGGAACCATGAAGTATGTTTGCCAGTCATTATAACTGTGTGCATTGCTGCCCATGAACTAACGAAACTTGCTCACATGTACATTGTAGGATGGTTAAAATCAAAGCAAATACATGTATGCAAAAATGACTAACAAAATGCACGTCTACATCAACTGTAGTCTTCAAGGATTATATTGCAAATCCTTTCAATCAAACATCGAGGAAGGGTAGTTGAACTCATCTGTTTGTAGCCAATTAACAGCCACCAGTCGAATGATGCCTCCATACATGTACAACACCATGACATACATGTATATAGCCCCTTTTAAGTAGATAACTACTGAACAACTGATTAAATTAATATTTATTTTCTACTGGTGTTTACCTGAATAATCAAAAAGCTGCTGCCTCACATTAGAGCTGTTCATTGCAGCTGACAGTGGCCCAGCCTCATCAACATCCCCCAGAAAGCTCTTATACTGGTGGTGATCAGAAGTGGGCACCTGGCCACCATTTTCCTTATCATTGTCATCCAAAGCAACTCGTACAGCAGTAGTCTGTGGGTCAACAGGACTTCCAGCTATGGTTGGCACATCATGGACCTCGTCAAGACTATCTATTTTGATTAACAATAATTAAAAACAATACAGTGTATGTATGTAATAATTAAATCAAACACCAATTTGAGTATTTCATCAGGGGATCCAAACACAAACAATGTAACACGAGCAGCACATGCAGTACTGAGGGTTTGATTGTTGTCAAGGAGCCCTGATGAAACATATATAGTACAAAAGAGTGTTTGGTATGGCTTCTCAAACACCTGTATTCTTGGGTCATTATAATAGGAAGTATTATAATATTATACCTTACACATAATCCACAAATCTTAGGGTTACAATTGCCAGCTCAATATTTTGCCATGTACCTTATTGTAGGATAGCTACAGCTGTTCATGCTATTTGTGTTTATCAATTGGAGGATTACATGTATAATAACTTAACACTAAATGATTTATCTCAGTCAATATGGAAAATATTTAAAGAGGAAGTTCTGGTCTAAAAGGGCCATGGCCAGGCCACGTCCAGTTGTCACTCAGCCTTTGTGATGTTCCGCTTGAGTGATCCCTACTCATTGTTTATTGCAACAAATTCAAATCAAACACATAAATGTTAAACTTCATAGTGCCACAGAGTTTGTAAGCAGTCTGTTTTTCACTTTTAATGGCTTGTTAGATTTTAAATGCTTAAAATGTCACATTTTAGTAGGAGAGATTCACTACATTCATCCCTGCTCTGTAATTTGAATTTCAAATGTTGAGTTCACCATGCGTGAAAAGAGGAAGGGCTTATACCCTTGGCTATTATACATTGTAATTCCTAACAATAATCATAGAAATAACTACATGAAATTGTGGGTCTGATATTTGCACAAATGAAGTTCAGGGGCATTTAGGCATTATTTTCTCGCATTTTGCCTGGCTAGTGTTTCATGACACCGCGGAAATACGTTTTGTGACGTCACTTCCGTTGATCAGCAGTCGGTGCCATAAGAACCGGTTTCTTAGAACACAGCATGCGTTCATCTGCGTAAAACTGAACAGGCAACTTTGATTTGAGAACTTCAATATGCAAAATGGAGCTCGAAATATTGCACCAGAAGTTTTGCATCTTATGAAGTAACAAGTCAGCCGAAATAAGTCAGGTATTCGTGGTCGTGGTAGAAAGATTTGCTGTGGAAATGAGTTGATGTTCGCCGCTGTCACATGCGAGGTGAGTTAAGAAAATGGATTTATAATTTAATACATGTGTTGTCCGTGTAGTATATAATTACTGTCGACATTTACTACGATCATGCATATACATGTAATAACGAGATCGATCAAAAGTGCGTATTCACTTTTCGTGCTGAACGGTGATTTCTTGGTGGGTTATTTTCCCGGGGGAGGGGGGGGGGAGGGGGTTCTTCAAGGTAAAAAGGGCAGGGGTGACCGTCGGAAAACCTCGAAAAATACCAAACCGTGAAAAATTGCCCACCCTGAAATGTACCTCATGGTC
The DNA here is from genome assembly GCA_030867875.1 of Actinernus sp. WN-2022. Classification (NCBI taxonomy): domain Eukaryota; kingdom Metazoa; phylum Cnidaria; class Anthozoa; order Actiniaria; family Actinernidae; genus Actinernus; species Actinernus sp. WN-2022. The sequence continues at coordinate 1,796,624 of JAOWCC010000577.1, read as the reverse complement.
TAAAAATCACCCTGAAAATTGGATTTTGCTTGGCCAACCCCCAAAAAATACTACCCTAAAAATACGACGAACACCCCTACCAGCCGAATATAGGAAGAAACCCCTCCCCCCGGGCTATTTTCCTATGATTTGAGCCGTCATAGCCTGGTCATGTCAGCCGGTATCAATGCTATTTTGTTAAAGAACTAGATGTAATCATAGATTAGTGAAGTGCATTCGTATTAACGTTTATGTTAGAAGAAATGGATTTTGCTAAACTCATGAAATAGATATTGGACTAATAGACACTATTACACCCTAAATCTATAATAATTTGTGTCCATTTCCCCCCGACTAGATACAATGTTCTTTTCCCCTTACAGCTTGTCATGATGTTTGTGCTCTACCTTTGCTGTGACCCATTTTACAACCACATTTAAGTGGCACACAGTGTTTCTATCAATATTTTCAAGTTCAGTATGCATGTACAAGTTCAGTTCTTATAAACCCTTGCAAAATTGTAAGAACAAATCTCTGTTTCCATGAAACTGGGACAAAACATTTTTGTCCAGTCACATATTTTGTATAAACTGTCACTAATTTTGTACTGTCTAGTAATGTTAAAATTGAACTTTGCTAGAGAAGAACCAATTGTCCCAATTGTAGACACCCATTGAGTTACTCTTCATGGGATCTTCTTGTTAACTGAACAGCTGCCTTAATTAAATTGATCTTATCTTGGACATAATCAATGAACTTGGATGACTGAAAGTACTAAATCTTTCTCTGTTGTAGGCTTTTGTAGCTTAGAACTGTCACCACCATCATCATCACCACCACCACCATCATCATCACCATCGTCACCACCATCATCATCGTCATCACCATCATCATCATCACTCTGCTTAAGCTGACTTTGGCACGCTCATTGAAGAAAAGGTTCAATCAAGCCCAACTTTGATGGAAGTGTAGCCCTTGACTTAGGAAACACACGTGCAGCGTTTCGGTCCAGGGGGGTCATTCCCGGGGGGACAGCAGAGCATTAAATTAAAAAAATAGCGATATTTGTGACGTCATATCTCACCCCCCTGACCTCATATTGTGAATAAAAATTGCACCAAATGAAAGAGCAGCCTTTATTCTATAAGTGTACGAAGTTTTGGTGTCTGCTCATCTATCATAAGATGATGAATTCTTCAAATCCGCAAGATGCTGTGTAATGCTTGTGTCCACAACCCATATAGACTTAATTTTGAAATGGAAGGTTGTCAATAATTGGTTTGGGCGATTTGACACAGAAAGCGTTGGCGTATCGGGATGACATTTTCAGACCATTCGGACATGGATGGAAGAAACATTTTAAAAGTATTTCAGAGACGCTAACTGCGCATGCGCCAAGCTTGGGTTACTGTGTTTTTCATGCAAATGTCAGCAAAATCGTGCAAATGTCAGCAGATTTCGGACAATGTTCAAACTCGTAACATATGAGGTTCGTAATGAGCTACAGCTGTATTGTTTCAGAATGTTAGAGAAGTTTATTGCTAGTTTTGCAACATAAACAAAACAGGATATATACGTGGCTTGTTATTTGGTTTACGGCATTTAAAATGTCTGAAAATTCTATGTCAGCAAACATCGGTTAAATCACAGATCATGGGTACGCAAACTGCTAATAAACTTGCGTTAATTGTTTCAAAACAATGTTCAATGACCACTGAACGTGAAGTTTGGTGACCACAAGTCTTTCCTCTGGAGAGAAGTAGCCTTTTGTTATTTGCCACCAAGCAGGGACGTCGAGAGGAAGAGCATCCGTCCCATCTCTTTCAGAGAAAATTTACGAAGAATGTGCAGTATGAGACCAGTATCGAAAATCTCCCAAGAATACCCACCACCAACCACCAACCCCCGATCCCCCACTCCTCCCCCTAAATAATAATAATATGAAATATATCTTTTATATGCTTAGGTAAAGTACTTATCTATGTTACACTTGATATGGTAATATATTAAGAAATGTAGCAATAAGAGAAGTAATTGTAACCTGAATGCGCTTACATGTAAGTAGGAAAACTATATGGCTAAACCATATTTAAAAATTAATATATTAATATAACTGTTCTTGAAGTGTTGTGTGTTTACTCTGGGCCTCGCGCTGGTTTTATTCCGTAAAGCATAAGTAGTAGGTTTAAATTTAGGGATTATAGATCTTAACGGATGCAAGGACTGTAATTTTTTTTTTAAATACGCATGTCGCTATTTTCCAAGATGCTATAAATTGAGAACAGTTCCGAGGTGTGTTTCCGTTTATAGCACCTTGAGAAAGCACTGAATGAACCGTCTTGCTACGCCCCTGCCACCAAGGAAGCACCTCGAGGCGCGGCCTCGTTTTCGCGTAGAACCTGTCTGGGTCACCGAGGATGCCAAGGAAGGTAGGTAAAGATACTAAAATGACATATTTTGCTGTCCTTCTTTCTTGTATTGCATTTGAATGCACCTGTCTAGCACGTTTCTCGCTAATATCTTCTAAGGATTATTATTTTTATTGCTATAAAGACTTATATTTATTTAAGCCTACTTACAGTGTTCATAGGAAAGAAATGCAGATATATCTGCTAGGTTTTTATCACTTAAATCTACTACGTTCCAAACAGCTACACATAATCAACATACCCATTTACTAAGGAATAGTTTTATTCGTACGTACCAAATAGAAATAGTTGCGGTGTCGACACGAGCTAACTGTTTTAGGGGATACCAACGATAAGCTTTGTACATTCGCGAAAATATGAGTAAATCTGTAGACCGAGTCAAGTACGAGTCCGAGTCAGATCCGAGTCCGATTAAGATGACGGAGTCACAGTTGGTGTCCTTTATGTCTGGACCGAGTTTCAGGGAATTCTGTCAAATATTTCTCCCCCTATTAACAGAGAGACAAGGTAGGATGCTGAGCCACGAATACCGTTTCGACAAGCCTCAAGTCAAACCCGATTATTTCACGAAAAACTAAATCCAGTCGAGAAATTTCCTCACGGGGCTGCAGATGGATTAATTAATCGCCAGTTTAAGCCAACGAATCCAAACCAGTCGTTTTTTCTGAGCCGTCAGCCTCCATGAAACTACGAAGAAACCTAGTCGCACGGCTAAACTGGCCGAAGCGGAGACCGTTGGACAGACGTTATATATACAGTCAACTCTCCACTAACGGACACTCTCGTAAGCGGACAGCTCTACTTACGGACGCCTTTTCAAATCCCCGTTTTACCTCCCAGTCAAACTCTGTATTTACACATTCCCGTAAGCGGACACTCTCTCGTAAGCGGACGCGGACATTTTTGAAAATGAAAATTGGATTTTTCTTTTGTTTACGCTCTCTCGTAAGCGGACACTTATGGTTTGTTGACTGAATAAATTACTTTGTCACATGGGATGTTTTTAAGAAGCACCAAAGTTACATGTATGGACGGCAGCAATAAGTCCCGTTTAACTTTTTGTTAAATATAGAAGAGTTATACTACAGTATATCTTTTTTTCCCCGAGTTTTAAAATTTGACATCAATAAAGAGTTTCGCTTTATATCTTCAGTTGCTATTTTTGTCTACCCAATAAAACATAATTAACACCCGCTAATTAACTCTCCCGTAAGCGGACATCCACCCTATTTTTCTTTGGTGTCCGCTTATGGGAATAATTCTCGTAAGCGGACAGCTCTACTAACGGACACTTTTTTCAATTCCCGAGGGTGTCCGCTTACGAGAGAGTTGACTGTATACCTTATTTTGGAACCGGCTTATAAGCGGAATGGTTCTATGGTTAAGTGATTAAAATGCGCGTCTTCGAACCCGGGGATTATCAAGTGTGACAATCTCTTTCGAATTATGTACTCTGTTTGTTTGTATGTACGTCGCTTGAAGTGTGATGTATGCTAATGAGGAAAAAATGTAAACAAGGATTCGCCCATTATCACCTACATCTACTGACACTAAACAGAGGCATCTATTGGCCACTTTTGGCTAAATATCTGTTCGGATGAAAAAGGTTGTCTATACTTTTCTGTAATTGGAAAACGTAGGCTAAACTTTTAGGAATTTTCTTAAATTTGCGAGTACAGATATTTTGGGCTACAATTTTCGGAACACCCGCGGAGTAAAGAAAAAAATGAATATGCTCGCCTAAACTTTTCGTAAAAATCGGTAAATTTCTACGCTTTTCGATTTCTCAAATATCGCAAAACATTTTCAGGTCACATGTTAGTGAATGCGGAGTATTTCGAAACAACTGAGATTTTCGGATGGAGTTTTTCCCCCTGTCAGATTCGACAACCAATTTACAGTCCCTAGAAGTCTCGGTATAATCAGTGAAAGCTAAGATTCTGAGAAAACGGTTGCTTAAAATCACACTGATCGACAAAATGTCAGAATCTTATGTTTTCGTCAAGGCCTCTGCCACACCTAAGAATTTCGGAATGACAATGAACGCGCCTTAAAATATTTGAGACTGTCTAAGTTCCCCTAGGTTCACCGAACAGATAACATTTTAGCAGCGCAGTTTGAAATTCATTTAGTTAGCATTACAAGTGCTTTAGAAGCATTTTAGCGAAAACTCTCGTTGGGTGCTCCTGACTAAAGACGTGTTAATCTCATTAAGATAATAGTGCTAAGGTTGGCACTAGGACTTATCGTTATGCAAGTCCAAACTCATTATTTGCACCTGTTGTTTTTTATAAGAACCACTAGGACTTCTACAATTTAAGTTGTTACCATTTGTTTGATCGATTTGAACCTGTAAGGACAAACTTCGTAAGGACCAGCTCCGTTACAAGTCTAGTTTTACAGTATTCGCGTTACAATATTTTCATGTATATCATAGCAAACATCGTTTGATTAAAAAGAAATATTAGTAATACGTGGAGTATAATTTCTGATTTTATTAACTCGTGGATGTGCTTGCACAGAAACGAGTTAACGGGATGGTGGGTAATCGTGTCACTCACTCACCATTAGCAGAATGGAACGCTTGGAATGTAGATTCTTAATTTAATTATCTGATGATTGTTGATACTTGATTGAAGTAATAATAGGCCCTTTGCAGCTAACACGTCACGTGGTTGTACTGGAGAGCAAAACATGTATGACTGTCTGGGCAGGTTTAACTGTTATTTAATCTGTTCAATGACGTTTCTAGATTGTTCTTCAAATTCGCTAAATAGAAATAAAATTAACACCACACGACACTGAAATAAATGTTAAGCTTTGTTTTGTGAATATATTAAGAGCTCAGTATTGCTAAAAGTCCTTTCAATAGGGACGCCGGTAAAAATACAACAGCTTTTTCATATGTAGAATAGAATTTGAAAAGGGATAGAATTGGGCTAGAATTTTGAATTGGGCTAGAATTGCATTCCTTGCATTGTTTCAGAATTATGTAATGTCAACAATGGCAATCTTAGTTGCATATTTCACCCTCTGTAGAATATTGTATAGCAAAAATAATTTTCTAGCAGGACCCCCTGAATTCCCCCTGAATTCCCCCCCTGACCACATGAACCTGTAACTGAATTATACATCTGTGCAAGGTGAGGATGTCCCTCTAGTTGCCCTGCTAGAGATGGGAAAATGGATTGCACAATTCGTATGGATTGCACCCCCCTGAATCGCCCCCCCCCCCCCCCCTGACCTCATGAACCTTTGGGTCAGTACTATAAGCCTGCCAAGTTTGGTTGTCATTGGACATTGTCTAGGCCAATTATTCGTACGTCGTACGTTTGTCAGCAATTTCGTACCAATGTCAGCAATTTCGTACCAATGTCAGCAATTTCGTACCAATGTCAGCAATTTCGTACCAATGTCAGCTTAATCATAGTCACCGTCACCATCACCATCATCCTCATCGTCACCATCATCCTCATCGTCATCGTCATCATCATCGTCACCATCATCCTCGTCACCACCATCATCGTCACACCATCATCCTCATCATCACCACCATCCTCATTGTGTATCAGACCAGATAAGAGGCCAATATTTCATGACAAGGATAGCTTCTGGATTTCATAAAGGAGGTTTGGAAGGCAGATAATGCAACCAAGGCTGTTGCCCTGGCCATCACACATACATGGAGGATAAAATGTGTGCCCACATGTTAGTCGGTGTATTTCTTGTTGGCCAAGTCACAATCAAGCAGTGGGTTTGGTTCATAAGAAGGCCATCTGTACCCAAGGGGAAGAGACTTAGTTACAAATTCCTTCTTAAAACTTGCCAAAGGTGCTTTGCCACATGGTCTCCCAGCTCTGTTCATGGCTCGTGATAGTATGTGAGATTTGCCAAGGTTTACAGCGATCGACTTGCTCAAACATACAAAGGATTCCTTCAGAGGCCAAACCTACAATGATTATCATACCTACAATGTATTATTTTAATACTCCACAACATGTTTCTGATTCCTTTCTGAAGTCCTAAACTAACAATAACATTAATTTGAATTATTTATGTACTTTGCTGGATTGTCATTTTCCGCTAGCTGTCAGGTTAAAAGTAGCTAACTGTTTTGCCCAAATTTTCATTCATGTATGGCATTTGAATCTATTCTTGTAACCACCTGTAAAACACTGACTTTCTAACATATCCTGGCTTGTACATTTACTTTTTATTTTTTGCTTTAATTTCCTTTCTCTGTACTTTTTTGTTTTAATACTCTGTAGCTCATGGTACAGTGTTGGTGAATGGTGGATGACAAAGTCTTTCTAGCCTGAAAAACAGGCCCTCAGTGTTATTTCAATGCAAAGGAAGTAAAGGAATGCAAAAGAAATAATTTGGCTGCACGAAAATGGAAAAAAGGAGACTGGCACGAGAGAGGAGAACAACTTGCTCTGTTCGTATCACAACGAACTCGCTTCGCTCGCTGTGAGTGAAGACCTACTTTCTGGGGTCTCTTCTCAAAGTGCCTGATCTGCAGGCTAAAGTCTTTCATGTTTTGGTGGTTTACTAGATTTTGTCTCTTAGAACACTTTTCCACAGCTTGACTTAAAGATTCCAGTCTTTGCTTCAAAGAGGGCTCTGTGAAAATTTGAATTTATTTAGTATTATTAGTCATTTTTCCAAAGAGATCCTTGAAAACATTGGATGAGCTTCCTAAGGCATTGCTCGAGTTGAAATTTAGGAATTTATTGTGGCGCGCAGTGTAAACTTAAAATTACTATTTTGTGTAGGTTTTTTGATACAAACCCCATGCACCAATAATACTGTATACTTATTTCTCTCTGATGGAATAACGGTATTCATTGTTTCTGTTATTGCTCAATATTTCCCAAGTAGGTGCCTCATTGGCCCAAACTGTCCTTCTGCAATTAATATGTTCAACAAATGCACCCAGTTACTAAGGGACTGTCCAATAATTATAGTTAAGGGGGGTCTGGAGTTTATTTTCTAAATAAGCACAATAACAACCCCCCCCCCCCCCCAAAAAAAAAAAAAGAAAGAAAGAAACATGAATTCTTAAAAACATACTGCCCCCCGAATACATCCTGTACAAAACTGTAGCCAGTCCATTTTGTACCATCACAAAAAAATGTACCCCCGACTTTCAACTGATTTTGAAAATTGTACCCCCCCCCCCTCTCCCTTAGCTATAATTAATGAACAGTCCCTTAGAAATAGTAAAATTATTTAATAGCTAGTATAGAATTGTCAAAATTAATTGTAGAGCAAAAGCTTTATTACTTGAAGTACAATAAATTTTATGCTTATGCATATCGTTTCACAGATTAATTCATGGTTGCACTCTACCATAGGTGTATGTGTGTACTTTGACATGCAGTATTTTTTTAAATAAAACCAGTTCAGGGGCATGGCATGCGTATATGCACGGCATACACTTTGAGACAAAAATCCCTGTTTAGCCTTGTATGAGGGGCCCTCAGTTAAAACCGGTCACTACTGGTACACCTTGAAAATGCCTAGCTATGCCCCTGCACTTCAGTACTATTGTATCACAAGTTATGAAGCTCTTGTTGTGGTAAATAAAAGGAGTTCATTACTCGGGCCAGGCCTTTGGCCGGCTCGAGTCAGAAATCGCAAGTGTTTAGTTTTATTTTCCAAGTCGAGGAATTTCGCCCCCAACCAATCAGATTGCGTCTACTTTGGAAGTTCTTTTCACCACCGTACCAATCAGATTGCACTGTGCTGGTCACGTGAACAGTGGACAACTTTCCAGGTTTTTCAAGATGGCGGCGAGTGGGAGTTTTGACTTAGCAAAATCTTTAATATCAACTGTTTTTTTGTGTAAACCAAAGGTTCCTTCAAGTGCAATACCAAGATTTTTGTCTTTTCTAAAGCTGAGGTGTTTTACGGGCTTTGGACGGGAATTTATCATATTATGCGACATGCTTTAAGATACACTCCACGAGGCGTAACAGCGGTAGCCTGCTTACAGGCTCTCGTTTTCCCCCGGAAATGTTAGTTTTCGGGTCGGGCTTGGGCTACCTGTGGGCCGAGCGAGGTCCGGAGCCGAGAGCCTGTAAGCAGGCTACAACAGCAGAGTCTGCTCTGCGATCAACACTGACTATATCATTTATATGGACAACAGCTTGTAAATGTAAGTAGCCGCTAATCTGAACATGATAACCTTTATACCAATTGACTGTCGTTGTGTTGTTATTTATTGTTATTAACCTCTCGAAAGTGTAGTAGAAATGACCCGATTTCTCAGTTCTCTGACTGACAGAGGCCTTTTAAAAGAATTACAGTCGTTTCGCCCCCCATGCACATGTATTTAAATGTTTATAAATTCGGAAACGAAAATCCAGCATGCAGTGAGTGAGTATAAACTGAGTAAGTAGTCCGAAATGAAGATTTTTTCAAACGAACGATAAATGACTCTGATGTGGAAATCGCATATTTATCTGTGGCGTGTTATTGTTGTTCTATTTCCCGGGTCTATTTACATCTGGCCTGTACCTCTTTGTATTTGATTATTATCTCTTGGTTTAGGCATTCTACAGTGTATTTAATGTTTTTTTTTATATAACTGACATAATGATATTATCTAAGAGTAGTGTATTTATCATTATTGCAAGTTTATAACATAACATAACTAAATTTGATCCAGAACTTAGCCTGAATTTCAGCAGTCTCCTCTAGTTCGTTCCTCCCGAGAGAGATGTCTGAATCCAATAGCCGATAATGCCGTCCAGTGACGTCAAGGCGGATTAACAATTTAATTTATGCAAATAAAACTGTCACGGCGGTAGTAAGAGTTCGTGGGTCACAAAAACAAAGCCATCGCTCGCCTTGAGAAATTATTTGAGATCATGCCAGCCAAAATAAAAGCCTTACCTACATGTATATTTTCACAACCCCCACCCATTTGCTTCTAAAGTGCCTCTTACGTTGTGAAAACCTTTTCGAAGCAACAAATCGTTATATTATATTTGGAAGGCAAAGTACAGTTGATCTTTGTCTTTCCGTTGATCTTTCAGTCTCGCGATCTGCCGTTCGAATCTACACAGCTACGAGATATTACCTATGTAAATGATGCAACAGAAAAGTAGAAAAACATGAAAGGATAATGGAGAATTTTCGAAGAAATACGAAATCTCTTTTACGGGAAAGAACAGTTCCTTGAAGAGAGTAGCGACATTCTTTACCACTGCGAGTGTGAACAAATAATCGATTATCAACAACCCCGCGGACGCGACGGGATAAAATGTACATGTTTACAGGACAGTCGGCCGGTTATTGTGCAGGACACTTTCAATCCATTTCAAGCTGTTTTACTTACGAATTCAAGGTCTTTGCCAAAGGCAATCACTCCACTGAAACTTAGCCTGCGTTGCAGGGGTTCAGTTCGGATGCGACGCATGAAACTCAACGATCAACAATCACGAGTCCAAAGTGAATCCTGCCGTCTTCTCGGATGAGTTAATTATGATAATTATGCAACATTATAGAATATGAACCAATCAAAGATCACTAACAGGTTTTCTGGTAGTGACGTCACTGGACGGCATTATCGGCTATGAAATTCAGGCTATCCAGAACTGAGAGTATACTTACATGCAAGTGGCACTCTTTCTTTCCCTTCCCCTTTCTTGGTACCATAATATATCCATGCAAGCTAGATCTTGTTTCAGTGTTTTCCATCTGAGCTGGTCCTGGTTTAAGATAACCCTAAGGTTACCTTAAGGACCTACCTTCTCATCATCGTATTTCTTATTATGCCTTATTACTCGTAAACATTTCCATCATCTTATGAGAAAATAAATGTAATTGTTGTTGTTGTTCCTCGGTTCTTGGTGTCGGCATCGTCACTTTCACTCGGTCATGACCAGGAGTACAAGTACTTTTAAGAATTATTTGGGAATGAAAATTAATCTTGCTGCGACCCCAATGATATAAAAAGAGTTTATTTGTGGCCTGCCATTATAAGTTTCAGTCTACTTCAAGATGTAGAAAATGAGCACTAGCACAGTGGCAGCTCACTAATACTAGAAAATGGTGGTCTGTAGTTTACGACCTCAATCGAAAATATTGTATTGAGAATTTAGCCTGAATGTCAGCCGTCTCCACTGGTTTGTTAATAATTGAGAATTACAAATAGATGACTTTATTTCACATGTAGAATGACATTACCTAACTATTCACAATGAATAGCCACATTATGTGGAATTTGTTGTTCTAAATTGCTTGATTTCTCATACATGTAGTTGTACTGCACCTGATATAATTACAATCAACAACACCCATACCATTTTTTTTTTGTAATTCTAACGACCCTCAAGGAACAATAATATTGAAAAGAAAGTAATATTAAACTACAGAATTAAGGGAAATTGTGGCTGAAATGTACATGCATAGCATGTATGTATGTGTGTGTTGTGTGTGTATTATGGCTCTATCATTTCCACCCCCCCCCCCCACCCCCCAGGCATACCCTGACCTAACCCCCCCCCCCCCCCCCCCCCCGGAATACGTGGGGCACTTGCACATTGACATTTGACAGACAAGAGCATCAGTAGAGAACCAATTCTCTGGCTACTCTAGCACAAACCATGTTGACACAAAATTATGCTAGCACTCCATGCAGTACATGCTATAGATGGCCCGAGTTAAGGCCACTCGGGGCCTCTTGTTGTTAATACAATTATCTGTGGCACTTGTTGCTGAACAGCGAGTTCAGGGTTTATAGGGGTTTCCTCTGATGTATTACTTTCATCACAAACCTGTACAATATTATTGTTATAGTACTTTGACGCACAGTTCAGGGACAGGTTTAATAAGCTTAAGCTTATATTAGTTGGCCAAATTGCAGTTTTTCGGATGTTTATCTTCTGTCTTTTCGCACCACCTTTATCTTCATTTACTGGTGAAGCCTTTTGGGTGCTTCTTTCTGGCATTTGTTGCACCAGCGAGTTCCAGGGTTGTAGCTGGGGGAATGTGCTCTGGCTTTGTCCAATCTTGGTGTGTTTTTATTGGTACCTTTTAGGGGTCAAATTTGGCTTGAGCCACGCCCATTTTAGTATCTCTGGTCGAAAGGAAAATTTCCGATGAGCATCCCCGCCCCTTGTATATGGGAGTCCCAAACAGAACTTGAATTTTCTAGAATATTCTAGAAAAAGCTTAGAAATATTCTAGAATAAAGTTCCAGCTTTTTCTAGAATATTCTAGAATTGAATTCTAGAATATTCTAGAATATTCTAGAATATTCCAGTTTGTTAAAGTTTTTATGCAAATTAGGCAAGATTAAGCTGGAATTTCTGGAACAGCATGTTCAAGCTTTTCAAGATAATTCTAGCTTTTGGTTCAACATCATTCAAGCTTATTCAGGCTTTTTGGCATTTGATATTCCAGCTTTTTCAAGCAAATTCCAGCTATTGGCATGTGATATTCCAGCTTTTTCAAGCAAATTCCTGCTTTTGGCATTTGATATTCCAGCTTTTTCAAGCAAATTCCAGCTTTTGGCATGTGATATTCCAGCTTTTTCAAGCAAATTCCTGCTTTTGGCATGTGACATTCCAGCTTTTTCAAGCAAATTCAAGCTTTTGGCATTTGCTATTCCAGCTTTTTCAAGCAAATTCCAGCTTTTGGCATGTGATATTCCAGCTTTTTCAAGCAAATTCCAGCTTTTGGCATGTGATATTCCAGCTTTTTCAAGCAAATTCCAGCTTTTGTCAATGGCATTCCAGCTTTTTCAAGCTTTTAGCACATACTGAATTCCAGCTTTTTCAAGCTTATTCAAGCTTTTATATATACATGTTGCACTAGGACTACATTAATTCCAGCATTTTCACACTAATTCAAGCCACATGATGATATTAACCTGTATTATAAATACTTAATTCATTGATGAATGAATTGAACCCTAACCCCATTTGGATGCTGTATGGCAAGCCATTTTCAAAAATGCAGAAAGTTAGACATGCATTCAATAATGGAGGTAAGGAAAACAGCATTTTCAAACAGGTAACGCAACTGATGTTGTACATTGCTAGCTATATTAATATACATGTAGAAAGCAGATTAATTACATGTCAATGTTAAGCATTAAATTGATGAGGCATACATATATGTAATAATATACTGTAAACAGTAACTGCCACACAAACATAACATTGTGTGATACATGTAAGTATATATTAAGTATAAACAATACATGTACACTGTATCTATAGATATTTTAAGCTTACGAGTTTAAATAATAAAATTAATTACTACATGCCGAACGTATGAAACAGCATATAAGCTACATGTATATAATATATATATAGTATTGCATGGAGAAAAGATGAAAACACAATATAACATTTCATAATAGCTCAATCTTGTTTATTTTTAAAAAGAACAAAATTGGAAACTCAAATTAGATCATTTAAAAGCAATATTTACAATGGGATTTGCTAACTTTCAATTGACAGTACAAATATACTACACAAGGAGCTATAGGTAGCAGAGATTGCAGAATACTCAGACACTAGACTTATATATAGCTAATTAATTTTCGAAGTGTCCCATTAAATGAACCCTGAATCCTTATACCATAAAATTATAATTATTGCCTCCCCTTCTTCTCTGGTTATATAGGCCAATCAATCTGGTGATACACCTCACAGCCACTGTTCGGGTAAAAAATCCCTGATTTTTTTAACGGGACCTGCAACTACCATAGGGGGTGATCAAAGCCAGGACTATGCTAAACCACTGATCAAATTGGAATTTACCGGATAACCCGAATAAAAACCCTTGGAGCAAGGGTGAATACCAACAAACTCGACTCACATGTGGTGCCCACGAACTAGAATTGCATCCGGGTCACAAAGGTGAATACCACTGCAACACCCTGGCTCCTCTGGTTGCATGTTATAATAATTATTAGATCACACTAGACTTACAAAATTGGGTTATGTTGAACACAAAATGGAACCATTTGTGGTCATGGCCTCTAAAATTAAATAAATCCTACAGTTGTAATGTAATCTTTGGATATAAATGGATCTACATGTATGCAACAATCCTATAATGTTAAACTTAATCTTGTTCCAGGAACTCAGCCAACATTCAAAAAACAATACCACTTTTAATGTCTTTAGTCACTTTCAAGTGAACTGAGGTCATTCTGCAATCACTGAATCAGGCCAACTAAATTAAGGTTTAATTTTAACTCAGCTGCACTAGTTCTCCTATCCCTCCAGTTTTAGCTTTCTAGCCCATTCTCTGAAACCCTTTCTCTATATTGGTTTGCCCTACAAGAAAACAACAACATACACGATTAGTCACTTTTATACATGTACATACATACTGCTAAATAATTAGAAAACCTATTATTATTAAAAGCAAAGAGCCTTTAGCCATGGGGAAAGGGCGATCGATATACGTGTACAACGACTGGAAAATATTAAAAGTGCCTGGCAGATCGACCGTAAAAAGCGGTCAAATAATACAACGGATTTCAATGTTTATATTAATACATTCGACGCACTTATTTGATACATACATGCTCTCACTTGTTTATCATGGTTTTGAGGTACTGAATCAAATAACTTGGTGCTCTTTCGTATTCCAAATACTTTAGACTTCGAGAGACTTCAGAAGTGGCTAAATTTACGCGGTGCACGTTACACTGAAATCGGTTCTAACGTCGTAATCGACGTACTTTTCTGAGCGAAATTGACAATGCTGCACTTACCTTCGATTCTTGAGGAATCCTGAAGATTGTTATTAAAGAAATAAGAGTTTGATAATGCTAAAAACCATAGCAGTAGACAGAGAATTTGTAACAAACAGTCCAACTTCACGTGTAGAAGACGGTTGACGAGTAATATTATACGTACGTACTTTGAGTTTGAGCGCCAAATTAATTGAAAGCGTGCGTCCCGTGAATCGGATTGGTTACCGAACACGATACCTGGTATTCTCCGCGACGTGATTGGTTGAAAGTATATTATAATACCCGGATATTGTCAAAGGTTTTAAAATTCGTAACTTATAAACAAGGTTCGCATCTCCATAGTCTGACACGTCCCCACGATTGGAACTACTTCATGTAGCTGCACATAATGTCCCGACACATAGTGTCTCGAAAGCATCTCCTTAGTAGCCGAAGTCCCTCCTTTGCGCTCCTTAGCCCTCCTTTACGCTCCTTAGCCCTCCTTTACGCTCCTTAGCCCTCCTTTACGCTCCTCAATAGCCCTCCTTTACGCTCCTTAGCCCTCCTTTACGCTCCTTAGCCCTCCTTTACGCTCCTTAGCCCTCCTTTACGCTCCTTATCCCTCCTTAGTCCTCCTTTACGCTCCTCAATAGCCCTACTTTACGCTCCTTAGCCCTCCTTTACGCTCCTTTACGCTCCTCAATAGCCCTACTTTACGCTCCTTAGCCCTCCTTTACGCTCCTTAGCCCTCCTTATCCCTCCTTAGCCATCCTTTACGCTCCTTAGCCATCCTTTACACTCCTTAGCCCTCCTTTATGCTCCTTAGTTTTTTTACTATCCATATTTTATTATTATTTTCAGATAGTTATTGGATAGCCTAGTTTTCTACATTGTACTATCATACATGCAGATAGTTTTCGGATAATCTGAAACCTAACTGCTGGCTAGTTTTTTACTATCCAATTTTTTTATCATTTTCGGATAGTTTTTAGATAGGCTAGTTTTCTACTACATTAAATGCAGATAGTTTTCGGATAGGTTTGTGTTGATAGTTTTTAGATAGCCTATCTATTAACTATCTTTGTAACATATACAGTGTAGTTATTAATTAGCCAAAAGGTAGTGAAAGTATAACTGTGGACTATCCGATAAACTGCTCAGATAGTAAAAATAATTATAGTAAATGTGTGCAATTATTTGTGACAACTTAAGCATGTGGATAGGAA
The DNA here is from genome assembly GCA_030867875.1 of Actinernus sp. WN-2022. Classification (NCBI taxonomy): domain Eukaryota; kingdom Metazoa; phylum Cnidaria; class Anthozoa; order Actiniaria; family Actinernidae; genus Actinernus; species Actinernus sp. WN-2022. The sequence goes on along the minus strand of JAOWCC010000577.1, from coordinate 1,781,283 downwards.
ATAGATACGACTGTTCATTTTTGTGAAAGTAATCAAGTTTTTCCAAGAATTACCAAAGCTGGAAAAAGCTTGAATTTCTAAATGTAATATCCATTCCAGGTTATTCGAGCTTTTCCATGAATTACCAAAGCTGGAAAAAGCTGGAATTTCTAGAATGTTAAATAGAACCTGTCAGATTCCAGATTATTCAAGCTTTTCCAAGATTACCAAAGCTGGAAAAAGCTGGAATTTCTAGAATGTAATATCCATTCCAGGTTATTCAAGCTTTTCCATGAATTACCAAAGCTGGAAAAAGCTGGAATTTCTAGAATGTTAAATAGAACCTTGTCAGATTCCAGATTATTCAAGCTTTTCCAAGATTACCAAAGCTGGAAAAAGCTGGAATTTCTAGAATGTAATATCCATTCCAGGTTATTCAAGCTTTTTCCAGAAAAATAAAGCTGGAAAAAGCTGGAATTTCTAGAACATGAAAAACCTTGAATTGCTTTGATGCTCATTTCTTGAACATTCTAGAATAATCCCAGAATATTCTAGAATATTCTAGCATTCAGACTAAAGCTTGAATCCTGTTTCACAAGGGGCTCCCCCGGGTTGAAGACACCGGGAATGGCCCCAAGTCGATGGAGACTTGGAGCCATTTAAGCCTCTGGCTTTGGCCTTTCTTCTGTATGTTCCTCGCTCCTTGTATTATTTGTTAATAAATTGAATTGAGACTAGCATCGTTTTTCATTTTTCCGACGAAGTCTGTCAAAATGGCACTGACAGAGGAATAGTGTTGAAGCTAATCTTCCATATCTACAGGTATCTGTAGTGCTTAAACTTCCATGGTAACTAGGAGAATAATGTCGTGTCTTTGAGCGAGCACACAGCATGTTACGAAAAGAAAAATATTGTGACCGTAACTCGCACTCGCTTTCACGACGAATGTGCCTTTTGCTTCGTCGGGTTCATATCGTGTGCAAGCACCATTTTTCTTGTGCACAATTTATTTTACGTAACAGTCATTGAACTAAGTCGTAATGAAGTATGAAGGCTAAGTATTGTGTTTCTTGGCTAAGTCTTGGGGTTTTCCTAGGCATGTACAAAATACGAAAGTTTTATTTTGAATTTGCCGGTGTTTCTAATTTATTGCGAATGACCGTTGACTAGCAAAATAAGTGATCGCATCGGCAAAAACGTATTTCCGCGGTGTCGTGTTTCATGTGATGAAAAACACTGTCTTAATTGTGACTTAATTTAGATAGTGTTTCACCATGAACATACATGTGCTGTACATGACAGAATACAGTCTCCTGAAATCAAATGAGTTTGAGAAATAACCAACCCTGTCCTCATCTCTTTAAATTGACTGGAAAAAAAATCATCAACACTAGTCTAACAAATTTTGTATGCATATAGTGAAAAGGCTAGTCAATTGTGTCAAAAAGCATTACTAATTAGTAGTTTTCTGTAAAATAATGCCTTTCAGAAAGTATTTGTCATCCTGGTTATAAGCCCCCTTCCCACCCCCACCCCCACCCCCACCCACTGTGTAAAAACTGAATAGAGGGGCCCAGCAGAGTGTAATTCAAGATGCCTACCTTCACTTAAGCTGGCAACAAATGCTTCAGTTCTTAAACTTGTTTTATCCTTCTTGGAGCTCATGTTTATCCTTTTAACTCCAGCAACTTCTACTCTCCTTGCACTATCTGTATGCCCCATAACACTATCTGTGTGCCCCGTAACATGTACACCATGTACAAGTGAAACTGTCTCCTCCCTTTCCCGTCGAGGTGAATGACAAACTACTTTGACAGGAGAAGTCACAACACTCGTAACAACTGGAACTTCCATTCTATCTGGGCCTTTGTGACGACCACTTGCATTGGCCATCAGAACAGGGGAATTCTGGGAGTGTTTGAGTTTTTGTGGTTCTGGGTGTCTTGAAGGTCTTGTGTGGGTGTCTTCATCATTGTCAGATAAGGAAAGGGATGACGAAGGGTGAGCAGCAAGAGGCGACACCACTGGAAAGTCTTGTCCTGGTACAGAGTATTGGGTGGGATGACTTCTAAATAATACATAATAACTGAAATAAATATAGACTGATATGCCATATTTCCTTGAATAATTGGCCTGGGTAATTTACTGGCTAATCTACAGATCAAATTGGAATTTAGCGTGTCGTAATTTCATTTTGTAGAAACTGCCTAAAACGAACGAACTGAAATATGACCAACAAATGTCTATAGAACAGAATTCTTGGAGGATTATGAAGGCTACGCCAACGATTAAGAAACAAAGCGAGAAATGTAAACATATAAAACTAATCTGTATGGAACAATAGGAGTAATTAATTAGAATACTTTGGATCCAACATCCATAATTCCTCAATTTTGAAAATCAAGGTCAATCATTTTTACCGGGCTGGTTTTGTCAGAGTCGATAAAGGTACATGTACAATTTAGTACCATGATATAGAATACTATAAACTAATTGCGATTTGGAGATGCCGATACCGAATTATATTGCCAGCCAGTTGGGAGAAAATATATTTTGTATTGGGTGGAATATGAAAATATGAAAAATATATCTTCTTCCAACGCCGGCAATATAATTCAGTATCTGCGTCTCAAAATTGCAATTAGTTTTGTATCGCAATTCAACAGTTAAGTTGGGAATTGTTACAAGAAAGAATTAAGAAGAGAATGAAGCACCAAACTCATGCTGATTGTAACTTCAATTCTCAAAAGGCGGCTAGTATATCCATGGCAACGGTTTTGCGGCTTGAGAGGAGAAAACTTTTGCGACGTGTTTGAAATCTCTTCAACGCTTCTACATTCAATTCTTGTGAAATAAACATCAGTTTCTAAAATGATAAGTGATTTCGAATTTAAGGGTTACTAATGTATCTAATTTTAAAAGAAGTGTTTGTTTTTTTTCTTTGAAAGAAACCGTTTGACTTTGAGGCTTGATTTGAATGACTTTTGCAATCAGTTTACTGCTTTGAGATAGTGAATATTGAACTTTTAGCGGATAGGAGTGTTGACGAAAACTACAATGCCAACCTTATCTTTAGGATGGAAGAATTCTTATCTTGTAATTTACAATGACGATTTGAAGGTGAAATATTGCCAGGAAGAGCTCAATAAATGCTGTTGAACAAACGACTTTTGAACTTGACCGGGAACCCATGTGACTGAAAGGGCTTGTGCAAGAGCCAATCAGAGGCTGGTATTCTGAGATGCCAATACCATGTTACATGTATATTGGCATTTCAAAGGTAAACAAAATGATAAGTGAATCGTGATACAAATAAATACTGGCAAGTAAAATATCCACCATGATACTTGATCACCTGCCTTGTCCCCAGGCATATTTAATTGAGCTATACTTGCAACCCGAGCGATCGAGCAGGGTCGAGCGAGGAGCACGAGATAGGGCCTTAAACACGGAAAAACCTAACAGTTTTAGGACAGTATTTTTTTCAATCAACAGGTCAGGGCAGCTTTTGAAACAGTTCCGAGATTTGCTTGAACTAGCTTCTGTCATGAAGTTTCAGACAGTGATGAACAATTGTCTATATAATTTAGCAACATGAATTTACTTCAATCACTCATGGCTGTATAAGTGGAAATATTTAAATTTTGAGTTTTATTCCCAACGCATTTTAATTGTTAAAACAGCCATGTTCAAAGCATTATTTTCAACATTCTGGTAAAGCGTTCGGAATATTAATGTTGGTAATTATGCATTGACAATTAACTCAAATTCTGTGTTAAAGTCACCTTTTCGCCTAGGGGTCACATATTTTAGTACACTTTTAGGTAATACAATCTTTATTTACTCAAATGGGAAATACTAAAAATATACAGAAGTGGACAAACATATAAAGGTAGATAAAATTGTTAAGCAATATTTTGAGTTTGAGAAGTTTGAGCCTGGGAGCTAAGTGAACCGTGAGGTTTTCGAGTTAGCCCCCATATATAGCCAAATATATTTATCTTTCCCAATTCTTGTTCACTTTAGCCATAATGGAGACCAGAACCTGATGCAACATACTGTGACGGGTCATGTCTGTCACTAACTATGTAAATGTTTTAGACTAGCTCGTATTATTTATGACCTTTTATTGACCCTATCAGGGTGTTAATGATGACTTAAACACAGGCTCTCAGATATCAGGATCAATTAGTTGTTGAGCAAGAGTATGCGTCTCTCTATCAAGGAATAAACAACTTCTCATCTTAATTACCGTCTCGTGTATTGGAAAGCTTGGTCCGTTACAACTGGTGGCAAGCTGTGCAATTTGAATTCATGTAAGAATTAGGACAATCACATAAACAGACAACTCAATCCAGCAGCCAGAAAAGTAAATAGGAAGGGGAGGAACTGTTTAATGCTCCGGTTAAAATTGAAGTGTTGACAAAGGAGAACCAAGGGAGAGTTGGCCAAACAAACCAAGACCAAGGGGACGGTGGCCCAACAAATCAACATCGCAGTGGAAAACCATGTGTGCGTCCCGTTGCGTTCGACAGGTCAGCATCCTGGGAAGATTACACAGCCCAGTTTGAATTAACAGCTGACCTGAACGAATGGAATAGTACGACAAAAGCCACATACCTCGCTGTCAGCCTCACAGGCCAAGCTTGGGCAGTATTAGGCGACCTTATCAGCTCGGAGATACGGAATTATGAATGCCTCACCTCCGCTTTGTCAACAAGATTCGGCACGGAAAACAAAACGAAGATGTCCAGGGCAGCCATCATTAGACCCACACCCGGGAGAAAAACGAGTTTACCGGAATTGGCCCAGGCGATAAGGCGACTTTACCCACCAAGCATACCCAAGCGCACTGGCAGACCTGCGTGAAACTCTGGCTCATGATTTTTTTATAGATGCCCTTGGTGAACCCGAAATGCGCTGAAAAATTTGTCAGGCCCAGCCAAAGACAGAAAAGGAGCTACGGGAAGAGGTCGAGGAGCTAAAACGACTTGTTCAATGCCTAGGGTCACAACAGCAAGGTAGACAGTGATACAGAGAAGGTTGGACTTGTGGTGACAAAGACCACCTACAATGTACGACGTGACTGCCCAGACGAGCCGAACAGACAGCAGAGAAGGCCACCACTACAATCACAGTGACTCCAGAGGCAGCAGCACACAAGCAGGAAACCAGCCTTCAGAAAACGACAGCCTGTCGAGCTCGAGGGTCTGAATTCGGCGGATCAGCAGCCATTAAGGCCCACCAACCCAGTGGTAAAGTCAGGGAAAGTGACAGACTGTAACGATGGACTTTACGTGGCCGGATGTGTACAAGGGATGCCGGTCAAATTCTTAGTTGGCAACGGCACCAACGGCACCATTATAAAGCCAGCCATTATGGAACAGATCTCCCTCGAGGACCGACCAGAGCTGGACAGCATGCAGATGACCATGGTATTGGCTGATCGGAATTCTGCACCTTTCGTGGGGCATGGCTTATTTAGACTTCACCTGAGGTAGCAGACATCGAGCCAGACATATTTCTTGGCTTGGACTTTATTTGTGCCTTCAACGGTGAGCTTGTACATACATGTAGGTAAGGATGATGAGTACGAGGTGAAGTTCGACCAGAAGGTCACGATGATGGATCCCAGCAAGCTACATTATTCTCCGCCATATTGCAGAGTTGCAGTGAAGGGTACGACAGTCATCCCACCAGGAAGTGAGGTTCTTGTTCTGGGAAGATTGACTGGGTCCCACGAGACAAGTCAAATGGGCGTTCTGAAGCCTACCACACGATCTGTTCAGCAGATAACCTCCTACTGGCAAAGACTCTGGTTAACACTGGGTCAGGGGTGGTACCACTACGACTGTTAAATCCCACAGACCGAACTCGTACGGTCTATGCGGGTACCATCGTAGCTTTGTGTGAGCCTGTCATGGAAGTCAACCAGTGCAAGCGAAGGACTGATGCAGTGGCAGTATGCCGCGCTTCTGAGGAGTTGCCATCGAGTCAGGGTGCAGTTTCCGAGTACTTGATGGAATTGCTGGAGCGCAGTAGTCGACAGCTAAACAAATACCAATGTGACGAACTTAGCTCCCTATTAGTCGAGTACTCATACGTTTTCGCTTCTTCATCCAGTGACCTAGGGAGCATGAATCGTATGCAGCACCAAATTAACATGAGACGCAAAACCAATCCGACAGCCAGAAGCAGAGACCCATGTGTGACAGATGCTGAAAGACAGAATATCAGAGCCTTCTTCGAGTCTGTTAGAGTCACCCATTGTGCTTGTCAAGAAGATGACACTACCAGATTCTGTGTGGACTACAGGAAGTTTAATGAGGTGACCGTCAAAGACTCGTACCGACTACCGAGAACTGACTCTTGCTTTGATGCACTGTCTGGCAGGGTCTGGTTGGTTCTGTAGTCTTGACTTGTGCAGCAGCTACTGAGGTAGCGGTGGTCTCTATACCAGTTCACAGTAATGCCTTTTGGGCTCTGTAATGCCACCGCCACCTTCGAAAGGCTAATGGAGAAAGTGTTATCCAGTCTACCATGGGATGTTTACTTGGCATATCTTGATGACATCATCATCCACGCATCTATGTTTGAAGACGAGAATCCGAGATTGTGTGAAGTCTTGAAGCGCCTGAGGTCAGCTGGACTGAAATTGAGTCCCAAGAAGTGTCATCTGTTCAGGAATCTGTGACATTCTTGGGGCACGTCATCAGCGGCACAGGGATCTCCACTGATCCAGACAAGTTGAAAACAGTGCGCGAATGTCCAGTACCATCTAGAGTGACAGAGCTACGCAGTTTCCTCAGACTCTGCTCATACTACAAGCGGTTCATGAAGTCCTTTGCAGAGACTGTGCGGCCCCATCACCAGTTGACGGAGAAAGGGAAGAGATTTATATGGACGAAGGAATGTGACGAGGCCTTCCAGAAGTTTAAAGTGGCACTTACCACTGCGCCAGTGTTAGCGTACCCAACAAGTGTGGACACCTTTATCTTGGATACCAACACTAGCAATGATGGAATAGGCGCTGTGCTTTCAAAGGTCCAAATGTGGAGATGAGAGGGTGATGGCATACTTCAGTAGTAGCCTGACCAAAAGCAAAAGAAAATACTAGGTCACCAGGAATTAAGGAGCTACTAGCGGTAGTGAAATCGGTTAAGCGCTTCCACCACTATCTCTATGGTAGACCCTTCAGAATTCGAACGGACCATGGTGCGTTGAAGTCGCTGGTGAATTTTAAGAAGCCTGAAAAGCAGCTTGCAAGGTGGCTCGAACAGTTGGGGACTTACAATTTTATGACTGAACACTGCAGCGGAAAGAACGCCCTGATGCCCTCTCTAGGAAGCCCTGTGTGGCTTGCAGGTACTGCGAACGTGCAGAACAGGAGGATTTCTTGCAATGACAATCAGATTCAGAAGTTGAATTGGCAACGGAATGGGTTGAGAATCTCTATCTGGAGAAGGATCAGCAACTGGAACCCTGCGACCCAGCCTTAAAAGTCCGAACCTTGCGGCCCAAGAAGAGGGAGATAACAACACCAGAGGCCAGAGCCTGGGTACGAGGACGGACCAAAAAAGAACAGAGATGAGCAGCAAGCTGATTCTGACTTGGCACAGCTAATCAACTGGAAAGAGTCTACCAAGGTTTGACCAGGGTGGCAAGTAATCTCCCCTGAGAATGGTGCAGTTAAGGCATACTGGAGTCAGTGGGACCGATTGGAAGTGAAGGATGGTGTACTTTACCAGCGATGGGAGTCCGAAGCAGGAGACACAGTACAGTGACAGCTGGTACTGCCAGAGAGATTAAGAGAGGACATCATGAGGCAGATGCATGACCATAAAAGCGCTAGGCACCTAGGAGTGACGAAGATTCTGGGACACGTGAAACAGAGCTTTTACTGGTATGGAAGCACATAGGACGTGAAGGACTGGTGGCGAAGGTGTGACCCTTGTGCAGCACGGAAAAGGTCCCATAAAACACCCAGTGCTTCGCTAAAGAATTACAATGTTGGTGACCCACTGGAGAGGGTAGCACATGACATCTTAGGCCCCTTACCTGAGTCAGACAGAGGAAACAAGTACATAATTATTAGTCATTGCTGACTATTTTCACGAAGTGGACCGAGGCATATGCTATCCCGAATCAAGAAGCTGTGAGAGTAGCCACGAAAGTGGTCGAGGAATCTGTAGCAAGATTTGGCGTACCAAGACAATTGCACTCTGACCAAGGGAGAAATTTTGAATTGAATGTGTTCCAGGAGATGTGCACTCAACTAGGTATTGAGAAGACTCGCACAACTCCGCTGCATCCGCAATCAGATGGAATGGTAGAGCGCTACAACCGGACTCTAGAAGCAATGCTGTCTAAGTTCGTCTCAGACAAGCAATGCGACTGGGATGGGCATTTACCGATTGTAATGATGGCTTACAGGTCATCGGTAAATGAGACCACAGGCTGTTCACCGAGTCTGATCATGCTGCGCCACGAGATTTTACTGGTTGACCTTGTGTTTGGCAAACCAAAACCGGAGAAGAACCCCACTGACAAGACGAAATATGCTGCAAGGCTCGGACAGCGCATAGACTGCGTACACAAGTTAGCGAGAGGTCACCTCAAAATTTAAACTGACCGGCAGAAACGCTACCATGACCATCACGGAGTGCATCACAACACCTTAAACCACGGGAATGCAGTTTGGCTACAAAACCCGAAGCGGAGGAGGCCCAAAGTTGAAAAACAACATGTACGAGGAACCATTTCTAGTGATCGGCCGAATTGACCACCTCACCTACATGATACAAAATGGACTGAAGTCGAAGGCCAAGATTGTGCACCATAATTGGTTGAAAGCATACGAGGGTCCAATGTACCGGACTGGCTGACCCCACTAAAGGAAACGACTGGAAGCTGGCATGGACAAGAGCGTGAGTGAACCAGATAGATCTACCAACAACACTATTTCAAAGTAATTGGCACTAAAAGCTATTATTCATTATCGGCCTTTATTGGCTATTATAGCCAATGACAGATAAGCTTTGGGCAAGGTGAAGAGCTTCAATAACGTTATCCAATTATCGGTCTGTTATATCCAATGAGAGTCAGATTATTCAATAATGGATAATGACGGATAATGGTGGTCATGTTATTGACTTATGTTATTCAAAATCACCAATAACAAGTCAGAATCAAGAATAACTAAGTTGAAATTTCTGAGTAAAAACAGAACATAGAAGTAAATTTGATCCTGCTCTCAACTGTTGTTTTAAACATTTTGCGTGTTGCTATATCTAGTGATGCCACATGACATGAAAGAAGTCAGTAACGTTTATTTAACACGGGATATGAATTCGTCCAACGATAATACTTCGTTTTTTATAAAACCAAATAAAACCAAAACTAATAATCTGCTAAAGAAGTAGAACGCACCACTGTAACTGAAAATATCCATCTTGAGACGGTAATTTCTTGTGTCAAAATACGCTCTTAATCCTGTCACCGATCGAAGTCTTAAACGATCTGTATGTCGGAAGATTGATTTGAAACCTTTGGTATCTCAGCTCTGTAATGAAAACTGAAGTTTATTGTTGTACTAATAACTTAGTTTGCATGCAAAAGAAAAACGTTACTGTTAACTTAGTTAGAAACACTTTGATGCCGAAAACCCGGGCGAAAATAATGTGTAAAATTAAAGCTGTGAGCAGAAAAAAAATGGAAATTATTTTCGCTTGTATTAATCACCACTTATAGAATGCGATTTTTTCTTTGTTTGGCACTTTATCTCCACGGGTTTCTCTCTTTCAGTTTTAATTTCGACACGTACGTACGTTGCTGTAGTTTATTACTCGGATCGCGTATTAGCGCAAGCGGGTCTGTTGTGTGTCTTGTGAGAGCAATTGCTGTTTTATCTTAATCGCACGGTCGTAGACTAAAAGGAGACATGTGAAAGGTCACACGAACACTAACGACAACCCCCGGGGGGGGGGGGGGGTACTCCTGTTTGTGACGTACATGTATTATGTATGTGCCGCGGGTGTGGGTCAGGGTTTTGAGCTTGGTTTGGGCAGGTAGGGTCAGGGTTTTGACCTGATTTGGGCAGATCAGGGGGGTCGGGGTTCAGGTTTTTCTAGGCAGTTAGGCTTCAGTTTTTTTTAGCTACTATGTCAAAAAAAGACATTCTGTTGCCGCATTTTTATCGCCTGCCCACATGCAAGCAAGGTTCCCATACATCGTGACGCCGCTAATTCGTACTTCAGTACTTATCTATGTACTTCATCTGCTGATTTGTTTACCCAATGACACGTCCCGACTTGAAATGTTCCGTATTTTGCATGCAATCCCGGTACGCGGTATACCGGCCGGGGTATATAATCCGACCGTGTTTTGAAAACAATTTAAAGAAGGGGCAATCATGCAAGTACCCCCCCCCCCCCCCCCAGGATAACAAGGAACAAATACAAAGGAGAAAAGTTATTAAATATCTATACTGAAACCAGGTAGGTTGAAACGTAACCCGTTTATATAAAAAAAACATATTTTAAGATGCGTTTTCGGCTTCCGTTGCGTACATATTAAAACGATGAAACGGTGTGATCGTTTTGATACAAAACAGATTTTTTAACGGTTCCCAAAGTGGAGGTTTTTAAGGAAAACGCAGCTATCATTTTAGTGTGGATGACAAAAACGAAGGTTTTCGAAAACGCTCGAGGGATGTCAATCAAAATAACCTGTCTACGGGCGCTACATGGAACATAACTAACACTTGTTTGTACAGTAGTAAGATAACGAGGCTAGCGCTAGAGAGAATTCCAGCGTTGTCCAATACTAGTAAGAGTAGTATGAAAAGTCTGAACTTCATTTTGTCTTCTGTGCTCAGTTTTACTGCATGAATGTTCCCTACTAGCAGAGGGTGGGTTAACGGCTACATGTTGGCTTCTAGCGGAGCGATCTCTAGAAATCACATGTAGCACAAACCAGCATTCCACTTGACGCTACTGGCGTGATTTACTGAGCAGCGAACAAATTAGCTTTGCTTATCTTTCTAATTTTATTATTCTTTTCACGAAAAACTTGTTCATATAACGTTGATTTTTACGAACTCAGAAGGCAGTGCGCTTTGCTTGTTTGAGAAATTGAGAGAGTTTAGAGCCGGGGTTTAGAGGACCCGAGAAAACACTTGTACCCCGATATCAACAATATGATAATAGTACGCTTAGAAAAAATATTCGGTAAACGCGTTTGCAGTTCGGAGATTCTGAAATATAATCGCAAGCCACCTAGACTTGCTACAAGTCGACTTCTTTTCCTAACTAGGAACGAGAGCGAAGCGCGAGCGAAAGGACTTTGAGAAAGTCTACAAGCCACCTTGCTCTTGTTGTCATTGTTGTTCGTGAAAATCATGTTTATTTTCGCACGGCAACTACTTCTAACTTTACCAATATTCATTATTTATTACATGGCAGCTCCGTGAGCGGGCAAGATGACTCTGAATGCTGCAATCTGATTGGTTGCTCAGCGGACAAGATTTTTCCATCTTGCCCGCTCAGGATTTTACAAAACCGCTCACAATTCTTCGTAAACAAATAGCGATAGAACCCATACATTTTGAAAGAAACTAAACAATTTGTGACATGAAGGCAAATACTAATTTAAAAATCGTTCTGCCTTTTCGTTTACAGGTAAAATTCACCTTTTTAGAGGGATTAATGCAGTTTTTTCTGGCTCTTGCAAGTTCGATGAAAACAACTGCAGCAAAAGCGACTGAATTGAACGAAGCTGGACTTACGGTGATAAAAAACTATAGCGAAGCTGAAATGGCCGTGACTTCAAAAACACAAAGAAAAGTTCGGCTACCTCACAACGCTACTACAATCGTGGTAAAAAGAAATAAAATTATTACGGAAACGAGTAAGCTTAGCACACAGTTTCATCAAAGAAAGCAGGTTTTATATTGTATGACCTAAGAAATTCAGCATTTACATTTGGTAAATGGCTTACAAATTAAGAGTATTTACTAGATTAATACTTACAAGTTTGTTTGTATTCTTCTACAGCTCTATTTGTCAAGTTTTGCAGTGTGCTTATCTGAGTTATCGCCACTCGAGTGATTTCAACGCCGGTTTTCAACTTTCAAATCTTCCACAAATATGCACATTTTTGTTTCTAGTTAATGCATTCGGCCTTCCTGATGAAGTTGTCATTGAAACTCAGTACATCTGAAGTAAAGTACAGGTCAGTTTTCATCCATAAAAACGAATTTTTTTTACGACGGAAAACAAACTGTTTTGAACGCCACAAGGTTGAACTTCAAGTGAAAATTCGTCGAGACTCAGTCTAATTTTAGATTGATTTCTATTCGCTCTTCAGTTTACCACGCAATGGGTTCCTGGCGCGTGTGTCAAAGTGTGATTTTATTCATTTGTGCCATATAATAAAAACCTTATTGACCAAGCTTGTTCGGTCAAGATGGGGGGATATTGGCCTCGTTCATTTTTTGCGTTTTTATGGACGCAAAAATGAACTCGACCAATATCCCCCCATCTTGACCTCACGCTTGGTCAATAACCTCTACATATTTATATATATGGTGCTGGAGGTGATGCCAGCTCATTGCACATTTTTTAATCCAAGCACACAAAGTGCAAACATGCTGCCAGGCTTTTTAAGGTCTCTGGATTGATTGGAAATTGTCTAGTAAACCTGTCTTACTCGACAGGCACGTTAAAACAATACACAACATCTTGATGGCAAGCTTGATTAGCTAAATGAATACTAAAGCCTTAGTCAATATATTTTCTGTGTGAAATTCTTCCAAAACATTTCAGTGCAACAGTCTGTGATATGTTAACAGCGGACCTGGAGAAATGCGTTTTATATGGTCGTATATAAATATGTAAATCCGCTCCCCGAGCAATGGCTCCACAACAATGAGAGCAAATCAAATACTTTACTGGTTAGAACTACGATGTTGGCAATAACAGAGTGGGTGGCTGTTGCCTACATGGAAAATTACTTTGTTGGGCAAGTACAAAAGATACTCACCAACAAAGTTCAAGTAACATCAAAGATTACATCAAAACACATTTATTTTCTGCCGTAACGTTGAGGTCGTGGAAAAGGAGAAAAATACGTTGTGAAAATTTGAAATGCAAAATTTTAAAGATTAAGAAAAGTATATGGCCAGGCAGGAGCCGTGCAAACTAGCCTGTATAAGCGCTCTCGCTTGAAATAGGTCTAAAAGTAACGTCACTGAACTAAGCGCCTACATGATTTTAGTTTCCTTATTCTGGAATAAGAATAGTCGGAATAATACGTTCATTAGGGAGCTGTTCTAGAATAAGAATAGCCGGCCATATAATACGTGTTTCCAAGCATTCGTGTGGGAGCTATTCCGGCTAGCTATTCTTTTTCTGCAATACTTGGAAGCATTATGTTTATTCTGTTACGAACGTGCTATGAACGTGCCTTTACTCTTTGACGATCAGAGGAAAGACAACTCAGTATTGGGGCGGCGGAGGCGTGGTGATTTCAGAGACCACCTAGTAGTTTCTGCACATCCTTGCATGCCAAGCCAAGTTGTCGATAACCGACGTAGCTAAAGGTTTCGGAAATTATATCCCGGTGCAATGAACTGGACGCTGTCGGGTACTTGCCTCTGCTGTAAGTGTTTTCCCGGCACAGTCACTGAAATCACAATCGCTGATATTTTATTCGTTTTACTACTTTATTACAATTGCCAGTTCGACCACGCTCGCTCTAAATCTTGACTCGAATTCTGAAAAACAAGAACTAATCTACATTCCACTGGTCAGCTCTAATCCATACTCTCGCATGTCACTCAGCATACAGGAAATTGAGCCCGTCTCAGCTCCAACAACGCGAAAAGCTATCATGAAAGGTCTGCAAAATGAAAAAGGAGAACACTGGATATTTAAAAGTATAAAAGAAACCTACATAAAGACACTGAAAATAGATTTGACTTTTATATATTTCGATATGCTCAATGATCTACGTTTACGAATAAAACCTCTTAGGCGAGAACACGTAGCCATGCACTATCCAGGCCACTGAAGGAGTCGTTCCGGCTTCCCACCCCCACCTCCTCCCCCCCCCCCCCCCCAAAAAAAAAAACACACCAACACCAACAAACAGAATAAACTCACTTCTGTCTCTGAGGCAAAATTCAGCGAGGAAATGCACAAAACGATCATTTTTGAAAATGTTTTTTTGCACCAAAATGAACGAAATCTGGGCCAACATATCTGGTAAAGAAACACGTGAGAAGCAGACACGAGTGTCTACGGTACGGGGTCTCTACTCACTGGGGTAACTGAGCCGTGAAACTGCAGGCATGCAAGTGGCGCAGAAGGACTTTTCATGCGCCGAACTTCCCTGGCCGAACGTAGTAGATAAATTAAGTAATAATAACCAGTTATTGGGTTCCACAAATTTGAATTAGGTGCATGCAGCATATTAATTAGGTTCGGCCGATGCACGCAAATGTCGATTATATGATTCCGAAGCGGCATTTAACACCGCTTTTCTACCTAGCAATTTAATTTTCGCTCGCTCGAATATTAAAATGTAGTCGCAGATTTCATGATCGCTATAATCAGTTGAACGCTCCAATGTCAGACTTGATGGTACGTGTTAGCTAGTTCGGCATATGAAAAGTCACATTGCCGTCTGAAACGGTAAAATTCGGCTTTCTGTGGTCTGCGAAATGTGCAAAGCTAAAACTTGCGAAGTTCTATTTTGCGTAGATTCCTGAAATGGGCCTTACAGTGGAGCAAGAACAGATAACGTCAGAAATACTTTGTTTATTCTCTGACTTGTTATTTCTATTTTCGCCATCAGAATGTAGTCCTGATGGCACGGCATGCACCGCGTTCAGTGGTCAAATTACCTAGAGCAAGTTTAGCAGAATGCGGGATATAACCTGGTAAAATGCTAGAGACCTCTGCTAGCAGAGAAAACGTAAACCGCATTTATCATCCCATTACATTTCTCTGTGATAATTTTAAGTGACAGCTTGAGTAATCTACCACGAACTGCCGTAGTCCAGCTGATCATGCCGCGATTACCTTCCCACGCCTTCCCTTTTAAAAAAGCTTTGAAACCTTAAAAATTTCATTGGACTTGAAATTATGGTATCATCTCGGTAACCTGCATTGAAGTATCACGACCCGGTCAACTGGAAACCTTCAAAAAATTACATACTTAATCTAGATATAGCCGAATGATCGGCTTTTAGCTTGATACAATTTTTCCCCCGAAGCTAGATTACTGCTCTTTGGTAGGTCCGCAGATACTGAAGCGTGCATCCGTGTAGCACATTGACAAGTCTGCGGATCTGACTCGTACCCAGTCGTTATTTAATAATCTAAGGAAGAAAAAGAAAGAAAAAAGATTATTAATTAACGACTGGGTATGAGTCAGTCTGCGGGTGAATATCACGATGGAAGCTGTCACGCTGAAACGTTCTCCTTGGGTGAGAAACAGGATCATAAAGCGCCAACAACTTCGCAAAATACATCTTCGTTTCGTTTCATTTTAAACTGTGTTCCGGACTGTGTTTTTTTTAAAGAACCAACGGGAAATGTGTTGCTAATATAGTTGAGGCGTGTTATGTTTAAATTAATTGCAGTGTTTCTGAACCATTTTCATTTTTAACTACAGCATTCTAAAATGGTGTTGGAGCAAAAGAGCATGTACTCTAGAGCCGGCTTTTCTCAGGCAGAGCAATTCAACGTTATCTGAACAACAAAGAAGATCATTGCGTGCTAGAGTGTATAAAAATTAATGTCACCTGAGATATCGATAAGGTCCTTCCGGCAGTCTTGATCTGATCAAAATTGGTAGTCTTCAAGTTTATATATGAATTTGCTTATGTTAAATAATTCCCCCCTGTTGAATTATAGAACAAACCAATTGAAACTCACTGATGTTTGAAAACGTTCAACATGCATTTTGATGAGATTATACTTGTTTGTCCAAACTTGGCACAAAAACGAGATGAATGAAAACTTTCTTTTTAATTATGTTACAGTAGAATTGAAGTTTTAAGAAGCATGAAAGAACCCTAAAATGTATTGAATAACTGCACCATCATGAACCGCAACGTACGTCTCGAAATTAAAACTGAAAGAGATGAAGTACCAAACAAAGAAAAAAGCGCATCAGTTCTATAAGTGGTGATCAGGACAAGGGAAAATCATCAAAGTGATTTGTATCAAGATCATGACATGTTTCTAAGTTAACAGGCAAGTGTTTCTTTTGCACGCAAACTAAATTATAACAATAAACTTCAGTTTACATCACTGAGCTACCAAAGAGATACCAAAAGGTTTCAAATCAATTCTTACGACATAAAACAGATAGTTTAAGACTTCGATCGGTGACAGGATTAAGAGCGTATTTTGACACAAGAAATTACATCCCGTCTCTGGATGAATATGTTCAGTTCCAGTGGATGTGTTAAACTTATTCTACTTCTTTAGCAGATTATTAGTTTTGGGTTGATTTGGTTTTATAAAAAAAACAAAGTATTATCGTTGAACGAATTCATACCCGTGTTAAATAAACGTTAAACTTCTTTCAGGTCGTATGTTATCGCTAGACAAAGCAACACAAAATGAAGAAGTACTGATTATCGTTGGACGAATTCATATCCCGCGTTAAACAAACATTACACTTCTTTCATGTTGCACCATGTCATCCCTAGATAAAGCGACATGCAAAAACGGAACAATGACCATATGTTAATATTCTAAGTTGGAAGTTCAGTGCCCAAGGCTGCAACAGTGCTTGAGAGCTCAGCTGCCAGGAACCCTGGCAACCGAACAGCCCAAACGAGCCGAGGCGAGACGAACAAGGACTAATCGCAGCCCAGAGCACCGAAGGTAAACCACACTGACCTGAATGCCCAACTAATGAAGGGCTTACACACTAGCGACCAAGAGCTGATGTAGGCAACTATCCCTCCAATATACTGAGAACTGTTGCATGCAGCAAAGGGGGGGGGGGGGGGGGGGGGGCTAGGCAGTAGTCACAGCCTGGAAGGAACTAGGCATCTAGCTAACCCGAACCAGGCGACCCCAGACCATTTGCTGGGAATGCCCCTAGCCCCCCAATCTTTAGCACAGACCTTCCTGCTCTGGATCCGTAGGTGGGCAAGTTGGGGGCCGGTGTTGGTCACGACCTTGGAAGGAACTAGGCCACTAGCTAACCCGAACCAAGTGACCCGACCAATCACTGGGAATGGCCCCGCCCTCCCAGACAAGGCAAGTGGCGAGTGGGGGCTAGGTAGAAGTCCCAACCTGGAAGGAACTAGGTAACTAGCTACCCGAACCAGGTGACCCCAGACCATTTGCTGGGAATGGCCCTAGCCCCCGGCCCACTGATGAGCTTACACAATAGCGTCCAAACAGCTGATGTACGCAACTGTCACCAAATGTTGTCTGAGGCGAAAAAATGGGGGGGGGGGCTAGGCGATAGTCATGGCCTTGGAAGGAACTAGGCGTCTAGCTAACCCGAACCAAGAAACCAGACCATTCACAGAAAATGGCCCTAACCCCCCAAGCATGAATGCAGCCATTCTGCTCAGAACCATAGCTGAGAGAGCTAAGCGAAAGTCCCAACCTGGAAGGAACTAAACAATTAGCTACCCGATCCAGGCGACCCAAGACCATACACCGGGAATGACCCTCGCCCGCCACCCAAGGTGGACCTCTAGTTCTCATGACAACCGGACTACTGTCACAAAGGCTAGAAGTCACTGTAGGGACTGCCAGGCCCACCAGCCGAGAAACCACTGACAGACCCAGGGAACAACCCCACCTAACCCTTGAACCAAGAACTGAAAACTCAGGACCCAGCTAGTCAACTAACACTTACCTTTCAAAGACCAGCTGAAAGGGGGGGCCACACCTTCACGATCGCAGCAACTAGATGCAAAAGGCAACCTGGTCCAACCATTCTGCACATATAAACAGCTACGCCGTTGGGACGGAAGTGGAGCAGCATACAGCACAGCAGCACCACCACCTAATTGGACTCTCCAACCCGTCCAACTCCGGCTGCGGGAGAAGAAAATGTGTCTGCAGTCTCACCGAATAGTGAGATAAGGATCCTGGTTTGTAACTTCACCCAAAACAGCTACACCGACCGAGACAGTAACAGAGTTGCACTTCGGACAACAGCATCACTTCACTCCTAAAATAACTACCACTCAGCCAAGGTAACGCCATGTAGTAGAGGCCACCACAGCAGGCAAACTGACGTACTGGTGCATACGAATCGACCAGTCCGAGTCACAGTGGAAACCGTAATCCACAACACACAAACCGTCAGATTGGTATGCTCCAATCCAACCACGCCACTCTTAAACAACTGCCACGAAGCCATGCGGCAGCAGGAATTACTGGAACACACAAACTGCCCAGCCCAAACCAACGAAATAATAATTAACCCCGTGGCTGTAGTAGCTGAGGAGCAACCAAGTCTTCCGGAGCTAAGCGAATGTAGGATTGATAAGCATCGCTGGACCATCGACCAAGGATTTTGAACAATGATTCTGACAGACCCGCCAAAGAAGCTGCTGAAGCTGCGCCAATACGGAAGCTATGAGAAGTGTAGTGGCCCACAATCTTTGCATCCGTCAAAGCCTTGTTTAGTCGATGGATCAATTTTTCTTTAGTGAGGGAAGACCCATCCTGAAGCAAAAATAAAGGACCTGGCGTTGGACCTCTCAGCTGCAAGTATGACAACATCGCGTCTACTGCACAAATAGGTGTGTAGGACCGACCAACCACAATGGTTGTACCCTGACGAAACGGGTCCGTTTTCGAGGTTTTGAGGTAGATGTAAAGGAGTCTTGGCTGCACCTGTGAGTCAATCACGACATCGTCCACAGCAAGATGAATGGATGGGTTGAAAGACTCTGTGGCTGGAGACGTGAATTCACTGCAGCGGAGGAAGCCGAAGAAAGCTAAACAAAATGCAGCCCAAAACAGGATGTCGCCCTGGTTAGATCTACTCAAAACTGACCAAAGTGAGGACAAGACAGCTGGAGTTACTGGGAGTCTAGTGTCCCGAGAAGAACCGATAGTTCTCCGGGCACCCCGGACCACCCTTTGCAAACGAAGACAGTTAACCAGAGGATCAGACAGCCCCAAGTCTATGTGGAGCGAGTGCACGGCACTGAGGTACACCTTGATGGTTGCTGACGAAAGGTTATTACCCGCCATAAAAGCCACGAAGCTTATGAGACAATCCTCGGACGCTGGATGGCCAATAGTAAAAGTATGGCCAGAACGCTGGCAAAACGAAAGGAAAAGTTTTTGGCCAGACGAGTAAGTTTTGTGAGTATTTGGTGCCAAACCAGCAGACAAAAGCAAGGAACTCTTCTCTGTCAATCCCACTTTGTCAGCCACGGTAAAAGGTAGGCTGGAATGGAGACGGGGGAAGCATCTGCGTCTGGGACGAGCTGGCGGAATCGATCCATCTGAAACCGAGAAAGAGCATCAGCAACAGGAATGTGAGATGCAATCACAGTAAAGGGATGTTTAGCTGAGACAAGAAATAAACAACGCAGCAGGTGCATAACACATGCCGAACGAGAGGTGCCAGTTCGGAGGATAGCCACCACTGCTTCATTGTCCAGCTGGCAAAGGATACGCTTCGATGACCACTGAGAGCCCCATATGTTAGCAGCGACCACAATAGGAAAAAGCTCCTTAAAAGTAATGGATAATTCAAAGGACTGGGGCGACCAATGACCTTGGAACCAGTGGCCCTGAAAGTAAGCACCGTATCCAACAGAACCAGATGCATCACTGCAAACCTGAACATCAGGTGAATGGAGCCAACTTGGCACGACAAAGAAGCTGCGACCGTTCCAGTCCTCCAAAACGATGTCCCACCACCGAAGATCTGCTTTAATAGCAGCATTAAGGCGAATAAAATGATGCGCCGAGGAAACACCTAAGGTCAGATCTATCAGCCTTCGGAGGAAGGTACGGCCAGGTATGACAACCTGACAGCAATGATGCAGAAGACCGATCAGCGACTGTAACTCTTTGAGGGTGCAAGATCGACGTAATAGCCAAGAGTGGACTACAGAGCGGACCCGAGATAACTTCTCTTGAGGCAGCCTGGCTTCCATAACGTCGGAGTCGAGACATATCCCCAAAAAGCAAAGATGGGGTGAAGGGCCTTCGGTCTTATGAGAGACGATGGGAACCCCCAAGTCTCTGCAAGTACTGAAAAAGGCGTCCATGTTCTGTTGACACACCGAAGACTCAGTGAGGTAGACCAATCGTAAAGAAGTCGTCCAAATAGTGAATCATTGAACCCACTCCAAAGTGGTGTTGAGCTATCCATTGGAGGGCAGCTGCTACGCGGTTAAATATCGAAGGGGCTGACCGAAGCCCGAAGGGAAGAGCCAGATCAATGTAGTAGCTGTTTCTCCAACGCATACCCAACAGCACACGGTCCTCGGGATGACAACAATAACAACAACAACAATATATTTATTTGTACCAATCAATTTACATTTTTGTTATATATAATAATAAGAAAATAAGCAGAAAGTGTGTGGTACGGGCGCCCTAGAATAACTAAAAAGCTAATCTAGCTAGGGCGCCCTTATAAGATAAATGTGCAGAGAAAGGTGCGAAAGAGATGAATTGGGATAATGCGGTAAGCGCTCTCAATGTCTAACTTAGCCATTAAGGCCCCACGACCCATAAAAAAAATAAGAGCAATAGCCTCATCGATAGAAGTGCAGTGAACGGGAAAGTCATCCTTTGAAATGCCATCATTAACGCTACTGCCGGCTGGGAAGGACAAGTCCAAAATAAGTCTCCATCTACCAGGTTGACCCTTCTTCGGAATCACCCCAAACCGGTTGATGTGAAGGTGAGAGAGAGGAGAAGAAGGAAAAGGGCCAGCCACCCGACCAAGGGAGCACTCTTGAGACAAATAATTGTCGATGACGCTAGGCTGAGACAGAGCGGATAGCAAGTTATGTGGAGCAGACCTCAATGAAGAGCCAGAGAAACCACAACCTGCCGAGATTCCAGACACGACAAATGCTGCTAAAGTCTGGTCATGATGATTAGCCAAGTAACGGCCCAGCGTTGAACACGAAGTGGGGATACCACAGACACAACCGCCCATGCAATGAAAGCCCGGAGAGCCTGGAAAAGCCCGGATTGTCCGGGCTTTCCAGGCTTTGGCCTGATTTTACTGCCCAAAATTGCCACCAGGAAAGCCTGGAAAGCCCGGATTTCCCAGGCTTTTATGGAAAGCATGGAGCAAAACCCCGGGAAAGTCCGGAAAGCCCAGAAAGCCTGAAAAGATAACCAATTTTCTATTGACCTGTAAAGCCTGGAAAGCCCGGATTTCCCAGGCTTTCATGGAAAGCATGGAGCAAAACCCCAGGAAAGCCTGGAAAGCCCGGAAAGCCCAGAAAGCCTGAAAAGATAAACAATTTTCTATTGACCAGGAAAGCCCGGAAAGCCCGGATTTCCCAGGCTTTCAGGGAAAGCATGGAGCAGAACGCCAGGAAAGCCTGGAAAGGTCGCCATCCTCATAAAAAATTTAATGTCCTGCATTTATATTATTATGGATTTCCCAGCAAAGATTGGAAGGCTAAAAAATTGCCAACTTTCTATCCACATTTTCCCATTAAAGAGCAAAACCCAGGAAAGGCAGTGCAGAAAGCAGTTTACCAGCTATATAACCTTTTCTAATGGCTTCTTTTTTTCTTTAATTTTTCATAATTAAAAACATAAACAATTTAAAATGTACTGTAAAACCATGCAATATGTAAGTACAATACAATTTGGTGCCCAAACTATGCAGTGCAAATCAGGGTTTTCATCCAAGTATGCCACTTTCTCCACAATGTTGGAACTCTGCACACTAATAACTTTGGGGGTCTGTAAAAAAAATATAAATGTATATATTGGTAACATTGACTTGTAGACATGACATAATAGACCTCGTTAGCTTGCTCCAGTGTTGTTCCATTTCAGATCACATGATCACCCCCTTGAGTGTCAATTATTTTGTTTCTTAATGCTTGAGAAAATTCATTGGTACAGAAATACTTCGAACAAAGAATATTATTACCTAAAGATTTGAAATGGGACAGCATTGAGGGAAGCTAAAGAGCTCTATTGCTTTAGTTCTGTCACAATTTCTTAAATATTAATTTTACAATATGATTTGTTGACTAATAGCTGATTTACTAATGCGTTGGAAATGTTTTCATAATTTCAATAGGCTAATCGAGAGGATGCCCCGAAAATTACTTATATATTAGAGTGTAATTTTACTTGTGAACATGTAGTAACGTACCCTAGTATCATAGTCACAACAGTCTATACACTCAGGTACATGTGGCTATCAAATAAATATTACACTTACTTCTTTCTGAAAACGAACATCATATGAGGAGTGATTTCCGTTACAGAATCTGGTCCATCAAATTCTTCAGGGATTTCAAGCAATGCATATGTCATCTGAGTTGCTGACCTCGTCGTGCAAGTAAAAGAAAACACATCACGTCTTCTGCCTCGCCGGCCACTTTGCAGGTTTCTGACAATGGGCTATTGCACTTAATATCTGCACCCCCCCTGTTGAGGACCTTATTTTGAGTTGTACCCTGAAGAATTCCTCTGAAATGAAAAACACCTGAAGAATTCCATGGTTGAAAGTAGTGTTACCCTGAAGAATTGACTTCAACCCCTGAAGAATTGTCCAAATATTCACTTTATCCCCAAAGAATTCCTCTAAATTTGATATGTGCCTCCAAAGAATTCCTCTCTATTTATATGGTATCCCCAAAGAATTCCTTGAAAATTATTTGGTGACCCCCGGAGAATTCCTTGGTCCTCAACAGGGGGGGTGCAGATATTAAGTGCAATAGCCCAATGCTTGGTGGATGAAATCGCCGGATTATTTATATTACATTCGATAGAACAGCTACTTGTGGATGCTGAGATTTCCTCCTCACTTTCGGTAATACTTCTCTTCTTATGTATCAGTTCGTAGTGCCGTTCTGGCGTATTAACTATCGCAGTTCGAACCAGAGCAGAAGGCCGCCATCTTTAATAGAATGTGATTTCTCCCCAGTCCTTTATCTCAGACCGAGCGGCGGCACCACGATGGAATGTTGGCTATTCCGGGTATTCACGTGTTCACCAGGTTCAGTTGAAAGTCCTCCATTGTTTCACCGATGACTCACTTTGTTGGGAATGTTTGGGATTCCGGTTTCAAGATACTAGTGCCGTTATATTTCAGTTGGTTTTGACCGCGTTGATCAGGTCTTTTCAGCGTGATATAAAACTTAACGAACATAACAAAGCCGCGAAAGGAGTTTGAAGAGTATGCAGAAGCCAACTGAGATGAGGTATTGGCCAAGGGCAAGGGGCCGGGGCGTACATGGCTAAAATCGCCAAGAAATTGGTAAGAGATACTTAAGGAATAACTTAACTTCACACGAATTACGACTGTGCATGCTCGAGCGGCTTCATTTCTTTATGCTTTATATCACTATCAGACCATGGTTAGAGATGCCGAGCTTTATTGGGCGCAATATAGGGCTGTTTAGAGACCTATTAAAAATCGCTCTTTCAGTGTTTACAGTGTAGTCGATCGCTCCAGTGTGAGTGACTCCGATCAGCCGTGGATTTTCCTAAAAATATCTGACTTCTCAGAAGACTCTCGTCTTTTAAACATCATTTCCTTGGAACACATTATTAGACAATAGGTAAATGAGAAGTACCAAGCGAATAAGAACTACTCTTTTGGCGTGATTTAAAACTACGGACCAGGCTTCTGTTTGACCATGGACGATTTGGTGTGCCACTATTTTATATAAACCGCCAAAAAAAAAAACAGCAAAAAGTGTACTCACCCCCCGGGCCCTCACTAGATGACAATTTGCGTGCACAGAGGATTGCCGTTGATCAGAATTTGAGAAAAGTTTTATGTAAACAATTAACGTTTGGTGGGCATAGTATTGATCAGTAAAGTAATTATTTTTGAAATTACAATAATTTATTAACTGTAAATCCTTTGACTTTATCTTTATAGGAAGGATCCAAAGAAGTTTTCAAGCCAATCATGGTTGAAAGTGACAGAGATACATTTGTACTGGGGGACTTGCAGAAAACCTTTAGAACACCAAAGAAAGCTAAGATTAAAGAAAAATAATTGAGTGAAGTTTTTTTATGTTGCATAGATACCAGTAAAAACTTCACGGTAACAAAATATTGCCTAAAGAATACTGATCTACAAACATTTGTGTGATGCCACATCAAATAACTTCACTATACATTGTAGTTTTTATGTTAATAGCATACATCAGATGCTAATTAGTGAAATTTTATAAATATTTGGTTTGAAACAGTTTTGATTCAATTTCTTTGAGATGATTGTTGAATTTTCTTAATTTACCCATATTATTATTAATCAATGTAACAAGAAATACAATTTACATTTTCTTTCACTTTTTTATTTGATTATATGATCATACAGAGGCACGATTAAAGGGGCTATGTCATGGTACTGTGCATGTAGCTTGTTTAGTGGCTGTTAATTGGATATAAACATTTAAACTTCCCTCTCAATGCTTGATTGAAAGGATTTTCAATATTTTCCCTGGAGACTGTTTATATACACTGTTTGTTAGTCATTTTTGCATATTTGCTTTCATTTTAAGCATCCCACATGGCCTAGATGTTCGTTAGTTCATATCAAAATAAGTGGAAATAGCTCTTTCCGGCCCAGAAAAACGAATGTAAAGTCTTACCGTGACACAGCCCCATTAAATCATTTCTGCAAGGCAATTGAAGATGAGAAAAAAAATATTTTGTTTGATAATGTATAATATAGACCATTTTAATGTTGTTATATTGGGCTGGATCACACAAGAAACTCATGGGCCTGGATGACATAGAACATGTTTTCATATAATTTTCAAATGAAGCCTGCAATTACAAAGCATCAAGATCTGTCTCATGCAAACATATGCTGCAGTTCCACCTCATTATGTGCCTTTAAATGTTAATATCCATTTTTGTTCTTCAACAAATGTCCTTCTTTAGTTTAATTTATTAAGTTGTCAGAGAACATCAAAAACTCATTAAAAAATATGTGGTGTCAGCCATGCCCTTTTCATGTGATATTGCTCATGGTAAAAACAACATACATGTACATTCAATTTGGTCATTTTCTTATAATACCATTTATTAAAGTAAGTTATTGTTCCCACTGAGTTAAATATTAAAGAAGACTTGAAATGGATGATCATGAATTTCTCTTGTATTTCCTTCCAGAGTATCGAGATTTCCCGGGAGCTTTCAGATATTAACAATTTATAGGATCATATTTTATTTAAAATTTCTCTTGCTTTCCAGGCTTTCCTAGATTTGCTGGATGGTTTTCGAACCAGCTATAGTATATCTGACTTTCCCTCCTTTCCAGGTTTTCCAGGCTTCCCCGGATTATCCAGGCTTTCCAGGCTTTTCTGGACCTTGATTTGAGACTTTTTCTCCTTTCCAGGCTTTTCCGGATTTTCCAGGCTTCCCCGGACTATCCAGGCTTTCCAGGCTTTTTCTGACCTATTTGACACTTTTCATCCTTTCCAGGCTTTCCCGGATTTTCCAGGCTTCCCCGGATTTTCCAGGCTTCCCCGGATTATCCGGGCTTTCCAGGCTTTTTTGGACCTATTTGAAACTTTTCATTGTTTCCAGGCTTTCCTGGATTTTCCAGGCTTCCCCAGATTTTCCCTATGTGCAAAATTCCGGGGAAAGCCTGGAATGGCTTCCGGGCTTCCCCGGAAAATTTTCCCTGCTTTTTCCCCGGAAAAGCCTGGATTTTCTGGGCTTTTGGTGCAAGGGCGGACAGGCAATTTCAGGGATGTGATGATGCGAGGAGGAAGCAATTTTATCACTGCCTCCTCTGTTTGCGAAAGGGCTGAGTAGTCGAACTCGAGGCATTACGCTTGGAAGACGATGTAAGCTGTAAAGGGCAATCCCGAGCTCTATGATTAGCACTGCAACCAGCATTGCTACACAAATGGCGGTAGCGGCAAACTGCCTGCTTCGCAGCACAGAGACCACTGTTCCAAGAATGGCAAATCGCCGAATCTGAAGGGGAGCCAGTCGCTTCCGTAGAAGACAATCGCCGAGCAGATAAAACCGGGGAAGTCCACGGACAAAACTCGACTGTATGGTCCAACGAGTGACAGCTTTGGCAGGAACTTGCGATGCGATTTGCACTTGTGAAACTTAAACTCCACAAGCTGGGATGAGGATCCCCCCGCGATATGGATGGCTTGTTGGCCGCAAGAGATCTAAACCCTCGGTCGTAGGCAAACCAATGAGGAGCCTGGTATTCCCGGGAAGCGCGACAGATGAGTAACATATACGCCAACATCTCTGCAGAACGGCGAGGCTGAGCAGCCAGGATGACTGCTGCATACCGAACGACTCAATCCAATCGTGAAAGTTCAAAACAGCTTTGTGTCTAGGCTTGCTAGGGGCCAGTTCCAAGTATGGAGCTGCAGTTGAAGTCGATGAAAACCGCAGAGTAGCTGGCCGAGTAGGGTCAGGGAGAGATGACAGGTTGGCTGGAAGAAATTCCGCTAAATCTACAAACTGTTCCGAGACAGCTCGGTCCACCAATTTGGTCGGGATCGGAGGCAGCGAGTCGGCTACCAGAAAAGGACGAGAAGCTGAAGGGAGCGAAGCTGACGGTTCGGAAACCGAAGACCATAACGGTAGAGCAGGCCCCGGAACGAAAGCCGAAGGCACCGACGGGATCGGAAATGGCGCAGAATCAACAGTACGCAAAAATGAGGGCGCCGACCAAACAGGACAATACGTACCTAGGAACAGCGGCGATCACCGAACCTGGAGCCAAACCACTAGCCGACAAAGTGACAGCAGCGACGAATCGAGGGCCCGAAACCTCCGATAAACCACCAACCAATCCCGCTACCGACGGCTGACAAGTTGGACGAAACCCGGTCTGATACAGAGCAGCAAACAAACCCTGGAAATCAGAAGCTGAAGACACGATCGCTCCACTTTCTGAACCCGAAGGGCTAGCTGTAGGGGCAGAGTGATCTTGATCAGCCATGCTTGTGGATCGGCACACTTGACCGAAGGATTTAACTTCACGGAATTACAGGATTAATGAACGACACTCGCTGATCAAATAGGTCACAAAAATCCACTGAACCAATAGTTCAATAACCCAAATTGTATTATATTTTTTATTTTTTTTTATTTTTTCCATACAATACATATATACATACAGCCAAAAATACCATAAGGTTGAATAGTTGTGACATTTGTGTGTATTAAGTTACATTTATGTATTAAGCCATTCACTTAATGCTTCCCATTTCTCTTGGTGTCTTTTTATATCTTTCTCTGTAATTGCGCATTCTTTTTCGATTTTCTGTTTTTCTTTCAAGAGGATAAGCCAACTTGATCCACAAATTCGCCAACCCACAAAAGGAAAACCGCGAGCGATCACAGCGACGTGAAACTGACAAGCGGGAAACCGAGCCACGATCAAGACAACAACACAAAGCACAAGTCCCGGATGAAAGCCCCAGGGCCGCGCGAGCAAACACAGGGCCCCCAGTAGTCGCTGGTTCTTTAACCATGCCTAAATTACATTTAGTCTCGATTAAATAAACATTAAACTTCTTTCAGGTCGTATGTTATCGCTAGACAAAGCAACACAAAATGAAGAAGTACTGATTATCGTTGGACGAATTGATATCCCGCGTTAAACAAACATTACACTTCTTTCATGTTGCACCGTGTCATCCCTAGATAAAGGGACATGCAAAATGTTTAAAACAACAGTTTCATTGTTGAGAGCAGGATCAAATTTACTTCTAGTTCTGTTTTTACTCAGAAATTTCAAACTTGGGAAGAATCTTAGTTATTCTTGATTCTGAATTTTCATTGGTGATTTTGGATAACATAAGTCAATAACATGACCACCATTATCTGTCATTATCCTGTTATTGAATAATCTGACTCTCATTGGATATAATAGACCAATAATTGTATAACGTTATTGGAGCTCTTCACCTTGCCCAAAGCTTATCTGTCATTGGCTGTAATAGCGAATAATGGCCAATAATGAATAATAGCTTTTAGTGCCAATTACATTGAGAAAGTGCCAATTACTTTGAAATAATGTTCAGCATGCCTGTCCCTCAAAGGCCAGAACACAGTTCCACCAGACCATGCCACACCAGACGACCTCCCACATGGGCTACGGCTTACAATTTTGGTTGATCGGATTTTTCAACTGAGTCATTTTTTGGTTATTGTCTGTTGTTTTCCTTTTCTTACCTTGGACGTGGGGTCACATCCTCCTTCGCTGATCCCTCAATGTAAAGGTGATGTAGAAGAATCTCAATTAAACATAGACTTCATGTTAAGTCTCGTTAAATTTTCTAATTCCATAGACTTTAAGGACATCGTAAATGTTACATAATTTGGCTCCTAGTGTATAACGTCAATTACACACTTATCACACTAACCTTCTAGGACTTTCCTGAGTTGTGTCCTTCTCCTTGCCACCCTGATCCATAGACATCTTAATGCTTGGTGTAATGCTTTTGCCAATTGCCTCAATAGCTGGCATGGTATTTCTCATGGTGGACTCCCTCGACACTGAATTACAATTTTTAAGTATGAGCTTTCAAATTTCAACTCTTGGATTTTACTGAAATTGTCTTTTTTAATAGCAGATACATGTAGGTTACCGGTAATTATACTCAAAATATTGAATTCATCTGACTAATGAAGTAAAAACCTAAATATACTTACAATGTAGTTCATA
Source organism: Actinernus sp. WN-2022 (assembly GCA_030867875.1). Lineage (NCBI taxonomy): Eukaryota > Metazoa > Cnidaria > Anthozoa > Actiniaria > Actinernidae > Actinernus > Actinernus sp. WN-2022. Next base: position 1,752,417 of record JAOWCC010000577.1, on the reverse strand, counting down.
CTTGATTACATTTCGTTCACATTACACATACATGTAGGGGTTAAAAACCGAGTGTGAGGTCTTTAACTGAATTTCAATGAAAGATTGAGCACTCGGTTTTTAACTTGTTTATATAGTTGTCACACCTATTTCTTTGGTTTACAAAAGGAATCAGCATACTTTGGAATGTATTACCGTTTTCATTGAAGTGCGACTGTAAAAGTTTCAAGCCTCGTTTGGAAAATTGCATTTAGCAAACCATCAATCAAACAAGTACTGCGTAGGTTTAGTTAAGTCTAGGCAGTATGCCTTTGAATGCTTTGTATGAGAGCAGACTCCGCATTTCATTGACGGTAGGCTAAATGCAATTTTTGAAATGCGACTTGAAACTTCCAGGTCTCTTGCCTACCGGCTTGCTATCGTATATCCACCTCCCTGATCCGATACAACTCGATCGCTCATTCTGTAACTAGTACTTAAAATTCATATACAGCTATTTCAATTAATGTTGTCTTGGGGATAGAGCATTAGGGAATAGGGTATTAGAGATAAGGCATTAGGGAATAGGGTATTAGGGAAAAGGGTCTTAGGGAATAAGGCATTTTTAAAATGTCAGACGACTGAACACAGGCTAAAAATGGATAAATAAACCGTAAGCTAAATCGACTAAATCGTCTATAACTCGTAACCAAAATTCATTTCGGCCTGGGAATACCCTAATGCCCTATTCCCCAATGTCCTATTCCATATCTCCCAGACAACATTAATTGAAATAGCTGTATATACATGTAGACGGTGGTGAAAAGATATGAAGTTTATACTCGAGTGTCGAAAACATTTCACGAGTGAGCGCAGTGAAGAAGTGAAATGTTTGCGACTCGAAAGGATAAACTTCATCTTCAAACCACCGTGTAATTTTCTTTTTATTATATGTACAATTCAAGGGGCTATGTCATGGTACTGTGCATGTATCGAGTAATCGCTCGGTTAGTAGCTGTTAATTGGATACAAACTGTTAAACTTCCCTCAATGCTTGATTGAAAGGATTTTCAATATTTTCCATGGTGACTGTTTATTTACACTATTTGTTAGTCATTTTTGCATATTTGCTTTGATTTTAAGCATCCCACATGGCCAAGAGGTTCGTTAGTTCATATCAAAATCGGTGGAAATAGTTATTTCCGTCCCAGAACGCGAATGTAAAGTCTATTACTGTGATCGACACAGCCGCTTTAAACTGCTCTAATAACTCTTATCTAGTATTCATTTTACTCACTGTCGGTACAAACTTCTTCGTGATCTTTCTAAGCTGTTCTGGGGAGTTTCATTGGGTTTTCTTGTCTCTTCGTTGCAGTCGAGAAAATCTTAGAGAATTTTAGATCGTATTTGGCTTTTTGTGCTAGGAATATTCAGTCATGCAGCTCATTTAAGCTGTTAACATCTTCCTGTGATTTTTACAAACCTACAGCCATCTTTGTAGTTCAAAAGGCGGCAAGTGTGACGTCATCGATATTTTCAAAAGTGTGGATATGGAAAATATGCTACTCAGTACCCAGATGTAGTTTCGTATGAGTTCTATGAGTGGTTTATTTCACAGTAAAACACTATCGTCCATATAATAAATAGAGGATATTACATGGCCGCGCGGAGATACGGATTTTATCTTCGAGTGTTGATGTAATATCTTACGAGTGAGCGCAGCGACTCTACAAAGCTTATATTCTCCCCCATCTGGAATACTGTGGTCCACTCCTGTTAGGGATTGGAAAGGTTGAAACTAGGAAGATGGAGGACAATAACTACTACATACTAAGGACTATTTTGGGTTTGTCCAAGTCATAATGTCATACGATTATCTTCTCAAATACGCCTACACAGGAACCTTGGCTGAACATAGGAACCGTCAATCTCTAATTCTAATTTTTAATTGCATGAACGATCGGGGTCCAGCTTATATAAATGACTTTTTCAAGCTTAAAATGGTAAGCTACAACTTGCGCGGAAATGGTACCAGACTAGAACAGCCTCGTTTTAATTTGGAATGGCTTCATAAATCGTTTTCATATATAGCAAGCGTTCTGTGGAACAAACTACCTACTAAAATAAGAGAATGCAAAGAAATTATATATTTTAAAAGCGCTTTACGATCACATATGTTATAGTCATAAATAATTACCTCGAAATTTCTAATATAAATATATTATAATGAGTATATATGCATAGTTTAATATACATTTTTAATATTGTAATACAGTACCGCCCAGAAACATATGTACATTTGTTCGCAAAATTTTCGCGAGCAGATCGCGTGCAGTGTTCGCAATCTGTTCGCATTTTTTTCGCGAACTGTTCGCAATTTGTTCGCAAATTCTTCGCAAACGCATGTTGTTCGCGAACAAACATCGCGAGCATACAATACAGCCCAAACATTTTCACGCACAAGAAGTCCCGCAAGAACTTCTGGCGGTGCCAGAACCCGCAAGACGTTGCAAGAACACGCAAGAAGTTTAACGAGTTGATAACTGCCTTTTTGCGGCTACATGTACACTGCAAGAAGTCCACTCAATGTATTAGAACTTCGAGATGCGAGTACAGCGCACGCTAATTGCTAATTCGTGTTTGATTACATTTTTGCACAGAAAATTATATCGAGAGCCTTTCGGTAATATTTTTTGCTGAACTCATTTTCAAAGACAACGAGATGTTTTTAATATTAATTTTAGCTTTAAATTGTTTATGGTAGTGTTTCGCTGCACTCTACAAAATATCGTGAGAAATTTCGTTTAGTACTCTGCGAATATTAGCACGAAACTTCGCTTCTTCGAAATGTCGATCCTTCGAAATTTCGATCCTTGCCTGTCCAAGATGAAGTTACTTTCTCCGGCTCACTCGGTCAGTTCGACCAACCTGAGTTGTAAACTTTATTCGGACTTTGATTAATACGGTGGTCCTGAAGTGCCATGTGGAAAGCACGATACTTTTTTTCCGATATATACTTTCGCAGCGACTTTCGCAGCGACTTTCGCAGCGACTTTCGCAGCGACTTTCGCAGCGACTTTCGCAGCGACTTTCGCAGCGACTTTCGCAGCGACTTTCGCAGCGACTTTCGCAGCGACTTTCGCAGCGACTTTCGCAGCGACTTTCGCAGCGACTTTCGCAGCGACTTTCGCAGCGACTTTCGCAGCGACTTTCGCAGCGACTTTCGCAGCGACTTTCGCAGCGACTTTCGCAGCGACTTTCGCAGCGACTTTCGCAGCGACCTTTGCCCGCTATTATCGCGGGCTCAAATTAAGGAAACTAAAGTCCTAAAAACAAAAACCTAAGACCTTAACTGGCTTACTGTACTTTGCGAAACTGTATTTTGTATATTTAGCTAATTAGGGGATTTAGAGCTGAGCGAACTGGAGAACAGATTATAAATGAATCGAGAAAACTGAACGTACCGAGGAAACCGAACCAACAATCGCTGGACTTGAGAGGACTCTACCCTGAGTATTCGAATGAAAACGTTGGAAAAGGACACCGAATTGAGCCAAATTGAACTGAGATAAGTGAACCGAGTACATATAATTGAGTAACTGAACCGAGTAAACTGAACTGAGTACATGAATAGAAGAAATAGAACTGGAAACCGAACCAAAACGCCTAATGGAGCAGCTTATGGACACACAGAAATGGAGAAAACTGAACTGAGTAAATAGAACCGAAACCGAACAGAATATGGCTTACGGACATGAATCGAATATACAGAACTGAGGTTTAAAACTGCTTTTCGGATTGGAAAAACAATTTGTCGAACAGGAAATGACATGAGCAAACTAGGAGAACAAAGAAGAATTATATCACGGTGGGCACAAACGACCATAAAAACGGCATCAGTTCTATATTTTAAAAAGTTTTCAATGCAGACGATTGAATTTTGGTAGAAGGATGTAGAATTGCAAAAGGAATATAACCTGATTTTTTCAGCTATGTTACTACCATCGTGACGTCACAATGACGTCATTTATCCATTTGTAATACGTTTCTTGCAACTGTTCATTATCTCTAAAAATGAAATGTCGTATATTGTTAAAATCTACTCGTGATGAGAATGAAGGAATCGAAAACCCGATGTCGATTGGTTAAGGAAATCAAAAGTTATGAAAGTTTGAATTTTGTCCTTTTTCCCGCCAAAATTTGGCGGGAAATAAACACCACAAAAGCATTTATAAAAACATCGCTTCATTCAATTTTTAGAGTTGTAAATATTGTTGCATGACATTTTGTCCAATCATAAAACACGTTGGTGGCTAAAATCGTATGTTTTTTTAATTTTGATTTTTTGTCCATAACCGGCTTAAAATTGAAGTCATATTTTCAGCAACGTCATTATGACGTCATACTTTTTTATACATGCCCTTAGAAAAAAATTCTTTGAGTGATTTTCGAGTTTTAGTGATGAAATGCGCTAGTCTGGCACTCAAAACCCACATTATTTTCTTTTCTTGATTTTTTAACAATAGGCAGCCTTATTTAGGTATGACACCTGACGTCACTAAATATGACGTCATAGCAACAGTCATTCCTCTATAACTTTTGCTATAATAGTCGTAGAACGTTCAAATTTGCGCCAAAGGAATGTGTGTCATGAAGGCCCTTTGATGGTGTAGTCTGTTTGTAACATCTATTAAAGGGGGAATTTTACCAAAAAAGGAGGCATCACTTATGACGTCACAACAACGTCATCATACTAACATAAAACACCTTAAATATGTAGTTTCATTTTGTTAACAAGTCACCAACATTTGTTCAAATTGAGACTATAAGTAAAGAAATGGTTTTAATTTTAATTATTTGTCCACGCTCACTGATGCCGATTTTGACGTACTTTATGCCCGACGTGTATTGAACCGGAAAAAGAATGACAGAACAAGAAAAACGAGCGAACTGAACTCTGAGAGGAAATTATAAAATTGACCGTACCCCTGTGGAAACATCAACAAAGTGTGACTTCATTGGAAAAGCGATTCTCGCTGGAAAATCAATAAAATGAACTGGAAACAACGGGAAAGAGATTAAATGGTCAAGAAGAAGAAAATTAAGATGGGGAAAAAAGGAAATGAGTATTAATTATATGTACTCGGTTCACTTATCTCAGTTCAATTTGGCTCAATTCGCTGCGAAAGTCGCTGCGAAAGTATAGATCGGAAAAAAGTATCGCGCTTTCCACATGGCACTCCAGGGCCACCGTAGATTAACTGAACTTTACGGCTCACTTTCGAACGGTACAGGAGGACAACTGTAGAGTTTACTTCAGTTCAGTCAGTATAATCAGGCTATAAGAATATAAATATGATGCTTTGAACCCGAATCGAAGACCGGAAGGGTAATAATTACCGACGTTACTATAAATCACACGTCCCAACTTCGTAAAACAACGGCTGCTCGCTAAGTATACAGTGTAGTTCCCTCGCCGGCGGTGCGTGGCCCGCTTTAAAGCTTGACTCACTCGCCGAGCGCAAAGCATAACACCAAATAAACTTTTGCTTCAGTGTAGTTTCACATTTACGGCAGATCCTTGTCTTGTTACTAGGTTTCGGCAGAATTCATTGTAAATGTAAATGTATGCGTATTAAAATCTCAATTCTTCTTGGAGTCTGAATTTCCACGTGCAATCAGTCAGGCGTGAACGTGTCAGTCTGAATTTTTACAGAACATCAACAGAGTTTTGAAGCAACGTTTGTCGTATTGAAAGACATGCAAAAACTTCTATACTCTTACCAGAAAACTTCTTCTGGGAAAGTACAATTCCTTTTGAATTAAAAGGGCTTTAATGCATCGGATCGGATCAGTCAGTTCTCGTAAACGGAAATTAATTGCGCCTTCCCGCGGTATTTGTGTCAGAAATGAGACACGCGTCTGGCTGACAGTTACGATTGACGGGGACTTTTAAAATATAAGAATCATCATCATAATCTTTATTTTAACACGGAGTCACTTCACAAATATGGTCTTCCAGAGAGCCGTGAGTTAAGCTTAATTACAATACTAAATGAAATAAAAAGTAAAATTTACATAAGAATCATTATAATTATTACTATGTATACATTCAAAACCTACTACTATTAGTCCTACAATAAATTTCCTAGAATAACTTAATTTACAGTAATTTATCAAATATTGTCTTATTTAATAGGCGTGATTTAAAACCATTTAGACTAGTTTGATCTCTTGCTTCCACAGGGATTATATTCCAGAGGACAGACCCCCTGTAGTGAAGGCCACATTTTGCTGCTTCTGACTTAGGTCTTGGAATATGCAAGTTAATTTCAGAATTTCTCAGATTGTAGGAGTGGACATTAGAAGTATTATTAAAAATCTTTCTCAGATATAATGGAGAAAGATTGTTGTGGATTTTATACATTAATATAGCAAGTTGTCTAGTTCTCCTATGTTCCAGTTTTTCCCAGCCTAGCTCATCCAATAAGTCACTAGATCGTGTTTCGTAATTTGAGAGCGTAATAATCCTTGCTGCTCTGTTATGTAGTTGTTGGAGTCTATTAGATAGTCCTTTGCCAATATTTCCCCAAACAGAGCTACAATGATCAAAGTATGGTAAAATCAATGCCTTGTACATGCTTAATCGAGTTTCAAAAGGTATAGTAGGACCTATACGCTTTAAAACTGCAAGACCCGCAGATATTTTCTTTGAAACTGCATCAATATGCGAGTCCCAGATTAGGTTTTCATCTATAAGGAGTCCAAGGGATTTATAGACTACCTCCCTTTTTAGCGGAATATTGTTTATCTCAACTTTAAAGTTATTTTGTACTTGAGAAAGTTTAGAATGACTCCCTATTAGCATGTATTTAGTTTTCTTAATATTTAGTGTTAATTTATTTGCTTGTAACCATGATTGAATAATGTTCATATCATGATTCATTTGAAGTTGGAGGAGATTAGGATCCTCAGCTGTGGTGGTTAAGGTGGTATCATCAGCATACATTCTTGTTTTAGAGAACAAATTACAAGACGGGAGATCATTAATATATAGGATAAATAATAGAGGACCTAATATTGATCTCTGTGGGATTCCATAGCTCAAGGTACAATAATCTGATAACACTCCATCAACTAAGGTTTTCTGCTTGCGTTCAGTGAGATAGGATCTAAACCAACCTAAAGATGTAGAATTGACACCATAAAGCTCAAGTTTTTGTAGTAGAATAGAGTGATTCATGGTGTCGAAAGCCTTCTTTAGGTCCAGGAATATTACACCATTTAAGAGATTATTATCAATATTTCCAAACCAATCATTTGTGGCTTCCAATAAAGTAGTTTCTGTAGAGAACAGGGGTCTGAAGCCTGATTGTGATTCAGTTAATAAATTGTTATCATTTAAGTATGTATAAAATTGATTAAAAACAATTCTTTCAATTAGTTTACTCACGATAGGTAAAACCGAAATTGGTCTATAATTGTTAGGGTCGGTCTTACTATCATCTTTGAATATTGGGGAAACTCTGGCAAGCTTCCATTCATTTGGAAAAATTCCACTAATGATTGAAGAATTGATTATAAAAGTTAAAGAGTGGGTAACTACCGGCGCAGCCTCCTTCAGAAGACGTGATGATATATTGTCAAGCCCGCTGGCTTTGTTAGATGCTAGTTTATTAATTAATCTCAGTATTTCATCACTCGAAATATGTTCTAAATTGAAAGTATGTTCTGTAGGAGTGATATAATCTGTGAACTTGGAAGGCGTGTCTGGGATCTCTGAGGCTAGAGATGGCCCGATTTCTGAGAAATGTTTATTTAAGGTAGCACTGATATCCCTGGGGGTATTATATGTGCTATCCCCTACCTCAAGTTTATTTATTATCGTGGTTTTAGATTCATTCCCAAAAATCTTGTTTATTCCTTTCCAAGTATTTTTGATATTGCCATAGTTTTCTTTAAAATAGCTGTTATAGTATTCTATTTTAGCTGCTTTGAATGCATAATTTACATTGTTTTTTAAGAACTTATAATTAGTCCAGTTGGCATCAGTTGGAAATTTTGAAGCAATTTTATTATATTTATCCCTTTCAAACATTAGCTTTTTAAGTTCTGGTGTGATCCAGGGGGCCGAGTTACCCCTTACTCTCTTTTTCTTTAGGGGAGCATGAATATTAGCAATGTGTAGAAACATTCGTTGCCATATTTCCCATGCCCTGTTTGGTTCATTTTCAGTCTCAACAAGATGCCATGGGGCCATCAAAAGATCGTTTCTGAAACTGACCGGATCAAAGTTTTTGAAGCATCTGCTTGTTACTACCTTAGGGCTGGACTTAGGTGTACAAATTTTCCTTATAGCATATACAAGGCAGTGATCACTCAAACCAATATCCGAAACACCAACATGAGAAAATTTTAAGGGATCATTTGTTAAGAACAAATCAATCGTAGAGGATGTATCCCGTGTTACACGTGTAGGCTGGTTAATTAATTGGTCATATTGGTACACATTGCACATATCTAATAATTTTAGAGTTTTATGGTCTGGTGGCGTGGCTCCTACATCACAGTTTAAATCTCCAATAATATTAACCTCCATATTATAGGTTTCCAGATCTTCCAGAGTTAATTCGAATTTGTTCATGATTTCAATGGCAGACCCCGGAGGTCTATACCAAGTAATCCTACAATAAAGGGCTTGGGCTTGGGTTTGGTTATTTGAATGCAAATTATCTCAAGATTATCTTCTCGGAGGTTTGTCAGGCGTTTATAGTTAATTGTATTCCTAATGCAGAGAGCCACACCACCTCCAGATAGATCTATTTCGATCCTTCCTCTCAATGACGTATCCAGGAATATTAACTTCACCGTTTGAAATAGTATGGTCAAGTCGTGTCTCATTTATAGCCAAAATATCAACAGACTTAGACAACATATAGATCCTAAGCTGATCAGTATGTTTATATAAACTAGCTAGATTAATAGAAGCTATCTTAAAACCTCTGGTGCTAGGAATGCCAAAGGTACATGTAGGTGGCTTCTGGCTTTGAGAATAAGATTCACTTACATTAGGAATGCAAGTGTCCGAAGTATAAGAGCAATTTGGTTGGATAATTGGATGACCTAGGCTGTTGTGTCCTTCCCCCCTGTTCAGGTTAGCAAGAGATCAAGTAAAGCAACCGTCTAGACATTTTACGAAATTATTATAAATTGTAATCTTGACTTTTTGACGCCTCTGGTATGCAGGGTATTTACCAAAACCATCTTACGGTACGTTTGTAAATTGTTTGTCATGAATTCGAATTTGTCATGCGTTAATCCTGGTGAATGAAAGGTTAAAATACGAAATTGTGCAATAAACACGTATGCTTCGAAATTTCGTTGAAATTTCGGATCACGATATAACCTGGTCCCAGGAGGGACGGGGGGCGTCTCTAGGGAAAACCCTGGACCACTCATGTAGACAGTATGACGTCGCACAATGGCTCAGTGATTTTCAATATGGCGGCGCATAAAAACACGGCTATTTTACTCGATCGCATTTACTAAAAAACTAATTCTCACATTACTTCTCAAAATATCAGTCATATAACTCCATTTACCAGAAAAGGATATACCAAAGACAGTTTTGAGCCGGGCTTATGATAATTTATTGTATTGTTTAATAGGTTTTTGGTAGGTTTTTTGTGAATAAGTGGAACTGCCGTTTGGGAGAAACGGCAAGGACCGCAAAAATGCTGAATGGAATTAAGGGCCGGAGAAATGACAATCAGGCTTCAAAATAGGAGGTTGAGTTCCTGAGGTGTTCAACTCCTTATCTGCAAAGTTGTGTTAAGATGGCTTGTGTAGAACTGCTCATCAATCCCTTCAAAGTGAAAAGTCAGTTTGTTCGAGTCTGCCGCCATGTTGTTGTTCACCAAGGATAATGCGAAGGACAGGGCCAAGTCATAATTGGCAAATTATGTAGTCGATGACTTTTCAGAACAACATGTAATTATTCCCTTTTACTCTACGAAAACAAGTATATTGTTGTACAAGCAAAAGGATCGACATTGAAGTCTCTCAAACTCGAAGGAAAAGTGAAGCAAGGGAATTCAGTTGATTCAGAAATAAGTAATAATTAAACCACCTTGAATAAAATGACTTAGTTTTTCTTACTGGAATAACCTATGTTGGAAGTTGCTGTTTCAAATTTCTGAGTTCGTATTTAAAGCTGGAGAGAGAGTTCCTACACTGAGGACTGGTATGTATAAATGTTGTTAGTTTTATTAAAATCTAAATTAGATAATTTCGTGCAGTCATTTCGTGTAATGTATTAAAATTGTATTGATGCACAGGTGTAGAATTTTTTTTAGGAATCAATCCCAAATGTTTCATTAATATTTTATACCCGGGGCTCTTTACATGTAATATATGTGGCTGGGGTTGCTCGTCATTTTAGGGGTTGAAATTGGCACTTCAATTTTTTTAAACAAATTATCCTCCTAATTAAAATATACACAAATCGATTGTAAATAATTTGCTCAGTAATGCAAAGCCCTGCAGGAAACTAGGTATTTCAAGTTTAGGGTATTGCATTTTCAATAGGTGAAGTATTTTTTAGAGTACATATTTTTCAGCTTTATCTACAATTAGCATCCCCAAGGCACCCATCCCCAATATTTTTAACCGAAAGTTCCCCCCCCCCCCCCCGATTTTATACTGGCATATATCTATGTGCCATTTGGTACATAATATGATAAAGCACCCAGCCTTCCGACCAGTAGCAGCCAAAGTGACAAATGCAATGCATTCTGTAAGTTATGCCAGCCCACACCACAAGAAAAGGAGCTCTTCAAACCCATACTTCAAAATAATTTATATCTTCTGACCTGTCGATCCTCATGCAATGAGACAGATTGTTTTGATATTTTTGGGCTGAGGGAATTACCATAGTTCTTGTCAGTTTAATATCCATATGAAAATCAAAAGAATAATAATTTTTAATCTGAACATTTCCTGATAGATACAATACTGTATAAATCCTATTTTTAACAACTTTTCTTTCTGTTGGTTTTTCAAGTTCAGCTGAAAAGAATCAAGGAGCTTGATTAGTTACCCACAATGTTAGTTGAGTCATTGCAAGAGTACACATGTTCATGGTATGGGCCAGTTGGTTCAAAAATAAAGGGTGGATAATGTTATCCACCTGATCAATCCTTATCCAGTGGATATATAACTGTTATAAACCTTTCATCTGATATATAGGGATTTTTTGGGTAGGGGTGTGCCGCTGGGGCTCTGAAACCCTTACCCTGTTTAAGACAAAAAAACACAAATTTCCATACCCTGTTCAAGACAAAGTGTTGAAATTTTATATCCCTCTATAAGACAAATAACAAATTATCTGTACTTGGATGTCAGTGTTTGTGATCTTGTATAATGAGTGTCATAACTAAAAAGTCTTCATCAAGCATTATAATAAATAAAGTACTAGATAAATACCATACCCTGTTCAAGATCTGTCGATGTGAAAATGGTACCCTGTCTAAGACCAGAAACTCGATTAACCATACCCTGTCCAGCGGATCATCCCCATATAGTCCATATATGGGAGTAGCCCCCTCCCCCCCAGGATTTTTCCGGTGGATACCATTATTCACCCTTTGAACAACTGGACCCAGGTCTGAAAAGGACCCAGGTCTTGAAATCATATTTTATTGTCTGAAATAGGGTAAGGTTTTGGACCCTGGGGCAGCACACCCACCCAAACGTTTGCTGTCTAGAGCCAGCAATGCAGACTACCAACGAAGTTGATAAATCAATCTCAAGCTTATATAATTATTATTATTAATTATTATTATTAATTAATATTATTCAAGATATTTAAAGGAATATGGAGATTGCTAGAGGCAATGATTACACCAGCGAATGAGCCAGGCTGCACCATTGTGCCATTCCCGCTTTAAAAACACATTTTTGTCCGTTGAAAAAAATAAGATAATGGTCAAATTGTCTCGTTTTGTCTGCTTCCAAAGGAAATTAAATGCCAGGTCACTTGCAAAAGGGCCAAATTGTCCCTTCTGGTTCAATCTCTGTTACACCATCAAACAGTTGATCAAAATGTGATTATTTCATTGAAGAAACTAGCGTTACATCATGCTGCCTAGCCAAATTTGCACTAAACAATTTTGGGTGAAGTGGGAGAGAGTTGTATTGCTTTTTGAGTTAACCATTATTGGGTCAGTCTGAGCATCATGATTTGTAGATATGCTTTTTTTTATCACAGGCAGGCCCAAGCTTCTATTATGGTTCAAATCGCTAATTACTATAATTTGTATTGATTTATTGTTGTTGAAAAAATAAAGGGGCCTTGGTTATAAACTGCAGATAACCCTAGCTAGCTGCCACTTCAAAAGATCACTAATGAAAATGTGTTATTAATTAACAAAGTACCAGGGTATTCTGCACATAATAATTTGTTTAAGAGAGTACCGTATCTCTTAAAGGCTCTCTTAAACTGCTTGAGGTTGTTGTGGCTAAAACAATAGGCTGATTATTGTTTTTAAGCCGAATAACATAGTTTTAGGCGATAAGCACTAGTACACCACAGGTAGCCCAAGCTATGTAAATGGCCTTTTTTAATAGCATTCGTATGGAGTTTTTAGTTTTCCATTTTTAACATAAATCTTGGACAAAAATCGACAGAACTTACAGGGTATCTTTCTGTGTTTCTTAGCTACATTGTATGTCTGGACTAATTTTAAACGAATTTCAGCACCGTTTTACCTCGCTGTCCTTCTCTATGTTGTTAGTATTTACACGGCAAACAAACGAGCAAACTGCAACTTCAGCACTCAAAAGGATTGATGAGCAGAACCAAACATACACAAGTCGCATACTTAAGTTGCTCAAAAAGATCAAGAAAGTGTGAATAAAACCTCCTAGTTTGGGTTAACAATTCACCCGTTATCTCGAGAAATCTGAAAATATGTAAACTAAGTTCTGCTCTTTTCGAACCAAAATGTCCTCCCCGGAAAACAACAAGAGCTCAATTAACTTCTTGTTAGAGCGGTTTAAACTTTTTTGATGATTGATTAATCGATTAAATGTGTAACATAAAGACATAAACCATCAACACTTACATGACATTGTTGGACAAAGCAACGTTAAACCTCAAATTTTGACCTCTTTTTGTCCCTAACTAAATAGCGTTCACGCTGAACTGAACAATTTACGGGAAGCGTTCACTCCGTTGCTATGTGACGTCATACTGTCTACATGACTCTCCCGAAATGCTGATTGGCCAAGCAATTGAGACGCCCCCTCCCTCCTGCCTGGTCCGAATTTTCGTTTGACAATGTGGGAAATATCTACAACACAAGCGTGATGGCTTGATTTCGTAGCTTGAAGAAGTGATGATCCACAAAGTCATATCTAGCGAGATGAATGTCAAGAGTTGTTCCGCGATCAACTGCGAACACAGAAGTTGATCGCGATCATTGCGCGAAATTTTCGCGAGCAATTTGCGAACAAAGTGCGAGCAATTCGCGAACATGGTGCGAGCAATTCGCGAACAGATTGCGAACACTGTTCGCGATCTGCTCGCGAAAAATTCGCAAAAAATGTACACATGTTTCTGGGCGGTATTCAAGACTTCGTAATATTTTAAGACTATTTAATACTCTTAAACATCAAGTGTATCTAAACTTTTTAAAACTATAAGTTTGTTTGTATTTTTATTTACCTATCTTTTGTTCACATTCACGTTTAAACGAGTTGTATAAGCTCCTAGGTGACACGTGGTTAAATAAAGTATTGTATTGTATTGTACAATCCACTGGTTTGGGAGACACAGTAACGACTCACTGTACAATATCACACCGGCTTACTATTTATTTATATTACCATAGCCCTATATAACAACACAGACAGCAAGGTAACTTGCCATTTTATTCACAAATAGTCAATATTTCTAGCTCCTAGTCTAAGAATAAGTTCATTGAATTCCCATACAAATGCTTATATTTTAATGATTAGAGAGTTTGGGCTACCTTGTATTCTGAAATCAAGAAAATAGTATTCTACTTTTCACTCAAATAATTATATTGAATTAATATTTATGATAATTAACATTTGAGGCAGTAATTAAGGTTGATTGGTAAGATGATGTGTGTGACGAAGTTGGAAATCAAGGGGAAATGCAAATCCTATTTCAATCACAATAACACATTTCCTTCTCATTTCTAACCTCTTACTGGTGGTGACTGATCTTGACCATATGATCCATGAAAAGCACTTGGTGGCTGCAAACTAAAAAAGCATGCAAGATCTTGTACCTTCATTTTTATATATTATTCAAATGTATTTTCTTAAGATTTTTAAAGTACATGTAATAAGAACTTGGAAAGGTCATGTGAGATTTACCAGTAAATAAGATTTTAATATCAAGATCTTATAAGATAACTTGGGCTGAGGTTAGGGTTAGATGGTAAGATCTTGGTACAATTGTATAAAGAATTCCAGCCCTTCCAGCCCAACTTTTTATTTTATTTTCTCTCTCTACATATTGTAATTTCCAAAATGGTACGAATAAACTTGTTATTGTGTTGTTGTACTTGTAAATACTTATTGTTTGTTTATGCTGCCCCCCTGCATTTAATAGTTAATAATAATAAACTATTGTCAGGGCTACCTCTGTTTGCTGGGACAAATCTCATTACACTAACACAAAGTGTTGGATAAAAGTTTGGCTATATATATGTACATGTACCTGAACACATAGCCACTTTAAGTACTGTTTAAAACACGAACAGCAGTGTTTTATCAAGTTTAAAAATTCGAGGGCGAAGCCAGAGAATTTTTAGACTTGATAAAACACGTGCTGCGAGTGTTTTAAACGGCTTCAAAAACGCTTTAAGAATGCAATGAAAGAAAGACGCACATCTCAAGGGAATGGTTACTTAATGAACCATTGAACCTTTGTATTCACAACGCCATGCAAAATATTCGAGTAATCACCGCCTGCAATTACGAATATCTCAAGGGAATGACATGAAGAAATTACCATACTATGTTGTTTGAAGCGGCGTTTTGCAATGCAAGAACAACCTGCACTTGAAGGATTTGGTGTCGTGGTTTACCTCGATAAAGTTCAAGACTTGGAAAGCGATGTGACTGACATGACGGCAGACTCTAAATTTTTGACTCCGGCACAAAATATGTAAGTTTAATGTACGTTTTTATTATACGTTTTTATTTTACGGCTTTGAGTTTGGTTTAATAATTGGAACTAAACAGTGGCTTGGCAAACAAGTAATGGTAGTTGGATAACTTCATTTTAAAAATATTATCTGTGTATCTCGGTAGTTTGCTGATATTAGTAAATTTAGTGCAAATTTTTTTATCTAGGTACCTTATGTTCCGTGTACTTTTTGCTATCTTTGGGTCTTTATCAGTGAATTCTTAATTAGGATGAAACTTTATATAAAATTTCATGTTCATTAGTATTCTTTATATGAAACGTTCATCCTAATTAGCAATTCAATGAGACAGCTGAAACATCAATAGAAATTCCATTGTCTCAATCATTAACCCTGTTTCCCCCTGGGACAGAATTCAAATCCCTCCGCGGGCCTTTTTGAATGATAAGATTTTATCAGGTATAAAGGAGCATGCACGTGACTGATTTGCTTCATCTGATTGGACAAAATGCTCATTAATTATTCATGAGTTTTTGAATGTTATTTAAATTCATGATTTCATTACAAAATATATATATGGCAAACAAAGGCCTTGCCCAGCAAAGGTGAGGGCAATAATCTGATAAGCTACACAATGTAGCTATAAAGTATAACATGCAGCAAGGATAAGGGGAGGAGGTGGGTTAAAAAGACCGTGCTTAGACGACCTGTAGATTACTGAATCCAACTGAGGCCCTGACTGAGAGCACATGGTTGTGGTGTGCAGGTCATTGCCTAGATGGGATTAACATGGGCCCACAGTAATTGGCCATTCACTGTTGCAGTTCCCCTGCAACCTAATGTATTTTTTTGCTTGTGTATGCTTTTCCTTTATATTTCATTCTATATATTGCTGTTGGCGAAGCTAATAAAATAAAATATAAAATAAAATAACATTTAATTGAAAGGGACTACCCCACTATTGATATCCCTGCCAGACATGATGAGCAGTTAAATTGATATGTTAATCGAGGGGCACCATAAAACATTTATTGCCAGGTCAATAAACTCTTTATGCTGCCCCTCTGCATTTAATAGTTAATAATAATAAACTATTGTCAGAGCTAGCTCTGTTTGCTGGGACAAAAGTCATATTGATTACACTAACACAAAGTGTTGGATAAAATTTTCGCTTTAATGTTATTTAAATTCATGATTTTATTACAAAATACATGTATAATGGCAAACAAAGGCCTTGCCCAGCAAAGGTGAGGGCAATAATCTGCCAAAGCCCACTTGGGTAAAGTGAGGCAGAATTTGTTTGTGTACTATTTGGGATTAGCCTAGTTTGGACGTGTCCATTCGCTAACTTGTCCAATTGTTGTATAGCTTAGTTTTATTGTTTGTATACTGTACAACTGATGGAAGCCTCTCAATAAATAAAATAAAAATTAATAAGTGCTAAGTTATCTAAAACAATAGTATAAACCTATCGATGGATTCATTTGAATATGAATAGTGTGGTTATAAATACAACAACAACAACAACAACTTTATTTATACCAACATGTAAAAGTAATACAGATGAGAAAAAAATTAAATTGACTTGGATAAGGTACTGGGTGGCCTAGAATAACTGTAAAAGCTAAACTAAGCTAGGCCACCAAAAATTATGTTACAAAATATTTATAGTCAGAATGAATTATAGAAGAAGAAAAAAGACAATTCAAAAGCAAGTCATGTTCTCTTGGCTTGGGAATGTGTTGAATACTACATGCACGTGTGAACCTCTTTGCACAAATAATCGCCACCATCTTGGATTGTGCAACTACCAATCCGCACCTACTTGCCCCATGTACTAACAGACTGGTATTACAAAAGGTGTGAATCCTCGACCTAGTTGGGATGTTGCTGCCAATGAGGTATTAAATCCCCACCAAAGCCCCATATAACCTGGTTTACTTTGACTGGTGCATTAATTGTGCATGATTTATACTTGTAAGTCAAAATCTAGATCTACGGTAATCAAGATTTTATCTAAGTCTAATATTAAATTTTCATCTTCATATCGTGTATTTTGAGCTTCTCTTCTCTGGATCTACTGTTCATCAAAATCATAAACCATTTAAAAAAACTCGAGACCTGAAACAGCCTGATCAAAGTCAGGCCCTGGCTAATCTTCAGATCGAATTGGAATTAATTAGCATGTTGGTTTTTGCAGAGGGAGGAAAACCGGCGAACCCGGAGAAAAAAACCTCTGTACAACTTTAGAATACCTGGCCACTAAAACTTGGGAGTCGTAGCTACTGGCAACATACATACCTGCAATTGTATGGTGTAGAGATGGATATGTGGCTACATGGCTACTTGTCTTGTAAAACACAAGCATGCCAGGTATGTGTTCCTCACTCAATGCAAGTGTGGGTATGGCCAATTAAATTACACAATGGTCTAGGTACACAAGCATGGACACAAAGAGACTAGCTGAAGGTATATTGTAACAGTTTAGATTATTAGTCAAGAATCCAGCAGTTTTACAGCAAGGCTCTCCACAATGTGAATCTTTATCATCTGTGAAGCACCTTTAAAAATGTCATCCTCTAAACTTCAAAGGCTTGGAAGACAACATGAGAGTACATGGATGGAGTTCGATCAAAGACTTATTTCCATGCCTTTCGATATTCGGAGTTAAGACCCAGTTATTTTGTCCTGCTCTTAGGGAATTCGTAAAGAACACGATGCATCAACGAGTGCCGAAGGAGACTTTTCTGTTTGTTGGCTACATCAGTCATCACAGTGTTCGTGGTTGGAAACTGAACGGGTATTTTAAAATCAGAATTTATTTAATATTTAGAAATGGGTCACTTCAGATATTTTCCAGGTTCCAAAGTTATTGCTAGCAAAAACCATGATGTACATGTATGATGCATTGATCATTTACAAAATGAAACTCGTTCATCGTTCATATACATGTAGCAACACCAGATCAGGTGTAGTAATTACGTCACTCCACTTGACAATTCATAATGCGATGACATTCATTCAAGTTAAACCAATAAATATTATGTGGTAATTCCAAGAAAGACCTTTCACTTTCAGTGAGTTGATCTTTTGCTGAGATCTTAATTAATTGAGTTGTTTACAACTTCCAACTTTGAAGAATTCCCACGGGTTCGAATGGGCTCGCAGTCTTTATGTAAATCGAGATTAGTTTCTTAATATTTTTTCAGGCTAAACAGGGAAAGTTTTTTTTTTCTTTGGAAACAAAGACGTTAAGTTTTGGAAGTATCAGGCAAGTTAATAGAAGTCTCAACTAGCGGTTGATCTTGTTTTGAAAAAGGAGTCGTAAACTTTAGAGTCGGTGTAGTTTACGACTCCTTTGTCAAGTGAAATCGTAAACTACACCTGATCCGGGACACCTAACCCCAACCCAATTGTATGTATGTAGGGTTCCGTATGTAGCCAGTAGCTACGACTCCCAAGTTTTAGTGGACGGGTATTCTAAAGTCGTTCCAAAACCTCGGAGCAAGGGCGATGAGTCAGATACCAACAAACTTAACTCGCATGGCGCCGCGTCCGGGAATCGAACCTGGGCCACAGAGGTGAGAGGCGAAGCACTTAACCACTGCGCCACCCCGGCTCCCCGTTAAAGTAAAATATAAATAACAGACTGCCTGAGTCAGTGAGTGTTGAAGGGAATCACAAACCTGGGATTGGGCTGGTTGAAACTTGCCGGAGATGCCAAGCGTCCTTGAACGAGCGTTCTCCTGAACAAAAAACATTAATAAGTTATCCCTACAGGTCAAGATCCGAGTAATGAATTTAGTTTGATCTGAGCAATGTTTTTTTTTGCACCTGATTCTAGGGGGAGGCGTTTGTGTTGGAGCAAGATGATAAAGTGAACGCTTGTCAGCCGCCATTTTGTTTGTTTGAAATACTAGTTTCCAATCCTTAATAGATAGTCAAGTTTGGCGCCAAACACACCGCGGCAAAACGGTATGCTCCGCTGGCCAAAAGAACGAAGGCTCTGCTATCGTAAATAATTTTATAACTTAGTAAACTCACAGTGAATTACAAATTAAGAAAACTTCAACCTGTTAAAGTCTTAGGCTTAGCTTTTAAGTAGTTTTCTTATTTTTTGACAAAACAGTTCACAAATGGATACTTATAAGCAGAAATTTTAAAATCACGGGTATGTGCCTATTGTTTCATTTCAGTTTTCGCGGGAAACTGGGGACGGCCGCGCGCCGACAAGAAATAGCATATACGCATGCGCATAACATTTTGCCGCGGTGTGGGCGCCAAACGGTTCAAGTGCTTCCCGTCAGGGTAACCCACAGGCAGCCCAAGTAAATAAAATGTTTGCAGGCCTACAATGTTTTTGGGATTTTTTTTTTGGGGGGGGGGGAGGGAGAATGGGGAAAGGGTAAGTAAGTAAGTAAGTAAGTAAGAACTTTATTTATACACGGTTAAAACATCAGGCCTTCGATTACATTATAAAAGTAGGAATAGTTAAAATATCTAATCAGTACGTATACAATGTTAATATATAATAATTTGAATAACGCATGCACCTAACTAATATCTAACTATACAATAACTGTAATTATCTAACTAATATTAACTATGAAAAAAAATATGAATGAAATAGAGATGCCTGCTTTCCATGAATGCCGTGTGTTTAATGAAATTTATTAATTGTTAAAATGTAAAGTAAAGCTACTTTATTTAACGTCAGTAACTCGTGACAGTCTAGTGAGACTGATAAACTTGAGGCCGACGGGAGACCTACGATTTTACGTCCTTATCCGAGAAGACGCGAAGGTCTAACCGTTTGTATTTGTTTCACAAAGGAAGCACCTTCTACTCAGTTATTTTAAGACCCTGAGTGTTGGTCCGACCGGGGTTTGAACACGCGACCTCCCGCACAACAGACCGGGGCTTAACCACTGAGCTAACCGGGAGGCGGCGTTAAAGAAATCGCTGCAGTGAGATTAAAACGAGTGAGAGAGTTTGCTTGCCGCAGCTCGACAGGTAAGCTATTCCAAAGTACCGCACCACTATAACTGAAACTGTTCTTTAGAAAATTGGTGCGGGGCAGAGGAATATCTAGTTTGGCCTCGGTGTCCCTTAAAGAATAGCTCGAAACGCTACTACGGTCAGCAAACTTTGAACAAAGATATTCAGGCGCTAGGCCATTTAGCGATTTATAGACCATAAGTAGTGGGAAGAGAGGCGAATTACCCCCCTTTTTGAGGCGCTATGCTAATTTTTGAGGCGCTATGCTAATTTTTGAGGCGCTCTCATTAATTCAATGACGTCACGGTCCTATTGTCTTAGGTCATGCATAAATTAATTAGGGCGTACGCCTTTTTTTTAGGGTGTTATGCTAATTTTTAGGGTGTTCTATTGTCTTTCCGCATGAATAAAGTGGTGAGCTCATGAATAAAGTGGTGAGCTCATGAATAAAGTGGTGAGCTCATGAATAAAATACGGCGCGCTCATGAATAACAATTATTTCTGTGAATGAGGTCATCGATCTATTCGGGCATGTTTGGGCAAAGCCTATTGTTTGGGGTCCTCTATAAAACCAGAAGCGATCGGCCCTGAATCAGTACAACCCAAAGCCTTGAACAAGATATTCATCGACCTATTCGAAATTGAGAAGTGAACAAGATGGAAGTGATCTACAAGCTAGGATCTCGAGGTTATCATGCCAGCGCTAACATTTTCCACGGCAAGATGAGAATTCACATTCGAAAGTACATTCAAGGGCAAAACAAGAAATTTCCCACCAAAGAGGGAATTGCTTTGACAGTCGACGAGTGGATCAACCTCAAAGACATTATGAATGAACTAGACGATCTTATTGAAACCATATCCGAAAACCCAGAAGACCCCGACTATGAAGCCTTTGATCGCAGGAATCCACGACAGACTGAAATATCCGATGAACCAGAAGAAGTTTTTCGGCCAACACTTCAGAGACAAAATGCTATCCTGAAGACCACAGCAGTAGAAGAGCAAGATACCTCCTCAATGACGACTGAACCGGGAGATGTTGAAGAACAGTCAGTACCCAGTGTTACGTTTGGAGGAAAGCCACCTTTGACTCAGCTCAAACAGTGCTCAGTATGCAAGAGAACTCTGTGTTACTATAGAACTATTTGTAATACTTGTAACGGCGCTTGGCAGTCAAGTCTCTTTTAGAAATGCTATGTAAAATAAAGCCATGATGTGATACTGAATTGTGTCTTTGTATTAATTAAGGTATTGTATTTATGTAAATATTTCTTAATAAGTACTAACAAATACACTTTATACGAATCATTTCGACATGGCCTCGACTAAAGCAGTAGCTCGCTTTACCCTGCTGAGAAGTGTAGCAGAACAAACAGACTTTGGAAATGTAAATTGGTTTGATCTCATTGGAGATTATACTCAAATATCCCGATTAGAGATTGCTATGAATGTGCTTCCAGCAGTTGAAATTGAGGTGAATATCGGTCGTCTATTAACCTTTCTACGCTTTGCTAAAGAAATGGAGCTATCCGAGGAGGAATGGGGTGAATTGTTTCTACACATGCTCCAACATCATCCACATTTCTTAGAGATTCTATAAAAGAGAGAATCATTGACATTCTACATCACTTCTAACTTGACCGTTAAGCCAACAACACAATGGGTTGTTTCCCACCATCCTTACAAGTAGGACTAGAACGTGTTTTCAGTCGAGTGCGTTGTATTTTGGCCTGCTGTGGAGGTAAAATTATTGTGCAAAATTCTGAATTTTGTGATGGACAAAGAACTGGAGAAGATATATTACGATCCCGAGAACGAAGGCAGTTTTCGTGGTATCGATGCTGTTTACCGTGCTGCCAAAGAAAGAGGACTCAAGAAAATCACCCGTAAACAAGTGCAGGCCTGGTTGAGAAAGCAAGATGTGTACACTTTACACAAACCCGCGCGTCGACATTATGGGCGGAACAGAGTCATTGTAAGCGGTCTCAACAGCCAATTCCAAGCGGATCTTGTGGACTTGAGTTCTCTCAGCAAATATAACAACGGATACAAATATTTGCTTATGTGCATTGATGTCTTTAGCAAGGTCGCGTGGGCTGTTCCCCTGAAAACCAAGACTGGGAAAGAAATCATCGAGGCATTTCGCAAAATTTTCAAATCAGGAAGAAAACCTCTCAAGCTACAGACGGACAAAGGAACCGAGTTCCTTAACCGAGAATTCCTGAAGTTTTTAAGAGAAAACGATGTTGGATTTTTCACCACGCACGATGATAAAACAAAAGCGTCTGTCGTAGAGCGATTCAACAGAACATTCAAGACTCATATGTGGAAATATTTTACCTACAAAAACACTTTGAACTATGTAGATGTGCTTCCAAAACTTCTTAAATCTTATAACCACGCCTTTCATCGAAGTATCGGGATGAAACCTAGCGAGGTCAATAAGGGAAACGAACAAACTGTCTGGTATAGATTATATGGATCCCCTGTAAAACTTGTACGCTATAAGTTTCAAGTTGGAGACCAAGTCCGAATGAGTAAGGTCAAACGGACCTTTGAAAAAGGCTATCTTCCAAACTGGACCGAAGAGATATTTACCATATCTGAAAGAATACCAAGACATCCACCTGTCTATCGTTTAAAGGACTATCACGGAGAACTTTTAGAAGGAACATTTTACGAAGCCGAGTTACAGAGAGTCGAAAAGCAAGATGATTTCTACCGGGTAGAAAAAGTCTTAAAAAAGCGTAAACGGAAAGGCAGGATTGAATACCTTGTCCAGTGGAAAGGGTATCCCGAGAGTTTTAATTCTTGGGAAGATGAAAGGGATATAAAATACTTGTAATTAGATAGCCGATCGTTTTAATAAATTAATAAAGAAAACCATTGTCTGTGTATAGGACTTATAAATTGACTCGTTTCCCGCCCCGCTCGTCATTTGTGTTTTACCACCATGGAGAACACACAGTTTTATTTGTGGCTCCCGTCTAACAGTAGTATGGATGTATTTCCCTCGAATACTTTATCAGAATACCGAATACATCTCCCTCAATCCATTCAACTTTCTGGTGAGTGGGAGGTCGCTTTAACAGAAATCCAATACCGTCATTCCTGGAATAATATTCAACAAAACTTTTGGAACCGTTTCTATTTGTATGACACCACTGTTCAGGTTCACAATCCGGCTATATGCATCGTTCCTCCTGGACATTACCCCTCTGTTGAAAAAGTCATCCAAGCCATCAACAACGAAATTCAGAAGGCAGATCCTAAGTTCAGGACTGTGAGATTGACTTATGACAAGTTATTGCGCAAAGTCACCTTTCATACTTCCAACAACATCGGCATTATTTTCAATGAAATAGGAATTATGCTGGGATTCAAACAGGACACAAGGTACTTCAAAACCACAAAAGCTGAAAGAGAGGTAGATTTGGAACATGGCTTTCACAACCTTTATGCATACTGTGATATCGTGCAATCTCAGTTGGTCGGCGATTCTCAAGTGCCTTTGCTGCGAATCATTCCTGTCGAAGGAAAAGATGGAGAACGGATCAGTAAGACATTCTTGAGCCCTCAGTATTTACCAGTCAGCAGAAAGCAATTCGAGAGCATTGAAGTGAATATAAAGCGCGACACAGGTGAAAAAGTGCCATTTGAGTCCGGGAGAGTGTTGGTGACACTGCATTTTAGGCGAGCCTCTCCATATTTTCATTGACAATGCCAAACTACGAGTACTACAAAAATTATTATATGCATCAAGCACAGCAGAAAGGCGGAAATTTACCCGCCTTTCACGGTAGTCCAAGTCAACACGGTTATGGCCTTGGATCGATGCTCAAAGGCCTTTTTCGTTGGGCTATGCCACATATTACTACGGGAGTAAAAGCTGTCGGTCGCCAGGCGTTGAAAGGGGGTCTTGGTGTAGCGCAAGACGTTATGAATGGAGAGCACATGAAAGACTCTCTAGCGAGAAGAGCTAAAGAAGTAGGGAGAGCTGTTGTGGATAAAACTACTTCCCAGAAGGCAACGGGAGCCCAATCTGGTGGAGGACGAAAACCTAGAAAACGGAAAGCACAGACAAAACAAACCAGTTCACGTTCAACCACCAAACAGACCACATCTCCAGCAAAGAAGAGAAAGATATCGAAGCACTTTATATTCTCATAAAGATGGTTCACCCTAGATCTGGAGAATGTAGCAAATCTGAGTTGGATTTATTCTTAGCTCCTAGTGTTCAAACAGCCATAGAGCGCGGACAATGGATTGAGTATTTTCCTGTGTCCAATATTACCGATTCTGGCCCGATCGAATTCAATGTATCAGGCAGCGGGGAAGAATACGCCGATTTGAGGCAAGCATGGCAGTACCACAAAGTAAAAGTAACCAAAGCCAACGGGGATAATCTGGTAGATGATGATAAAGTTGGGCCCGTAAACCTATTTTTGCAAGCTCTGTTTAGTCAAATCGATGTCAGTTTAAATGACAAGCTGATATCCTCCTCCACCAACACGAATGCTTACAGAGCATTCCTTAGTTCGCTTTTGACCTACGGGTCTGATGCCAAGGACTCACAGCTGACTGCAGAACTGTTCTACAAAGACACTCCAGGAAAGATGGACAGCGTGGACCCTTTAGCCGTGGCAGCTCATAGGAATGAGGGTTTACGTAGTCGCTATGACTTTATTAAAGGCAGTTCTACCCTTGAAATGATTGGGCCTTTGCACTCCGATCTATTTTTTCAAGACCGTTTACTGCTCAATGGAGTGACGATCCGCCTTAGACTGAATCGAAGTAAAAATGCCTTTTGCCTCGTATCCCCCACAGACGGAGCAGACTACAAGGTGGTTATTTTACAATCCATCTTGTATATTCGTAAAGTGAAAGTTTACAATGATACCTTCCTCGGTCACGCAGCAGCCCTACGACACTCACCGGCCCTCTATCCTATTCGCCGAGTAGAATGCAAAGTGATGTCGATCCCCAGTGGTCAAATGTCCTTCGCCCCAGATGATATTTTTCTTGGCCAAACCCCTAAACGAATCGTCCTGGGTCTAGTAGAAAATACCGCCTTTAACGGAGCCTATAAAAAGAATCCGTTCCACTTTCAACATTTCAAAGCCGCACAAGTCGGTGTCTACATCAACGGAGAATCTACTCCTATGAAAGCGCTACAGTTAAACTTTGACGAACAGCAATATCTGACGGGGTATATGAGTCTGTTCCTGGGAACGGGAACCCTGTTTCACAACCAAGGCAATCAGATTAGCCGACAAGATTATGCCAATGGTTATACATTGTATGCCTTCGACTCACTAAGGCGCGATATTGCAGAATATACAGAATATACCATTGTATATTTCCATGTATATTCTGTATAAATATACACTACTGTATAGAAATAAAAATATACACTTTATATTTGTATATGTCTATTCTGTATATAGTGTATATAGTGTAGATATATACACTATATACACACTGTATATGTATAAAGTGTATATAGTGTACATGTATATAGTGTATATTCAGGCTGAATATACACTATATACACTTTATACATATACAGTGTGTATATAGTGTATATATATACACTATATACACTATATACAGAATATACTCTGTCGTTCTTTACAAGGTGATGCCTGAATATACACTATATACACTATATACACTTTATACATATACAGTGTGTATATAGTGTATATATATACACTATATACACTATATACACACTGTATATGTATAAAGTGTATATAGTGTATATAGTGTATATTCAGGCTGAATATACACTATATACACTTTATACATATACAGTGTGTATATAGTGTATATATATACACTATATACACTATATACAGAATATACTCTGTCGTTCTTTACAAGGTGATGCCTGAACGACAGAGTATATTCTGTATATAGTGTATATAGTGTATATATATACACTATATACACACTGTATATGTATAAAGTGTATATAGTGTATATAGTGTATATTCAGCCTGAATATACACTATATACACTATATACACTTTATACATATACAGTGTGTATATAGTGTATATATATACACTATATACACTATATACAGAATATACTCTGTCGTTCTTTACAAGGTGATGCCTGAATATACACTATGTACACTATATACACTTTATACATATAGTGTGTATATAGTGTATATATATAACTGGGGAATATACAGAATATACTCATGTAATATATATCTGTATATGTATACAATATATACAGTATATTCTGTATATATATACACTATATATATATACCCTATATCTATATACTGTATATTCTGCAATATCGCGCCTCACTCCTTCGACTTGAGTCCAGATCTCTCGGCCGGACCACATATCTCACCTATAAAACAAGGCAATCTCCGACTTGGTCTTCAGTTTGGTGCACCTCTACCAAGTACAGCCAACTGTATTATTTACGCTGAGTTTGATTCTTTGATCGAAATCGATGCTAACAGGAACGTAAATTTTAATTGGACCAGCTAAATGAATACCAAACAAATCACTGCTGTATTACAAAAGGACTCCTACACAAGGAAAAGCTTTCAAGGTGTTTACGCTTCAGACCGACTACCAAGAGAAGTGAATTCATTTCCAGCAGCTTTTGTAGCCAACGTGGATACGAGTGGACAACCCGGATCGCATTGGGTTTCATTTTACTTTACCAAGGACAGAAAAGCAGAGTTTTTGGACTCTTATGGACTGAAACCCCAAGACTACACTCAAGCATTTCAAGATTTTTTAGAACACAACGCCAAACAATGGACCTATAACAATAGATGTTTACAAAGCCTCAGCTCTAATGTGTGTGGACACTATTGTTTGTATTTCTTATTAAATCGTTCCCGAAATATTAGCATGTCAACTATTGTAAATCGTTTTAGTAAAAACACGAGAAGGAATGATGCACTGGTGTATCACTTCATAATCAAACATTTTGGTTTTGTAATTCATCGCTATCGTAAAAAGCTTGTAACCCACCAAGAATCCCTGTCAAAGCGTAGAAAATAACTGATTGTCATTCGTTTAACACTTGTTTATTATTAATAAAGTTACAAGTAATACAAGAGTCTAGTTCATCGATACTAATTCTTAGTTACAGCTTTCAAGATCGAAAATTTAACCAGCGTACGGGATGATTAGCTCTATATTTAGTCCTTCTCATCGGTCCTGGGGTCTTGGCTGAGGAAGATGGCGGAGTTGGTAATATTCGACTGTGATCTTGATCCTCTGCTTTTTTCTTCTTGTACTCTCTAAGCATACTTCGCCTCTTTTCATTTCTAATTAAATCTTCAGGGGCATTCATTTGAGCCAGTCCGCGAGCAAACACATGCATTCCGACCGGTTCAAACCCTTTTCGCTCGCGCAAAAAAATCACCCACTAAATCACTAACATGGGAACCCGTCACGGGTTTATCATCGAAAATTAATTGGCCGCTAGAATTCCACCCCATGATTTTAGGGTTTGCCTTGATTTTATCGATCAATAACTTTCCACGGGTTTTTAGTGTTTTCGGTAAACCACGAATAATGTCTTGCTCTATTTGTTCGTCCACTTCAGATTTTTTCTCGGTTGGCTCTTCGACAGTTTGTTCTTCATGTATTGGGTGAACTACGTTCACGGATAAAGGTTCGACTTTTCTTTGATGGTAATACGTGAGGTAGTTTTGAAGCGTTTGGGTGTACTGGCGAGTTTTTTCTTCATCTGACAATTCTTTGTTGTTGAGTATCTGTTCCATTTGTTGGTCCAACAGTGTTAGCGTGGTAGTCAGCGGTGCCGTTGTTATTTTTTGCCGCTGTTGGAATTTTTCCAAAGTTTGTTCTGGTACTAGAACCATTTTCTTGGTGTGAAGCATTATAGAATACTTTCAAGTACTTTTAATACCGGAGGAAGTAGAATTCCAAGGAAATTTCCACCGTGTTGTACTAAAAGTTTTTTCTTACGCGACAAGGGAACTCCTTTCTGTGCCAAGGCTAGTAAAGAATTTCTAAATTTTTCAAGCTTGTTCTTTTGTTGGGGTATTATAGGGACTGTGGCTCTCAGAACGTTGAGCACACACTCGCAAAGGCTGTGAATCAATGGATCGTCGGCGACTTTCAGTAGGGCCTTGGTTTGATGAGGTTTACTGGTAGCCAACACTTTCAAGTGATGAAAGTTGTTTCTCACTCGACGACTCATGGTAGAATGAACGGTTCAAGTTTATACACTCCCATTTATACCTTTTTGACATAGGCATACTGTGTTTCTCCCGGAAATATATTGGTCCGTAACCGGAAGTTATCAGGCGTCTGAGGCTTGAGATCACAGAATAGATACCCATGAGGCTTTGCGGTCGCATCATTGAAGGCTTCTTGCATATATTTTACGTTTCCCGGGAACATTTGTTTTCCTAAATGATTCACTTGACTACTATCACGTGGAGACTTAAAAAGAACAAGATAATGACAGTTCAGACTGACATCTCTCATTTCTTTGCCTTGATGAAAAATATTTTGCAATATAAATATGCATGACATATTTCTGTGGTGACAGCCTTTGGTAAATAAATTCGAAATTCTTTTATCACTACTGACTTCACTCATCAAATCATCGATAACCACGAGATTGCGAACGCTTGGATTAATCCTAGATTCCAGGTCACTTGGTATTCCCTCGATAAATGTTATGTTGGGAAGGGTTTGTTGCATTTCTTCATAAGCGGGTTGGTCTAATCCATAACACCAAAGAATATTCTCGGGGGCGCCATCAATTGAATTTTAACCGGCTTGCAAAAGACGTTTCACAAACTGGGTTTTTCCACAGCAAGTGGGTCCGGCTATCACCGCTCCAAAGGGGTGTTTCAGTCTTGGGTCCTTATCGCCAAATGGTAATATTTAAGTTGTTCACGCGTATATATCACCCCTAACGTTTCTCATTAGGAATCAACCAATGGCTATCCAATGGATTATAGTCTCGAACGACTTTATATTTCTGTAATTTTGCCTCTTGTAAATATTTCTTGCGTTTTTCGCTAGGTAAATGATGGACATCAGCTAAATGATTGGAAAGTTTCACTAAATATTTGGATCCACAATTCGGCACCGGATAATTTTTACAAACGCATTGACTCCTGTTAATCCTTTGAAGATCAAGATAAAACTAATTCAAAAAATAAAACATTGTGAATTTTATCGTAATTTGTCAGGACAAACAGGATAAACAGGACAAAAAGGACAAATGAATAGAGACGTGTTCATTTCCATAACACATTTATTGGAAGTTTGTACATTTGTACATTTTAAGTAAGAATAAAATAACTGTTGACATTAAGCTTGAAAATACTATTTACGATAATATAACTATTTTACAGCACTTGGTTCTAAGTTTATATCTCTAGAGGTAAAGTGGTCACGCCATCCTCTTGTACTTTTCGTTTTGGGTAAAAATAAGAAAACCCAGCCCTGACTTGCTGATAGGTGTACATGGTGTTGTTGACAACACGAAAACCCTTATTGATACCCGAGCTACTCTCTTTGGTTAGTAATACATTGAGATATTTCTCTTTATCGATGTCGTTGCATCTCTTGTTGACACCTTTACAACTGAACTTGTTAGAAGCGCCAAAACAAAAGTACGTTTTACTATTTAAACCAATAATCCCGTCACCAGACCACTCCTCCTTAAACAGACCGGGCGTTCTCTTATCGTAGGCTTTGTTCTCGGGCGTATCAGTACGAGGGAACCAGTTAACCTTATCCTGATTAAACTCAGCTCTGAGTTCTGGATTCACTAAACTTTCGACAGACTCTCCAGAAATGGCAATATAGGCAGAGTCGGTGTCCATTTCACAGTATTGAAAATTCGAACGGTCCAGATACTTATCTAAAAAATCAAAATAAAATTGTAACATACGTAGTTTGGCATACTGGTACACAAAAAACCCTATCTGCATAGGAAGATTTAATTTAATTTTTTTCTTACAGGACTGGACTTCATAAGTGTCATCATCTATATTATCGATTTGACGGAAGAAAGGAGTATTGATCACGATGGCGTTCTTGATCCGTGATCGTTTTTCCGTAGCTGGAATTGCCCACCTATAGAAAAAAACAATAACAAAATGAGTCATCACGCGATTACAATTGCCAACCTGTTGAAACTAAAATTAGTATCCCTCTGTTGCGTCTAATAGCATTAATATGTTAACTTTTGAGATTTACTTACCAGTTTCATCGTATCCGCGATGATGGCTTTGTGAGGGTCGGCATCACCAGCACGCCTGGCGTCACTAACGGCCTCACCAAAGGGCTTGAAGCAGGGGGAAGGTGTGTACCCCACCACTTGATAAATACGAGTGACTTCCAGACCGTGCTCCAAGTACCATTGGATGAGGGGAGTGGCCAGTAAGATTTTTTCACCGAAGAAACTCCCTATCAGACTGCGGCGAGGGCGAGGCATAATCTTGTGTTCCTCAGCAAACCCTTTCATGAAGTCGCCAATGTCCTCTCTAGAAATCTCTGTATTTTTGAATATGGGACACATCTCGCTGAACTTGGGCTTGAGATGATCCGGTACCCGGATGTCACATTCGACCACACCAAACAGAGACCCACTGCGGATGGCTGTCAGAATCTGGTCTTTATCCAACGTAGTGACTTTGTCTAGAGGGCGGCTGAACTTGGTTTCCAGGAAGTGTTGAAGTGTAGGGTTGGTCTTTTTCAGCCTTCGCCACTCGCATTCCCACATCTCCACAAGGTGATAGCCTTCATCCCTAATGTATTGGGAATTGGCTCGCGTTTCTTCTAGGAGTTCAGTCATAGGCTTCTTTCTCTTCACATTCATTTCTTTCCCTCGGTTAAGATGACAATCGTGGCCGTGATACCAGCAACCTGGAAAATAGAATAAATGAGTGAACTGAATGAGTGAACTGAATGAATGAATGAGTGAACTGAATAAATAAATAAATGAATGAGTGAAACGAATAAATAAATAAATGAGTGGGTGAATTGAATGAATAAATGAATGAATGAATGAATGAACTAAATGAGTGAGTGAAATGAGCGAGTGAAATGAATGAATAAACAGTGAACCGAATGAATAAATAAACGAGTGAGTGAACTAAATGAATTAATGGTGAAATGAATGAGTGAACTGAATAAATAAATGAGTGAGTGAACTGAATGATTAAATGTTTTTCCCTGTCAAACATTATTTCCTACCTTGAAACTGGAAGACGGTCTGAGTTGGTCCGTAGAATCCGTCGACTGGGAGTCTTCTGTCACCGATACGCTTTTCCGTATCATTCATCTGATGTCGGATATGGATCCCTCTCTGCTCGGCTTCTCATTCCAACCACTCTGTCGCCATCTTGGAGGAGCTTTCTTTCTTGAATTGAGTTTCCTCTTTTCTTCTGGTAAAGGATCCTGTGGGCATGTTCTGCATAATGGCCCAGAGATAGAGGGCGTTGGCGTCGTACCCCACGATTTTCTGGCAGACTTTAGGTTCTTTGCCTTGGGCTTGTATTTCGTTTTCTCGGATCTTGGTCTTGTTCTTTTCGTGGTATCGGTGGAAGATGATACTGGGTCCGCCCACCATGTTTTTCTTGAATAGCGAGTAGAGATCTTTATTTTTCTCATCGAAGAGAGAGAAGAAAATGCCAGGTTGTAGGGTTTGAAAGAGGTACGTTAAGGTGATGCCAGGGATAGAAATACCTTGCCTCAACATATCGATGTTTCGGGCTTTCCAAAAGGCAGACATTTTCTCCAAGGCATCACAGAAGGGCTGAACATCGAGGTCGTTGTACCAGATGAGGAAGTCGCGGAACGTTTGCATGTTATTTTCGTTCCAGATTTGCTGGCAGTACTGGTAGTCTTCGTCAGAAATGTTGGTGTTGGTCAAGGAGGAGTGGAAACTTTCATGAGGAGGAAGAGAAGAGTGGTCTAGTTTGTCCAAGGAGTCCATCCACTCGTAGGGGAAGAAACCTTTCGCTTGAGGGCAATCGTAGGCTTTCAGGAATTTCGCGTAACTGAACCCGGGAGCGAGGAAGTTGGTCACATCTAAGAAGCGAAGGTGTTCTGTTTTCAAACACATGAAGTTGTTGTTACGCTTTATGGTGAACTTTACTTGCTCATGTTGGACCAGGACTGGGAAGAGAAATTCTTTGACGGCGTTCAAGTCATACTTGCCAGAATTGAAGCCCAGGACGGGAAGTTCTTTCAAGTACTCATCCAGTCTGTCTCTTAGTTTTTTTAGGGGTTTTTCTTTTTTCTTTTTCTTTTTAGGCTGTGTATTGGTCACTTTCGGTTGATTTTCAACACACTGCTCTCCCCGCTCTCGATTGAATGCCCGGTAGAATGACGGGTCTTGTTCTTCCGCTTCACTATCATCTAAGAAAGCTCTGTCTTCCTCAGTCTCCGACTCGATTTCTTCGTCTTCATCATCCGTATTCATCAGATCTTCGCCCTCATCATCACTGTTTTGACTACCCTCTTCAACGGTAGTGGCATTGGCTACTCGTTGTTCCTCGGTTATTACTCCTAGCTTGTCGTCAATAGCTTCAAACAAATAGGCGAACTCTTGTTTCACGAGGCGATAACTTTCTTGGCTGATATGTACCAAATAGTCGACCATATCTTTCACAAGCTTTTTAGAGTCCCCATCCGTCACAAAACATTTAGGCTGCTCGAAGTTAGGGACATTGGAGCATACGCTGACACTGAGCTGGATATGCTTGGCTTGCCAGGTCAGTTTGTTCGTATCTTTAGGGTGATTCTGGTGGTCGAACATACACTCGAAGTCGTAAGTGGCTCGGTAGGGGAAGTACTTGAGCTGTTCGTGGAGGTAGAAGCCTTCATCTTCCAGTAAATTAAAGATAGTCGGAAGCGTCTTGTAAGCCCCACCCGGAAATTGGTAGCGAACATTCTCTTCACAGGTACGCTCGTGACGGCGATGATTATCAGCACGTTTGAAATATCTTCCACATCGAGAGCAGCAGAAGGATTTAGAATACCTCTTCATATTTTTGATGTAGGAGAAGTGTTTCTGGAACAGGTTCAGGTAGAGGGTACTGGAACAGGTTCAGGTAGAGGGTACTGGAATAATGGTGGTGTGAGCGGTGGATGAGTTGGGCTGCTAATTCGGGTTTGGTTTCTTCGCTGTCGTTCTCCTCACTGCCGCCATCAGGTTGGGTGGGTTCCAGCGCGTAGACAAAGACATTCACCTCGAAGAGCTGTTCCAGATCGGACAGTTCTTCTACGGTGATCCCGCGGAATTTCTTTTTGGAGGGTTGTGTTGCTCGATACCTAAAACAAACAGACCATTATTTTTTTTACGAACCAGCGATGCGTTATCTCTGCATATGTACAATAAACGATTGTTTTCAAAAGACTAAACACATTTCTATCAATCAAAAGAAAGGGCTCGTAATTTATACGAACCAGCGATGCGTCATTTTTGATATGTATTTGCATACGCTCTTAACAAACTTAATTTAGTTGTAAAAGCTATAGTTTTGTTTATAACGGACTTTTTAGCACAATAACAGATGTTCACACAAGACTGGATTAAAACCCGTTTTAGAACACTCGAATAGTAGTTGAAAAAGGTATAACGCGTTTTGGCGAAGAACAGACTTAGTTAACTGAAGTACTCATCATGTTATAAAAATATATACAATGTTGTACATGACAATGCTACTGTAAACAGCTACACGCTTACCTTTCGTAATAATGTTGAGCATCCCGCTCCAGATTTTTCAGATGGCAGCCGTTGTGCAGCGCCAGAGCACGGAAGAAGCATAGGTTGTCGTTATACGGTTTGCCAGTCCTTTCATTAGTAGCGAGGGGAGCGATCCCTCGGTTTTCTACAAGGTAGTGGGACAGATTTTTACCACGGCCAATAGGGTGACCACGGATCTTCGTCACAAAGAAAGTGATGTTGGTGACTTTATCCACCACCCATTTCGAGTTGGGCCGTTGCTGTCTCACCCATTCCAGAATATCCAAGTTTTGAAGAGCTTCCCGGACCCGTTCAAGATCGCCGGCATTAGCTATGAGGAAGGGTTCTTCAAAGGCCTGGTTGTTGTTTCTGGAGGTATAATGGTACTGCAGATCACCAGTTTCGTTGTTACGGAGTAAGTACCCAAACGACACATTCAGTTTAAAGACGGTAGACTGGTCCGCGAAGATCCAGTCAAGATGGGGAAGGACTTCTGAGGGTTGGAGGGAGGTTAGGCGAAAGTTGTACCAATCCAATAATCTATTCTGGCGTTGGAACCGGGTCCGGATCTGAAACCAGTGGCGACGGTACTCGAGGACAGGGCTTTGTTCATCTTCTGGAAGGTCGGTGAGGGCTCTAGGGTCTTCTTGCCAGCTGGTGCTTGGAGTTGGTTTTGGTTGTGGTTTCTCAGTAGGACTGGGTTTGACTTTCTTGGGTTTTGGGTCTGAAGATTAAATAATTCAACAATCTATTTGCCTATAAATAAATGACCGGTCCAAACATATTCTATTGGGATGTTTGAACACGAATCTACAGATGAAGTTAATGAGGACTAATCCCCCACTCAAAAGACGTCACAACCTTCTATTGTGTTTAAGCCGAACATGGATTGACATATGAATAGGTCACGGCTATCAAGCTGAAGTAAATTAAGAAAAATCCTACACAAAAGATTTTCCCAAGCATGTATTACTGTGGAGATAACGATTTATTGAAGTTTATAGGCCTCAAAACAAAGATAACATTGCTATACGCATAGAGTGTAGCCTAGGAATGTTAACGTCGCGAAAATATGAAAATTATAGTTCCATACAATTACTGTATAGCTCCAGAAAGGGTAAATACTTCAAAAGCGCATATCCGTTTTTTATTTTTCTGGACACGAATTGAAGTTTTATCAGACTACTAACTTAGAACAAAAAAAACTTGTACCACAAACTATTTGTTTTCTCCTTCTAATTGTTAGCTTATCCCAGTTAAGCAGATTGAAAAGCTCGTTTGAATTTACGTAATAATTGATTTCGTTATTACTCTGGCTTAGACCTTGGTATGGTTAATCCAGTAGCAAACAAAAGACTTCCATCTCAACGCCAATTTGCATACGGCTAATCCCTCACACAAAAGACTGACCCAAACATGTCGACTATTGTTCTACGTAGCGGACCTTGAATTCGTATCTCAGTTAAGTAATTTATCAAAATAAATATTTCTTACCGAATTTGTCTTCGTTGGGACGTTTCTTGCTGCTGGTCGAGGTTTTGGGGTGAACCGTCTTCTGATGAGCCCGGTAGGGAGCCATATTGTGGAACTCTTCGCCACAGGTGTTGCATTTGTAGTTGCGCTGGGCAGCTCGGTTCTCGTGCACATTCTTCTTGTGTCTCTGTAAATTAGACTTGCGGTCAAATTTCTTCTCGCAATGAGAACACTCGTGCTGCTCTTCGCCGTTGTGTGTCTGTCTATGCCGCGTCAGGTCACGTCCTCGAGAAAACACTTTCCCACACGTCTCACACTCGTGCTTCCCTTTTTTGGCTTGGGGTACACCTCCCTTATCCTACAACATTGAAATAAATATGATTAAGGTCTTGAAACTTAAGAACATGAAATAGCGAGTGTTGGATTTCAAAACGTACCTCAAGAGGTCGCTTTTGACCCGCTCCAGTTTGTTGTAGCTCTGGTATGGATTCTTGTACTTCCTAAGACAAAAATAAAGAGAACCTTTTTAGAATGGTATCGTGCAAGAACAGAACGAGACCATCGAATTACTGAATCCGAATTACTTACCGAGTCAAAATCATTCCAGGGTTCGAATATCTCGGGAGGAATGTCTGACGTTTCGTCCAACTGATTCTGAAAAGACGGAAGAAAATCAAAGTAAATTTTACGCTTAAACCTTTACAATGGTACATAATCAAATTGCTTACTTTTGTAGCAGTCTCCAACTCTGTTTCCCAATCGTTCCAGGGCTCCAAAACTTCAAGAGGAATATCCTCTGGAATGGTCTACAAAAATAAAAACACTCTCAAAACCTGCACACAAACAAAACGGTTGTGATGTAAATACAAGTCAAAATAATATTTACCTCAAAGTCAACTGCTGCGATCTCGAGTAGCCTCTCAATGGCCTCTGTGATATCACAGTCCAATTTCGTAGATTCCATCTTGTTGCTGCTCAATCTCGAATACGTGTAGAATCGTTCGACCTTGTTGTTGCTCAATTTCTTGAATGGATTCAGGACCGATCGGTTCTAGCTTAAACACGAAGTTCCGGTATAAAAAGGGGAGCCCAGTGGTTTGTCACCCTTCAGTTGTCAATCGGCCTTTGTGGAGTGAACATCTGCGTGATTCTCCGCTTGAGTGCTCCCTACTGATTGCTTATCGCGCGAAATTCAAATGAAACAAAAAATGTTCAACTTCAGAGTAAGGGCTACAGAGTTCGTAAACAGTCATAAAATACCATTGGCAGTAATAAATGGACAACTATCTCCCCTCTGGTCACTTTTTTTATGGTTTGTTTAATTTTAAACCTTAAAACTCTAGCATTTCAAAGGAGAGGCTGATATGCTCGCTTGCTTTCTTCACTGCTCAGCAATCTGAATTTTAAATTTCGAGCTCGCGATGCGTGAAAAGAGGAGGGGCTAACCTATTTATACCGGAACTTCGTGTTTAAAAGACGATCCCAAACAATAGGCTTTGCCCAAACATGCCCGAATAGATCGATGACCTCATCCAAAGGAACAATAGATAATTTATTCACCCCCATTTTATTCATGAGCTCACCACTTTATTCATGAGCTCACCACTTTATTCATGCGGAAAGACAATAGAACACCCTAAAAATTAGCATAACACCCTAAAAAAAAGGCGTACGCCCTAATTAATTGATGCATGACCTAAGACAATAGGACCGTGACGTCATTGAATTAATGAGAGCGCCTCAAAAATTAGCATAGCGCCTCAAAAATTAGCATAGCGCCTCAAAAATTAGCATAGCGCCACAAAAAGGGGGGTAATTCGCCTCTCTTCCCACTACTACCATAGTAGTAGTTAGAAATTTCCGGTGATTGTCTAGTTTTCTCCAGCCAAGTTTTTTTGAATAGATCATCAGCATTGGCGTCGTAATTGGAAAAAGTCAAAATTCCTACAGCACGATTTTGTAGCTTTTGAAGTTTAGTGGCAAGAGTTTTATTGCAATTTCCCCAAACGACGCTACAGTAGTCGAAATGGGGCTGCACTAAAGCATTATAGATACACAAAAGTGTTTCAAAAGGTCTCGTGCGTTTCAGGGCGCCAATGCCAGAGGAAAAGTTTCTTTGACAGTTTGCCTATGTGCACATTCCAAGATAAGTGTTCGTCAATATGCACTCCAAGACATTTTGTGGATGTAACCCGATTAACAGAGGCACCATCAATAAAAAGAGAGGGAGCTCTGTCAAACGTACTTAACCTTTGCCTTGACCCTATTAACATGTATTCAGTCTTGGACTTATTAAGGGTGAACTTATTTGCAATGAGCCATTCACTAACCCTTACAAGATCTTGGTTCAACTCATGGTCTATGTGATTGATATCATTGCTGGCAAAAGTTAAGTGCGTGTCATCGGCGTACATCCGAGGTAGAGAATGAGAGAGACAATTAGGCAAATCGTTTATGTAAAG
The DNA here is from genome assembly GCA_030867875.1 of Actinernus sp. WN-2022. Taxonomy (NCBI): domain Eukaryota; kingdom Metazoa; phylum Cnidaria; class Anthozoa; order Actiniaria; family Actinernidae; genus Actinernus; species Actinernus sp. WN-2022. The sequence continues at coordinate 1,714,613 of JAOWCC010000577.1, read as the reverse complement.
TATAAAGAGGAGAGGACCTAGGATAGTTCCCTGGGGAATGCCACAGGTTAGGGGTTGGGTGTCTGAGAGAGAACCATTTACGAAGCATCTTTGTTTGCGGCTATCCAAATATGATTTGAACCAGTTAAGTGAGGCGCTTCCGAACACCATAAACATTTAATTTAGATAATAAAATGGTATGGTCAACAGTGTCGAAAGCCTTCTTAAGATCAAGGAAAGCCACTGCATTAACATTTCCTTTGTCAATATTGAAAGCCCAGTTTTCAGTGGCTTCAAGTAAGGCCGTAACAGTGGAGTGAAGTGATCGAAACCCCGACTGATTGCTTGAGATTAAATTATTTTCAGTTAGATAGCTATAAAACTGATCGTAAACGATTCTCTCAAAAACTTTTGCCACGACGGGGATGATAGAGATATGTCGATAATTATTTAAGTCGGAACGTTCTCCCTGTTTGAATAATGGAATTACTGTAGAACATATCCATTCACTGGGAAAAACACCCGAGACAATGGATCTGTTACAAATCAAACAAAGAGAACTAGCGATCAAATCTGCGCATTCCCGAAGGAGTCGAGCAGATATTTTGTCTAATCCAGTCGCTTTAGATTTGCATAGCTTAGATAATAACGAGAACACTTTGGCACTGTCAGTTGTTTTAAGTTCGAATCTATGGTCAGTGACCTTGAGATAATCTAAATGCGATGGTTTGTTTTCATTGTAAGGAATGTCGCTAGCAAGCTTCGACCCAGTACAAGAAAAATGGCTATTGAAGGTAGATGACAGCTCCTGTGGATCGCATATAGAATTGTCATTGTCGCGTTGCCAGTTATCCATAACCTACTCTCTAGAACTCGACGAAGATCATAACATGAAACGCGAGTTTAACTCTCTGGACCAAGTTTGATATGCCACCTAAAAGTTCCCGGTTGGCATCACACAAATTCCACTACGTGACAAGTGACACAAAGAATGCCCAAATATGGTAAACACGCTATGGGGCGCTACAACAACAGCCTGATAATGAGCTAACCAAACACGTTACACGCTCTTTCTTTAACAAAGAGAAGTCAGAACTAAAGAGTCAACAAGTAAATTAAATTAAATTAAATTAAACAGTCCTATGAAACCTGAACTCTAGCATTCTTGAATGAGTCTTCCTGGTGCACGGCGATTGCGCGTAGGATAACGCGGTATTGTATACACAATGGGAAAGGGCATCGTTGATGCCGCAACTGTTTCTGGCGGTGGCGTTGAAACCACAGATGGTGATTCAGCTTGTTCACGTTGTTCCGGTTTTACAAGTGGTACTTGTGGCGTATCGCTCATAAGAGCTGAAGAGTTAGGTACGGTAAGAGACTGACCGACCGCATAAAAATCCTGATTCACATCCGCTGGACCTTTTGGGGGTAGTTGAGCATCCCAAATTCGAATGTCCCTACGGTTGCGACGGTACGTCCTACCATTGACACAAACCCAGTATGAGCGAGGACCATGCTGTCCAGTGCAGACGCCAGACGTCCACGATTTCTGCTCAGGTAATTGTATGCTGACATAGATCCCTTTCCTTAGAGTAGGTAGTTGTCGCGCGTGAAGATCATACTGGGTGCGATACTGCTCCTTCTTTGCGCGAAGAACTTCTCCGTCAGCCTTCATGCTGAACCTGGGTGAGAGCAAAGCAGGTGTTGTCACGAGTAACGTCTTGCAGCGCCGACCCATTAGACGTTGCGCTGGGCTCGACCCTATTCCCTCAGTTGGAGTGTTTCGGAAATCAAGTACAACCTGGGCTTCATTAATTCCTTCTTCCTTAGCCTTCGTGAAGAGTCTCTTTATTGTCTTAACTGAGTTTTCGACCTTGCCATTTGATTGCGCATGGTAAGGTGAAGAGGTACTGTGCTTGAACTGCCACTCCGCCGCAAATTTCTCAAATTGACGAGAATTGAGGGCCGTTGTCCGATATAACCTCGTCAGGAATCCCATGACGTGCGAAAATGATAGACAAAGAGCTGATGATGTCCTTAGAAGTCGTTGTACGAAGACGATCGACTTCCGGGTAGTTGGAATAGTAGTCAACAACAACAAGAATCTGCCTTCCGTCGTGCTCGCAAAGGTCAACGCCCACCTTGGCCCACGGACGATTGACTACCTCATGTAGCAATAAGGGCTCCTTCTGCTGAGCATCACGGTGTTTCATGCAGATGTCACATTTACTCATAAAGTCCTTAAACTCTTTGCTACTTCCCGGCCAATAAAGTGCTTAACCCATTCGGCGCTGGCGGCCAGTAATACCAATATGACTTGAGTGCACGAGTGTCATCAATTTCTTGCGAAGGGAAGCTGGGACGTACACCTGTTGTCCACGAAATATGAGTGAGTCCTGCACTATCAGATGAGATCGTTCACCAAAGAATGGGCGAAGAGTAGGTGATACCACCGCGTACTCAGGCCATCCTGTGAGGATCGTTTCACGGAGCTGTATACAGACCGGATCAACTGCTGATGCTTGACTGAGATCTTCCCAACCAACTGACGATATGGAACGAGGGTCCGATGATCAACAGAAGAGAGAGCATGAATGTCTGAGTTGTCTTTAGTTGTAGGCAGGTTAGCTCGACTCAGAGGATCTGCGAGACACATATCAGCACCCTTCTTGTATGACACATCAAGATTATAGCGTTGAAGACGCATAAGTAACTTCTGCAGCCTAAGGGGAGCTGTGTCCAAGGCTTTTTTGAAGATGACCTCCAATGGCTTGTGATCTGTCTCAACATGAATCACATGGCGGCCATACAGATAGTCGTCGAACTTCTCACAAGCCCACGTGATTGCTAGACACTATTTCTCGATCTGGGCCCACTTTGTCTCTGCTGCAGTCATTGCTCTTGAAGCGTATGCCACCGGTTGGGAACTCTGAAGTAGGACAGCACCCAAACCGAATTGAGAAGCATCGCATTGCAGAGTTACATCATCGCTAAGGCTGTAGAACCTCAACACAGGTGTGGTTACTAATGCTTGCTTTATTTCCTTCATCGCTGTTTGATGCTGGGGGATCCAAACCCACCTTGCTCCTTTAACCTTTAGCTCCCACAAGGGATGTGTCATGTGTGATAGTCCGGGTAGAAACTTTCCGAGATAGCCTACCAAACCCAGAAATCTCTCCAAACCTTTGACATCAACCGAATCTGGCATCTCAACAATGGCCTTCACTTTTTCAGGATCCGCGGAGATTCCTTCTGCTGAAAATATGTGGCCAACATATCTAACTCGTTTCAGGCACAGCATCAGCTTGTCACTGTTGAGCTTGACGGTGCAATCTTGACATCGCTGCAAAAAAGCTACGAGGTTTCTGTCATGATCTTTGTCAGCTGCTTCCTGCGTTTCGCCTCTCCCATAGACAAGAAAGTCGTCTGTCATTACCTCAACTCCTTCAAGACCCTCAATAAGCTCGTGCATCTTTCTCTGGAAGATCTCGGGTGCTGAGTTTAAACCGAAAGGCATTCTACACCACCTGTAACGTCCAAATGGTGTCTGAAACGCAGTAAGATGAGATGACTCATCATCCAGTTCAACATGCCAAAACCCTTCACGCACATCACAAATTGAAAAACGTTTTGCATCCTTCATGAGTGATGCAATAGCCTCGACCGTGGGCAACGGGTAGTTCTCCCTCATGATTTCTTCGTTCAGATCCTTGGGGTCTAGGCAGATTCGCAGCGTTCCGTTTTTCTTCGGGCGGACTAACATCGATGAGAGCCAAGCTGTAGGCTCATCAACCTTTACAATTACTTCTCGGTACACGAGTTCATCCAACGCAGTCTTCAGCTTTTCTCAGATTGCGTGCGCCAACTTCCTAGGAGCATGCTTTACTGGAGACTTCTCTCCTTTAAGGCGAATATGGTACTTTCCCGGCACCTGACCTAGTTCATTATTGAACACTTCTGGGTACATCTCCATCAGATGCTTCTTGGGTTCTGCTCTCGAAGTGAGCCCTAACGCCTCAACAGAACTCAGACGATTTACATCTTGGTCTGTGATCTGTGGTCTGCGAGTCCCTCGCTGGCTCTTTTGCATAGTAGACATGTATTGAAACGGTTTCCTTCTATGATGTGACACTCTAGTCGGGCAGAGTACCCATCCCGTTTCCACACACGGACGATTGAAGTACCAAAGATTGGTAACTTCTCGTCTCCATAATTTCGGACAAAGTCATTCCCAGGAACAACATTCTTGAGGTTGTAATCTCCCGTCACGCGTTTGTAGACACGCATCGGCATCACTGTGCGATCTGCACCGGTATCAATTTGAAACTGCTCTTCTTCGCCATTCTTGAATTGCAGGGTTATCATTGCTTTATTAGCAGAAGCTTTACCCATGGTGAAGATCTGTCCTTCTGAATTATCATCCTGTTCATAACTTACTTCGTGGAGCCACTAAACTCTGTTCAAAACCTTGGATAACTCCTGCCTTATTAGTATCAATAAAAAAGAAAAATAATTATTACAAAAAGTATATAGCTTCTAAACAAACCTATTACTTTACAAAATTTAAAATACATAGAAATCACCTAAAATCCTTAATTGCTCTTAGCAAGAAAACATATTATAATAATTATTTCAGTAAACATTCCAAGGAAATCAAAAATATCTGGAAAGGTATAAAACAAATTGTCTCAACAAGGTCAAAAACATTGCACTTCCATCTAAAATTATACTCCAGAATCAAAATGAATTAACCGATCCTTTAGCCATAGCTAATTCTTTCAATGATTATTTTGCTAACGTAGGAAAAAATCTTGCTAATGTTATTCCACAAACAAATAGATCACCACTTGATTATATTAAAAGTTTCATATCTAACAGTTTTTTCCTGTCTCCCTGTACTTCTGATGAAATTCAAAGTGAAATTATAAATCTCTCTAAAACTAAAGCTACTGGTCCTTTCAGTATACCTGTCTCAATTGTTAAAACTTTAAAGTCAGTATTATCAAAACCATTAGAAATAATTTACAATGCCTCTTTATCATCAGCTATGGTCCCTGCGAAATTTAAAGTTGCACGTATAATTCCAGTTGATAAAGCAGGCTCTAAAATGCTAAGATCGAACTATCGGCCTATAACATTACTGGAAAAACTGGTATACAAACGTCTACTTGCTTTTCTTGATAAATACCATTTGTTATGTGATTCTCAGTTTGGTTTTCGTCCTAAGCACTCAACAATTCATGCCATTTTACTAATACTTGATAAGATAAACAATGCAATCGAAAACAACTTTTATTCTTGCGGAATATTTCTAGATTTTAGTAAAGCCTGATACTGTCGATCACCAAATTCTTCTTAAAAAACTTGAATGTTATGGAATTAGAGGACTTCCAAATGCTTGGTTCTCATTATATTTATCAAATAGAAAACAATTTGTATCAATTGGTAATTCTATTTCAGGATACAAAGCAATTAGTTGTGGGGTCCCTTAAGGATCAGTTCTCGGTCCAATAAGGATCAGTTCTCGGTCCAATATTATTTCTTATATATATCAATGATTTCATAACTTGTTCTAAATCTGGTGATTTCCACTTGTTTGCAGATGATTCAAATATTATTTTTTTCCAATAAAGATCTTAATTCTCTAGAAATTACAGCCAATGAAACTCTTAACAAAGTCAGCGAGTGGCTTAATACAAACCGATTATCTCTGAATGTAGATAAATCAATTTTTTTGATATTCCATCCCGTACAAAAGAAAGCTTTTCCCATTCTGTTGTCTATTAATCAAAAATGCCTAAAACAAAAACCGAGTGTTAGATACTTAGGTGTGCTAATTGATTGTAATCTATCCTGGAAATATCAAACTCAGGAAATACTAAAAAAAGTCTCTAGAGGTATAGGAATCCTCTCCAAGATATGACACTATGTGAATTTGAGTGTCCTGATCAAACTTTATTATACAATAGTATATCCCTTCCTTACGTATGGTCTACTTGCATGGGGAAACACTTACCCAACATCACTACAAAAGCTATCTATTATTCAAAAGAAATCCATTCGTATTATTACATTTTCAAAGTTTGATGCACATACAAGCCCCCTTTTCAAGAAATTAAACATTTTAAAGCTAGAAGATCTGATATTCTTGCTTTCAGTTATGTTTATGTTTGATTTCCATAATAATAATATTCCAACTTCTTTCTCGGAATTCTTCACTCCAGTCAATAGAATTCATGAGCATAATACTAGATTAGCTTCAAAATCAACATATTTTATACCAACTGTTCGAACAAACTACGGTAAATTCAGTTTAAGATATAAAGGTGCTGTAATCTGGAACTCACTTTCCGAAGAAAGTAGGACAATTCAGTCAAGGAAACTCTTCAAATCTAGACTCAAAAAACAGCTCATAGAGAACTACTAATTTCAATTTGTTTTTCTTATATCCATCTTCTCTTCTAAATCTTGTAATAATTTGCATCTCCATACCCTCCTCCCCAAGCTACCTGTGTGTAGTTTCATCGTCATTTAGTGTTTAGTGTTATTGATATCGTGTGATAATATACAATTGTGTTGTATGTTATATATATATATTTTTTATGTTTTCTTTCTTTTTTTCGTTATTGGTTTGATCCATATTATAATGTCTATAAAAATATATTTCGGGATACCAGACTCGATTATTATTTTTTCTTCTAAGCTACTTCTGGTATCCCAATACTCCAACTATGGCAATTATGCACCTATCAATGTCAACCTCAAGGGGGGGAGGCCGGGCAGATGTGGGGCATTTGACCGTTCTTGGTGTCCCCACCCTGGGGAATTTGAACAGGAGCCTGGACCCCAGGGTGGGGACATTTGACTTTTGAAAGAGAGGGACTGGTACTAAATATCGGTGTGTCATGTTTGTTGCCCATTTTGGATTCGTCTAAAAGGTAGGTTTACCGTCCAGTTCACATTAAAAATATAAATTAATTTCATATACTTCAACGCTTCATTCCTATTTACTATAGATCATTCCAAATACTTCTTGAATTTGTGTAAATCAATTTCATACAAGGTTAGGGGATTTGATCCGTTTTGACTCAGAATTTAGTCCCCAGGGTGGGGATTTTGACCAAAAATTATCCCAAAAAGTCAAATGCCCCACATCTGCCCGGCCTCCCCCCCCCCCTGGGGGTTGACATTGATAGGTGCATTACATTTACTACACTCCATGTAAATACAAGACAGAGTATGAATAAAGACTTGTTGGATGTTGGTTTGTTTACGGGCGTCCATAGTCTCGTGGAATACGCGAAAATGGTCAAGCTTTCCACACAAGTTGCATGTCTTACCCAACGCCCGACAGAACTTTTTACCAAAAACGTGCGGGTAACCGCAAAATTTACAGTATTTCTCACGTTTCTGCCAAGCCGTTTTAGCTCCCGAAGAAGTCTCAGTAGCACTCTCGCCTTGATAACTACTCTTCGATTTATATTCCTTCTTATTGGCTCCACTCAACAGGTGCAGGGCCTCAGGAGATATACCCTCATCGATGTACTTGATGTTGACCAGAGATTGTTCTGACGCCAAACATAGATCCACAGTCTTCTGCAAAGTAAGATCTGGGATACGCAAAAGACGCTCCCTAACCTTAGAATCCCGTATACCAAACAAGATCCGGTCGCGTAGCATGTCATCCAAGTCGTTGAATTTGCATGTGCTAGCGAGACGAAGAAGCGTCGTCAGGTACGAGTTGAACGATTCGCCTTCCTTTTGCGAACAACGATTAAAGTGTAAACGTTCCATTGGCACATTCTTCTTTGGAAGAAAATACTTATCGAATCGGGCGATCACTGGCCCAATCTTCTTTCGATCGGATGAGTGTACCACGTGGCCATTTCAAAATTCTAAGATTTTATTCTTAATTCCTAACTTTCAGACTGTTTTTCAAAAAATTAGTTTAGTAATTCTAAAGTTTCATCCGGAATTCTCAAAATAGATTTAGTTATTCCACTCTAACTAGTGGCCGTACATGACACTGATTTGTATTCTGCAATTCCGTATTCTGCATTTTGCGTTCTCTAATTAAGTGGCCTCGGTTCCATGGCTGTTTTCTATATTTGGCATTCTGTACTTATGTTGCCTCGATTTCATGGCTGGTTCTGTATTTGGCATTCTGTACTTATGCATGTTGCCTGGATTCCATGGTTGTTTTCTGTATTTTGCGATTCTGTAACTATATTGCTTCGCGCGATTCTGTGTTTTGCATCCTGTAATTATGTTGCCTCGATTCCATGGCTGGTTCTGTGTTTTGCATTCTGTAATTATGTTGCCTCGATTCCATGGCTATTTTTCTGTATTTGGCATTCTGTACTTATGTTGCCTCGATTCCATGGCTGTTTTCTGTATTTGGCATTCTGTACTTATGTTGCCTCGATTCCATGGATGTTTTCTGTATTTTGCGATTCCGTAACTATAGTGCCTTGCGCGATTCTGTGTTTTGCATTCTGTAATTATGTGGCCTCGATTCCATGGCTGTAGCCTCGATTCCATCAAGTTATTGAGCCTCGGTTTCAGGAAGTATTTGCGGAAACTGTCGGTCATTTTGAAAAAGATCGCACCTGTATAAATCTGTATTCTCCTCAAAATGAATCTCGACGAACTTGTGAGTGAACACTTTATTCGAGAGCTCGTCGAAAGGAAAGTATCGTACAAAGGTATAAGCGAAAAGCTTCAAGCTCTCTTTCCTGGTAAGTTTTAGACTGTGTTGTATATGTATGTTGTACATGTAGTATGTTGTATACATTTATTTTGTTAAGTATTAAGGGGTGTTTTATACATAATAGGAGGGTTTAATACCCTCGTACTAGGGTTACCCTAGCACTAGGGTTGTAATAATCTGAATCTGTACTCAATAATAAACTGGTTTTTTAATGTGATTCCGTACTCAACAATACAAAACTATAACTCTGACTCTAAGTCGTGAGAAATTCCGTCTTCCCTCTCTCACGAATCTGAACTCGAGATCTCTGACGTCACTGACCATGCGGTCTAGTGTCACGTGACTTTTCCTGCAACATTGTTTACAACACACTCCCCCCTTGATTGACAAGGGGTTGTCAATTAATGATACGACTAATGACAGTTTCACGTTATAATGTTCTCATGTTCAGCATGCTTAACAAATGTTATAGGTACGTCTGCTCTCTTCATCTCATCTGACTTCAGTTCAAAGGGGAACAGTCTCTGTATCGGTCGTCTCATCTCGATCGGCTTTCCCTGCTTGTTGTGAACACGGACTACAGCGACATGCACCTTCCCATCTCTTCCCGTCAGCAGGCGTTCAACTCTGGCCATACTCCAATTTAGTCTTTTCACCTTGTCTTTTTGTACACAGACTACGTCTGCTACACAAATTACAGGACCATCCTTACGACGTGAACGATGATGTTCTCGGAGCTGTGTGAGGTATTCAAGTTGCCAACGTTTCCAAAAATGCGAAACGACCGTTTGTAGGTATCGTTCTCGTCTCAACATTCCTTGGCGGCTTTCCGATTGGGTGAATTCCTTTGCTGGTGATTCTTTTGGCGTCGACAGCAATCGTCTTCCTAGGACAAGATGTGATGGAGTCAACGGTTCTTCGCCATCTTCGTAAACGTACGTCAGTGGACGGGAATTGAGAACTCCTTCTACTTGAATTAACAAGGTCAGCAACTCCTCGAAGGTTAATTTGGCTGTAGCCAAAGTCTTCTTCAGACATCTCTTAACGGACCTTACTAAGCGCTCAAGAAAACCGCCCCACCACGGAGAACTCTCTACATTATACCGCCATTTAATACCTCTTGTCGTCATGTATTTTTGTACCTCGGCACTCTTGAACGTTTTGCCGTTGTCAGACAGCACAAACGCTGGAACTCCTCGTCGGCCAATGAAGCGTCTAAAACTCCGAATAAATGCACTGGAACTAGCATCTGGAGCCAGATCAAAGTGTACTGCTCTACTGCTCGCACAGGTATACAACACAATAAACACCTTATGCATATCGCCTGTTTGAGAGTAAATGTCCTTCACGAACAATGGGCCTGCATAGTCCACTCCAATATTGGTGAAAGCGAAGTCATCGCTTAAACGAAAGTCCGGTAGCGGAGGAGCTATAGGCGTTCCATAACACTTCCCCTCCAACTTCTTGCAAACGGTGCAGCTAGATAGGATCCGTTTCACCACTTGTCTCCCCTTGCAAATCCAAAATCTTGATCGTAGGTGCGTTAAGGTCTCTCGAACTCCGTCATGCATAACATCCTTGTGGTACTGCAAGATGACCAAGCGCGTGAAGTTATGTTCCCCAGGGAGAAGAACTGGAAACTTCGAATCGTAAGGCAAGGGTGCATTATCAATTCGACCATGACAACGTAGGACTCCATGCGCATCCTTGAACAATCTCAGTGACAGTTCCACTTGGTTAAACTTCTCCTTTCTCGACATTGGAGCTTGTAGGTGCTTTATCCACACTCGTTCTGCAGCACATACGTCTTCTGTAGTGAGTTCGCCCTTCCTTGGATTGGATTTTTTCAGACGGTGTCTCAGGTTGTGTATGAAGCGTAACACATAAGCAGTAACCCTCAAAAGAGTTATTAGGCTGCTGAAGCTTGTCGCCCTTGTCACCTCTTCCAGATTTGACTCTTGCTTGGTGATAGCACTGATAGCTGAGACGTTTACATCAATATCCAGTTGTTCAGACTTAAGCTGTCGATTAACTTCATGAGTCGGAACAGTTAAGGGCTGGTTTGGCCACCCTTCTTCAGGTTCTAGTAGGAAGCTTGAACCATGCCACCATTTCTCGTTGGCCACTAATTCTGCTGCCGTCGCTCCTCGAGACGTAATGTCAGCTGGATTTTCCTGAGTGGGACAATATCTCCATGATTCAATTGGCGCAAGCTTTCTGATCTCAATCACTCTGTTCTGCACGAACTGCTTGTACTCCTTGGTGATACCTCTGACCCAGCTCAAAGCAACTGTGGAATCTGACCAGTAGAACACATAATCGATCTCCAATCCATCTTGAAGTGCCTTCATTACACTCTGAGCCAGCCTCACTGACACCAGACATGAGAGTAATTCAAGACGAGGAACCGTTTGCTTCGACATTGGCGACACTCTTGTCTTCGACGCAATCAGGTTGCAGTGAACACCAGAGCTATGCTTACAACGCAGGTAAACGCACGATCTATACGCAGTTTCTGATGCATCACCAAACACGTGTAGCTCAATCGACTTGATATCATCATGGAACAGTTCTGGGCAATAACACCTGTCAAGGGGGATGCTTCTGACTTCCTTTAGCCCACTCATCATTGATCTCCACTCAATACACAGGGTCTCATCTAGTTGACTGTCCCAGTCCATACTCTTCTTGCACAACCTTTGGAACAGCAACTTGAACAATAAAACAATTGGAGATATAAGACCCAATGGGTCAAAGAATCTTGCTGTGACACTTAGAACAACTCGTTTTGTGAGAGCTTCTACTTCAGCATCTGCCAGAACTCTAGAAAAATCAAACTTTAATTCATCACTGCGATTATCCCATATCTGTCCCAATACTCTTGGACTTGTTCCACTTCCCTGTGACAACACAGATTGGGTATATCCTTGATCTTCTTCAGCAATAAGACCTTGCTGGCTTTGACAGGGTGTGGATTCTGGAAACTCTGGGCTATTCTGCATCATTTTCATCAGCTCTTCTGAATTACTGATCCACTTCCGCATGTTAAGTCCGCCTTCAGCAAGGCGCAACTTTACTTTCTTGGACAATTCAAATGTAGAAGATGTACTGCTTGAACCAGATACATAATCGTCAACATAGAGAGATCTCAGTACTTCCATCACAAACTCTGGATCAGTTGCTGCATAATGACTCATGTGGTAGTGTATAGTAGCATTAAGCATGAATGGACTAGACGTAACACCAAAAACAACACGAGCGAATCGCATTGATTCGATCCTTGAACTTTCACTGAAAGGATCATCCACCCACAGGAAACGTAAGTAATTACGATGTTCTGGTGCAACTGAAATGTTCAAAAATGCCTTCTCTATGTCTGCGACCACTGCTACATCAGTTGTTCAGTCGAAAGCGAATCAGAATATCAAATATCAAGGGGGTAAGTGAAGGTCCCGCATACAGGCAGTCATTCAGGCTGGGACCAGCACTTCTAGCTGATGCATCGTAAACAACTCTAATCTTAGTTGTGCCCTCCTTATCCATACGTACTACTTCTCTGTGGGGTAAATAGTGGATATTTCCCACTGGAGGTGATTCATCCTCTTGCACATACTCTACAATTCCTGCATTAAGCTGATCCTTAATGATCTTATTGTATTCCTGAAGGATATCTGGTTTAGTCTGGAGGCGGTGGAGCAATGACCCTAATCTCTTCACACAAGCTGAATGATTATCAGGCAGTACTGGGTGATCTTCCTTGAATGGAAGCTTTGCCTCATACCTCTTCCTATCGAACTGCACTTCTTGGGTGAACTTATCATAGACGGAGGTTTCATCCTTACGAATACCCAGTGTCTCTAAATCCCAGAATTTGGTCAGCTGTTCCCTGATTTCAACCATTTTATCATTCAATTTCACTGGCGAAGCCTCAACCTTTAGCACATGAGTTGAATTCAGGTTACTAGTAACCAAGCATTCTGGTTTGTACTGACAGTTCACAATAACTGGGCCTGACAGTGCCCAGCCAAGCCTGGAAAGTATAGCAACTGGACCCTGACCCTCACCCCTTCTGGCTACACTAGTGATAAAGTTCCAGTAATAATCTGCTCCTATCAATACATCAACTTGAACTTCACCTGACTCAGGTACATCAGCCAAATCTATACCTTGCAGGTAAGGGTACTTGTGCACTGCTAGATCTACTGATTGGTTACTGAGAGGGCTACAAATAGTGGGTACACTATAAGCATTTAGATAAAGTTCCATTCCATCAACGCTTGTTATGGACAACTGAACCAGATCACATGATGTTAATCTTGGTGATTCGTCACCAAATGTTTTTATTAACAAGTTATTGGAGCCAATTAAAGGCAATTTCAGCGTGCTGCTCAGTTGATGTGTGACATACGAGCGTTGACTACAAGAATCAAACATAATTCTGGTCTTTACCTTTTTCTGTGGGCCACCAGGTTTACCAACCAAGGCTTGTGAAGTCTGTAGAAGGACAGATGTGTTACCATTAATACACATTGTGGATGTTGGCTCTACATCCTTTGATGGTTCCTCCTTGTGATCCTCAGCTACACTATTGCCACCTTGCTTATCCCTTTCACACAAGGCTGTATGATGTCGTTCACCACATTTGAAGCATGTAAACTTTGATTTACAATTCTTCACAATATGCCCAGACCTCAGACATGAAAAACACTTGCCCTTTTTTCTTAGAATTGTTCTCCGGGCTGCCACATCATACTGCATTTAATTGATGCATGTTGTTGATTACAAAAGCTACAACGAGGGCCTGATTGGTTTCCCTTGCCAGTATACAAAGTAGATACTGTAGTTGGAGATTTTCCTTTATTTCGCATGCCATCTCCTTTTGAAGAGGCAGATGAGGGTGTGCTCATGAATGCACATCTTTCTCTTGCTTCTAATTCGACTTTGAGTGCTGATAACACTTCACTGACATTCCATTTATCTTTCTCAAATTTCCTGCTGATCAGTAACCTCATTTCTTCAGGTATTTTTGCCAAAATGACTGGGACCAACAGGCTACCATAAGATTCTGATGAAATACCAAGATTCTGTAAGCTTCTAAGATGGGTTTCAACTGTGTCGTACAACTGACGAATCTTTACAATATCTGCCACATTCACCACTGCTTCTTGATTCAACAGAGCCTCCATGTGACTTGACACAATAATTTGGGGTTTTGCAAATCTATCCTTTAACAATTCGAGTGCAGCATCATAATTTTCCGCAGTAAGTGCGAATCCTTCAATCGCCGATGCAGCTGGGCCTTTCAACAGGCTTTTCAAATAATTAAACTTGACGACCTTTGACACGTCGGCATTTTCGTGCACCGCTGCTGAGAAACTGTCCCAAAATGGCTGCCATTCACTTGATTTACCCGAAAACTCCTTTAATGTCAATTTTGGTAATCTTGCCTTCGGTTTTGAATGAACCTGCATACCTTCGCTTTGCTGACTAATCGCATTCATGGTACTATTTGCAGTATTTGCGTTTGGAAGCATTCCCACACCGATTCAAAGCAAAATCGATCTTAACAAGGCTTCGTGTTATGGACTCACCAAATTCGCTGGCCTCGAATACCTCCGTGTTGATGTTTGCATCTTCGACTTCGGCTAGAATAACATCATCCAGCTTCCTTAGAGATTCATTTTCTCAGCAAGAGTTATCTTGAATCCATTTAGTCGTTCTCTTTCAGTCGCTGAATTCTGGTATTCATTCAGGACTTCGTTCACACTTTGAATTGTGTTCGTTGAGTAGGCTCGATGGCCTCCACGAATTCTCTTATTCTTCTCCAAAGACATTTTCTTCACTCACTTCTATTCGGCTCGAAGGACCATGTAATAATCTGAATCTGTACTCAATAATAAACTGGTTGTTTAATGTGATTCCGTACTCAACAATACAAAACTATAACTCTGACTCTAAGTCGTGAGAAATTCCGTCTTCCCTCTCTCACGGATCTCTGACGTCACTGACCATGCGGTCTAGTGTCACGTGATTTTTCCTGCAACATTATTTACAACAAGGGTCAAAGATATCCTTGGTTTACCAGCCGATGATCCCTACCGCCCAGGTCAACTCACACGATGCTCGAACAGAAGCACTGGGGCACTGAAGCAATGGGGCCAAAATTTGGAACTCTTTGCCCAGTTTTACAAAAGAGGCAAACAGTTTAACCATACTTCGAACGGAGCTCCAAAATATAGATATTTGTGGACTCATGGACTGTTTATAATATATTTTTAATGCATATATTTAACATAAGATTTGTAATTATATTATTAGTCCAACCGTTTAAATACTATTAACTTATTGTAACGGTTCTCTTGGAAACCAAGTATAACTTGAAGAGATTCTGTGTTTTAAATAAAGATTCATTCACGATGCGGCCATCAAAATCACCCAAGTATAAAAAACTAAATCGCGGACACAGGTAGAATATTTTGGTGGGTTTTGTTTCCCTTTATGTACCAATCAAATCGAAATATCAACCCCTCCCCCCCCCCCCCCCCCCCCCCCCCCCCCTTGGGCTCTAGAATATAGTTCTCCCTATGCATAAGTCCTGGTGACTTGCATGTCAACGAGGCTGGTAGGTCCTCTGAAATGTTGAAATTGAAGCCCCTGCAGGGAGATGTGTGATCATGAAATGCACTGAACGAATGTTCAGTGAAACAATGCATAGCATAGCAAATTAACGGCATTGTTTCACTGACATGCAAGTCACCAGGACTTATGATAGGGTCTATTCTAGAGCCAAATTGTCTGGAAGAGGGAGAGACAGGAAACTCAGGAATCTCTGCACACAAGCAACAGCTGCTAGGATGATCCTTAGTGCTAGGGTCATTCTAGTATCCAAGACAAAACTGACATGTCTATGTCTTTTTCAAATCAAACCCCAACCTAGTTCCGGTTTTTGTGTGAGGGGGGGGGGGGGGGGGTCGGAGTTTTAAACTTCATATTTCAGTACGTTAGTCGTTATAAATAACTGAGATACATTTTAGAAAAACTGTGTATTCTTATGACAAACAGAAGCACATGGATTAAGTTGTAGAAGCATAAGAAGATACTGTAGGGAGAAACATATCAATGTATCAGCAATACGGGTTTCAGACGACTCCCTTGAGGAAATGTTCGTATCAAATGTCGTTCAGGTAAACATTACTTTGACAAATGTAAGATAATATACCGTAGAATTTCGAAAGTAACGGCTCCCATTCGGATTTAGCATGACTAAGGGGCCGCTACTTTCGGGTAGCTAAAAAGCGTTATGACTTTAATACGATAAGTTACGTGTCTTGACTACGTACATGTAACTCGTAAGCTTCGCTTAGAGAGAGAGTTGTGGAGGATAGCAAAATACCCCAAAACGCCCCCAAATGAAGAAATAACACAAGAAACAGCGTGGAAGCAAATAGGTTTATTCGTACATTCAAAACGATTTCTAAATTACTACGAATGAAGTATGTAATAGCCACATGACTGCCACAAACCTGTAGCCTGGGCTGCCTGTGGCTTAACCGTTTTCAAGAAACTCCTAAACTGAATGTACGTAATTCGCGTAATTAATTCAAAATCAGAAAACGATAAAGGTCAGCATTATTATTATACTGCACCGAAAACAACACATTTTCGGCTCTACATCAGCTACATTGTTCATAACATTATCAGTAGTCAACGACTATGTTGTGAAATAAAACTACGATTCAACGGTAGCCCAATCTATGCAGGTTTGTGAAAATAGAAGATATGTATAGGCTAGTATAGGGTTTTATAAATCCCGGCTTTCAAATTGCCATACAATGTATGAATAAACATACATGTACCTTTCGCTTTCATGTTGTTTCCTTTGTGGTTGTTCCTTACTTGGAACCATTTTAGAGTGATTTAGGAGTTTTTCATCCCCCTCAGTAGTTAAAGTAGTCACCTTAGGTCCAATCCCTGGCTCCTGATTGGCCTAGACGGGGGGCGTGGCCTAAAACGACGCCATTACGCACGTGGCGTCCCAAAATGACGTCACAGCACGTGGCGCCGTCTGTTTGGCGGCCAAAGCCAGGCTTGGGATTGGTCGTCCGTGTAGGCTTAGAATGACGTCACAGGCGCCGCCAAACCCTGTCCCCCAAGCGAGGCTGGACCGGAAGTGGAGCCGCCGCCAGGGGTAAAGAGGTGTTTGGCGGCCCAAGCCAGGCCTGGGAGTGGTCGGGCCGTGTCGGGCGTTCGGGAGGAGGGGCTCGGCGGGGCGTCGGGCGAGACCCAACCCAGGCCGGGGATTGGTCGGCGGGAGGTCCCCAGGGGGGTCCCCCCCGGGAGTCCCCACGGGCGGGGAATGTGGGGAGTCCAGACTCCCTACTGGATCAATGACCGAGGGTCCCCCACCCTCCCCACCCCCTATAGACATTTTGGTCCGAGCCAAGTACCGAACCCATACGGAACCAAGAAGACCTAGATTTTGGGGACAAACCGGATACCCGGGATTTTACCCTGGTGATCGGAAGCAACCCTATACCTTGTGGCCTTATGGGATTCAACCACTATGTCCTAAGCTACCTTGTGGTCTTATGGGATTCAACCACTATGTCCTAAGCTACTTTGTGGCCTTATGGGATTCAACCACTATGTAATTGGAGACAATAAAAGAGACTTTTGTTTGAGTAAAAACAACTTTGTTTGCCTTGTTTTTAAAATTAAATTTTACAAAGGCGGTGGCCCATTTCAGGCTCACCAAATTAATTAAATAATACAAGTATGTATTGAAAATAATTAATAATAATTAAAGGTGTCTTTTCAACCAAAAGATAAAATGATAGAAATATAAAAAATATATACATATATACAGGCCCTCCGGCCCATTCGAAAGATTGAAAATATCCGTGCAGAAAAAGTGGACTAATCGTCCTAGTATTTATGAAAAAGTGGGGCTAATCGCCCTAGTAGTGTTAAAATTTCTGAAAATGGGGTGCCTTGTTTTAAAATTAATTTTACAAAGGCGGTGCCCCATTTCAGGCTCACCAAATTAATTAAATAATACAAGTATGTATTGAAAATAATTAATAATAATTAAAGGTGTCTTTTCAACCAAAAGATAAAATGATAGAAATATAAAAAATATATACATATATACAGGCCCTCCGGCCCATTCGAAAGATTGAAAATATCCGTGCAGAAAAAGTGGACTAATCGTCCTAGTATTTATGAAAAAGTGGGACTAATCGCCCTAGTAGTGTTAAAATTTCTGAAAATGGGGCTAATCGCCCTAATATTTATGTAATAGAAAAAGGTGGGCTAATCGCCCTAATATTTATGTAATTTTGAAAGTGGTCTAATGGCCCTAATAAGTTTTTAAAATTTATAAAAAAGAGAAGATCTTCCCGTGGCATAATTTTTTTTTAAAAAACTAATCCATAATGGTGATGGTATTTATAATCAATGGGTAAAACAATAATACCGAAAACGGTCCCGTGGTGGAAGAGAATTAAGCTTCCCGCTTTTATGTAGAATTCATGGTAGTATTTTACCCGGCAAAAACAGCAACGCGGTACTTCATCTTTGCTCAGAAATTTAGATATCCTGGCTATTAAACATGCGGCACACACCGTTCTCCAGCAACAGGGTAGCGGGGGTAACATGTCTCCCCGTAGTGTCTTACATCTAGAACACTAGAAATGAAAAATAAAATTTAGGTCTAATTTATGCCACGGGAGGAACTTCAGGAAAATTTCAATGGCGTAAACTTTTATCGAGGAGGGAAAACAAGATCATAACGTCGATTGAATATTTTTTTTAAGGGCAAAGTTAGGCACCCAAAGGTGATACCATGTCGAAAAATGATAATAGATCCTGACCTAACATAGAACTCGTGCCTCATCCTCGTGGCACAGTAAAAGCATTCGGGGTGTCCATCTTTTCTCAACCCAGGTTTCAATAACCCCACAAAACACGAGGGACATATAGTTTCTCCGCAGCAAGGCATAGGCGGTAATTGCTGCTGTTGCTCTGGATAATGGCCACAGTTTACACACTAGAAAAAACATAATTGGCATTTAGCACTCGATGTGAAAGAAAAGTGTACGCCACTGAAATCTTCCCCACCCCTCGTGATCCACTTGAGAATAAATGGGGTGGTGAGGGCAGCGTCTATAAATAATGCCCACGTTGCAGTGGCGCTGGCAAACGGTTGTGTTTGAATGGCACTTTTGGCACCAGCGGAAGGAAAATTCCGTTAACGGCTCAATAAACATAGCCGCCGTGACAGGGTCCATCCCCAAAAATCGCTTATTATGGGGGAGCTCCTGGTAACTAGCGTCCCAACAATAGACGGATTTAAAGTCCCAAACACTTAAACAAGTAACCATTAAAAGTGTGGGGAAAAATAATTTTCTGTGTTTGATCTTCCTCTTGTCAGCCCGCTGCTGCCCGCATACGTATGCCCCAATCCTTGATATTATTTCCAATGGCAAGCCAAACTGTCTCAAAAAAAGGGCATGGTGCAGATAGTGGTAGGCAGTCAAGTCCGTTGTGACCGGTAGAAAAGTCTGTTCGGAAAAGAAAAACTTTTTAAAAAGAAAATTAAGAAAAAAACGAATAATGGTTTAGAGAAATTAGTTCGCTAGAGGCGCTCTGACAAGAGCGGAGATCCCCCACCGGTGGGGCCCTCGAGAAAAGCCTATAAAAATTAATCAAAACTTTTACTGAATGGGGAAATTTTGCCAATAAAATGAACGGCTCTGTGAAGCAGCGACCGAACGTTAACACTGTTTTAGGGAGGTGGGAGAACATCAACAACAACAACTTACTTGAGCCAGGTTGGGGATTAGTACGCCTCGGATATTCTAGAAAAAAACAAAAGAAAGATTAGCGACGGTATTCCTAGGCAAAAAGAAAGTCAGCAGGATAGTACCTCAATCTCTCGAATAGGCCGTTGGACAGCCATAGCGTCGTTGTTGTTTTGTCTGTAGAAATAAAAAGGAAAAAACAAAAGAAGAAAAGATTAGTAAATCCCTAGGTTGAATTTCCAGAGAGAATTTTGTGTAAAACTCACCTTGTTCTTGTTCGGGGTGTTTGTCTTGTTGTTGTTTGACTGAGGAAATAAAAAGGAAAAAACAAAAAAGAAAAGATTAGTAAGGAATCAGGTTGAATTCCAAGAGAAAATACAAGGCCTCAGGTTGAATTCCAAGAGAAAATTTTGTGCAAACTTACCGGTTGAGTGGCTGATTCAACTGTGCCGAAGTTAGTTTTGGGGCATGTATTTATGCAGGCAAAGGATGTGCTGTGATTGGAGCATTAAGCTCGGCCTACGATTGGGTCGCTAAGCGAAGCGAGCGCTATGATTGGCGGGGTCATTCAATCCGAAATTGACTCGAATTCGTTTTCAGTGGATTTTTGGTTTTTGACTCTCAAAATTCACCCCCAAAACAGTCCTGAAAGGGTCTGAATTTTTTGCTGGAATTAGCCAGCCAGGGTTTCTAATTTTTCCGCTATTTTTTTCGTCTTCGGCGATCCGGGAAAGGCTTCCTTTATTGTCAAAACCTCGTACACGCTGAATCAGGCATCGAGAGCGCGCGCCTTTGCATAACGCCACTTTCATTCACGAAAATCTAAACTGGGATAAACCGGTTAGACTAGTTTTCCACCAATCAGGAGCCGCGCGTCTTTGCCTTACAAAATCTCATTCACAAGAGCCTCCTAAACTGGGATAAACCGGTTGGACTAGTTTTTGTTTACGTAGCTGGGTACGTTTGTCGAGGGGTTCTAGCTTAGAGGATCAAAGGAGATCAGAAAAGGTGTTTAGAGAATGCAAAGTGATTACGGTTCAACGAAGGAAGGAAGAAGGGCTCCCGGGGGTGGGGGTGAGACAATTTTTGAAGAACAAGGGGTAAGGGGAGATGTTTTTCAGAGGCTTCTTAGACCCCAGGGGATCCAGTCGAACAAAAAACGGATCGAATTCCACCACTCACAAGCCGTGTTCTTTCTAAAGGAACCAATCACCGGCCGAGAAAAAGGCACCAATCAGAGAGCAGAGTAAAAGCCATAAAAGCGAGCGATGAATTTTGATTTGGGTTAGTGTGAGCACGATGGATTCTTGGAGTTATCTAGATGAAGAAGGCAACCCAGTTACCCTCACCCTCGAAGATGAAAAAGAGGACAATCCCTATGCCGTAACCCGTCAGGCGCCGACTCATCCCTCCCCGGGGGGAGAACCAGTGGGAGAACCAGTGGGAGAACCAGTGGGAGAACCAGTGGGAGAACCAGTAGGAGAACCGATGGGAGACCCAGGGGGAGACCCAGAGGACGAGTTCACGTTCGAAGAAATTAATCCGTGGTACAACGCCGAGGATTTGTTTGCCTTCCTGGAGGATGTGGATTTCCCCCCGGGGGTGGCCTCCTCCTCCTCGCAAGAACCGTTTACATTTCCCGAGATGGAGGCTCTAGAGACCGCTACCACCGAGGAGCAAATAGAAAAAGCCGTCGAGGCGCTGAACCTCCCCGCCGTGCGTCCGGAAGTGACGGACCCGAAAAGTTTATTTCATTCAAACTATTGGACAAAACGGTCCCTCAACCTCTCGTGGGGAAAATTCGGTCCCAAGCCCCCCAAGAGGAAAGACCACGAGGAGAATCACGAGGAGGACAACGAGGAGGACAACGAGGAGGACCACGAGGAGGAGGCCAACGAGGACGATTTCGAGCCGGAGAAATGTCTCCACGCCTTGTTTCCCGACGGTAAACGAGTGAGCGAACAACAGGGAGGAGGAAAAAGGAAAAAACCCAGCGCCACCGCCGATGCCGTGGAGGAAGAGGAGGAAGAGGAGGAAGAAGAGGAGGCAGTCTTTGAACTCCTACAAACCCGGACCAGAGCGTGTAAAAAATTCAAGACGACCTGCAAGGACTACGAACTAAA
Organism: Actinernus sp. WN-2022; assembly: GCA_030867875.1. NCBI lineage: Eukaryota > Metazoa > Cnidaria > Anthozoa > Actiniaria > Actinernidae > Actinernus > Actinernus sp. WN-2022. Next base: position 1,692,999 of record JAOWCC010000577.1, on the reverse strand, counting down.
CATAAGGACGCGATCCCGCGCGACTCTGCCCGAGGTAAGGATTGACTACACTATTTTGGCATGACGTCACAGCGCGCGGCGAGGTGGCGCGTAGCGTTAAATCTCCTGTGGTAAGAAGCAGGCGTTCAAGCGCCAAGCGCACGGGTTCGAGTCCCCGTGAGGAAATCCAATTTTTTCTTTTCTTTTTTCTTTTTTCTTTTTCTTCTTGATCTTCTCTAGCCGGGCTACGCTTTTTTATTTTTAATTTTTTATTTTAATTTTTGTAAATTTAATTTTTTGTAAATTTTAATAAAATAAAAAATATTTTTTAATTTTTTAATATTTAATTTTTTAAATTTATTTATGTATTATTTATTTTATTTTATTTATTTTATGTATTATTTTTTATGGACAGGCCCTTCAAGACGTCACGGTCGCACTAGAGAGGGTCCTGGAGACCACTCTAGGGGATGCAGAGCCGCAAGACAGAGTACGCCTGACCCTAGACGCTCCGCATCTGGACTACCCGTTGTCTTTTCCCTACCTGATGAGGTCCACCCTCACCCCCGCCCTAATCATGGCTAGAATTGGAGAGATCACCCAATCCAATGAAGAATTCCTACTGCGGGGCCGTTTCCACATCCATGTGTTTCATGTGAAAATACCCAGAGCGGGAGGAGCACGTCCACCCCGTTGCTGTACGACCGACTTGGAAAAATTCAGAAAAATAAAACGAAGCATCGTGAGGATATGCAATGATGATGAATTATGCATGGCCAGAGGATTGGTCACGGCCCTGGCCAAGGTGCAGAACCATCCTCTTTACCACGAAATAAGGCGAGGGAAACCCCGACAACGGACTCTAGCCTTGAAGCTCCACAACCAAGCAGGCGTCCCTCTTCGACGCTGTGGGATCCCGGAGCTCAAACGATTCCAAACCTATTTGGCAGACCAAGGGGTAGAAGTGAATCTGGTCTCCCGAGAGCACATGAATAGTATTATCTACTCGGGTCACCTCCCTGAGGCCCGCTACCGCGTGTACCTCTACCAAACTGAGAACAACCACTATGACGTCATCAACAACATGAGGGGTCTCCTGAATGCCAAATACTTCTGCCCCCTCTGCCAGAAGACCTACAACGACCCTAGAAAACACGTTTGTGACACGACCTGTGGCTGTTGTGGGGTCAAGGATTGCTCTCCCCTCGCCCCTGGGGATAAATTTTCTTGGAGAAAATGTGACCTGTGCCGTCGTTGGTTCAAGAGTGGGGAGTGCTTCGAGAACCACCGCCGTCATCTCCCCCACCGGACGGGGCATGGGAGCCTCACCACCAGAACATGGAGCCAGTGCGAACGGTACACGCGTTGTACCCAATGTGGGGTGATGGTGGACCATCTGGCACGGGGCCTGGCCGGAGTCCACGTGTGCGGAGAATACCGTTGCCGGAGTTGCCAAGCTATTGTCCCCCCGGACCACTTGTGCACCATGCAAGTGGCGGACCAGAAACTCTCGCGCCTAGCCCCAGGAGGAGGAGGTGGGGGAGGGGGAGAAGAAGAAGAAGAAGATGAAGAAGATGCCTACGCGGCCCTCCTGGCGGAAGAAGAGGAGACAGAGAGAGCCGCCGCGGAAGACGAGGGAGACAAGTTCCGGTACCTGTTCTTTGACTTTGAAGCCATGCCCCTGGAAGCGCAGCACGTGGTCAACTTTGCGGGGGTCTCGAAAGTGTGCGATCTCTGTGTGACGTCAGATTTACCCACCTGCACTCAATGCGGTCCACGGAAAGTAGAGTTCCGAGGCCTCACGGCCCTCACCCAATTCTGCGACTGGCTCTTCTCGGGGAATCACAAAAATTACGTGTGCCTGGCCCACAACGCCATGGGGTACGACTCGTACCCCATCCTGGAATACATCTTCAAGAATGCCATAAAACCGAAAGTGCTCTTCCGCGGCGGCAAGGCTATGGTGGTGACCATCCCCGACTACAAGCTGGTGATCAAAGACTCGTTGCTCTTCATCCCGCTGGCCCTCAAACAATTTCCCGTCACGTTTGGGTTCCACGCCGAAAACCTCAACAAGCTGGATTTTCCCATCTTTTTTAATACGCCAGAACATCAGCAGTACGTGGGTCCGCTCCCCGCCCTACATTATTACGAACCGGAGTCGTTGAGTCCGCAAGGCAAAGAAGAACTGGTGGCCTGGCATGCGACCGAACGGGCCCGTGGCGGGGTCTTCGACTTCCAGAAAGAGTTGGCCCTCTATTGCCATCGGGATGTGGCCATCTTGCAACGGGCCTGTTTGGCATTCCGGACAATCATGATGAAAGTGGCGGGGATAGACCCCTTTACCAGGACCGTGACCCTCGCCTCCATGTGCAATCTAGTATTCCGCAAGAAATTTCTCAGACCGAACACCATTGCGGTCTTGCCACGGCTTGGCTACCGGCCCAAGGACGTGCAGTCGGCGTTGGCGCTCCAATGGTTGGCCCACGTGGAGCGGCGAGACGGAATTCAGATCCAGCACGCGGGCAATGTCGGAGAGAAGCATGTGGGCCCCTACAAACTGGACGGGTACCACGCGGCTACCCACACGGCGTACGAAATAAACGGTTGTTTTTGGCATGGCTGTGATCGTTGTAACCACCAAGACAGAATTCATCCCTTACTGCACTGCACGATGAAAACGTTGGCCGACCGGACCCGAGACAAAATGTTGTACCTGAGTCAGCAAGGGTACAACGTGATCCAGATCAGGGAGTGCGAAGTCCGGGCGGCCATGGCCTTGGACCCGACCATCGTTACCCTAGCGCCCATCCCTCAAGCCCAGCTTCCCCTCGACCCCAAGAAAGCGTTCTTTGGAGGGCGAACCAACGGAATCAAGACTTACTGGGAAGCGAGCGAGGGAGAATGGGGGAGAGAATGGATGGAGGCGCTGGATGTGTGCTCCCTGTACCCCTGGGTGCAAAAAACACAACGGTTCCCGCTGGGCCATCCAGAAATCCTCACCGAGAATCTAGACCCTACCCTCCCGTACGAGGGGTTAATCCACCTGAAGATCTTACCGCCACGCCACCTGTTTTTCCCGGTCCTCCCAACGCACGTGGGGGAGAAACTGTTGTTTCGGGCCTGTTGTTGCGGGCCCTGGCGTTGTTGCGGGCCCTGGCGAAATGGATGCTCAACACGTTGTGGGGCAAGTTCGGCCAGAAGCAGAACCCTCAGAAGTCGGAGTACGTCACCGAGTTGGACCGCTACTTCGAGCTCATGATGAGCGACGAATTTGAAGTGCAGGACGTACTGTTCGTGCACGAAGACATGGTGCAGGTCCACTACACCACCACCCCCCATTACGTGGACTCCAACCCCCACACCAACGTCGTGTTTGCCGCCTACACCACAGCCCACGCACGCCTGAAACTCTATTCGTACCTCGATCTCTTGAAGGACCGTATCGTCTACCACGATACGGACAGCATCTACTTCACACAGAAAGCAGGTCAAGTGGCGCCCCCGGTCGGTCGATTTCTAGGCGACATGACCAACGAGCTGAAAGAAGGGGAACAGATTGTCCGTTTTGCCTGTACCGGACCCAAGAGTTACGGGTACGAAACGAGTCAAGGCCGTACCGTCTGCAAAGTGAAAGGACTACGCCTCAATGTGAGAAATCGGGCGATCGTAAACCTCGAGACCATGGTAGCCATGGTGCAAGGTCAAGGGGAACCCACACGGACGGTGGTGACGCCGCACGCCATCCACCGCAACACCCAAGACCGGACGTTGCACACCCGCCCAGAGACCAAGACCTTCAAGGTGACCTACGACAAGAGGGTACTCCACGGCTACCAGAGCTACCCTTACGGCTACTAAAGAAAACAAAGAGACTCTAGAAGAAACAAAGTTTTATTGTAATAAATAATTCAGTTCCTTTGAGCTGTGATACTAAAGTCTCAGTCTTTTATTTAGAGGAACTCCATCTTGTAAGGCTGGAGTCTTGGATGCTTGCGCAGAAATCCTTCCCAAATACAAATATGATAGACCAACATCACATAGAATCCATAATAGGTTCCTTCGCAGTCGCTCACCACATACTGCTTCCTTTCGCCTTCGCTCAGGTATTCTTCCATCCAGTTCCCAAACGTAGAATAGCACATGTGGCACTCGCCCACAATGACATCGTCGCCGCCCTCAGCTCCATAGAAAGTAATATCTAGACCCATGATGTTCACCGCTTGAAGAGTACCGCGTAATGAGTGAGAATTGTCAAAGTCTTTTTTTCTTTAAGTATTTTTCTTCAGGTGTTTGACGGTCCACCGGCTGATACTCTTGCCTTTGCGCTTGCCCGACGTGGTCGTCGTTCGGTTCGTTGTTTCGGTACGACCGTCTTTCGATTTGCGACTCGTGATCTTGCGTACCGTTTGCGTGCCTCCTTGCTTGCTCTTTTTCCTCTTCCGGTTTGCTTGGGCAATTCGGCGTTGCCAGAGCGTTTGTCCCAATCCCGCGGGTCTCGTTAGGGTTCGTGCCATGGCAACAATGAAGGGGGGTTTAAAAAGGACGCCAATTTAAAGGCGGTTTTTGGACGGAACCTGTGCCAAAAGAGAGGCGGCGGCTACCCCCACGGGGACCCCCACGGGGACCCCCACGGGAAAAGGCTTTGTAGGGGGTCCTGGAGAACGGTGTTTCCTCTCGGCGGGGCGGCGGGAGATCTTTGTAGGGCTGGGGCGGGAGATCCTCTTGGTAGGCGGTGGCGGTGCGTTTAGGCCGGGGCGTGTACTCTTTCTTCTTGGAGATGAGATCCCGGGGATGGCGGACGAGATCTTTAGGAATTTTTTCTTCCGCTAGAAATTGCATGAAATCACGGTAGCCGGGCGACGTGCGGGTGGAAGAAGGATGCACCGCTTCTTTAATCAGATCGGCAATTTGACTGCCCGGTAGGGTTTGCCCATAGAGTTTCACTTCCCCTTGTGCATTCCAGGTAATTTTCTGTCCCCCTTTCAACTTCAACAGATTGACCAGCACCGACGCTAAAGGTTTGCTGGAGGGGGGAACTTTTCGCAAAGCGCCCCTTTGGCTCTGGGTTAACACTTTGGCTGCCACGGCCGTGAAGGGACTAGGCTCAAGGGTTTCACGACGTCGGACGTATTTTTGGAGTAAATCTTGAAATTGGTCGGCGCTGGCCGGTTTCTCTGGGTTTTCTAGGACCTGCGCCATGGCTGTTTGGTACTGGCTGAGCACTTTAACCCCTTTGGTCGTGTCCACACGAAGCTGTTGTTCCAACCACCGCATGGACTCTTCCGGCACCAAGACCATGCGCATAGGGTTCTTCCCCTCGGCCTCTTTCATCGCTTTTTTCGTTTGTGTCGCTTCACGGTCCATCGCGTCACGGAAATTCCCACGGGGGCTGCTGGAGGATGATGTGGGGCCCGCTTCTTTTTCCCTGTCTGGGATTTCTTCTTGGGCGGCCGCGTCTTATACTTTCTTTGGATTTTCTTCGCTGCCCTCACGGTCCTGCTGACTTTTTTTCCCGGCAGGGTTTGGCGTTGCCTTTTTCGCAGGCGGGCTAAAAACAACTGCCACCGGGCCGGGTCTGTACCCTCGGGCGCCGGCCAGTTGCGGATGGGTTGGACCATTCAGGACCAGATATGAGCCTGACTCAGTTCTCGGGCGTACTCTTGCGGGGAAGGGTAGGGGTTAGAGTAGTTTGGGTTAATATAACCTCCGGATTGATCCAGAGCTTTCTTGGCTCCGTAAGCCACGCCTCCACTGATAGCTCCGGCGGCGGCCGCTTTGGCAGCAAAAACGGCAGCGGCAATGAGAGCGGCGGTCGTGAAAATGAAGCCTCCTCGCTGGCCCACGGCCTTTTTAAGCTTGGCTTTCTGCACCGCTGTCGAGGAGGAGAGCAGAATCCTTTTCCTCACGGCCGGCGGCAGGGATTTGTTGGCTATTTTTCGAAGTTTCACCTTGATGGGGGCAAAAATTTTCTTCGCACGGTTGCCGATGGGAAAAGTTCCACGCAAGGCGTTGTGCACCACTTCACTGACGGCGTTGATTTGAGGGTGACTCGCGGCCCGTATGAGTTTCTTTTTCTGACCGAGATCCGCTTTGGCAAATTGTCGGATGAACAGCGCGTGACGTTGAAGCAAGGGGGAGGCCATCACCACAACTGAACGGTTTCCCTGCGGGACTTAGGCTATAAAGCTAACCCAATTCGATTTGTCCAGGGACTTCTGGGATCGTAAAGCACGTTGTCTCTGGCTTAGAAAAGGAGGATGGAAGGGGGATTTGTTGGGTCTCTTCCACACGGCCCCCTGAAGCTCTTGGATTCTTTTTACCGTCTTCTTCTTTTTCTTAATACCCCCTCGTTGTTCTCTTAGTTGCAGTTGCTTTCCTACGAGATGCTTTTGTAGTTTGGTGTAGAGCTTGGGGTAGGACAAACCAGGGACCACCACCTTGGGGGTTTGGGAGAGGAGTTTCAACAGGTCCAACGCATTGCCCACCCCCTTTTGATCCTCCTCCAGCACATAGGCGCGATGCTGTTGTCCATCCTCGGAGAAAATGTTGGTGCGCAACCGGATTTGGGGCGGGGTCCGGGGGTGCAGGTCGAAGAGGAGGTAGCCAAAGGGGCGTTGGGTCGCGTCCTGGTAGGCTCGCATCACCGCCGGCACTTGCCCCGGAAAGGCCTGCTCGGCCAATTTCCGGACTTGTAATGAATCCCGAGCGTTTTTAAAAGCCACCAGGTAGTGGGCGTTGATGGAAATGGTGCGCGCGTACTTGCCTGGCGGGAAAATGTTCTGGGTCAGGTACAGCACCGTAATGTTGCGGTGGTGCGAGCCTTTGGTGAACAGGTCCACCACCCGCTCGTCCTTGGAGCCTTCTTTCATCAAATCGTCCAGGATCAAGAGGCCCGGTTTGCCACGAAAGGGGGCGTACGGGTCGTCGGGAAGCCCCTCCACAAATGTCACCCCCAATTGTTTCTGCAGGGTGGTGAACCGGGGTTGCCAGGCGCTACCATAGCAGTACACGATCGTGAGGGGCTGCTGGGTGAAAAGGGATTTCGCGTGGCGCAGAAGTCTTTCGGTGAACACCGTTTTTCCCGATTGACTCTGACCCGTGATCAAGATATTGCAGGGCGTTTGGAAACGGACATCCATCACGCCTCACCCCTTCCCAAGAATAACAAGACAGAGAGGTGGGTTTCCTGGTTTTATTTTATTTTTTCACTTTGTCTCAAACTGATAACACATTGATCGTGAAGGGAACTGCCTTGCCGCTGCTGCCACCGCGCCACACTCCGGCGCTGGTACTGGCGTTGCCAGGCTTGGAGGGCCCGGTCCCTGGTGGACTTGGTCTTCCACTGCTGGAGGTTCTGCAGGACCTCCGCCAGGGATCGACCGTGGGCTCGACGCAGGAGGTAGTACAGGCAATAACTGCCGCACACGTTGGACTTGTTCCCTTGCAACATCACACTGTTTTCCACGTGCTGGGCGTTCCCCTGCCGCACGTACTCTTGCAACCCGTAATAAGAGGCGGGAAAGCCATAACTGTCGAAGAATTCATTCAGGCCTTGGCGCGGAAAATAAAAGGCTAACCAATGGGTGCCTGGTCCGTCGGCGTTGTCGGTATTGAGAATGAACGAGGCGGGACGGGTCACGCGGCGGGGCCGTAGGTCCATGGGAAACACGCCCCGAAACGAGGCGCGGAGCCACCAATCGTGGCGGGCCAAGACCGTCAATTGCGACGTGTAGGTGGTCATCTCGGCTTACAACTTTTTCACTTCTCGACTGCTGCTGATTTCATACGCGGCGTCAAACTCGCAGTTCACGTACACCGATAAGGTCTGGGCGACCCCTGCTGCAAACTGAAGGCGAATGCCCACCGTCCCGTACTGTTGTATGTTCATGTGGGCCGCGTTGCCACTACCGTCTGGAGTGAAGTCAAAACACAGGATGGCATAGCCCTTGTCCCAATCGGTCCGGGTAATGTCAATCCCATGGTTGGCGTTCATGGCGCCTTGGGCCAGGAACAGGGTATTGTAGCCGTCCAGGGTTTGCCCCGTTGCAAATTCGACGCGGGAGAAGGGGGTGGGCGTGCCGTCGACCGTGACCGTCGCGCGAGTCATCCCAAACCTTTGGAAATGGAAAGGGTTCTTTTTCAGCGCTCCCAAACTGCTCCCACTCTCCACCAAGGCAATGCGCATGCGTCGGGGGATGCGACCGCCTAGGAAATCCGTTTTCTCAAAGGTGGTGTCGCCCTGGGAAATGGTGAACATCCGTTCTTCCTCGCTGTTGTAAGGGTAGAGGACGGGCTGGGACACGAGTTTCACTTCGATGCTCTTCATGAAGTCCTTGTTGCAAACACTGACACGGCGGAAGAAAGTGACCCGCTTCAGCACGATTTTAGCCCCGGTCACTTCCGCCTCCGCACTGTCCCCCATGAGGGCGAAGGCGTTGCTGGCGGGGGTGAGGCGGAATTCCAGGGGCACCCCATTGAGGAGCAGTTTGTTGGAGAAGGCCGCGTCAATGCAAAACATCCCGGTCAGTTCCACCACTTTGCTTTCCGCCGTGTATTTCGCCCGCACAGTCAACCCTGTGTTGGCCCCGGCGATGGCGAACACATCCATGGAGCCGGCCATGTCTTTGTAGTACAGTCCCGAGGTCAAGTAGGATTTCTTGGCGGCTGGAGTATAGTTGAGGAGGGTGTTGAGGTAGGCTTTGTAGGGGTAGGTTTTGGTACTCATGGTCATCCATTCCCCGTTCAAGGCCATGTCTACTTGGGACCAGAGGGAATGAAACCAATTGTTGACGGGTCCCAGATCCAAACCGGCGGTCAAATTCCCTCCGCCGGCTTTCACGAGGTTGACCGTCACCTTGAAGTAACTTCTGGGCAGCACGGTGTAATAGGGACTGGCCGGGAGGTAAAATTCCACGGGCGACCCGGGCAAAAGGGCCGATTTGGGAGCGTGCTCCGACCAATAGCCTCGTTCTTCGACCGCTTGGGCCAATTCCTTGCCGAAAAAATCCAAATGAGTGTTGTAGCCGCCCATCATGTTGGGCAGAGGCGGCTTGCCCATGCCAGCGACCGTCGCCATCAATAATCGTCGTCAAAGATATCTCTCTCCACACGTGCACGCTTGACGGTCGTTGAAGGAATGAGAGAGGGAGACTGTTTTTGCTTTCTTTTATTCTTGTTGGCCGGCTTCTTCGTCTTTTTCTTTTTCGGCGCTATCCCCGCTATCTTTTCCAGGCCTTGGATCAACGTTTTGCTGGTTTTCTTGCCGAGCACACGGGCTGTCCCTTTTTTCGTGTCCTTCACGATTTGTTTCACCACCCTCTTGCCAAATTTCGATTTCAGTTTAGCGAGTATCTTTTGTCCTCCTTTTTTAGCCACCGCCCCCGCGACGGTCCCGGCCAACGCTTTGCCCGCCATGACGGCCAAGGGGGCTAGCGCCAAGGGTAAGAGTCCACCCTTTTGATTGGTGACCGGCTCGTAACGGCCGAGTTCATTCCAACGGATAGGGAGGAGTCCGCCACCGCCTTGCTGTCCGCGACCCCCCTGGAAGACAGGAATGGAGGAGGGCATGCGTCGAGTGGTGGGGGGTGCGGGTTTTGCACGGAACACAGGGATCGAAGACCCTCCGCCAGCCATGTCCCCCATAGATGACTCCAGTGCCATAGATTCCGCAGACGCTCCATTCATCCTTATCTTTTCAGAGCACGCTTCACAAATTCCAACGTCGCCACCACGGTAGCTGTTGAGGCGAATGAGAGGCGTTGGCCGGACTCGTCGGTTATAAGGATTTCCAGCGTGTCAAACACCGTTTTGGCGAGCGGGAAGTAGCGCATGACCGGAAAGTCTCGTTCCACCACCTTGTTGTACGCGACCTGGGCCGACACGACACGCAGCAAGGGTGCTTTCACATCCCCCACGATATGCGGCTCGATCAGATCGCAGTACACGTACAAACTGCGTACGGGTTGGTGTTTAAAATCGCGGGTGAGCAGGTAGGGGGTGGGCGTCCGGAATTTTAGACCCGAATAGTAGGTGGACCAACACTCGGGCTGGTACCCCACCAGGGGTGTGTTGTCGTCCGCCGGATAGTGTTCGGGCTTTCCTTGCCCAAACCCAAACAGATTGGCCAGCCAGGGGCTTATGGCAATTTGGGTCTCCTCCTTGAGGAGTTCAAGGGTCAACGTGGCGGTTCCATTAGTCTGGTACCAATACCATAACACACCAGAGGGATTCGGAATGGTAGCTTGGACGGCCATGAGGTTCGCGTAGTTCCCGGCCGGTACCACAAAGGATTTTGCGATCTTGCGATGGCCGGTAAACAAGTTAGCGCCTTTGCCCGTACTCGCGTTAGTGATGTAGTACACAGTCCGTTCTCTCTCCAAAACCGAGGCGAGGATCAGGACGGGTTTGACATTCTGCGACTCCCCTACATTCTTCTTCACGAAACTGGACAACAACGGTGTGCGAGGGCCCGGTTTTTTCAACAGGTGTGCAGGATGCGCGGTGGCCTTTTTGGGATCGTCCTCCAAGCCGACCATGTAGGCCAGTTTAGGGGGGAGGACTAACATGTAGCCGCCCGTTGGGGTTTGAACCAATTCCAGGACGGTTTTACCCATGGCTTGATTGTTAGATTCCACCCGGACGGTAAATGTTTTCATGATCGCTCGGTAGCCCCCTTGCAACATCGCCCAGTGCATGGCTCTGACCAGTTCTGTAACCGTTTCGAAAGACTGTGGAGTAAAGGTGATGTTCGGGAGGAGGTCGTAGGAGATTTCTACTTCTGGATCAAGTGTTTCGTGGATCATGGAGAATTGGCGGTCTTGAACTTGGGGGAACAATTCATCCCAGGCGCGGGGAAATTGCAGGTGGCAGAGGGCCATCTCCCACTGCCGGTCCAAGACCAACATCTCCGGGAGCCGGATACGAAAATGGGAGCCTGTGTTATCGGGAAAGGTATCCCGGCTGGCCACGCTAGGCAGCGTCATCCAGATGCGGTCGGGGTTCATGCTTTCCGGAAATGGAGGGTCACTTCCACCTTGGAGGTTTGTGGAAATGAAACAAGTTTCCCTTGCTCGTCGGTTATAAGGATTTCGAAATCCTCAAACACCGTCTTGGACAACTGTCTGTAGTACAGGGGTGCAAAGTTACGTTCGTAGACCTCACCGTCCCCGGGCCCTGAAAAAAGGACTCTCAGCAAGGGGACTTTCGTATCCCCCACAATACTGGGTTCCACCAAATCACAGTACATGTACAAGGTCGTCTTCTTCTGGGGACTGGGGAAGACCAGAGTCGTGACCGCCATTTCCCAGTCTCGAGACAACGTGTACATTTTATAGAGGTGGATACGGAACCGGGACGGTTCATTGACGTAGGTGGAGACGTAAGACTTCACCCCGTGGGTTAAGGTAATGTAAAATTCCTCCTCCTCCATCCTCTCTTTCTCCACAATGACTCCGACCGTCGGAACAACCAACTCTTTTATTTCTTTTTCTTTCACCCATACGTTTGGGTCTGGAGCTGAGTGACCGGGACCCAGCTGTTAAATTTAGCGGGGTACCCTTCCCATTTCACCAAGACTTCTTCCTGGTTCTTCTTCTTGCCGGGGCGGCGTTGCAACACCTTTTCGATGATAAAAAGACTTTCTTTTTCCACGGCCACCGGCGTCATCTCGCTTTCGTAAAACGTTCCCCGCAACGCCTCCCCGCTCAAGTCCTCCAACCGGTAGACGGGAGGGGTGCGGTAGTCCAGCCGTTTTATCACCGTGAACACTTCCTCCGACCAGTTGGCCAGATAGCTTTTCTCAAAATGGCCTTTGGTCTTGCTAATCCGTACCGTGTCGCCGGGACGGTACAGCGGTTTCTTCGGTTTCCTCTTTAGCGGCTGCTTTTCCCGGTACAAGACGGCCCGCACCTCGTGGTCGTTGAAGGGCGTGACGGTGATGGGGGCGCGTCGAATGCTGCTGTGAACGGCTCGGTTGTACCCGAGCACCAATTGAGGGAGGACTTTCAAATACTCTTTCTTCACGGTGGCCGTGAAATATTTGTACATGCGTCCCTTGAGCGTCCGGTTGAACCGCTCGGCAATCTGGGCTTTGGTCTCGTTGTACGTGACGAAAAAGGCCACGTCATTCTTTTTTAAAAAGGCCTGGAACTTGCGGTTGGTAAATTCTGTCCCGGCATCGGTCTGCAACCGCAACGGTTTCCGTTCGCGAAACACTTGGGTAAAGGCGCGCACCAATTCCTCCCCCGTCTTGTTCTTCAGGGGGACCGCCCACGCGTACTTGGACAACACATCGATGATGGTCAAAATGTGTTTGGTGCCCTTGTTAAAGGTGCTCGTGGCTTGCATGTCCACCAGATCCGCCTGCCACTGTTCATCGAGGGCCAGCACGCGCACGCGCCCTCGCAGAATTTTTTTTCGAAAAGGGCGGTGCAACGTAAAGGTCAATTGTTTTTTCAGCCAGGCTAAAGTGGTGGTGCGCGTCACCCCCACTTCGCTAGCCGCTTTCACCAGACGGGCAGCACCCCCAAAGGCAGCAGGGCTGCTGGGGTCGTAATACAACGCCTCGAGCAGCGCGGAAGGATTCTTTTTCTTCTCCTTCTTGCGCCCCATAATCCTCAAAATGAGAGCCCTGGATAATCACTTTTCCTCCGCAACACGCCAAGAGACAACGGACACGTTTCAAAATACCATGGCACTTGAGGGACGGACCTCCTCCTCCACCGCAAGGCATTCTGTACTCTCCCCGAGCCTAGCGCGCGACACCTCCCTTATACTTTTTCCCCCTAGGAAAGAGACAACAGACACCCCACGTTGTTCCTCTTGAAAGTTTTATTGTTTTTTCTAGCTTCGGCTATTCTTTCTCATTCTCTACAGTTGGCCTTGTAAATAGGTATATAGTTTTTAATTCTTTTTCTGTTTTTGGTGGAAAGGACACCTAGAATTACATAGGGGTGCTTCCGACCCTAGTGGGATATATTTCAGCGTAGGCTTGTTTCTCGTACTTTTGCAGGTATTGCTTGTGGTTCAAACCTTCCTGCATAGCCTTGAAATCCATTTCACATAGCCTATCATAGTACTTTTCTGTGGTTGGACTTCTTTCCTTCTCCAGCTTTGCGGCCAACTTATCCATATCCATGAAGTACTCGTCACTTTTCAGACCCTCGTCAAAGTGGATATCCGCTGCCCATCTCAGTGCTTGTTCTTCCATTGTCATTGCTTCACTGTCTTCCCCACGCCCCGGTACGGCTTATATTTATACACATTTCTTTTTCACATAAACACCATCTTGTAAGGGATGAGGTTTGTATGGGGGACGGTATACCCCAAGGCCACACACAGCTTGTAGACGATGCGTACGTATTCCCCGTAATACGTCCCCTCGTAATCGCTGATCACGTAACGCTTGGCATCTTCCAGGTTCATGCACCGCATCACTTTTCTATGGAAATTGGAATACCCCATGTGTGCCGTTTCAGTCACCGCCCCCTCGTGGGTAAAATAAAACTCGATCAGTAACCCCATGTCTTCCCATTGACACCGTAGGCGAATGAATAAAGCACCTCGCCTTTCGACGTCTTTTTAAAAAATCGACGCCCGCCGAACCCCTCCTCCCGAACGCCCGACACGGCCCGACCACTCCCAGGCCTGGCTTGGGCCGCCAAACACCTCTTTACCCCTGGCGGCGGCTCCACTTCCGGTCCAGCCTCGCTTGGGGGACAGGGTTTGGCGGCGCCTGTGACGTCATTCTAAGCCTACACGGACGACCAATCCCAAGCCTGGCTTTGGCCGCCAAACAGACGGCGCCACGTGCTGTGACGTCATTTTGGGACGCCACGTGCGTAATGGCGTCGTTTTAGGCCACGCCCCCCGTCTAGGCCAATCAGGAGCCAGGGATTGGACCTAAGGTGACTACTTTAACTACTCCCCTCGGCTTACCACCTAACTTCACAAACCCATGGATTGAGCTGCCTGTGGTTGTTCCATCAGCATTCTTCAAGGAACAATGTTTCTCTTTCAACTTTCTACTTTCGGGGGCCGTTATTTTCGGAATTCTACGGTATTAATGTGCCTTCCAGAGTAAGTTGCTCCTTCGGTTCTTAACTGACCTAAGTTATTTGCCGTTGATGTTTCCCTTCGTAGTATGGGCATTCGTACGGACGGCGCATGATGCAAGGCACCCTTCGATATCAAATGAATGAAGATCCACAGTGCTGCGAAATCAGCCAAAGACGAATATCAAATATGCTAAGAGAGTTGCTCCACGTGCCCATGATGAAAGGGCACACGACTTGCTGGACAGAACAAACCCTGTTCCATACCATGCACCATACTTTGGTTACAAGTTACATATGGATCAAAATGAAAAATTAGCTCAGGAGTTTGGAGTCACCCATATTCACGCCCTGGATGGCTGTAGCAGAATGGTTCTTGGTTTTATTACAATTCCAAAAAAGAATCCAATCCTCATTTACCAATATCTGCTTCGGTAGGTGCATATATCGTCTTCACTACGAGCTTTGGCAATTTATTACACTTTTGCTTGCCCTTGCCAGCAGGCGATGCAATGATTTTTATGGATTCTTTACCATGACAATTTGTTGTCTATATTTTAGTTCTGTTCTAGTCTAATTTGTGTTTAGCCTGCTTATTTTAATGCTGAAATTATGGTATATATGCATAGGTCGTAATATTATCCATTTTACGGTGCTCACGGGAAGTTATGGACCGCACATTGACCAATCATAGCAAACGACACAATTGTGGTGTATCTAAAAAGTATTAGTAATTCACTCAAGTATGTTGATATTCTTTCGTGTAGGCCAGCTCTTCTGCAGCATGGGCTGTTTGACCAGCTACGTGTTGACCATGGAACAGAATTCTGTCTATGTATATTTGTGCAAGAGCTTCTCAAGAAACATCGATGTGATACATGTAGGGCTCCTTGGAGGCAAACTGCATCCACAAAAAAATACCGGGCTGAGAGATTATGGCCAGAAGAAAACTCGAGGGTCAATTGCCCTATTAAAAGGGCCCTTTGTTTCATACAAGAGCAAGAGATCTGCAACATGGAAGACCCCCTTGTAACATTTGCCGTGTCATGGGTGACTATACAGGTCAGCAAAATTGGATCAGACAATGTAATCAACTCGTGGAACTATCACCGGATTCCTGGTTAGTGGTACCCTGGGTGCCAGAGGTTTTTTCCCCCGTTGCTGATAACACCGAGCAGCAAAGCCACGAGAGTCGAGAAATGTAGTTGTCGCTCGGATCTCGCGGCTTAGGTTTTGTTCGGTGTGTCGGCGAGAAAAAATAACTTCTGCTCCTTAAGGGTAGGTTGGTGACCGACCTTTATCAAAAAAATATGCCTTATCAGCTAGGGTCCGAAATTCTAGTTGCGTCTTATTGGGCGCCAATGCGATTAAATTTTGAGTGTTGCCAGCAAATGTTCTTTGTCACATGTCACGTCGCTTGAAACTCGAAATGTGGCGACCACACTATTGGTCATTTGGCGACTAAAAAAAATTTGGTTAGTCGCGTTGGCGCCTATGTGAAAAAGTTAATTTCGGACCCTGCTTATTTTACTTGCCTTGGCTCACTTTGAAGTGGATTTTTTTTTTACTATTGAATGTCAGTTACATATTATGCAGCAATATTATTTTTTGCAAATGTACCGTCGTCTAATAATTACTCGGGCCAGGCCTTTGGCCGGCACGAGTCTTAAATCGCAAGTGTTTTTTTTATTTGTGTCGAGTTTTGGCGCCGTCGACCAATCAGATTTCGACTGGTCACGTGACACGTACGTTGCGCCAGCCATGTGACATGTGAACAACATTTTCAGGTTTTTCAAGATGGCGGCGAGTGGGAGTTTTGACTTGGCAAAACCTTTAATATCAGCTGTTTTTTGTGTAAACCAAAGGTTCCTTCAAGTGCAATATCAATATTTTTGTCTTTTCTAAAGCTGAGAGGTGTTTCACGGGCTTTGGACGGGAATTTATCACATATTATGCGACATGCTTTAAGATACACCCGTGACAGTCTGCTCTGCGATCAACACTGACTATAAAGACAACAGTTTGTAAATGTAAGTAGCCGCTAATCTGAACATGATAACCTTTACGCCAATTGACTGTCGTTGTGGTGTTATTTATTGTTATTAACCTCTCGAAAGTATAGTAGAAATGACTCGATTTCTCAGTTCTCTGACAGGGGCCTTTTAAAATATTATAATTTATATGCATGCACATGTATTTCAATGTTTATAAATTCGGGAACGAAAATCTAGCATGCAGTGAGTGAGTATAAACTGAGTAAGTAATCTGAAATGAAGATTTTTTCAAACGAACGATAAATGACTCTGATGTGGAAATCGCATATTTATCTGTGGCGTGTTATTGACACTGGTAAAAACAAATCTTTCCTAAACACAAGACAGTTACCACCTAACACAATTATTGACTTTTATTTTGTTCTATTTCCCGGGTCTATTTACATCTGGCCTGTACCTCTTTGTATTTGATTATTATCTCTGGGTTCAGCCATTCTACAGTGTATTATTTCAATGTTTTTTTTAGAACTGACATAATGATATTATGTATAGAGTAGTGTATTTATCATTATTACAAGTTTATAAAATAAAATAAATTTGGTCCAGAACTGAGAGAGTATACTTACATGCAAGTGGCATTCTTTCTTTCCCTTCCCCTTTCTTGGTACCATTATACATGTAACTATGTATGTGTGTGTTGTGTGTGTATTATGGCTCTATCATTTCCAACCCCCCCCCCCCGGCATACCATAACCCTAACCTAACCCCCCCCCCCCGGCATACGTGGGGCATTTGCACATTGACATTTGACAGACAAGAGCAGTAGTAGTAGTATAACTTTATTTAAGCACGCTAGCCCTGTCAACAGCAGCTGATTTACACAAGGGGCGTGACAGAAATATAAAATTTACAAAATATAAAAATATATTATGAATATAGATAAAAATAAAATGTTTGAATATTACGTAATAATTATTAAATAATTTTATAGCTGGTATTTGTGAGCGGCAATTTTAGTCTTGAAAGAAGGGAATGAGTTGGAGTCCCTAATTTCGTTATGGAGCGAGTTCCATATTTTAGCCCCACTGTACGAGAAACTCTTTTTCATACTTTCGGTTTTGGGTAAAGGTAACTGCAGTGAGGAATTGGAGCCCCTGAGATTGTATTCCGTGACCTCAGATTTCTGTTTAAACAGATCTATAAGACAAATTGGGGCTTGACCATTTATAACTTTGTACATTTGTTTCGCCTTATTTTTAGCCCTTTGAGTTTCAAGTGTTTCCCACCCTAGAGCATCTAATGCTTCAAGGTGGGGAGCATCGTTTCTCAAATTCAATATTATCCGAGCAGATCTGTTCTGTAATATTTGCAAACGTTTGGAGTGTCCGTGACCTAGGGTGTCCCATACCTCACTACAGTAATTGAAATGGGGGTTAATAAGGGCATTGTAAATATCTGCATCGTAGAGAACCAATTCTCTGGCTACTCTAGCACAAACCATGTTGACACAACATTATGCTAGAACTCCATGCAGTACATGCTATAGATGGCCCGAGTTAAGGCCACTCAGGGCCTCTTGTTATTAGTAGAAACCAACTAGTGTTCTATCACGAACCTGCAATTTGAATGGCGAAGCTACTCCCTATCTATTCTGTGATAGATAGTGACTAGTGAAAAAGCCGATTTTCAAAAGCAAAACAATGGCTGCCAAGTCATCAAAAAATATTGTTTTAATTTAAGAGTATTGAAATACTAGTTGGTTTCTACTAAAACAATTAGACTACTCACTCTCAGTTTCTATTGCTGATATATGCTCCTCGTCAACTATCAGCCAACTATCAGCCAACTATCAGCCAATTAACTATCAACTATCAGCCGACTATCAGCCAACTATCAACTATCAGCCAACTATCAACTATCAGCCAACTATCAACTATCAGCCGACTATCAGCCAACTATCAACTATCAGCCGATAGAAACTGAGAGTGAGTAGTCTACACATGTAATTGTTAATTTGTCGGGGCCGGAATAACTGTTTCTTGTCCGATCTTTGGTTTGATCGAGCATCAACACTTGATATGGATCCGCGTAGCTAGCTCGCGCATGGCTGCTGAAACTACATCCATAAAACGAATATTCAACGTTAAAGTAGCTAACGCCCAACAGCCTACTTTTGATATCTGCTTCACTCGTCACGCACAAAGGTCTCAATACGAGGCTCCGAGGTAAATGAAATGTGCTCATTACTCGTATGAGTATGGAACGCCCGTTTTTCTCTAATAAGTCACCACAAAATCCTGATATCACCCCTTCCCCCAGTTCAATGTAGTTGTTTGAGTAGCCTGAATTTCAGCCGTCTCCTCTGATTCTTTCCTCCTGAGAGAGGCGAGGAACCGAACCAGAGGAGATGACTAAGATTCAGGCTATTTTTTTAGTTTTGTAGATAAATTGAATGGGAAAATGTAGCTTATCAATAATGAATGGGGAGAGAGAGGGGAAGGGTACATAAAAATTGGCAAAAAAATGTCCAAAATATGAGGTGTTGTAGCCATCAGGTAGCCAAATATCTTTACTCAATTCCCAACGGGACTACAGGGTAGATTGCAGATGATCAATCGAACACAACAGATTACGAATCAGCCTTTTAATTATATTGTGTAGTTCAGAGATCGAGAATGATATTGAGATCGCACTTAGAGTTGTATATATGTGCTTAAAGTTGCAGTTGTTGATTAAAAAAAAAACCTGGGTGAAGACTTCGGTGTAAGAATGACTGATGTAGTGTATATATATAATCATCTGTTTGTCTGTCTGTCTATATATATAGAGTACATCTTTAGAGCACATTTATATTAATTAAAGTACATGTACATTGTACACTCGCCAACAGCCCACCCTTTTTTTACATGGTCTTTGACTGGTATTTCATTGTTGTAAAAGTATCTGATCTACAAATATTAAACTTACACAGGCAAATGAAGAATTCTGGTGCTGTACTTCTAGACTTGATGACTGGAAGCTCATATCATGAATGGCCAGTTTTTTCGGCAAATCACTTTCAAATTCTTCCTCTTCAAGGGTATACAGCCCTGTATTGACTGCTGCCCAAACACTTGGTTTCCATTTCTTGAAAATCTGTTGAGAAATTGCACGGAATGTCCTTTGAGTTGCCCAGAATCATTCCTCTGTGAAAGGAAATAAAATATGAAAATGATAAAAATAACAGTATTATTACTTGTTGAAGAATTTTGAAAGCAAATAATTGAAAGAGCTTAATTTAGAAAATGTGTGGCAGTATAATAAAAGTAAAATTCTTAGAATTTTAGCTTTATGGCATTTCGAGGCATGGAAATATATTTTTTTATAACCCAGGGGAGGATTTAGGGGGGTGGATTGAGTGGCTAGCCACCCCCCTTTGGGCTGGTTGGACTGGCCAAATTGCAGCATTTTACAGAGGTAATGCATGTTCCTGAACATAAAATCTATGACAGACACCCCCCCCCCCCCTGCATGTTCCCAAACAAACAATCTATGCCAGCCACTACCCCTTCAAAAATCCTGGATCCGCCCCTGTAACCCCCTTCCTCCTCTTCATGCACATTATTTTTGTATGTATCCCTCGGTTAATACAGCGAAACTTTACAAGGTAGGCTTTAAATCTCCATATCAACACTTTAAAGAGCATACGTAAGCCGACAGTACGTGGCAACAAGTTCACCCGCCACACACCCGGGCCAACGTTGGCATGCAACAATGCAAAAAGAAGGAACGGAAATAAATATAGTTAAAACTAGAAGTAATCATCGATTATAAAAGTGCATTCGACTTATTTTTTGTAAGAGAAAGGATTGTGGTAACACAAAAGGCTGAAAGATTACTTATATGTTAATATACAAGGGGATGCATCTGGGTATAAAACTGTAATTATCTTTGTGTAATGAACCTATCAATGTTAAGCCCGAGGGCGGAGGGGGTGGGGGATTTGATATTTTCTCCCAAAAAAAATCAAATTCCTCACTCTCAGGACAACATGTTTGGTCAAAAATATCAAATATCTGCCCTATCTTCCTTATGTTTCCTATAAATAACTCCATCCTGAGCAGGCACAGTATGTCAAAATCCCCACCCCTCGGGGTAGCTCTCCCTCTCAAATCCCCACCCCTTGCCCGCTCCCTCCCCCTTGGGCTTAACATTGATAGGTGCATAACATACAATGCCCATGTGGCTATATGTATTCGTGGTTTGCAATCAATCCCTGGAGATTCAAAAGTCAAAGACCTGGCAGCCATGTTGGAGGACGGAACAAAGGACACTGAGTAATCTTTTGTTAATGTTCCTCCAACATGGCCACCGTGACGTCATGTGCAAACCAAGAATACATGTGTGTTTTATATGGTTTATATGGCATTCATTTGAGTATTCATAGTACATTTTGCTGTGTGGTATACAGTGTAAAGCAATAATTGGAGTTAGTGTAGAACACAAATCAACCCTATTAGTATAGCTAGCTACGGCTATTCAGATGTGTATAAAATGCATTGCAGTTGCTAGCATTCACAATACTAAGTACACTCCAGTGTTGAACATAAACTACATGCATGTATGTATATATATATATATATATATACAGTCAATGCCAAAAAGGTTGTCCAGCAGAACATAATATAATACTATAATATCCATTGTTTTGGGCTATTGTCTAGACCAAGACAATAGGCCAAAACAATGGATATTATAGTATTATATTATGTTCTGCTGGACAACCTTTTTGGCATTGACTGTATATATACCATGTTTTCACAAAAGGACCCTTATAACCTAACACCCCCTTTTGTGAAAACATGGTAGATCTTGTGTGCCTTTAGCTTCAAAAGCCAGTTACTCGTGTTCTTGCCGTTTTCGCGAAAGGGCAAATGGTAGTTTAAGACTTTTCTAGCCTTTCTATCCCATAATTGATCTCTAGGTATTTTATGTGGGTGGTGAGGGGTGGGGAGGAGTAGTTCAAAAATGTTCGCGAAAAAACAACTTTGCCTGACGTATGGCGCAACGATTTGCTTAGTGAAAGATCTACATTTCCCACTAGGTCTGAAAACGTTGAAAAGTGGGTTGCTGGCTTTTAAAGCCAACAGATACACACTAATTTACTTGTGTAACCTAAATTTCAAAGTGGCGCCATTTCTCGAGCTTTTAGTGGATTTCGATGCACTACACGGCAATACAACGGTCCCTTCCTGTAGATTAAGTTTAATCCATGGAATTTTGCTGTATTTTGAGTAACAATACCAGAAAATGGCCTTTTTCTAACCTAACCCTAACCTCTAGCTCTCAAATAAAGAAATTATGGGATAGAAAGGCCAGAAAGGTCTTAAACTGTCATTTGCCCTTTCGCGAAAACGGCAAAAACACGAGTAACTGGCTTTTAAAGCTAAAGGCACACAAGATCTACCATGTTTTCACAAAAGGACCCTCGCCTGCCTCTTTGGAAACAACCTGTCGATTAAGGAACTTGAAAAACAAATCGAGATCTATCTCATCTTCTGGTGTGTCGGCTAATTCTAACTCCCACTTTTCTAACAACTGTGATGGCAGCTTGGTTTCAAATATGGGTAGCAGAATACATCCGTGGCTCATTGGGTTTTCCCCGAGAGCCTCTAGTGCCCTAGTTCTGTTCTTTACTGTATCATAGAGATCACGAAGGGAGGATGCAGATGTGTTTGACTTAGCCTCCATGTTGACAACTGACTTAATGAGGAATGCGATTATAACACGCTTTCTTCCATACCTATGTTTCAGCGATTCTACAGCTGGCTGGTAGTTAGCACCAGTAACTTCAAAACCTTCTATCGTTTGCAATGCATTGCCGGTCAGCACTGAGCGTAAATATGTAAATATCAAGGCGTCGATATCCCCTTGTAATACTCTTTCTTTACGCTTAAGCGAGCTAATTTCTTGCAACAGTTCCTCATCTTGAGCTAGAGACGTTTTCTGGGTGACCTCAGCAAAATTCAAACAATCAGCTTTCTCTGGCATGGCGACAGATTTCAGCTCGATTTTAGCGTGTACTAACCTTTTAACTAGGTTCTTCTTCCTTCCAACTGTGGGAAGACCTTTTTCTCGGAGAATTTTGCGTAGTTTCTCGACCGACATGCGAGATAGGTCGTCTTCTAGTTGCATTTCACTTTCAATCGAGGTGGCGGCCATTTTATCGAGCACGTGCTTGCGATTCATAATAATAATAATAAATCTTTATTTAAACACGGTAATATACATCAGCGTAGCTGCTTTTCAGATAGCCGTGAGGGATGCACTAAAATAAATATCTAGTAACTAATATCACTAATTATATAGGTATTATATAGGTGTAGTAAAAACAAGACTAAAATACTCTAGGATAATTGTTTTACAATAAGTACTAATGCTAACGTATAATCGAATTTCCTTAAATATAATAATAAAATTGAAATATACAACTTAATTTTTACTAAGAGATGCTTTAAAAGCGTCTAAAGATACAGAGTCTTTAATGGCCTTAGGTAATTGATTCCACAGTAGGGCACCACTGCAACTGAAACTCTTTTTTTGGTATTCACGAGTAGGGCGTGGTATAGAATAATTATTCTGACTAACACTTCTTAAAACGTAGTGTGTGGACATTGATCTACTTGTAAATAACTCTGATAAATAGTCAGGACATAAACCGTGATGGATTTTATACATCATAATTGTCACACTCTCTCTCCAGACGTAACGCAATCAATGTTGTGTGTAATAGCATTCACGGGAGTATGTCAACTCGAGACAAAAGGGTGCATAATGAAACAAGCGACCAACAAGGAAATATAGGAAATCGGCTCAAATGTTTACTGATTTGAGGTTAATGTTTGACAGCCTTAAAATGTTTCAATGAACTTGAAATTTGGAGAAGATATAAAATACTAACACATCTTAAGTACAACTGACGTTAACAAAAATTCATATACAGGTTTTTAAATCGTGGCGTTTATAGTAACAATCGAGATAATTTTTGACAAAAGACCGAAATTTACATCTTAACATTTAAGCTCAGATTTTCCGAAATCAAACGAAGCGATTTTCTTCAGCCTTCTTCAGAAAATGAACTCGAACCCCGCTCCTCCTACTCGCATGGCAAACGTCGCAACCACTACACTAAACCACCTGGGGACTACCACTTCATATAGCTGTAACAATAGCCTAAATTAGCCTAATTAGTGATTAGCTCTAAAACACCCAAAATTAGTGACTACCTCTAAACACCCTGAATTAGTGAGCACCCGTTGTTGACGGTTAGGGTGTTTTAAAATGTAGGGTCAGGGTTTTATAAGGGTTTGGGACAGTTTGTGCAGCTACATGAAGTACTTGATTGTCACTCAATTGCTGCTAATCCATGTTTTTTTTAGCTTGCCCGCCATCTTAGATCGCCAAATCACGTGACAAAATACTAAGTATTTGATCAACCTCGTCTCTTCTCGGTCCGAGAAAAACCCTGGGAACGAGGTTACCGAAATGCAGTTTGTATGGGAATACGATGCCAAAAAAAATCCATAAAATCATATTTCTGAAATATTAACTGTCTGCAAACTTAAGATACCAGGTAAAAAAAATACCTGTTTAAAATTTGAGGGATGTAGCTGTGCTGGGAAGCGTGCAATCGTGTTTTCATTTTTCCATACATTTGTGTATGTAATAACGAGTCGAAGTCCGCTGGAAAATTTCCCAGCACAGCTTCAAATTTTGATCAGTTAATCTTTTACCTGGTATCTTAAGTTTGCAGAGAGTGAATATTTCAGAAATTCGATTTTATGGAAATTATTTGGCATCGGATTCCCATACAAACACTGTATTTCGCGCCATGGTAGTACGTGACTGGAAGAATACTGGAAGGGGATGTCCACAAGGCTCTTATTTCGGGCTGTTGTTATGGAACTTATACCAAAACGACTTGACATATTTTATGAAAAACACAAACTTCTCGATGTACGCAGATGACCACCAGTTATATGTGGCAGACACATCTATGGAAAGAGTGGAGGAAACGCTTAACGCCAATGGTGCTGTGGTATCTAACTGGTACAAGGAAAACTTTCTTCAAGGCAATAGAGACAAATATTATGCCTTGGCACTCTCACATAAGAAACAAAGCCAACTAATGAATGTTGAACTAGATGGAAACGGTATAACACCCTGCGAAAAGCTTTAATAAAAACGATACTAAATACAATTTACGTAGCAAGGAGGACTTCCAAATAACTAGATTTAATACCATCAAAAAAATATTTATTTAGTACAATCACATTAATGCTTACATACATTTCTAATAATCTAAATATAATTATACAAATATTATACTATATTGTTTTTTGGACATACAAACAAACAGACTAAAAAAAAAGAAAAAGCATTATTTAAAAAATGAAGATTATGCCAGACAATGCCATTTTGAAATAAAATATTGTAGACTATTATTCCTTTCTGTGTCAATTTTATTAAACAATGACAGCAGAAAAAGATAAAAAAAAGTGCCTTGTTCCTTAAGAAAACTTTTATAAATTCCTAGTTTAGCAATCAAGATACAGTGGTTGAAGCCAATGAACTTGTCATCATTGGGTTTATACCCGTACAATATATCAGTATTCGAAAGATGAACTTCACAATTTGACTTATCTCTCCACCATTTCAATAAAAGGGACCAAAAATCAACAGCATGTTGACAATTAACAAATAAGTGTTCAATAGTATGAGGAACCTTGCACAAGATGCAATTCATTGACTTCACTAAGTTCATTTTAAAAAGAAGGTAATTTGAGGGCAAAAAGCCATGGATTATTTTTAACTCAAACATGGACAAGAACGTTTCACGTGTTACTTTGAAAGGTAGTAACATAACTTGTAAACCATCCGCGCTTACGCCAGCTCTGAGAATTTGAGACTCCGACGTTGGAGGGACAAACAGATTTTCAACAAGTAGTTTTCTATAAGCGATAGGCAACTAGTTCCTGTAAAAACTAGTGTTGGTCTGCGTCGGCGGGGAAGATAAACACTGGTATGTAATCAACTAAAGTCGATTGAGGTATGCTAACCGCCGTGGAAAGCGAGTAGCAGCTGACGTTTCGAGCGCTAGGCCTTCGAATTTTCTATAAGCGCTAGCCCTTCGTCATTTTCTATAAGCGGCTTATCAAACAGCTTCTTGTCAATAACTTTAATTTCTGCATCATCAAGATCTGACAAACAAGCTTGGTTTATATAAGCATTAACAGCGCTATATACACAAACTACTTTAAAATAATCGCGTTTTAAATAGAAGATATCAATTAGCGATTGTGAAGGAATTAATTCTCCATCTGAATTGAATAAATCATGAACATATACAATGCCAGCTTGATGCCAGTGTTTATAATAAAATGAATTACTACCAATCTGGATGTTTCTATTATTCCAAATCATGTCTTTATACCACTTACGGGAGGATTTGAAAATAATCACTTGACAAGCTCGACCACTATTTCAAAATATCTAAATAGACAGTGTTAGTTTTAAAACGCATGTCGTCGTTTCCTTAGAATTTTCTAGTAGATGAAAATAGTTATTACTGTAGCTATATGACGCATTTAAATAGCTATGACAATTTAGTTGAAGTATTGTTAGTTTTTACGCCCTATTCCGTTATGAAACTTGCCGCGAGGAACAGCTTTGGGGGCAGAATGTACGTAGTTTCCGCAACTCCCTAGCCACGCGCACGTAGCAAGTGTAATTGTTCCGATAAGTTTTGTTATTATATTTGATTGATCTTGATTGACATTTAATAGGATCAGATATCGCACGCATAGTCAGTGTTTACGCAATCCGTAACAGGAAGAGCAAGGACTGCGAGAGCTAACCCGTAATCAGAGAAACTGTAAGCTAACCTGGAAACGAAAGGATCAGAGAAAACTGTAAGCTAACCTGGAAACTAAAGGAGAATTAATACCCGCCACAGAAGTTAGTGATTCGCATTGATTTAGCCTATTATATTATTGTACAGAATACTAGCACAAGATAACCAGAGACTCATGATTTGTTTCAGATTGAATAATTATCAAGTAACACGGAAATCAATATACGAGATTCAAGGAAATAAAGTACGACGATATAATTATACGATTTGTGGTGGAATTCAATGGGTTTAAACGGAACAGTAATGAAGCCAGAGTTTATACCGCTATCACGCTACGATCATAGGATCACCTACCCTGCTACCATATCTGCAATCTGCTATCGTTTGGTGCAAGCGTAAACTAAAGTAAGTGTATCATATATTTCTTTAAAGTTATCACCGTAGAATTTCTATTGTGATTATCGCGTAACGGACGCAGCTATTTTAGTAGAATCACGCTAATCAATCAATCATTACGCTACTAGAAGTTGTCTAACGATGTACTATACGATTAATCGAAATTGTGATCACGCTACGATCATAGGATCACCTACCCTGCTACCATATCTGCAATCTGCTATCGTTTGGTGCAAGCGTAAACTAAAGTAAGTGTATCATATATTTCTTTAAAGTTATCACCGTAGAATTTCTATTGTGATTATCGCGTAACGGACGCAGCTATTTTAGTAGAATCACGCTAATCAATCAATCATTACGCTACTAGAAGTTGTCTAACGATGTACTATACGATTAATCGAAATTGTGATTTAGTCTATGCTTAACGCTATCAAATTCAATTCAATGCTAGTTATCGTATTCTCAGTAAGTACATGTATGAGCATGTTATTCTAGTTCGTAGATTGTTTATGATTAGTTCATGTGATATTTCATGTTTCTATGTTCAGATAAGTTAGAATGTATTTTGTAATCCATGTTTCAGTTCGAACCTACAATCTCTACAATCGCTACATTTCCTACAAAACCTACCTTTCTACAAAATCTGCAATCCTTACAAATTTCTGCAAACCTAATCGATTCTACAATCCGCTAAGTCACGTAATATACAAATCGCTAATGAACTGTTGACATTCAATACTGTGATTAAAGTTAGTTGGTTTATAATCAATCTGTGGAGTTCGGACTCATTGACTTGCACCACCACACTACCCCTGTAATTGTTGAGACTGGAGTATCCGCAATCCCTAGAGTCTTAATGTACTGTTTAAAACACGAACAGCAGTGTTTTACCAAGTTTAAAAATTCGAGGGCGAAGGCCGAGAATTTTTAGACTTGATAAAACACGTGCTGTGAGTGTTTTAAACGGCTTCAAAAACGCTTTAAGAATGCAATGAAAGAAAGACGCACATCTCAAGGGAATGGTTACTTAATGAACCATTGAACCTTTGTATTCACAACGCCATGCAAAATATTCGAGTAATCACCGCCTGCAATTACAAACATCTCAAGGGAATGACATGAAGAAATTACCATACTATGTTGTTTGAAGCGGCGTTTCGCAATGCAAGAAGTACCTGCACTTGAAGGATTTGGTGTCGTGGTTTACCTCGATAAAGTTCAAGACTTGGAAAGCGATGTGACTGACATGACGGCAGACTCAAAATTTTTGACTCCGGCACAAAATATGTAAGTTTAATGCACGTTTTTATTATTTTACGGCTTTGAGTTTGGTTTAATAATTGGAACTAAACAGTGGCTCGGTAAACAAGTTGGATAACTTCATTTTCAAAATATTATCTGTGTATCTCGGTAGTCTGCTGATATCAGTAAATTTAGTGCAAAATTTATTATCTAGGTACCTTATGTTCCGTGTACTTTTTGCTATCTTTGGGTCTTTATCAGTGAATTCTTAATTAGGATGAAACTTTATATAAAATTTCATGTTCATTAGTATTCTTTATATAAAACGTTCATCCTAATTAGCAATTCAATGAGAACGCTGAAACATCAATAGAAATTCCATTGTCTCAATCATTAACCCAGTTTCCCCCTGGGACAGAATTCAAATCCCTCCGCGGGCCTTTTAGAATGATGAGATTTTATCAGGTGTAAAGGAGCATGCACGTGACTGATTTGCTTCATCTGATTGGACAAAATGCTCATTAATTATTCATGAGTTTTTGAAAGTTACAGAAAGGAGGTAAAAAGTCATGGAGTCTGTAAAGGTTAGTTTGACATATCTGGTGTATTTTGGTAGTGCTTTCTCTAATTCTTGACTTTAAAATTCAGTTTTCTATTTCGCTGGTCGGCATCTTCTAGCTGTTTTACTTATAATTCCATTTCCTTCTTCGTTGCGCTCTTAATTTATTGTTCTGCGGTCTTAATACATCAGTACATTGCTTAATCGTTTACATTTTCTTTACTTTTTCATTTATTACTAGTTTTCTAATTCCTATTTTCCTACGTTTACTCATCAGTTATTATACTCTCACATAGTACATTTTCGTTTGTATTGAACTTTCCATTCCGTCATTATCTTTCTCATACTCCGTTTAGTTTATTTTCACACTACAACACTCAGTTTCTTTCTATTTCTACATTTTAAACCATTATTTAGAGTCAACTTTCATCTTATTAGGTTCATTATTTTTATTTTGTTTTAAGTTTTTCACTTCATCCTGACCAAACGGTTATTTTTTGGTTTGTATATTTCTCATACATATTTGAATTTCGAAGAGCATGAAGATTGCTCGAGCCCGAACATAACCGTTCTCGCAGCGCGCGCTGTAAATTACAACGTTTGAACTTACGCTACAAAAGGATTCAAAGGATGGAATTAGCATAATAATGGCCATGGCGTCTGGACGTTACTACCGTACGTTCCGAGTTTTATTTGGCTTACTACTTTTCCAGTGGATTATTTTTGCCAAAAATGGTATCCATAAGTCCTCTGCTGCTAAAGAACAACCTGGAATATGTTTTTCCATCTACAATTATTCACCAGCGAAGTGTTACGAACTCGCTTTTTTGGAGCAAAATGGCCGCGGACAGTTCTAACCGCCAGCGACCACGTGAAACGAGCCAAAGCTGCTACCGCATATTATGGAAACTCTACAGCATCTTTCCGGCCGACTATCCAGCTTATTCACGACATAGAACTTAACCCAGGACCTAGTAAAATTGGAAAACAAACTGGAAATAATGTCACGATCGCTCACTTGAATGCACGATCTCTCAAATGTCGAGACCACTATATTCAATTGAAGGAGACAATAATTGACAAGAAGTTCGACATCTTCACAGTATCCGAGACCTGGCTTGATAACTCTGTAACCGACCTCGAAATTGAAGTACCAGGGTACGATATTTACCGTATCGACCGCCTAAACAAGAGAGGCGGCGGCATTTGCGCCTACGTTTTGCGGACCTACAAAACAGAGGTTCTGACCAACATCTCACAAATCGCGCCTTCTGGTTTCCACCAATTATGGCTAAAAATACAAGTCAGAAACCTGAAATCCTTCATCGTCTGTACAACCTACAGTTTTAGCTCAGTCCGGGTCGATGGTGCAGTGGTACCGAAGCCTGCGTGCTGTTTGCTATGCCATACTGACGAGTTCTAATAAGAACGAAACAGCTGTCTATGGCTGCAATCTGGTCCGAGCGCTTTTCGTGTCAGGCCTAGCTAACCGTAGTGCTTTGTGTTAGATTTTTACGTTGTATATCAGCTTTGCTGTAGTCTTCGGACTTTTCATTCGTTATTGTTTATATTTTTGGCTGCATAGGTCCTCACTTCGGATCCAACGTATTTTTACAGGATTTTTGTCCACGGTATTTGCTTATTAGTTTTCTATTATGGATTTTTGTACCGTAGGTCTTATATAGATCCGATCATTCCTGTTGTCATCATTTATAAAGCTGGTCTGGCCAGCATAACTATATCTTTCGCAAGGCACTGACACGTTTAGTTCAGATTTCCTTGGTTTTTGGCTTTTCGCCACACGTAATGACGTGTGAGCCGATAACCAAGCATTTCTGTTGCTCGAAACTAGATGCTTTTTAGCTCAGTCCGGGTCGATGGTGCAGTGGTACCGAAGCCTGCGTGCTGTTTGCTATGCCATACTGACGAGTTCTAATAAGAACGAAACAGCTGTCTATGGCTGCAATCTGGTCCGAGCGCTTTTCGTGTCAGGCCTAGCTAACCGTAGTGCTTTGTGTTAGATTTTTACGTTGTATATCAGCTTTGCTGTAGTCTTCGGACTTTTCATTCGTTATTGTTTATATTTTTGGCTGCATAGGTCCTCACTTCGGATCCAACGTATTTTTACAGGATTTTTGTCCACGGTATTTGCTTATTAGTTTTCTATTATGGATTTTTGTACCGTAGGTCTTATATAGATCCGATCATTCCTGTTGTCATCATTTATAAAGCTGGTCTGGCCAGCATAACTATATCTTTCGCAAGGCACTGACACGTTTAGTTCAGATTTCCTTGGTTTTTGGCTTTTCGCCACACGTAATGACGTGTGAGCCGATAACCAAGCATTTCTGTTGCTCGAAACTAGATGCTTTTTAGCTCAGTCCGGGTCGATGGTGCAGTGGTACCGAAGCCTGCGTGCTGTTTGCTATGCCATACTGACGAGTTCTAATAAGAACGAAACAGCTGTCTATGGCTGCAATCTGGTCCGAGCGCTTTTCGTGTCAGGCCTAGCTAACCGTAGTGCTTTGTGTTAGATTTTTACGTTGTATATCAGCTTTGCTGTAGTCTTCGGACTTTTCATTCGTTATTGTTTATATTTTTGGCTGCATAGGTCCTCACTTCGGATCCAACGTATTTTTACAGGATTTTTGTCCACGGTATTTGCTTATTAGTTTTCTATTATGGATTTTTGTACCGTAGGTCTTATATAGATCCGATCATTCCTGTTGTCATCATTTATAAAGCTGGTCTGGCCAGCATAACTATATCTTTCGCAAGGCACTGACACGTTTAGTTCAGATTTCCTTGGTTTTTGGCTTTTCGCCACACGTAATGACGTGTGAGCCGATAACCAAGCATTTCTGTTGCTCGAAACTAGATGCTTTTTAGCTCAGTCCGGGTCGATGGTGCAGTGGTACCGAAGCCTGCGTGCTGTTTGCTATGCCATACTGACGAGTTCTAATAAGAACGAAACAGCTGTCTATGGCTGCAATCTGGTCCGAGCGCTTTTCGTGTCAGGCCTAGCTAACCGTAGTGCTTTGTGTTAGATTTTTACGTTGTATATCAGCTTTGCTGTAGTCTTCGGACTTTTCATTCGTTATTGTTTATATTTTTGGCTGCATAGGTCCTCACTTCGGATCCAACGTATTTTTACAGGATTTTTGTCCACGGTATTTGCTTATTAGTTTTCTATTATGGATTTTTGTACCGTAGGTCTTATATAGATCCGATCATTCCTGTTGTCATCATTTATAAAGCTGGTCTGGCCAGCATAACTATATCTTTCGCAAGGCACTGACACGTTTAGTTCAGATTTCCTTGGTTTTTGGCTTTTCGCCACACGTAATGACGTGTGAGCCGATAACCAAGCATTTCTGTTGCTCGAAACTAGATGCTTTTTAGCTCAGTCCGGGTCGATGGTGCAGTGGTACCGAAGCCTGCGTGCTGTTTGCTATGCCATACTGACGAGTTCTAATAAGAACGAAACAGCTGTCTATGGCTGCAATCTGGTCCGAGCGCTTTTCGTGTCAGGCCTAGCTAACCGTAGTGCTTTGTGTTAGATTTTTACGTTGTATATCAGCTTTGCTGTAGTCTTCGGACTTTTCATTCGTTATTGTTTATATTTTTGGCTGCATAGGTCCTCACTTCGGATCCAACGTATTTTTACAGGATTTTTGTCCACGGTATTTGCTTATTAGTTTTCTATTATGGATTTTTGTACCGTAGGTCTTATATAGATCCGATCATTCCTGTTGTCATCATTTATAAAGCTGGTCTGGCCAGCATAACTATATCTTTCGCAAGGCACTGACACGTTTAGTTCAGATTTCCTTGGTTTTTGGCTTTTCGCCACACGTAATGACGTGTGAGCCGATAACCAAGCATTTCTGTTGCTCGAAACTAGATGCTTTTTAGCTCAGTCCGGGTCGATGGTGCAGTGGTACCGAAGCCTGCGTGCTGTTTGCTATGCCATACTGACGAGTTCTAATAAGAACGAAACAGCTGTCTATGGCTGCAATCTGGTCCGAGCGCTTTTCGTGTCAGGCCTAGCTAACCGTAGTGCTTTGTGTTAGATTTTTACGTTGTATATCAGCTTTGCTGTAGTCTTCGGACTTTTCATTCGTTATTGTTTATATTTTTGGCTGCATAGGTCCTCACTTCGGATCCAACGTATTTTTACAGGATTTTTGTCCACGGTATTTGCTTATTAGTTTTCAATATTAGTGGTCGTGAAACTCGAAACTCGCAATTATTACAAATCCCCTTATTCAAATCTGCGAGTGGTCAGAGAAGTTTTTATTACAGAACAGTAAAAATATGGAACTCACTAGATAATGAACTGAAATTAAGTAAAGACGTTTTAAGTTTCAAGCGAAAGCTGAAGAGCAAATTATATCAAACTCAAAATAGGTTAAATTAATAGATGTAATTCAAATTATCATGTACACTGTAGTTGTATTGTATTTGTATTTTGTCTTCGAAAAGCCTTTTTAAGGAAAGATAAATAAAGTATGAAGTATGAACGGATATTCACCAAAATTGGACACAATGACCTTCTAGACCAGAGAAACCATCCAAGGGGGGGGGGGGGGGCATCAATGATGACGTCATCAGTCACGTGACATTTCTGCTCTCTTCGCAAGTTCTTCCATCGTAACAATTGCTAAAACCACAGAGAAAGTCGAGAAACTATCCTGGTTAACTAATCCAAGTCGTCCAAACAGCCAGAAAGACTGAGCTACCGAATTCCAGAGAGTGTAAACGAGCTTGCCGATGTCAATCAAAGTCCATATGCCATGGAGTGAAATTTTAGAACGTGTTCCCGACAGGACCCCTGTACTGTTTACCGCCTCAAGATCATATGACTGAATAGCCCAGCCTCCGTTCGTGATACATGTGCTTCGTCGTCTCGAGCGGATAGCTTTGTGAGTTCCTTGTTACTGGCTGAGGTCACACGAGAAGGTTAAGCAAGATTTAGCGACCTAAATCACTATTCAAAAAAGTGTAAAACCTAATCACGATTTACGAAACTCGAGAGGTATGTTAATTAAAACGACCTAAATCACTATTCAAAAAAGTGTAAAAACTAATCACGATTTACGAAACTCGAGAGGTATGTTAATTAAAACGAAAAGTACATGTAGCTTTCATTATACAGACAAGGCGGTCATGCTTGTCTGCAGTTTAATTTACCGAGTGCTTCGTGATGCCGGTCTTGTTGCAGGATTTGCTACTTTTCTGCTGAGACGATACATAAGTAAATCCCACTCAAGACGCATGAAAAGGATGAAGATACTCCTACTGCAAAG
The DNA here is from genome assembly GCA_030867875.1 of Actinernus sp. WN-2022. Taxonomy (NCBI): domain Eukaryota; kingdom Metazoa; phylum Cnidaria; class Anthozoa; order Actiniaria; family Actinernidae; genus Actinernus; species Actinernus sp. WN-2022. The sequence goes on along the minus strand of JAOWCC010000577.1, from coordinate 1,659,574 downwards.
AAGAATGCCGCCAGATGACCGGGCACTGACATGTCACACGGATTTGAAAAGCTTGTGAAGCGGGGACGGGCGAGCATTGATGACGAATAACTCGCAAAATTATTTACCGGCAAACTTATTTGTCATAAAAAATTACGCAAATTTTTGGACCCTCGACTTTTTACACTCGACCCTCGACTTTTTACACTCGACCCTCGACTTTTTACACTCGACCCTTTACACTCGACCCTCGACAAAAACCTACACACAATACACGCAGCGAAAACACAATACATTAACTGAAAACACAACACACACAGCGAAAACACAATACACACTGCGCAAGGATTGGAAGGCCTTCCCATGAACACTTGCGCTTCAAAATTGTCTAGAAGAAGTGAACTTTAAAGTTTCCCGCGAGTTTTGTCATTTCCAACTAAATTTCTCCTTGAAGTTTTTTTAACTCTAGAAACTAGAGATGGATTCAACAAAGTCAGAAATATACTTTCTAACTTTACTACTCGCTAAACATCTTCAATTTTTGAACTTTTCATACAATCTGAGCATACTTATCGGACACTTTTCTCGAGAGGTTGTTTGGGAGAAATTTCCCGCGAACTCAAAACGTAAATCTTACCCTGAAAGAAATTAACTACAAACCTTTTAGACAACTAACCTTACCTGGAAATTAGCATGAGCAGTGACATAAATAAATTAAGTGTCTAATTTGTGCAAAGGGCTCCAAAGGGCTCCAGGTTTAAGAGGTTTACAAAGCCGTTGAAAATGAGTATTGTTTACGATGTTTCGATACCATTCACAAAATGTCGCGCTCACTGGATATACAGTACTCACGCCGATCTTTCGTGAAGCATTTCGCGAACAGTACGAGTGGTGTTTATTGTTAATTATACCCAAAAAAACAGACGATTCTTTGTTAAACAATTGGAGAGGGAAAAAAGCGAGGGGGACTGGGGAGGGAGGAGGGTTAGGGAGAGCCTGCCGGAACGCTATTGTTTCGGCGTATTTACTCGTTCTCTCAGGAGACGAGAAATGTGATTGGCTAAAAACGCGAGAGTTGCAATTACAATCACGAATGTACAACAGTTAGAAAACAATAATACGCCATGTGTTTGAAGGCTTCCTCGCGCTGTCCGACGAACTAAACTAACGAACTAAGCTAGGGCAGCGCGAGCTAGGACAACAATAACTAAACTATTTACAATGACTCTCTACATCTCCCCCCCCCCCCCCCCCCCCCCCCCCCCCTCCTTGGAGGAACTTCGGCCTGAAGTTATTAAACTAGAAAATTGAAACAAATACCATTTGTTTCTGTACATGTAGCTTCTAAAAGTCATAGTTGAAATACAGTTCTTAAGAAGTGTACATTACCTTGACAATTTAAACAAGCGCCGCTATTGGTTAGTTTTGACAGCTATTCGTGACGGATTTCGTGACCACTTGACGAGAGGCGGATAACACCGAAACAATAGCGTTCCGGCAGGCTCTCCCTTCCCTCTCCCTTCCCCTCCCCAGTCCTCTTCGCTTTTTTCCTCTCCCTTCCCCTTTGAGCCGCTACGCAGGCTAATGATTACCTGAAAAGATAAAGGGCAGAAATAAGTAAATACTTTGGTTTATTCAGTCGCGCGCTCGTACAAAAGCAGCTTTGAGCGCGCGCTCATTGTTCGAAAATGGCGTGATCAGATTGCGTCAGCAGCACGCGCCAACCTCTAAAATTGACAACTTTTCACTCAAATCACAGGTAATTCTCTGCATATTTTCCCATTTTTCGTAGGCTTTCATTATAAAATAATGGCCAGAAATATGGGGAAGTCAAAGCTAGCCTAAACATACGTCAAAATCCCAGGAAAAACTTTGGTTTTGAGATGCTGTGCTACCGAGGTCCGATCTCCACGAAATTAAACGCAGAATGAATTGCACACGTGACCGGGAAAATTGATAATATAGTTGCTACGCAAAGGATTGTGGGAAGGCCTTCCAATCCTCCTTGACACTGCACAAAGCGTGGTAAGTAGCCGAGGACTGGGCAATAATATTATTACCGCTTACCAGTTTGAAACGCAGTCGCACCAGCCAGAAATTTGAAAAATGGCGGATGCTGAAGCACGACTTCTCTTTGGACTATGACTATACGACAATTTTGAGTTTTCGTGAAAAAAAGTCATGGAATATGAATTTCGAAAAGAACACTTTTGAATCGTTTAAATCAATATGGTCTATGCAGGCGAGGGCAGAGTGTGGATAGAGACATTGTTCGGGAATACAATATACAAGAGAGCTGGGTGGTCCGGCTCTCGGTTACAGCTAGGTCCATGTGGCGAAGGCTGCACTCAAAATACATGGCAAAACAGAGTTTGTACGCCATACAATCTTTAGCAACTTTTTGTGCTCACTTCTGTAGTATAATCATAAGATCTTAAGGAGATGGTAGAAAAAGACAGGAAAATCAGTGGTCCATTATACCACATGCACAGAAAAGTCATTTTCTCCCGTAAAATGCACGAGTCTGATCGGGATGCTACTCAGTTCTCAAGCACTTTCCAATCCGGAAAACCGCGTTTAAAATAGGGGGGTCTCGAAAACAGACCTCGAAAATATAACACAGGCTAGGCAATCAATGCGGCTAGCCTTTGCGTGACTGTTATCATCGTGTTACCTACTTCAGGATCACCATGATCACGATCACGATCACAGTCGCTGGATCGCTAAGCCGATGTAAACAAACCGTGGTAGACATCCGGCGATCGTCAGCCCATCCGGGAAGCCAGGCTTTACTTTCCCAGTACCATCTCCTTAAGATCTTACAGATCTTATGGTTACTACAGGGAGCCTTCGCCACATAGACCTAGCTGTAACCGAGATTCGAGAAGCCGCGAGCCGGACCACCCAGCTCTCTTGTATATTGTATTCCAGAACAATGTCTCCATCCACACTCTGCTCCTCGCCTGCATAGACCATATTGATTTAAACGATTCAAAAGTGTTCTTTTCGAAATCCTTATTCCATGACATTTTTCAAGAAACTAAAAATTGCGTGTAAGTCATAGTTGAGCGGTAATAACATTAGTGCCCAGTCCTCGGCTACTTAATCATGCTTTGTGTATTCGCTGTGTATTGTGTTTTCAGTTAGTGTAGTGTTTTCGCTTTGTGTGGTGTTTTAATTTTAGTTTATTGTGTTTTCAGTTTAGTGTATTGTTTTCGCTGTGTGTATTGTGTTTTCAGTTAGTGTATTGTGTTTTCAGTTTAGTGTATCGTTTTCGCTGTGTGTTGTGTTTTCAGTTAGTGTATTGTGTTTTCAGTTTAGTGTATTGTTTTCGCTGTGTGTTGTGTTTTCAGTTAGTTTGTGTTTTCAGTTTAGTGTATTGTTTTCGCTGTGTGTGTTGTGTTTTCAGTTAGTGTATTGTGTTTTCAGTTAATGTATTGTGTTTTCAGTTAATGTATTGTGTTTTCGCTGTGTATTGTGTTTTGCACTTATGGCCCATCGTAAAAAAACACGTTTCAGGGGCGGAGCTTACATTTCGCGCTTTTGACACTCTTTCCGAGTACAATCAAATTGTAAATACC